>JAMYCR010000007.1:12408435-13612652 GCA_028830335.1 Eucera pruinosa
GCGCTCTAATCTCATTACCATTGGCGTTTAATTTGAAGTACTATCGCGGCACCCGGTCTTCGTCACGAATTCATTTTTCAATATGGCTAACTAAAAGTTTTGTTGCATACAAGTTTTAGTTATGTATGTACGAAATGTGTCGTTGAGTATCGGATATCTTTTTATAGTATAATTATTTCGCGATACGTCTAGCAACGATTGCAAATACTACTTATACGCTAAAGAGAGTTTTCCGTTTAGTGAATAAATAAATAAATAAATAAATAAATAGCAGGCTAATAGGAGTATTTTTTTAATATTGCCGTATTGTAAAAAATTCGTTGTTTTTTTTATGTATTACTCGTATAATTAAAACTCTGCATCGCTTCCAATATCATACTAAAATATTAACCAATACCACTTGAGGATTATTAAGCAATATTAAGCTATACTATCGTATCAATCGAGGATGAAGAATATCGAATATGAATCATAGAAGTGCAGAAGTTTAAATCCTCCCTGCTGCAAAGTAACACAATAGCCATTCTTTATATCTCCCAAAAACTAATGAATCTTTTAAAAAGGAGAAAACATAGGTGGACTAGAAAAAACTATGCTAAAATCATTAACGAGGTTAACCGTGGCCTTTCTCAACTTAAACATCGCCACCCTTACGCGAGGTAATAATTGGACATGACAAAAGGGGCACCTGGCGACACGAGCAGGTAACGCGTATCACTTATACGAGTCCCGAAACCAGTTTGGAATGTTTGGACGCGAACACGATCCAGTACACGCTGAGAGAGGAACGCGCACCGGTGTGTTTCAGCAGGTCAGGATGCTCCACACGATCAAAACAATCGTGTTCTTAAAGCAGCACGTCGGTTCGTATTATCGCGTGGTCATTTTCTTGTTACGTACCTCGTGGACCACTCACAGCATCGTTTATTGCTCTGCGGTTCCAACGTTTTGCGCAATCGAATGGTTTGCGGTCGAAAGCGTTGATGTCCATCGATTGCAGCCGAATTTTTGCGTTCCGAACATCGTATCGACGAATAGCGTTGGAATATCATTATAACGAATCTTCATTCAACGTGGCTTCTACTTTGCTCGCGAATGATTATGAATATTTATTTTTCGAGTGATTAAACTGTGGTCACTCCCATGATGGTGGTTTCGCAACGAGCCGCGCGTAATGATTGACGAAGAGCCAAAAGGGGGGGAAAAAAACGAAAGCAAGAGCAGCGAAGAAAGACGATGATGGATTTCGCTTTGAACCCGACGATCCACGTAAAAGGATCGGCGATTAAGGTGAAACTTGCCCGCACAAAGATGCATGGAACCTTTTCATCGCAACCGCGGGAGATGCCGTCACATCTGCAAATAAACAAACGAACAAACGAGCCGCGCAGCGGGCCGTCGAATTGGGTATTAAAGGTGGCTACAACGGACCAAGCAGTTTCGAAACAGGTCACGATCTCGCAGAACCAAATGGACGAAGAAGTGCGTTTAATCGGGGCGAGCGTCGACCGATGACCCGATACGCGTTTCGCAAAACGCAATATGTCTTCTCTTAATTTCACTGGTCGTCGAATGTTGCAGAAAAAGGGGCGTGAAATGCGACAGGGCAAGTGTGGGTATTATTACGCTTTTTCAACGATGAACTTGGCAAACAAAGTAAGATCTTCCCGTGAATAAATTGACAAATTGAACTGTTTCGTTTTTCAGTTTAGCGATTTAGATAGAATAAGTGTGGGTATTGCTGCGATTTTCCGGTGAAGAACTTTGACAAAGAAAATAGGACTTTTATGCGAATAAATTGACAGCTTGTAATGTATCGTTCTTTATTTTGTGTATTTACCTAGATTCTCTCAAAATATAGGAATTTTGAAAGGACAAATTTCGTTAAAAAGCGTAATATAAAGAAACCAGATTCAGTTCAGTTCCGTTCTTTTAGTACTTTCAATACTAATTAAAGATGACTATAGTTTTTCATCGAAATTTTGTATTGGTTGTAAAATCTGACTGAACAAAGTAGTATAGTTTGACATTCCTAGGCTGCTTTGCATTTTGTTTATACGTATTTGTTTATTGTTCATTAGCAATTTTCAAAGAAACGCTTTATCAATGTTCGATACTCTAGTGGATCGATCTTTGTCGCCGCGATTCGGAATCCATTGGAAGTATCGATTTTTTCGCAACGATCGCCCATCCTTAGTTCGAAGCGATCACTGAGCCACTGCGCCAGTGGATTAAGTACCGTTACTAGTCAGACGCCAGCACTACGCGCGGCACCAGCGGTATAATAATCGCGGTAGGAAGAGATAAGAGCGCGAAAAGGAATGCGAACAGCCAGTACTCGCACTCTTTTTTCATTTCTCGCCTCTATGATTCAGGCGGACAACTATTTTTTAATACCACCCCTATTTCATACTCATAAGCACATAATAACTGCTCCGTTTGAGGTTCACGTTTAAATACTTCTATGTTAAAGAATGTTTCTGCTCTCGTTCCCCCACCCCTCTATTTTTTTTTCGTTACGCAGTTTTTCACGGCTTTTCCACGTTTAAAGAAAATAATCGGAGCAACAACGTGGCGATTTGGGGATCGTTAATACGTTCGTTCGCGTATAATTATGAGCAGGGCCACGGTTATCGGGCGGCAGCCACGCACTCCGTAATTATCGCGCCAGAGAAAGTAACTCGAGCTGCCAGGAAAATAAACGGCATTGCGTAATTAATAATAATTCATTCACGAAATCGTAACGCATCCCGGAGCTGCAGTTCCCTTTCGTCCGAAGTAATAACAGGGTTTACCGGCGAAGGCGTTTACCTGGCAAATTGCATTTTGTATGCACAAGTCCGACAATTTTTTATTGTTTCGCCTTGTCGATTGCTTTTTGCTTGCATGCATTTCTACCTTGAATCATTTTTCATCGAATCGTGCGCTTATTTCTCTAAAACATGTCCTAGATTTTTTTGAGCAACTGTAAAACGGTTGCTGCTAAAAATGGCTACTGTGTAAATTTAAGTTTCAATTTTTATGTCGTGGCTTTTTTCCCCTCTAAATCGTGTAAAATATTCACGAAGAAGAAATTGAATAGCATTCGAAGACCGTAGTAACGTTAAAGAAGATTTCGTTAATAAAATAGATATTCTTTGATACTTGTATAATAATTAGACTACGAGTTTTTATATAAATTCGTATTACTATAAATGAGATTTAGAGCTGTTAGCGATCCAAAAGCAGAGGTTTACAGTTAATTGAATAATTTAGTTATTTTTATGTACTATAGAAGATTTTGGGCCGTTTTATAGTCCTCTAGATTGTCTTTCGATAAAGTTTTGTATTATCGTAACAGTTGGAATTCTTACATGACTCAAAAAGATGCGTTAGAAGTACAACTGGTTCATATCGTTAAGGATGTTTTCTAGTGCAAAGGATTAATCCTAATCCACGTATATCCTAATCGATAAAGAATATACAAGAATTTGCGAGCGATTACTTTGTTTCTCAACTCTTGCGACTAACAAGTGTATATCCTTACATTAATGTGTTTCATCTCTACGATCAAAACAAGGCAAAACGAAATAAAATAAACTAATATAAAAATACGCAGTCTAATAAATATAAATATTCAAGGCAGCCCCGAGTCGCGTAGATTTTATCACGTCGATGCTGGGACCAGTCAGTGATGGATGAGGTATAAGCAGGGATTAATTAATTCGCGACGTCACTGAGGTAAAGGAGCGAGGCTCTTGAAAGAGCGGCGAACGCTTCTATCTTCCGCGCCGCGAAATCACGCTCTCTCGTTGCCTTCGTACGTAAGAATGTCGCTTAAAGTGTGTACGCCTAGACCGGTCGCGCGACTAATATGGGAGTGTGCGCCCGGCTGAAGCCTCAACTGGATCACCGATCCAGCTTGCCGATCCGATCTCTTCCCTTGCTTTTAGGCTCCCTCCACAACGGTCAACGAACAAATCAAAGCAAAACATCCGACTTAACCTAACTTTGGCTACGGTAGACTTTCATTTTTAAGACCGCGCACGACGTACGGCGATACTGTGAACGACAACATTTTTCGTCCGTATGCATTCTTTAAAAAGCACATTTTGTGTCAGAACTCGCCTACGTCCGATAAGAGCAAAGAGCTTTGCAATAATTCGGATAAGATCCGCGGAGGGTCCATTGGCTTTCAATCACTAGTTTTTAAAAATGTGAAATCAGTGCCTATAGACGCCAATAGTATTCAAAGGGTTAAGGATACTTCTGACCAACGCGAAATATTCGCGACGACAACGGAAACGGACGAACAAATTAACCCTTTGGCTGCGGCGCGATATTCGCATGACGCGTAATAAAACATGCGTGCACAGTTTATGCGTGCAAAATAATGACTGGTAAATAAAATAGCCTGAAGCTTGAAATAATAATACGGTTGGTGGTTGTCAAAATGATCCTCTCAGAATTGTTATAGTTATGATGATAAATTAGGAAATTGATGTATGTTGCGTTATAAAAAAAATATACCGGGTGTATATATACGTATTTCGCAGTCAAAGGGCTAATCATATTAAAATCAAGCGAATCATATCAATATTGATGCAAAGAGGATGCAATGAAAAATTGTATGCCACTGCGAATATTTTGTACCCGTCTGAAGTATTCTTAATTTTTCTCTTCACGGTGGAATTTTATTTTGAAAATTTGTATCTGTTTACGTTTATATCTATCTATATTACATATTATATGTTCGGTCTACCAGTTTGAAATTTATAATTTTAATTCAGTTTATTTCATTTACAGGATATACCAATTAGAATACACATTCACTTCACTTGAATTCATAGGAAAGAAAGAGATTATTTAACACGTGATAGTACAAAATAATAAAGAATTGATTAAACCGATCGAGAAGCTTGATTCTTGAAAGTGATTAGCGAAACGCCAAAGAAAGTCAATATTAGAGTGCAGTCTGTTTGCGAAAAAACGTATCCTACATTTACCGAATCGGTGAAGCCAGAAAAATATATCTCCAGGGAAGAAATAGTTGAGATAGTCTCTTCACGCATTCGAGTCGAAGTGAACTATGTACAATGTTATTTACTATTTTAAATATGAAGACTAAATCCGCTATTGATCTAAATGAGTTCTCTATCGTGTGATTAGTCAATGGTACGAGTAAAGTGCAGTTGACGATGGAAATCGGTTCTAGAGAGTGGTGGCATTGTGAAGAGAGCTTAAGGGCGCTTCTCGCAACTACCGAGAGCAGGCGGGAGGAGATCGAGGGATCATAAGGTGATCGAGGAAGTCCCTGATCTACGGCACGGGTCTGGCGACTTCGTGAGCTTCCGTGGCTCGCTTTTTCATATTCCACGAACCGCAGCTTGCGAAATCTCGTTTCGCTGCCGTCGCATTTTTCTCTTTCGCAGTCTGCTCGGTTTTCCCTTCGGCAGGACTGTCTTTAAGCCTCGGAGGATCGTTCTTTCGCGACTCCCGCCGCTCTTAAATTACATCATTACGAATGGATTGTTGGTAAATCGATATCGCGGCCTCTTAGTTGCTATTCGTGGCGCGCGATCGGATGATGTACTTTAAATAGGGGAAAATCGGACGAAACGCCGCACGGTGGTAAAAATGCCGATTATAACTGGACGAAAAGGATTTTTTTCCAGAAATTCTAATCCTAGTTAATTTGAAAAATTGTGTTAATAGGCATATGAAAATGAATGATTCTAAATAACATAACTTTTGTTAATTGGCATATCAAAATGAACGATTCTGAAGATATGTCGTATCTCGTTTCCTTTATTTGTTAATAGATATGTAACGATGATCCTAAAGCATCTAATTTTGGCTGATTTCTACCCTTCAAAGGGATTTCCTACAGATGTAAAAGATTGTCCATTATGCCGTGCAAGCGTAAAAATTGCCATTAAAACCGGAACTTTTGCGTTTAGTCCGAATATTAATGTGAGTAATTGTATTTAGGTTTCGATAGTTCCGAATCATAAAAGTAACGCGAAGCTTCGAGTTCTCGAGAGTCGAAAGTTTCCGAGTTTCGAGGCTTCGCGTTTTCGAGTGTCCTGTCTCTAGTAAAATGTTGCACACAGAGAATTCAACGTAAAAGATGTCCAAATTAGCGGCGCAATAAAGAAAAGGTCAGGATGCTCGTAAAGTTAGCGAGATAATAAAACGAGCGTAATGATGCTCGTAACGTGTCCAGAGTAATTCGCGTTCGGCTATCGCCACGAATTCCGAAGCGAAGGAAAAGAGGAAATTGCGTTAAATTTCTGGAGCATAGCTTCGCAATCCGCAGCGATTCTCTTCTTGGAATCGATTCTTACGACCCGACTAGACAATCTTTGCATCCGTAGAGAATCACGTGGGTTGCAAATTGAGCGAACATAACATCCTGAAATATTCCGCGTTGCAAGTAGTAAAGTTGCTCGGATTGGAAGATGAACGAATGGAACGTTAAATCGAAGCGTTCTAAACGATACCAAATCGAAGCTTTGGCATTCGAGGACGAACAAACCGAACGCTAAATCATAGCATCCCAAACCAGAGTTAGGAAAAATGCAATCCTATAAACGATTGAAGATCACGATTAGTGAGAAATCATGCTAATAGTCACGATTACCGGATTATTAAATAATTATTAACAGTAATCAATACACTGTGGATCTTTATACAAATTCAGATCTTTAGGAATAAAACTAAAGACACGAGATGTAAACAAGGGGTTGTTTCACTCTCTAAATACTATAATTTATATTATATCTTCTGTATGTATCTTTGAATACCGAGTAGTCAAATTTCCCCTGAACGCATACAAATTCGCAGCCTTCTAATCATTAAAATATAGTTCACCTAACTATACCTAACTTTGTCTCGAACGATACCTAAATCGATGCCTCAGCATTGGAAGATGAACGAACGAAACCGCAAATCGAAGCATCCTAAACGATGCCAGATCGAGGCTCCGGCGAGATAGGCTTGGCTTCAGATATCTCCACAAAGTACATTGATTTATGGGATGCGGAACCACGATGAGATACGAGTAGGTAGAATAGGTAAAATCCAATTAATGGTACTAATTGAGGCAGTCGGACAACCTGCTGCGAGCGGCTATCCGTTTCGTCGCCAGAGATTACGGCTCACGACTTCCATTCCTTTTTTTCCCCCTTTTTCTTCCCGTCGCCGGATTCCTCGGCTAACACATAGCTGATCGCGCGGAGCCCCGTGTTTCTCCTTGATAATTCTTTCCTGCAATTTCTCCGCGATCACCTTTATGGTCCCCTTGGTCCGCGAGAGGCCACACTTGGATGGAAGAGGAACGCGGCTTGTAACTCCGCGTTCTTCTCGGAGCGGGGCTTCTTTTTCTCCGCAAAATCAGACAACAGAGCACGTAGACGTCCAGAGGGAGTATTAGGGGAGTAGAGGGGGGGAGAAACCGGGGGATCAATTATCTAACGTCTTGGAACGCGGGACTTCTGCTTTGATGATTCTGGGAAAGTTTACGCGATTTCGCGTGGCCAAACGACCGTAAGGTTTCGTAGAAAGCAAATTGTAGTTTTTCGGTTTGCTAAACGCGCAAGAAATTGACCTGGTCGGTGTCCAGGATATGCTGCTATACACGGTGTCACAGTAATCGTGGTTCAAACGAAAGGAGAGCATATCTACGTGGAAAAGTAAAGCGGATATGTGGAATGAAATTTGTCCATAAGAAGCTCGGCTTTCGAGAAAATTGAATTGAAATATTTATGGAGTACACGGGCACTTCAATATTTCCAAGCTTGATGTTTGTGCCGATGATGGATAATAATGTAATGGCAAACATTAATACAGCGTTTATCAGATGCATTGTTAATTTATATTCACGTTATTGCGCGAATTTTTGGAGAATGGAACAATTAATGCATGAAAACACGCCGGTGTCACTTCACGAATTCCTGATTCATGTAGCAACGATCTTCAGTTTGCACAACTTTTTCTAAGAAACTATACCGTAGATGGATCATTTTGATCACTTTGGTAGTCGCGTTAATAAGCGAACCGAACCACAGAATTCACATTTCATTTTCTCCAAATGCAAAGCAACTTATCGAAGCTACGTGTTGGCATTATTCCGCGGTACTATGAAAGCACTCGTATATTTAGAATACGTTAGAATAATTCAGGAAGTCATTGAACCGGGCTGCGGGACGTGTCCGTACTATCTTCGAGACATTCATCGGCGTTGAAAAAGTTACGCAACGCTTCCGTGTGCCGCGCCGTGAACCGGAAGCGTATCAATCCAGCGCAGCCGGAGAGGCTGGGCGAAAAATCCGGATATCGACCGCCGATTGAAAACCATCGAAAGTCAATACCTACGCGTTGTACGCAAAACCGCAGCCCAGAATCGCAGCTTCCGCCAGGCCCGGAAGTTCTCGCGCGCAAGCGCAGTGGACTCTTCCTGTAGACGCAGACCGTTAATAATTGAAACGGCGCGGCTCGGCGCGGCGTACCGAAAAAGAGAGAATAGAAGGAGAACGTGGCAAAAAGCGGCACTCGTATTAGCCAGATAGAAACGGCTTAGGAAAGACGGGAGCAGAAGCGGCGAACGGAGGCGATGTGACGGAAATAAAAAAAGGAGAAAGTAATGGAGCGAGCGTACAGCCAGGCGTGTTCCGATGGACCGTGGGTTGGATGCTTCGAAATCGAGAGCCGCTTCGTTCTGGGTTTCGAAGTTTCGCAGAATTTTAAGCGTTACTCGACGCAGATTTTCACCGTGGGATTGAAAGGGAGCATAGCGACGAACGATCCATTATTTTGAAATGCGTCGATGAATTTGTTGGATCAAGCGATCGACGTTTCATTCCAGCAGGAGTATCGTAGTTTGCACCTCGTTTACTTTAGAAATGTTTTATAATCTTGAGAAAAAGAAGATATCTTCGACATAGATATCGGAACTTAAAGTTGCACGTATAAATTAGAATTCAATATTTTATTCTCAAAATTAGGAAACTCTTTACAAAAATAATCAATAGAAGCACGATTGGGTCGAAAATGATCCAAGGATCGTTAAAGGGTTGAGTGGGTTGATAAATTTATTTTTTCATAAAATAAGTTTCCCCTCGAATACGAATTTATAGCTTGCCCGAAAAATGTAGCAAATAAAAGTAAACAATATGTTTCAATTCAGTGCACCAAAATACATAGCAATCATCCATAATCTAATTCATAAAAGTAATCCTGAATTTGTCAACGTGCAACCACCGCAATTTCACGTTCAACGACTCAATACCCTGCCATGCCTCAACGGAATTGCGCCTCGACGCGAGCATACTAAAAAAAAACACAATAATCAACCGAAAGACAGCAAGAGACATTTCTCCTAAATAAGCCTAAACAAAAGCACGCGCAGAAGATTATGGCATTGGGTACCCCGTGCCTCGTCACAACTTTCCCCTATCCGCAATCGCGATCTTCGCGGAGGAGCAAAGCAGGAAAAGCAAATGGAATAAAATTAAGAGCAGCAGGTCCATTAATTACAAGCTTTCGCTCGCTTACGCGAATCTATTCCGAATGGCTGGCAAACGAAGCCAGTCCGTTTGAAATTTCGCCAGATAAATCACGTCGGTGCGGTGGCTGAATCGCGTTGCAGCTTCCGGAAGCTGTCCGCTCGTGTCGGGCACGTTCCTCGCGGAGAGTCAGCGGGGAGTATCGATAACGCAACGCGCGCAGAGCGGCGGCGCGGCGCGCGCGTTGCGACGTTCCATCGAAAAGGGAAACGGCCGTACGCTCGCGGAGACACTCGATGAAACGAAGCTCGGCTGGAGGTGGTTGCCGGTGGTGAAAGAGTCGAAGGTGGAGGAGGAAGGGCGAGAGGGCCGGGGGAGAGAAGGAAGAGGAGGTGAACGTTGAGAAACCGAGGCGTAATCCGAGGCGTAGATGCATCGATAGCAACGAACAGCCAGCGAACCCGACTACCACCGACTTCCAGGAGCGTTCTCCGTTGCCTCTCTCGGTGCAGCACGCACACGACCCAGAGATTCTACCACCTTCTCCACCTCCAACTTCTCTCCTACTTCTCTTCCTCGTGCGTGCTCGCGAGCGCGCGAGCGAGCCGGGAGAATGCGAGCGGACGTATGGGCGTTCTGCCCGCTCCGCGCCGCGCTGCTGGCCGACGTCTTTAAAAATGTGGGGAGTGGACCTCGTCGTCGCCCAGCGTCGCTCCATCGGAAACCGTTTCTACTTTGGCGAGCGCGCGAGCACGATCGCGAGCCTAGAGCTACGCTTCCGCTGGTGGTCAAGGTTAAGAGACCCAAATTGATACTAAATAATAAAAGGAAGGTTGGATGGAGATAGGAAACCGTCGGGTCGGAGTCGCGTTGATGGCTCGGGATGCAGAAAATGGCAATGAAATGTGGAAGGAAGATGTTACTCGTGGATTGGTTAAGAGAAATTTATGGGTTGATTGATTTAAGTATGTGGCCGAAATTTGGGGGGGGGGGGGGGATTAAAGAGATTGGGGTTGAAAGCGAGTGAATTCACTGTCGAAAAATTGTGGTATGAAGTTTTCGAATAATGGGAGGGGAAATGGGAAGGAAAATGGGTAAATACTGGTATGATAACTGGTAATTAATTGAGTTACGTTTCGGTGGTTTTACATACGAAATACAGTACTTTGGTAGCTTCTATTTCGATATTATGAACGGAGTGAGGATTTTTAGGCAAATTTAGATTTTTCGAAACATGATCGGGGAATGGAATGTAAGTAGAAATTTAATAATGCGTGCTGTAGAATGGATATTTTATATAATTTTGCAAGCTATGCCCATTTTATACTTTTTATCGCAGTTTAATTTTGCATGAAAGCAACATGAGGCTGATTTGTTTTCATACCAAAGTTTTCAATCGATGTCACGAATCCCAAATGCCATAGGTCCGATAACAAACATTTTAAGGCAAACAGGAAAACATTTCCCTTTGTTCATTTTATTTAATTCCCCATTAATTTTTCTGTTTCTTGTGAGCATTGTTACAGAAGTTCTTCGAAAACTTGTAATCTCTTAATTCTATTCCATTTGTTATTCCTGCTTTGCTCCTTCGCGAAGATCGCGATTGCAGATAGGGGAAAGTTGGACGAGACGGAGTACCAAACGCTATAATCTTTGAGGGTGCGTTTTATGCTTTTTTCTAGGAGAATTGTCTTTCAGTCTTTGGTTGTCTCTTTAGTGGGCTTGCGTTAAGGCGCAATTTCATTGAGGCAATACGTATCGGGTTGTCGCACGTGAAATTGCGGTATTCGCACGTTGATTTGTTTTTCTTAACCCCTTAACGTTCAAGCTCACGATTGCCACGAGTTCTTAATAATAAAATAATTTCTGTTTCTGTGGTACATTTTTCTTAATTACTTTTAGTTTGGTGATACACCGTTAATTCTTCAGCGACCACGCGATTATCTATTCTATTCATGCAAATAGAAGAAGTTTTCGTATTTCAACGAATCTAATATATTATTATGCTACTATGTTGATTCACTGTTTAAGCATAGAGACTAGCTACACGTTCCTACAGTTGCCAATAAACAATTATTCCTGTTCTAAATAATTATCAATCGTTCCGATAAAGAGAAACTAGAGTCGATACCGTTGTATGGAGATCATCGGTGAGGGGTTAAAATTGATCAAAATATAAAACAACATTCCCCAAATTATGAATTAATGCCCTAAAATTTAACAACCTTTATCGGTTAATACGCTCGGTTTTGAAAAGAAAAATAACTTGTTTTTACTGAGAAAATTCAACTTCAACTGCTTGGAACATTTTGTTTACATTAAGAAGTAAAGAAAATCGTACGCTACATTGTAGATAATCCTATAATTTATCTAATATATTAAAATTTCAAATACTTTCGAAGATTTGCTGGGTGCCATCTGACAAGTGTTTTACCAAACACGTCGCCAAACGACGTTATACATATAATGCCTGTATTTTTCAAGTTCAAGTAATAAATCTTGTACCAAACTAAAGGTAAGACGTCGCTTAACATTAGCCGAAAACATTTAATACTCATCTCCGGAAAGAAACGTACAATTTACCTATTTTCATTGGTCGTTTTGGTGGCGTTAACGTGCATAAAGTACGCAAGGAATCACAAGGCGAAAGGTTCAAATGATTGCGCAGCGTTGATTAGGGTTATTGATAGCGATGATAAGAGGTCGATAGGCGGGGTCGCGATGAGAACCACTGTCGGGGAGCGGACTCTTGGAGCACTTTATCTCCGAAGTCCTGGATGTGGGTCGCGACTGCCGCCCGACACGCGAGCACACCGCAAACGCTAATACTATTTTAAGGCCCGTCCACACCTGGCCGCAGATCCGCGCAAAAGAACCTCTCCGTCGTTTCCTCGAGTTATTATTAGAAAGGTTAATTTGTAACCCGTTCGAGGGATCTTCTCAATAGCTTCGGGGGAAGAGATTTATTGCTGGAAGGGATTTTCACGAACGCGCCACACTTTTCACTTTCCCTCGAAAGAACGAGGGCAAAGACGGGCACGTTCGCGGAAAATACTTCGCTTCCTTCACTCGACTGTTCACCAAACGATTCGCAAACTACTTCCGAGTGCATTTGAATAAGTATCCAACGAGAAATGCATTCTGGCTTCCATTAGGTTGCCCCGTGCATTTGTTCCGTCGCTGAATTTCCAAATAAAGGATCTTTCAACGAGTGCTTCCGGTTTAAATTCTTTGTAAATAGAACGCGTTTAAATTTAAAACGTGTGAACGATACTTGTTGTACGTTATAGTGCGAGCTTCTAAAATAACGCGTGAAATAGTTATGTATATTTCGAAATGTGCTGTTTGCAAAATATGAATATGAATTTGCATGAATTTATATGCGAATTTTTGCAACCATTAGACTGCGAATTTATATGCATTTATGGGAGGTTTAAATGACCAGACATATTTTTAAAACGTGCAGAAATTTCTTTAAAATGTGAGTGCAACGAACTTGCCTAATCTACGTTTCTTATCATCAATAATTAATATTTCTATTATACCATGCTCTTATCTTTCTCTATCTTGATAAATGCACTGCAAATATCGCTGTAAATCAAGGAGGTATGAAATATCCTGAAATTATAGTTTTGCGCAAGAAAATTTGGTCACTTTTAATCGCAAAATTAGAGAAAAATTAGAACCTCGAAGGACTGACAATAAATTCAAGAATTTTTACGTACAGGAGTTCTTATTTCAGATGGTAACAATATATGATTTTTCGGAAACAAAACGGAAGTAAGAAATAAAACGAAATTAATTTATAGGCTTTCCAAACAGTCGATTGATAGGCTTTCGATAGATAAAATATTAAATCCGTTATTACTGATTCACCTGTAAAATAAATAAAACAAACAAAAGACTCTACCAGATCACAATAATCTTCTGTCTGCGGAGCGAAAATATAGCCAAAAGAAATTGAATGCAAAACGTGTCCGAATTAACAACGAACGCAAACTACAACGGATATCCCGAATTTCCAAAATCCGAACGAATACTTTTCCGTTATCGGATCAAAATAGAAGGCGGTGGATCGCACGGAAAAGTGGAGATCGTCCGGTCGATCTAGTTTCTTCCTCGGCTAGCGTCCGCGCGATGAAAGCGAAGAGACTCTCTCGTTTGACCGTGGAAGGATCGGCTGATACTGGATACGTCGCCGGCCTCGAAAGTAATATCGAAAGTGAAGCTGCCGACGAGTAACAAAAAGTATCTCCGCGATACTCTCCGGTTCCGATCATCTATTTTCATCCACGCAGGATTAGAACGTTCTTAAATAGAGAGAGAGAGAGAGATAGATGGAGAGAGAGAGAGAGAGTAGTTTTAATTCGCGACGCGACTGGTGGACGCCTCGCGAAATCGATCCTGATTCCAGCGATGAAATCGAGAGTCTACTTTTTGCGTGACTCGGTGCTTCCTTTTCTTTTTTCCTCTCCAATATGCGAATGATTGATACGCGATAAAATTTATATATTTGCGGTGTTTTTTGATCTTCTAGAAACTTGAGGAGAAATCTACGAAGAACGTCAATCAAGGGAAGAACGTAGGCTGAGTAAAAGAAGGCGGAGTTGAGGAGCCTTGTCGAATCATAGTCTTTAAAGTTAAGAAGTATCGTGTGAAGAGAGACTCTTGTTCCACTCATTGGACGACTAAAACAGTGGTCGTCACGATACCGTTCGAATCGTTGCCCGTAATTGATATTTCTGGCGAAAATGGAATCTGTGATCTGAAATCTGTAATCTGCACTCGATAGAGTTTCTTCTTTCTAAACGCTGCAATCGAATTCGCGATACAGAGGAAACGGTTTTATCTACACTTTCGGTCAGTGAACCAAAAATTATTCGAACATCTCTGTTGGGTCGTTGCATAATTTCTGTCGTATTTCGTTCGTAATATTTTCAACATTCCGTAATAGACGCTAAATTAATTCATGCAGAACCTGTGTTAAATTTGTTTATTTTAACGGGTCAAAACCCCTTAGAACATATGATTACCAAAATAACGCCATTATAACATTAAAATTGTTTAACGTAATAAACAAAAAAAATTATTCTTTGTTTATTATTGGGTATCGTGTTTATAATTTTAAATGTCTTTCGATAATTCTGATGGTTTAAATTTTACCGAAAAACACGACAGAAATTATGCAACGATAGGTTCTGATTTCCATTCTGTTCGCGTTTTCATCGAACACCGAAAAGAATCCACCCCAGACAAATGTAGAAATTCGGAGCATCTATTGTTGATCCGAACGCATCTGCTTCAAATTTTCCTCGAATCGCGCAAAGCCGCCTTCCAATCTTCTATTTACGTTTTACCTACGAGCAAACATTCTCTTTGTGATTTCCGCTGCTTATTCCTTTTGGAATGTAAAACACGCGTTCCCTTTCAAGACTCTTATACCATTCGGCTGATAGTGTATCAGCTTAAGATTATCGTGTATCTCTGATAAAGCAACACAGCTGGCGAAATGTCAAACATTGCACGAATGCATACTTTCATGCCTCCAATCTTACATAATCGTCGCAATTTCATATTTCAAATTAACAGCCTACCGAATGTCCAATATCTATTAAGGGGTTGAAAGGCCATCCATCAAGCTTCGGGAACCACCCAATTTCCCTTATCTGGAGCAGAATCCGCGCCGATAAAACGAGTAGTTTACCATTAGCGGGATCATTAGCCAGTTCCAAAGGCAGAGTCTTACGTAAAAGGGCCAGGGGAACGATAACAGCTCTCGAATCGACGTCTTCGATCCGACATCTCGTTTTGCCCTAAGAAACTCGCTGCTCCCATATTAGAGAGAGAGAGAGAGAGAGATAGAGACATAGAGAGAGAGAGAGAGAGAGAGAAAATTAAACGGGGTGCAGAGAGGAAAGACGCGAAGGGGAAACGTGTAATGACATTTAAGTGGGCACTATTGCGACGTTATCTTGGTGTTTGGCGGGAGAGTAACTTCTCTCTTTCCCCGGCTAGGCACTAAAACCTGGAGTAAGCGGTCGAATGGGCAGCGAGGGCCGCAAATAAAAAACGGCACACGCCTCGCGGTGGCACGAACGGACGCCGACCGTGTATATTTTCCGTGGCGAACCGTGCAAAGCTGAGCGGTCCGCGCGAGCCTTGTCGAGGCTTTCTCTGGACCACCCCGCCCACAATCTGTATAACGTATAACGTATACCGTACACCGTGTACCGTATACCCTGCACGCGCTCCGCTCCTCGATAGAGATGGAATCGATCTGCGAGCCGCGTTTGCGAATCACTCCAGTGACGGCAAAGTGAAATTTTACTTTGCGAGGATTTCACAAACCTGGTAGAATTATCGAAGAGGCAGATATTTAATGGATAAAGGGTTGGATTTGGTTTTAGGCTGGGTTTAGCGATGGTTTCCGAGTAGAATGATATGTGTTCGGGTATCGTGGTTTAAGTACGTCGTTGAAATAATATTTGAATCGGTGGGGAGATAGAAATTTAGCGAAGGAAAGGTTCAAGTTTAATTTGATATAGGAGTAATGGTAAATATGAGGGTCTTAAGGTAGAATGACGTAAGTTTGGATATCGTAGTTTAAGTGAATCACTAAAGTAATATTTATATTGATGGGAGAGCTAGAAATTTGGTAGGGAAAGCGTCGAATTTTTGGTGTGATACGAGGATAATAGACTTCTGTTGCCTTAGGGAAGAAGAACGCTAATTTGGATCTAGTGGTTTAAGTAAATTACAAAAATAATATCTGTATTTGTGAGGGAGCTAGAACTTTAGTTAGGAAGGGGTTAAATTTAAATGATGTTAAATACCGACGGTGTTAGGGAAGAATGATATAAATTTGGATATTGTGGTTTGAGTAAATCATTAAAATAATATTTTTATTGGTGGACGAAATAGAAATTTAATGGGGAAAGGGTTAAATTTGGATGTAATACGGGGATAATGTTAATGGGTCTATTGCAAAAATGAAATATAAAAGATGATCCATAATGGATCCATTAAAAGATAGGGGTGTGTGCCCGTATTCTTTACCGTCACAATAAATAGTGAATTATTCTTGTAATTTCAACAAATCTATGACTTATTGAATTTATGATTAAAGGATTCCTCAGTGTCTATTTGCTAATAACACGTAGACTGCGGATTTTTATGCGTTTACTGGATTCACTGGAAATTTCGGTGAAAATTAAAGTAGCTAAAAAGTGCAGACTGCATATAATCTGAAAAAAGTTATGCGAAATATCCAAAGTACAGCAGAAATTACAATATTTAGAGGGTAAAGCAACCCCCGAAGTACGTTCTATTTCTACAAATTGATTTATATATGTATGAATTTGTATAAAAATGTGTAATTTAGTAACACGAGTTCATCGATAGTTCGTGAAACTTCTTAGATCTCGAGTCAGGTTTATTCCCATCTCTAGCAGCCGTCGATGCCCGGTTCTCGATAGTCGATCTTCGTGTCCAATCGCCGTTAGAACCGCGCGCGCTGACGATGGACAATTAAATAGACTGGCCGTGCGTTGTCCGCTCTGACATTTCGCTCTTCGTCTCTCTAGATTATTGCGAGCAGTATCCAGCCACCCTGGACGACTGGTATTATGATTCAACTGCGTGGAGGAAACTCAAGAAAGTAGAATATTTCTTTCGTAACTCGTTTAACGAACAGGTCGGATGATTATGAAGTTATCGGTTACCGGTATTTTTCGACTACTTTTTGGTTTTACGTTCGCAGAGAGGCATTTAAAAATCATCGTAGTCATATTGAAAATGAACAAATGGTAAAAAGGATCAAACATAACCGTACCTAATATATTCGCGTATTAATTACATTTGAATACGTTCTTTATTAGGAAGATAGTTCAATAAAATGACTCTGCAACGCGGCATAATTAGACTTCGAATCTTTATGCAAATTCGCCATTTTTATAATCACATATCCAGATCGGTTTCACTTTCTAAATATCGCAAGATGCACTCTACCTTGAATGTTCCCCCGTATTTTTCTATATCCCACGCGTTCCGCGCATTTCTGCGGATTTAAACTTTCCATAATTGCATAAAAATGCGCGCGCGGCGGTCTAGCCGTACGGAATATCTGTGCCTAATCTCAGAAACCAATTTTACAGGCGTAAACCGCGAAAGAATCTTTAACGACGCGATGTAAGTTCGATTTAACAAGCAAAGAAGCGAGTGCAATAGGGAAGGAGGAAAAAAAGGTTCGCAGGAAAAGGAGTTGGCGGTGGTGCGTCCATCAGAACTTTCGATCTTCGCGAGTAACGTGAAGGCGAGCGGACAGGCTTCCAGTGGAAGACCAAAACTAGATCACTTCGGGATGTGGTCGACCACGCCAGAACGGTGGCGATAGAAAGAGAGAAAGGAATTGCGGCGTTATTGGCGGCGTTCACACCAGACGACGCGTTAACACTCAAGAATCGCTGACTTCTCCTTTACACTCTCTCCAACGCAGGCCTCGGAAACAGTTATAATATAGGTTTAGGTTCTTGACGCAGTTATTTTTATTTTTATTAAATGGGAACGAAAGAAAAACCATTTGATGTACGATGGTATTTAGTCGTCGAAGGACGAATCACGAATCAATTGACACATAAGACGATTTAACGTGTAGGTTAACATTTATAATTACGCGATTTGTACAATTAAATTCGCCGTATTGTGTACGGTGAAATTTCTGTCTAAGAAGGATGTTATTTCTAGTGGACGTTGACGAGAAGTTTATGTGAAATAGTGCAAAGATTTCAGGACGTGTAATAATGTCATGTAGAACTTTATATACAAATACAATTGTAACGAATATTTATTCTGAATACTTAACTGTTCTAAAGAACTTAAATTTCGGACAATATCGGTTTAAGTTAAAATTCTTTCATCGAAATTCGTAAAAACGCTGCAATTGTTATTTTCTAGATTCTATGTAAGTTCTGAAACGGTTTCAAATGTATGTAATACAAATGCTTGCTAACTTTGTTGTTCTGGACGATCAGATCAGACGTTGATTATTTGCTGAAGATATTCGCAAAGAAAAAAGAAAAACGTGTTCCAAGTATTGAACGTAACATTATGTTAAAAAACCATCGATTCTTTCTGTGTTCCGAACTTGCTAACATCGATAAGAACGTGGTATAATTATTAATCGATCTTTTCAATCTATATTCTTTTTCCCGTAAATGCACATTGAATTTTTGTAAGGAGGCACCGAATTATTTTGCCCAAGAAGCTGGAATTAACCGAATAGCAAATGATCGATGTTTAGGTGCTGCATCGGGCGCGTAACATTCACGAATCAGAGCATTAAAAAGGATTTACACTCTTAACCACTTCCCTTACAATAACGAGTCACACTCGTGGTATATACCGTACTCTAAACGGAATAAAAATGCACCGTACTTGCAACGAACTTCAATTTTAACTGCAACAATAATAAGGTTAACGATTATCAAGTGTAAGTTACGTACAACAGTTCAGTGTTTTACGTGCAATGGAATATTACAATAATAAACACGTAACGCCGCGAAGTATGATTTTTACAAAATTCGGTAAGGCAAGGGGTTCAAATATCGTTCGTCCCGTATACGAAGATAAGAATGGCAACGCGCGGTAGACTCCTTAGATTCTCCGCGCACGCGGTACATATTTGATTGTTGGGGACCGTGCGGCGTTTAATTGCTTAATAAAATGGCGAATGTGTTAATCGAACGTATCGGACTGGTAAATATTTGATCGACTTGAATTAATTGGCATGGAGCATGCCGGTCTGCGGGAGCTCGAGAGGCGAACGGTTAACACGTGCACCGCTCCGATAATCAATTAACCAGTGGATTTCACCGGCGGATCGCGAAAACGTTAAAGAGAACGAAAAGGCGAGCACGGATGAAAGCTAAACGAGTCGACGGCCTGCGCTTCCGTGGACGGCGCACGACAGAAACAGCGGGACAGTAATTGAGATTAAAACCCATTTAATCTCTTACCTAAACCAGAAACTACGCAAACATCGAGAAGCTACGCTCTCCGTGGTAGCTTGAGAAATTTTCAAATCATTACTCTAGCACTGGGAAAGTATTCGCTAAAAATATAATTTAACCCTTTGACTTGCAATGATTAGTTACAATTTCGGCGGGATTTGTAAATGGATTTATTAAAGGTATGATTTTACTTCCAATACAGCGCCGTTTTTATTCTAGTTTCAGTTTCACTGCGGAAGGTTGAGGATTAGTAATACAAATCGTGTCGAATATTTTGAATAAGCACGAAAATTGTGATCTATTAATGGTAGCATATATGTACAAGTGCAATAGTACAAAAATTGTAAGGCGAAATATTAAGTACTTTTACACATTTAAATTTCCACTAAATGCACAAAAATCCAGAGTCTAGAGGTAACTTAAATTTATAATATTTATATTTGTGACTTCTTATGCTACTATATATACATGTGAAGAAACACACACACACACACATATGACGAACAAGACTTTAAAACGAATTATTATTCAATTCAACATTTATTTATTTAAACAAAATTAAATATTTATGTTGTCTTAAATATTCTTGCCAATATTCTATACTACTTTGTTGCATTTATCGGATAAGTTATAAATTCGTGCTTCATCGAAACTTTGATCATTCGATAAAACAAATTCGTCAATGCATTAAAAAAAATAACAGATTACTTACTGGTTAACCTAATATTTTTTAGGATCTCCTCCCCTCCGCTGTATCTAGAAAATTACAAGTTTAACGGCAATTCAGACCACCGCCATTGTAATCCTTGAGAAATAAGCTTTCGATCAAGATAAGCTCGTTCTACAAATAATAATTAAAGTCGTGCCTAAATTTCACCCTCCGTGTTATTCATTCTCGTTGAACCTACGCTATAATTACCGTCGTAATAATAGGATAAGAATGCGATCGGTTATTGTAAGGCAAAAGAGGGTTAATTGGAAACGAAGTTAGGAGCTTCGGGCGAAAAGAAGAACAAGGGGCAATCGCGAGAGGGAGCGAGCGAGATCCAGTGAAAGTAACGCTCGGCCACGCGTCCTGCGCATAACGCGGCTTTTCTGCGTCTTGTTGGAACTCCTGCACACGTGCACGCACGTGGACCCCTGCTGCTTCCAGGTATCCACGAAACTTCGCTCCTAATCACCTGGTAAAGAGAGAACTCCGGCTCTTGCTATATACCACGCTACACCATCGAACGCTCTGAAAAGTCTTAAATCTCCTAAAACGATACGCATTGCTGCATTCTGCAACGAATATTATTATGCAACTGAATAAGAAATCTTTGCCCGGTTTGAAATTTTGCAATCCGAGAAGAGAGACGTCTGATCACGTTCGCGTTTTTCTTGTTTTTTTTTTTTTTTTTGACGCGTTACGTTGCGTTAATTGATCGTGTAACGGTTAATTAATCGTTTTCAACGAATTTGCAATGTTACGCTGTCGATTTGCTTCCCCGTTTGGAACACGGAGACTGAGTACGTGTTTTCATAACTGGTTAACAACGTGTTGTAATGATGTGTTCATAAACGGTTATTATTATAGAATTATTACACGTTCGAGTAAAATGCGAAGTAGAATAGAAGTTACGATGTTTAGAGGTTGAAGGATGGAGATTTTTGTTAAATACTTTCCTGTGTTTGGCAAGCCGAATTCTAATCGTTAGAATTCAGTATGGGCCTGGCAAAGTACGTATCGCAATGGCAAGCAAACGAAATGGTACAATTCTAATAATTGAACCAAAATCTAAAATAATGAAAGACCTCGAAAGCGACGAAAGTGCAACAAAATTGGCGAAGATACACGGTACCGATAAATTTACAATCGTAGCCGAAAAAAAAATATAGGATCCTTAAACATTGAAATACATTAGCAGTTTTATTCATTACTACTTTGATAAATAAAGTTTAATACAAAAGAACGGGATTGTATCATCATCCGCACACTTTTGTTTCGCTACTAATTCGGACACTGTAATAATCACGTTAATAATAACACGGTCTCTACTGCAATAATTATTATTGATACTTGCCACGTTAAATTTCGAATCGACAAGAGAATTAGCGGGATACGGTTGCAACCTTAAAGACGATTCATAACTTTTAACCAAGTGCACGTTTGCCAATCGTTTATCGAAGAAAAACCCAGTTAATCCGACCAAAGCTCTCCTTACTATTCGTGCGAGTAGAAAATATTCCAGACACGCGCGATGAAAAGTGGAAGATTACACGTGTTCTGTGGAAAAGTTGACGATACTTTCTACGCCTAAACGTAAACGGAGCTTCTCCCTGCGATCAAGCGGATAGGACTGCAACGATCTACCGATTCGGATCAATAGAAACTAGACCGTAAACGATTCGTCTCAGCGGCGTTACGAATCGGGGAGGGCAAAAGTGTTGCCAATCGAAAGTTCCCCGTTTCACTTAACGCTTGTCCACCATCCAAAGCGCCTCCCGATGCTTTCTATCTCACATCTCGCGTACATCTTTTCCTGTCCCTTAATGAAGCACAAAAAGACCTAAACCGAATCGTCTCGACGTGCAAAAAGATTGCTTCTGAAATGCTAGCGGCGAAGCTTTCCCGTAAAGGAAGTGGCGATGGTTGATGCTAATTAACCGAACCGTATTTACTAGCATGTAAATGATGATGCAGGGAATGAAAGTTTGATGTGCACGGGCAAATCGGTCGTAGGCCTTTCAGAAGACTGCGAACGCGCGACGTCTGACAGGCACGGTCCGTATCTACTGGCGCGTGGCTCGAAACTTTTATGCGCGGGACGAAACACTCGCGCACTCATTATACGGTGGATACTTTTTTAATTTAAGAGCAAACTTAACGCTAATTTAAGAGCGAGTTTCAGGATCTACGGAATAGTGGGAATTGTCTGTTGCTTGTAGGAAATCCCTGACACTTAGAAACAGCAACTGTAGTACGAATAGTTGCATTGGGACGCGATTATGCAAAGCTATTTCACGAATTTATAGAGTTTAAAGACGGTATGGATATAATAGTTACTCTTCGAGAAATGAATATGTAAACGATTAGGTATCTTCGACAGATTAAGCAATAAATAAGCTGAAATAGAAGTGGTAGCGCATATTTGCACCAATTTCTCTGCCGCTTAATTTTACCACTGCATCATTGTAGCAAACGACTTGTTTCTAATCATTATTAATTCCTACTATTCATATATTAGGTTGTTCCAAAAATTCGCGGCGATATTTGAGGAATCCAAACACAATGCGGAATAATGAATATGTTTCACGTTATTGAACAATGTTGCATATGTAAATTTCCACTGTAGAGGAGCACGAGTATCTTTAGTGTTTTTCTGTGGCGTAGCGTGTGATACCTAAATGTGATTGAAAATTTCTCTTTCACATACTGGGGAAAAAGAGCGAAACCAGTTTGCTTGTATTCATAGCAACGCCTTCCGTGGCGCTTATCAAACTCGGGAAATTGCATTATGATATGACGAACTGAACACGCGCGAGCCTCTTATCAGCTCCAATTCACCTGTTTGAGGACTCACTTTCTAGCGAGACCATTCGTGCTCGTTACGCTCGTATCTTTCGCTTTCGATGGAACTTTAAACGCAACGGCTCGTTTATTTTCGAACGAATTTTTCATCTAAAGAAGCAACGAGCAACATTTTACGCCCCCACTCGAAACTCGTAGGACGCCATAGTGTCGTTGTCTATAATAAGTTCAATCTGGCGTGGATTACAAGTGAAATGCTGATTTTTACACATTCGCAGGAAATTAATATTTTTAAACAAGTATCTGTTATATTTATTAATTTATTTACTTGTACTTATACATATTTATTTACTTGTATAATTTATTTACTATACAGGGATGATCTATTACAAGTGGCCCTCGGATTTGTCACGGTCAAATTCCGTAGTGTTAGGTATAAGTTAAATAATCTCTCATAAAGGTAAGGAAATAAACAGAAGGGTTATTCCAGTAGGAGCTAAAAAATACTTAATGTGTAAATATGCATGAAATGATCTTTGGTTTTCAGTTTAGAATAGAGCGAGGATCTATCTATTATATTTTGCGCACGATATACAGAAATATGCAAAGTATCCAAAGTAAAGCGCGCATTAAAATATCGAAAGAGTGAAATTAGGGTATAAAGGGTAATCGAAAGG
This sequence comes from Eucera pruinosa, assembly GCA_028830335.1. Lineage (NCBI taxonomy): Eukaryota > Metazoa > Arthropoda > Insecta > Hymenoptera > Apidae > Eucera > Eucera pruinosa. The sequence continues at coordinate 12,432,116 of JAMYCR010000007.1, forward strand.
GTCATTTGATTATTCTTGGTAGAAACAGGAAATCGCATAAAAATACACATTCTAATCATAAACGATACTCGTATCAACACTTTAACCCATTTCACACAAAATAATCGATTACTCAACAACTTGATTGCAACTATTGAAAACGAAACCCAATCGTTGCAGCTTTCGTAACGCTTCCAGTTTACCGTTCGCCGGCTAACGTCTGCCGTTCATTAATACTCACGAGAAGTTACTCAACGTTTGTCTCAACGCGTGTCAATCGCAAACATTTCATTCACTCTGTTTTCTCCTGATTCATCGATGCAGAAGATTCTACGAGGCTCGCGAGCGCGATTGCAACACGACGAGGTACACAATCGAATGGATTAAGACGTAGCGCGAGTACACATCGGTCGATTTAACGATCCATTCATAAGCTGGTGGAACGCGTGTGATGCGTAACTAAGTGGCAGGGTTGATTTCGACCCGCTCCCATTAATTATCGTTCCGCGAACTAATGGCTTCTTCGCCTTGGATCGATCGAACCCATTAAGGCGACCAACCGGCATAGGGTTAATAGTTACGATCGGAAAGATATCCGAATCATTAGGATCATTATGGCAACGTGTAATTAATAGAAGTAATATCCAATGTAAATTGCGAGCACGGGTGGAAAAAATCAATAGAATCGATCGAATTAAATCGTACTATTTCCTCAGGCCTCTTCGCGTTGTTCGTTTTTTTTTTCTTTTTTGTTTCGGTGCACTCTTTAGCGGCCGTTTAATTATAGATTATTCTCTATAGCGTAATTATGAAATCTGGAATGCGATCCGATACGCTATGGCAATAATCGTGGAACTTTCCGTTGTGCAAGCCAATGAACGTAAGTACCGGAAAGCGGCGAGTAAACGATAGATCTCTCTGTGGCAACTTCGATCGCTTCCGGTTAACACGATTCACGCCCCAATATTAGGTTCATGCATATGGAATGTCGGTTCTTTTTTTGTTTTGTTTCGAAGTAAATGGAGAGTAAAGTAACGGGATTCTTTAAAACATACGACGCGAGTATTTGCTTCGAATAATTTTATATAATTCTGCACACTTTTTTTCTAGTAGTTAACTATTAAAGTTTCGTTATTGTATGTTTATAAAAATCACCAACTTCGGGATTGTTCAATTTTTCTCTTGATTTTTTTTTCGTGCAACGAAAAATTGCTAATCTGAAATTTTGCAAATCAATGTTCAATTATGTATTATTGGAATGTTAATTTATGTATCGTATTATTAATGCCACATCGCAAGAAAGCGATAAGAATTTTTGGCCAACCTAATAAGTAGATTGCGGATTTTTATGCAATTACATGTTTTCAAACGCACCCCTAAAGAAATGGAAGCTTAATAAAATTTCACCCTCTAAATACACAAATTTGTGCCGTATTTTACATCTTCCACGTCACGCGCACCTTGTAATTTTTTTACGCAGTCAAATTTCCCATAAATGCATCAAAATCGGCAGTCGACTAATAAGTCATTATCGAGTTTGAGATAAGAAGTTCGATCGATCGCGGGACGATAAATATTGGAAATAGCGAGCTCTGGTTGGCGTAGCAATTTGTACAACAATTTCACGAGCCACTTACCCTTCCTTCACTCTTCCTCTGCTAGATTCTAGCCGCGAGAATGGCGCATACCAGCGCTCATTCTTAGAATCCTTCACGAATACCTGAGCGTAGCGCCATGGAGGAGCGAGAACTAATCGGAGGCGTGGTGTGTAAACTTCGTAATGTCAGAGGGTGAACGTTCTCCATTGCTCTTACCCTATATACACACAAGAGAAATTCTTAATTACACTTGCGCACAGGGACAAATTTAACCCTCAACTCTTTCGCTACGGCGAAAGTGGTTAAAAATTAAAAGTATTCTCGGTGCATAAATGATGGCAATTTTTATTAATACGGAAGCAATACGAGCATAAATATTTACATACTCTGTACCAATAATTTTAGTGTAATAGATATGAATGATAATAGGAACGATACTAAATGATAAGAAAATATACATGTGTATGTTTTTAGCAAATTATGGCCCAATTTGTGGGAGCGTATATATACGTCTTTCGTAGCGAAAGGGTTAACCACTACACTTATTTATTAATAGTTTAGGTAATTAGGTAGGAACTGCATAGAAGACCAGATTCAAGTATAGTTTAGAGGCGATTTATGTTTTTCTTTTGCCTTGACTTCGGTATATTGTTTATACGGATGTATAGTATTGTATAGTTTATACGGATAGAAGATAGATGTGTATACTAGGATGGTAGTGAATGGTTAAGAAGGAAGTTCTGTAAACCAAGTCCTATTTCACAGCTACAAAGCTGAATTTAATAAATATACGTACATTAAGATTGCAGTGGAAATTCATTTATTATTATTAATATTATTTATGCACGAACAGATATAATGTGTGAATAAATAAGTCAACGTTAGTTTGGCAAATTTTATACTGAAAATATATCTTATACTCGTCGACGATGATAAACTAAACATTATACTTGAATCTGATGTTCATCAACGTTTTCAAACCATTGTACAGAAATTTGAAACGCACTTTTTAATTAATTAATGAGTAGAGCATTTTGGGCTACATAAAATCAATTATTTCATATTGCAACAACCTCATAACATACTTTTTTTTATTCGTTTGAAGAAAACCATAAGTGTCAGGCAAATAAGTGAACTCGCCCCTATGGTAAACGTGAGATTAACACTGCCGTGAACATAACCATAAGAAGGCAGATGATTATAACGCAGAATTAATCTAAATTCGATATACTCTAACTCTGATTACCGCGGATATGGGCCTACCATAATCTGCGATTGCTGTAAATACAGCGTAATCTAAAGATAGCTGGAATCGTGGAGTCTGGGATCGCAGCATGAACTAGGATTAGTATAACCAGGAAGTGTCTGGAGTCCAGACTCGACGTTATCTCCCTATAACTTAGTCCTAACGTCGCTTACGATTAACATGTCCTTATACCAAGCTAACTCTCCTTACGAATATCCTAACTCGACCTAGTATACTCTCCTAACCATATCTAACGATCGAACGTAGAATTAGAGTAATCTATAGAAATCTGTATGGGTAGGAATAGTAAATCCGGCGTTACGATCTCGTAACTCGGCCGCAAAGAGCATCTGCTATATAAAATAATTTTACGATTACAGATAGGGTAGAGATAGGGCAGCGGTAAATGAACACGCACGCCAATGAATGGACGTTAAATACAGAAACGAGTGAAATTAATGATTAAAATAAGAGGATGTTTAAATTTTTATTTGTACCAATTCCTTAGTTCGCATTGAACGAGTTCTAATTGCGGGTGATGAATCGCGATACGAAGATAACTGAGCTGTTCATTTATCTACGATGTGAACAATGTCAACGTTATCCTATCACGTGGCCAAGGAGTCATGTGACTGCTTTTAACTCCAGGTTTACGGACATCGATTGTATTTTAATTCGTATTTTGAAAGGTATACTATATCTAAATATTCGAAATTAGAAGCCCGACGAGGGAAGGGGCGAATTTGGATACGTATCCACGTCGTTATCAATTAATATCAACATAGATTGCTGAAAAAGAATATTTACGATCCGTATAAGTTCAAGCACGAAACCTGAAATTGACGAGTTCGGCAAGTGTAGCGTTAATTGGGTAGTTTATCCTATTTTTTGATTTATTTTCCATGGGAACCTGTAACTGTGACGGGGTGAAGCATGGAATGGCGGCACGTGCGGCGCACATCGGATGCAGTGGCCACTGCGGGCGAGTTTCGTCGCCTTCGTCAGAAGTGATAGTGACACGGAGCACGAGTTGCTCTCGCGGTTGGTGGGGCTCGCCGCAGTGTTATAAATTAAAAGCGATTCAAAAGGCGAACGGCTGCACAGCGGCGTAGCACCGGCTGATTTCGCCCCCGGGCTCGTCTATCTATACACGCCCCTGCGTTGCGAAATTTTGCATTGTCCGTTTTCGAGCCCCCTTTGCGCTCTGCCGCCTCTCCTCGTGCTCGTAAACAATCGTTTCGCAACGTGGAACGCGCGCAACGTGGCTGTAACGTGAAAATTCTCGATGGAAATCGAAGCGATCCTACTATAAAACCGGCATACTTTTAATTGATTGACTTTCACACTTCGGGATCACGTTCACCGTCACGTGGAATCCGTTCTGGAACATGAAACGGATAAATGATTTATGGCATAGAGGTATCTGTGCTTTCTTTGTCCACGTTTCGATTAGATTCTTATGATAATGTTACGTTTCGCATGGTCGTTATGTAAAAATCTGTCAAAGGTGTGCTGCCAAAACTACATCGCATTAACCGAGGCTCGTATTCAAAATCATATTAAATCTTTCTGAAAAGTCATTAACGACGTTAAACGATTTGTGCTCGCTCATTGTATACCCTTCATATTATCTTTGTTTATACGAAATGGATTTTCGCCCGTAGAAATAAATCAATAAATAAATAGTAACCGAATTCCACCGTACTACAATCTAATTCGATTTCGAATTAGTTACCCAGCATCACGCTAAAATGACAAAGGAGCTACGTAGCTACCAGATGATTCTACACGACGATAACTCGTCTATTTTATGCCCCGTTCATGCTAATACATTATATTTTAGCCGCGTTCACGAATCCCGAGCCGATCCGTAGATCACAAGCCCGAGAAGCGTGCAAGCACGCGATAGTGTTCATTGAAAACAGGCGATCTAGGATTTCAACTAATACCGAGTTTCGCGTACGTCGAACACATGGTGTCGATCGGGACGGAAGCCGTAAGTCGATCTTCCTGCGAGATCCTATCGTCTTCCCACCCACGTGACGATTTGGAAGGTGGAACGGGAAGATTCCATCGGCTTGGTCTCGCTTCTCTATTACCAGAGCAGGACATTACGATCGGTGTCCGTAGCATCCGATACCGAACCGATCGAGACGCCTGCTTTTGCAGCCTACACGATCTACCAAGCGTGCACCTAGTACTGAACCACGGTGGGTTGACCATTTTTCCCTCGGCCACTCGAGATTATCGTCCAGTCCCGGACAGCTACGTGCTTGGTTCCTTCGTTTCTGAGTCACTGCCCCGCCTTCGGTACGCGAACTCTGCGTAGATGAGATTCGTGACGGAAGAATCTAGAATCCGGATTTGCAACGGAGAAGAGCGTTCGGGATCCGTTAGGTGTTGGCTTCGCGTACGCAAGCGGCAAACTAGAATGCTGTTAACCCTTTGCACTCGAGAGAGACGCTACGGAGACAATGGGAATAATTTTCAGTTCGTAAAGTAAGGACAAAAGCACATCGTATTAACTCCAGTTATTCTTTCAGGAAAGTTTCGTTTGTGTAACTGTAAAAGGAACGTTTACTTTTCATTTGGAAAAGAGCTTCGAGTGCGAAAGGTTAATATTAGTTATTAATTGTTAGTGAAATAATTGACCTCCGAACTACAGTAGAAATGATCATTTAGAAATTCGATATCGCTCGAGAAATTTCAAAGCTAATTGATTTTGGTGACTTAGGCGTTGCCTCTCGAGTGCAGAGGGTTAACATATTGCGACGCGAACTAACGATGATCTGATAAATTCAATTAAATTACAATGATTGCGCTCGGTACCAGCTTTTAAAGCACGCTGTACACCGTGCAGCGAAACTCTCATAGATCGAAACGATCCAATAAAACGCGAGAAAACGAGGCAATAAAGAAGGCCTGTCGCCCTCGCTTTCGAGCGAGTCGCGTTTAGTTAAAAGCGACAGGTTTCTTCAAGCGTACGAGTGACGTTGGTTCAACTACCGATCGGAAGCGCGACGCCGTGCAGCGCTTCTACTACCCAACTAATTTGTACGATGCGGAAACGTAGCGGTTTAACTAATTCGATTACGGAGCGGTCACGGTGGTGGCGCGCGGATTATCGCGCGGAAATTCAAGCAAAAAGGGAACGCAGTTAGAGAGTTTAAGGCGCAACGGGAGTCAAACGAGCGACGACGATACATCGTGGATGTAATTACGAGGGTATCGGCGGATTTATCGAGCCACCGGATCGACTGGATCTTGCGCTCGCGTGTATCATAACGCGCGAACGTGAACCGGTTCCGTGAGTTTGACGCAAATACGAAATGTGTCGAAATTCTGGATTATCAGCGACACGCCTCTAATTGTTTCGCAAGCGATTTCGTATCAGAAAATTGCATCCGACTCCGGCGATATTTAGAAATAATGGGGAAACGATTAAACGGTTCGCAACGAGAAAGATCCTTGTCGATTTTTGCCTTTTCGCAGACACACAGATGGATTAGAATTTTTTTTTTTTACGCGATTTCTGTGGACGTTATTTGCAACTGTATCGTAAAACAAACCGTGGGTATCTAATTAAATTACGATGATGTGGACTTCATAATTAACATTACAAGGTTCCATTGGATATGGTTTTCTTCGCGATGAAAAAACCCACCGTAAGCCATGCTTTATTTTTCGAGACTTTGTGAAACGTGTTCCTGATTTTTATTTGCATACGATTGAAATCTAATAGATGCGAATAGAAATCTAGTTTTTCAATAAATCCGGCTAAAGTGTAATCTTATCAAACAATTGATAAAACGGACGTTACTTGAAAAATAAAAATCCACTATATAAACATATAGTGTATTATAATTCATGAAATCACGAGTCTTATTAATTTGTTAGTCGAGAGAATTTTATTAACCCGCCATAATGTTGTGTAACTTGCAAGTTACATATCCATATATTTTTATTTTGCAATTATTGTTCAGCTATATTTGCAAATCATTCACTTGTGATAACTATTATTGCCTAGCTTTTGGATTAAGATAAAGGAACTTTAATAAATTATGATTCTTTTCTAAATTCACCAATGAATCGACTATAATCGTTTTCCAAACCAAGCAAAATTGTATAATTTAAATTGAATTAACATTACAATTTGGCCGGAAAGTTTAGTCAGCGATTACGTTAATCCCCCCTCGATTTCTTACTTAATTCGACGCAATTGTAGCAGTTAACTAAACTTCGCAATATATGCGCGTTTATTTAGCAGTATGATGGCAAAAGGAGTCCACCTACGGGCGATCTTTCGACATCCTTCCGCGTTCCACGACGACGTCCTTTTGTTCATCCCACGTTCAACCCTGACGATGACTCGCTCAAAGCGACGACTTAATTAAATCGCTACGAAAACATTGCCCCCCTCCCAACTCTGTGACGCCAATGACTTTAACGCCAATATGCAAGTACCAATATTAAACCCTCTGCATTTCGCATTTTTCTTTTTCATTTATTAAATAAGAGAAATCTCACGCGTTTCGATATATTTGGCAAAAAACAACAGGTTCTATTTTCGACTCGAAATCGCAACATCGCTGACTTAACACTAAATTCAAAGCCACTTTTCATTTCGGTAATTAAAAACACTATTTTTGTTTCGATACATTCGAAATTCTTTCTTATCTAATAAATACTGTAATACTAAAATAATAAATACTATAAAAGTGTTGGAAGAAGAAGAATACGAATTCAACGCAATGCAATTCAGTATTCGGATGATTTCCGCGCATCGTTCGATTAAAATCCGCCGCAGCGATAGTCGAAAATACCGATTATCGCGTGACTCCCAACATGCAAGCAAATTAGCGTTCTAACGAACTCCACATACTAATTCAAAGGATTAAGAACGATCCTCGTTAGTAGAATCATTTAAGGTCGCCTGGAATCTCTTCTGCTCGAGGAGAGGGTGTTAAAGGGGATCGGAGGAATGGAAGATTAAAGGGCAAGCAGCAGCATCAAAACAAACCGAAAGGAAAAGGCAATATTAGAAACTATACCTTGTCCAACGAGACAAGGTAGCAGACGAATAGATCTGTCTTTATTCATCGACTGTTAATATTAACGTTCGATCTGTTTTATCGCTCGAGCGTTTGATTTATAGTGTCTCGTCTCGTTGGACAAAGTATAGCAGGCGATAGTATTTACCTTAATTTCCGCGAGAAGATTGCAAGATTTAGAAGGGCACCAAAGGGGATAAGATCGAATTATAAGACCATAAGATTATACGATAGAGCATAGGATAAATTAGTTCCATAAGATGTAGACATTAACAGCTAATTATAGAATTGTAAATTAAAAAAGAACGATGTACAAAGTTCTGTACATTGTAAACCGGAAGCCATCGTAAGCCGCCCAAGGCAAGGGTTATAATAAATGATAAATAATAATAAATCTCTTCTGCACCGCGTCGCGGCGTTCTAATCGGCATTCAACTATTTTGTAACAACCACGCCACGATCGCCTGGCCGAGAAGAATCTGCATTCCACGTCTTCTCGCTTTTTACGAGCTTGTTATTTACGCTCGATCCTCGGGGAGGCAGTAACTAACGAGTATATGTAACCGCTTGTTCGAATCGCGCGGGATAACTAAACAGTTGTAGCGCATTAAACTTGCAGTCGCATAAACCGGGTTCAAGGCACAATGCAACGATCGGCTGTCGCGCGGCGCGATATTATTTGCCACGTTTAGCACCGGACGCGAATAATCGTCGTTTCCACCGCACCGTTGCCCCGTTGAACCCCCACGCGAATCCGCCGCGACGCGACGCGACGTTCGTCCACTTTCTCGACTCGACGCGCGACGTCGCGGCCGCGACGAGGGACGAACGTTTGTGTATTCGTCCGCGGCGATTTTTCCGCTAGCGGACCGGCATGGAAACGGCTTTCGAAAGCCGCTACACGGGGCGACGACATTCTTTTGCTACACGCAGCGGTTCTGGAGCAAAGCCGCCGCTTCTCTCGCTTTGCGAACCGCGCGTCTCCCAACGCCGTGGAATTTGCATTTAAACGCGTTGCTGTTACGTAACGCCGAGGCAAACGCGTTCAGGAAACGCCGATGCGAGAGAGCCGATAGAACGGCCGCTGACACGGTGCTGCAATTCGATAATCCGATTCGTGGAACTTCCTATTCGAGGCTGATTCCTTAACCCTTTGACTGCGCTGCGATATTCGCGGGATTGGTGTACAGAAGAAATGCAGACGCAGATTCTTACACATGCAATTGTAGTTAGTTTAGAATAAGGTAATCGAAAGTGTGAAATGGTAAACTGTTGTGTCGTTGTTGAAATAAACTTCGAAACGTTTTTTTACGTATCGACGAATTAGGGAATTAATATTCGCGTTACTCTGTAAGACCTAGTCGTTGTCAGATCTTATTGCACTAAATTTTACGTTTAACGTAGATGTTTGGGAAATGAAGAATAATTATAGCATTGAAAAACAAAAAAGATAACCTTTTAAATGGAAAACAATCTAGTAATCATGCAATATGAACAACACAACCAGAAATACAATTTAATGTAACAATATATGTTGTATTGTTCAACGATGTAATGTTCCATCCATGAATTTCTTACGTGTACCATTTTTACATATGGCAACAATATTGAAAATTGAACTTGCTTAATAATTTGCGTTAAACGAAGCATACCTGATACTTTCCTCCTAAATTTAAGTACTACATACTTATTTAATAGTAACTATTCACTATTAAGTAATAAGTATTTAATATTAAGTATTAAGTGTTGATTAATAAGTAGTTAATATCAAGTATTAAGTATTTAATATTACGTTCATTGCAGCTCATACGGAACATTAGGATTCCGAATTTGGACCGGAAAATAACAAAAATAGCTCATCATTGGTATAGATATCTACAAAATGGCAGAAAGTGTACATATCGAGCACTTCGTATCCGAAACAATATACATCCAACAATGCGTAAATACGTCGTGCACAATGAAAAATAAATTGTACTTTTAACACACTTTTATAGTATTACGCGTGGCAATTTTTTAAGCCTCAAACGATCATTATAAATAACCCAATATTCCGCGCAACGTTTCCTTTCCGGTACCTACATAGCATTCCACGAATCACTCGATATACCCGCGCGTATCGATGTTCGAAAATTACGAGCCTAATTAGCATCCGCAGGGTGCATTTACTCATTCAGTTTCACCGAAGCAGAAGCACGGGGACACCATAAACGAGCACCGCAATTATCGGACATAATTCACGAGGATCGCCCGCTGAGGCCGATCGTCGAAAATTAATTAAAACATTACACGTCCTTCGAGCCTCTTAGTCGAACAAATTAGTCAAATTACGATTCTCGTCGAGAATCCTTACCTCGCTGCTTTTACGCAAGGACGTCCCTCTCTCTCTCTCTCTCTCTCTCTCTCTCTCTCTCTCTCTCCCCCTCCCTCCCTCCCTCTCTCTCTTGCAACAGATATCGCGCGCACGTTTCGCTATTTTTCATCCGCTCGAAATTTCCGTCAGCTTCTCAATTTCCCGCGCGATGACGTATGCAAGGCCGTGGATTAGCATACAGACGGACCACCCATGGTACGACCCTGCGCGGCCAACGGACTGCTCCTCAGTCTCATAATAAGCGGCCGCTCATGTCGGATCCTCCGCGTACAAGTACCGCCCGTGTACCCATCCGTATATCTCGATTTATATCGTTATCGATCCTTTATTGGCATCGATATATATTCCTGCTCCGTTCTTACATCGATCCCGACCGTCTCTCCTTCCCTTCCCTCCTTCTTCCTGTTCCGCGCGTAGGAGTCTTCTGTCCCTGGAACGGTATCGGCCGACTTGCGTCGCTCTCCTACCTTTATTCTTCCTCTTTTTCCCCTTGTTCGCGACACGAGACTCTTATCGAAGCTGGCTGATAAGCAGCTGCGTCTACAGTCAATTGCAAAAGTCTACGCGCACCTCTGAGTTTAATGCATTTAAAGAGATACGGGATTTTCGACGGCTTTAATGGTTCACGTTCGCGGCGAATTAGGACGGCATGTATTCCTACAAACGAATATTATTGATATTATAAATAGTATATTGTAGTATATAATAATAGTAGTAGTAATAAAATAGTAAAAGAACGTAATGGCAATGGTATAGTATAGTAAAATTGCGGCAATATTCCTGTTTTTTGTATTTTCACTTTTATCGAATCATTGTCTAAGTTATTTGCAACGCGCCTTCTTTTACTAATCTGCAGAAATAATCTGCAATCGAATTCTTCCGATGAACATTTTAATAGGATAATATTTTACAAGATTTAACAAATATTAATAATTTATGTTAACAAATATTATATTGTTCCTCTATAACAGGCTATTGTACCTGTTTTCAGTTGTACAATAAAATTAGGATCACAATTGATAACACGAAGCATCTAATCATTCATATTTTTCCTATTTTCGTATTGATAAAAGCTGTTCCTTATTTATGGCTTTAGTTTCGACTTCGATGAAATCTTAGCGAAATGGTTAACATAATAAGATTATATTTCTCTGGTCATTATCAATAGCGCGTATGTACACATAGCGAATGAATGATCATGTTAAATACTATCATACTGTAACACAGCAATTAGTCTGTGTTGCTCTTGTTAGTACCAACATCTATGCTAATTATATGTATGCAACAAATTCTTTGAAACTTCCTCCAACCTACGTAATTAATTTTCTTTTTCTTCTTCTTTGCTTTTATTATAGAACCCTGGATTTTTACCATGATGTAACCGGTGCACGATGTATATATGAACTTGTTTCATTATTTTTATTCTTCATAAATCGCTGGAATATTCAGCTTTTAATGCTTGAAACCTTTTTTCCATTTGTAATTTTATATTTAACTTTTCGCCCCGCTTTTATTTATTTGAAATTTAAAATGTGTACAAGTACGTAGCCTTTTGTGGCTGACTGTACATTTACCGATTCTACAACGCCCGGTGCTTTTCGAGCGATATAATTAACCCGTTCAGCGTTGTAAACGTCAAAGATTGCAAACTTGGATTTTCTTTTGTAACGATATATTATTGGTACAAAATTATGGTTGAATATTTATCATTGGAATTGCTAATGATCGCTAAATTGTTTATTATCATTGGTATTATTATGAATTTCACGAAAGCTATGATTAAGCTACGCGAGAGACTTCAACGCCCGCATGAAAATCGCCCAGTGATTTCAACGCCTGCATAAGATTCGCGCAGTGATTTTAACGCCTGCATAAGAAAGTCGCCTCGCAACTTCAACCGACAATGAGTTAAGTGCGTGAGCTTAATTTATCAATGCAATACTGATAATATTGCGAATAATATTCCTAACGATTTTCTTTATCTTCGCAAACGTTTACCTCAACAAGATTCCTTTCTTAAGTTACACATCTTTCTTCTAAATTAACTCGCTTCTAATTTCCTGATTTGTATAAGTGATATTACTAACAATTTTCTTTGTCTTCTCAAGCTTTTATCCCAACAAAATTCCTTTTCTAAGCTACTCGTATTGTTTTCTAAATTACCTCGTTTCCAAAATCCCAATGTTTATAAATAATATTGTCTATTATTCGTTGCAATTTTCTTTGTCTTCGCAAGCTTTTGTCCCAACAAAATTCCTTTTCTAAGCTACCCGTTTTGTTTTCTAAATTACCTCGTTTCCAAAATCCCAATGTTTATAAATAATATTGTCTATTATTCGTTGCAATTTTCTTTGTCTTCGCAAGCTTTTGTCCCAACAAAATTCCTTTTTTAAGCTACTCGTATTGTTTTCTAAATTACCTCGTTTCCAAAATTCCAATGTTTATAAATAATATTGTCTAGTATTCGTTACAATTTTCTTTGTCTTCGCAAGCTTTCGTCGCAACAAAGTTCCTTTTCTAAGCTACTCATTCTCTTTCTAACTAAGCCCATCTCCAATTTCCTGGTTTCTATAAATTTTCGCAGTGATCGCGAGCCTTCGGCCGGTAGTGTATATTTGTCAATAAACCTGTGTTAGAGATACAATTAATTGCACCGTTCGAAACGACAAAGCGGACAGGTAGGCATGCAAGAATAGCAACAGCTTATTTATCGCTGTCGGCCTATCGACCCTCGTACTGCCTGTGTAGCACGCTTATTAATTAACCCGCCTCGTCAATTATTGCAAGTAATTATTGGAGGTCCGTGTGCGCAGGAAGCACCGACAGGCCGATAAGATGTTTCTCGTGAGACGACAAGTAGTTACGATTGAGGTACACGTTGTGGATGGTTAAACAGCCTTTATCGATACGCCAAGGGTCTCTTCGTCGATTGCCTTTAATAAACGATCTCCGCCGATACAAGTCCCTGTTACGAACGCGCCACGCAAACAACATTTGCAAAAAACATAGAACTTTTCAAGCTCGAGGATCTGGAGTAGCAACGACCGTGATACGAAGGACACCGCCTCTGTCTTTCTCTCGGCTTCGTGTTGCAGCTATCGGTGTTCGCAAGAACCGCTTGAAAATCGCTCCTCTTTGGCAGAGAAAACGACGGCGGGGAAAAAAGTAGCCTTCGTTTCCTAGTTCGTTGATCACCGACCACTGTGCTCCATTGTTATCGCGTATCATTTGCGTAACTGGATTTTTCTGCAGCTCGCCGGAGCCATTCATGCATAGTGGACCTTTCTGTTTAACGGGGCTCTGGTTAAATTGGGCGACGTCGAAAAAGTTGACGTCGACCGTGGCTTGATTTATAGACCACCGAGAGCTACGATTAACCATTTAGCTACGAACGACGTACATATATATATATATATATACGCTGTGAAAAATTGGGCAATCATTTGTTAAAAGTGTACGTATCTATATTTTTTCTAAAACGCGATACCGTTTCCATTGTTTATTTATTTATTTATTTCTACGGGTAAAAAGCCATTTCATATAAACGAATATAATATAAAGAGTGTACAGTGAGAGAGCACAAATCATTTAACGTAAAGAAAAATAAAAACGATAGAGTTCGGACTTAAATACATTAATATACCAAGAAAAAAAGATAATATTTTGACAAATATTCTTATACGCTGATTATAGCGTAACGATACAGAGTATTTAAATCGATGCACTCATACTATCCTCATGCTTATAGAAGGACTACCTTCGTTTAAGAATTAAGAATCTTTCAATTTCAAAGTCTCGTAGCGAAATGGTTAATTGTGCAACGTGGCTACGGATGTGAAAAAGCAAAAAAGTAAAAAGATACGGCTTCTGGTTAAGATGGAAGTCTACCGATGATCTAATAAAGAGTTAATAAAATCGACCGTTCATTTGAATATTCGTAATTAGTCGAGCAGCGCGTGGTATATCTCAATATAATCTGCTTGTGGAAATTCTTAGAACTTGGGATTCCGATTTATTTGTCCAACGCAGCGACGCGTAATTCATTAATTTGTATAAATGCGACGGATTAAGACATTCGTTAGGTGAATGATACGTCAATGGATTACTGGACAGTTTCATGGATGACGTATTGTTACGTCAAAGCTGTGCTGATCTCTCATATGTGGCGCACATTATTTGTTGATATATTATATTATGCGTTACGATGAAAGCAACTCGAGATCTTATATTTTATAGCAAATCGCGGAAAATTATTCAAGTCAAAAATTATTTCATTCAATAAATTTACTTCAAAGAGTAAAGCGAGAAATCGCAGGTACTTTGTCTTTAAAACTTTGATAAATTCGAACGACTTTACGGACGTCAATAATTGTTTCCCCAATTCAGCATCGCGAATAATTAAAATATTGGCATCGATAAAATTGTTTAGCGATGAAGCACTTTGATATGCAAACAAGATAAAGGTCCCTCCAAGTTAAATACAGGAGTGTACAACTTTCGAGTCACAGTCGCATCGGGCTAATGAAAAAAAAGGGTTAATAATTTCGAAAAGAAAAAAACGCGTAAAACGATTCGTTCTCCTTCGAATTCGATCAGAGATTTTTCGTTCGCGGTCGCGTGAGAATAATTGACTGACCGATTAAAATGAAACTCGGATAGCAGTGGTCATTAGTTCCTCCGGCGTTCGGCTATGATTTACGCTATCGTTAACGGCGCATTAAGAAGCTGCGACACCTCGAGAGATGTTTTGACAGCGGTGACCAACGGGAAACATGATGGAGGTATCGAATGGACGCAGCGGACCGATTTAACTCGATCGTGACGGCCGATTTCGGGAGATGTAATTAAAAAGCACGCCACTTATCGAACCTCGTCGATGATTTAAATCCTCGAATGTCGAAGCCGTGGAGTATCAATTTCGTGCAATGTTTCGCATCAATTTCCGAAGTACTTGCACAGGAAACGCGTTAATTTGTTGCTTAATTTATGACGGTGATTAAAAACGGTGAAACTTGCGAACCTCTGGTAATCGCTCGTTACGCTTATTAATTTTCCGATGCGAGCCTTTTAATATCTGATTTTAATACTACCCTTGGCAGACAGTTTTCGGTCAGACGTGATAATATAATAGGTGCATCAATAAACGATCCACTATTTTTAAACGCGTTGATGAATTTATCGCGTGAAAGGATTAAGATTTATTTCGACCAAAGTTTGTAACTTGTGTCAGAAGTAATGGTGAACATTATAGACGAAAAGGAATTATGTTCGAGATAGGAAAAGCACTTGGTATTATTAGAAATAAATGCAGAATATAATATAACAGTGGATTATTTCTTGATACGCTTAATATTAGATTTACTACATCTGACGGTTTAAAGCTACAAAAATACAAGTGGTTAAAATTTGAAACGTGCGATGATTCATTGAGGAAATCCTTCTACTGGAAATCGCCGGTCGATCGGTCGTCCTTAAGGCCGATTTCTAAAACCGCAAAAAGCAACGGCATCGCTCAGGGCTGATGGTGCAACGGATACAGTCCTTGCCGCGAGAGAAAAACGTCGCCGATTCCGTGGCTCTCGATCGCCGGCTGTGTTTCGAGATCTCGCCTATAAGGAGGACCCGGAGCGTCCCTGTTTCTACGCCGAGACGTCGTCGTACCATGCTCGGGGATCGTGAAACCGATCGCTCATAAACACGAAATTACTCCAGTCGACGGGTTTGTTGCGTGTCGGCTGCACTGGCGTAGCGAATCCGTTGAAAAGTTGCCCGCGGCCCTTCGAACCTTCTTCGATATTTGATGTTTCTATTGGAGTGCATGTTTCTTGCTGCAGCGTGGAATTCGATAATAACGTAATGGAGATTTAATGTCGGTGGAATAGAGCGGTCGAAGTTATGCCGGGACCTAAATGCTGGGGCATAAAATGCATAACGGTGGAAACTTATGCTTAATTCCTTAGTGATCTCGATAGCCTGCATCCACGATTAACCCTTTGAGTGGTTAAGTAATTCGGGGATATCGCCCAGTTTATATACATATATAACCCTTTGAGTACGAAGCTCTTTTGTATCCTTTGTATCTCTTTGTATGAAGAATCTCTGTTAGATCCAATCGACGAGTACGAAAAAATAAATAAAGTCTTGCTTATTGTTAAGTTAAGTGTATTCGTTCATCACGAACACCGATGATTTTTATTTATTTAGTAACGGGCCAACAGCCCAATGTATAAACTATTATATAATATACAATGGTTCATCTTTTCGATCTTTTTGGTATTCCTATTGTTGTATACTGTAGCGAAATTCGTAATTTATTGTAAAGACCACACATTATATATTCTAATGTAAAATAATGGGTTATCAAGTTTATAGATTAAAGAAATAAATGTAATGTACAACTAAACGTTAGGATTGTAATTGTACAGAGTAAAAGATTTTTACTTTTGTCGGGAGTATAATATAAACTGAAGTACGAATTGATTCGCCAGATACGTACACTTGCTGACAAAAGTTAAGAAACATGGCGCGTATTTGCAAAGCTTTACGTTGTCGTTATCTTTTGAGATACGTGGATTTGAATTAAAAGTAGATGAACGTATTATTTATTGATGTATGTAATACTATATTTTTATGCTAATGCAAATTCTAAGCTATGAATCTTAGAAGCGAAAGGATACACAAAAATTCGTAAGTGACTACTTTGTTTCTTAACTTTTGCCAGTAAGTCTATATGCGTCCATAGTAATCAAAGGGTTAATTTCACGAATTTCGCCATTCGAATTTTTTCCGTGGATAGAGTGGGGGAAATTAAGAGTTGAGGATAAAAATAACGAGTGTCGCATCTCTAAAGTACCTTAATTCTAAAAAATACGGTACAATAGGACACGTGATCTTTAATATCGATGTCGTTACCTTATTAACCCCTTCTCTACGGCATTTTAAAATTAAAAGAATTCTCAATACTCAGATGGAAGTTATTTTTACTATTACAAAAGCAGTTGGATTATAAATATTTGTATATTTCGCATAATTAATTATGGTAGAATAAATATAAATTATAGTAAAAATAGTTATCGGGTTACAAAATGCGAATACGTATATTTTCATCAAAGTATATATACGTCTTTAGTAAGGAAAGAATTAATCATTACAATGCTCTTGAATTCATATGTGGTGAATGTTTTGTTTCTCTAATTATTCGCTGTCGTAAATGTACAAAAGTCCGCGGTTTAGCGATAGCTGTCTAAATTCGTAGAAAATTGTGGAGACGCTTAAAGAAAAAAGGGGTTGTAGCTACGCCACTGATTTAAGAGCAACCAGATGGAAAAACGTAAAATGCGGTCGACCTGGTTGCATCAATGAATTGTTCCTTGGCACGGCACGATTTAATATAGAACAATTGCTACTGTGAAAATGTATGAACAGGTGCCGAACGTCATCTGAAATTACTGCTACAAATCCTTCAATTCCAATAATAAGGATTCCACGAATAACAGCAATTTCAATGCTAAGAGCCATTTCACATTGTCCGATTTTCGTCATCTGGTTCAAAATAAATACTACGATCTTTCTTCTTTTCGTTAACCCTCTATATTACATACTTATATATGTATTTAAGTTTCCTCAATTCTATCTTATTTAAATAAAAGCTGCTTTTTATCTACGGTTTCAGTTTTGAACTCTAAGAAGTCTTAGCGAAAGGGTTAATAGCGTAAGCCTTTAAATAGAAGAGCTTCATTCGAAATTTCGCGAAGTTCGGGAATATTCAAACAAATTTTCTAATTATTATTGGATATCACAAGTTTCGATGATCATTCGTTTCTAACGCAAAACGCCTGTGTAATCGCAGCCTAAGAATTTCAGCGAAACAATCAACGATATGATAAAACGAAGAGAGGAAAAGGGATAAAAGAATGTCGCCTTTTGATGATCCACCGTCATTTCTCCAAAACTCGCTTTCTCTTATCGCATCTGCTCGCCTTCCTTTCCACGCGGATAACGAAACCGATAACGAACCCCGCTAATTGAACCTGCACCATGAACACGTCCTCTCTCCATCAGAAAAAGAGAACTGGAACGAACTTTATAGCTTCTTCTCTGAACAACGGCCGGCTAACGGCGAACGTAATAATTCTGCGTTCGTTTCTCGCCTTTCGTTTCTCTCGCGCGGAGGACTAGGGGAGAACGTCGCGAAAAGTTGTCTCTCGACACAGCTTCCTTCGTCTGGCCGTTTCCTTGGAAACGATTACGATTCAGCGAACGTGGCTGGAATATTACCTATCTTACCATCGATGCCGCACTGCGGCGCGCGGCGATTTCGAAGAGATCGTTAGCCGATCGCGCGAACAAGCTTCCCGATATCCGTGGAAAGAAAGGAAGGGACACGTAACAATGACAACGTTACATCATGCCAGGCAGCGTTGTCAAATAAAACGCGGCGAACAAAGATGACGTTTATTACGGTTGTACCCGTCGACAGCGATGCGAAACGCGCATATTCCACGCACGTAATTTCACGCAATTCCCGGAACGAGTCCTCGTGCGCCGGCACGAGAAAAAGGAAGACGGTTTTTAGGTCAGGAACGCGACTTATCCCTCATCCCTTTTCATCTTCAAGACGAGGCGACCTTCTTCTCGGTCTGCTCCTCTCCCTTTTAATCGACTTCCACTTCTAGGGATGGGAACGAGTCGCTTGCAACAGTACACTGGCATGCTCTGGTCTCCGTATCATGACTACCTTCGTAAACAAATCGAGAATATTCATCACCGGTTTTTACGTTTATGTGCTTTTCGTATGAATCGTCCTATGGCAATCGATGACCGTAGTTATGTACGTGCGACTCCTGCCCGATCTCAATTTATTACCGCTTGAGAAACGTCGTATCGTATTTGGACTTCATTTCGCTTATGATTAATGGTATTGTTACGTTTTCTCACGTATTCGAGTCCTTTAAGTTTACCACGTCTTTTACAGCTATTCGACACGAAACTCTTATATTAGAGGAAGCTCATATTACGCTATACGGTATTAACAATGGTCTCAACTAGATTCTAAAGAATGTTAACATGTATTGTAAATCCATCGACTTCTTTTCCACTCCCGCTAGCTTTAAATCTCAATTGTTACGTTGCTTTAACTCTTACGATTGATCTTAATTTTTCTTCGTACCCTAAGGGGTTTACCCCCGTTAATAAATAAATAAATAAAGTGTCCTACAACGAATGAATTCGTTCCAAAATGTTGTCACTTTGTTATAAGATTGGTTTGTTATAGGACACGAATACATGGAGTGACTGACGGAATTGATCGAATGTTAGCTCTATTATGAGATTATTTTACAGATGATTTTGTTGGAATAAACGGGTTTAGAACAAAGTTAATATAAGCATCACGTACACGTCTAAAGTTTTGTGATTAGCAACTACATTTTGACTAAATATGAAACATAACGAATCGACGTTTTCTCGTGACTAAGATTATACATTATAATAGAATTAGAGAACGTATCATTGATATTAAATGATAAATTAGTAGAAAAGTAGCTAGGTCGATATTAACTATCAACGCAACTAATTTCTTGAACGATACCCAATGGATGACTGACTGAGCTACAATGCTGCTCTTATTGAACTATTATAGTAATGAATCCGACTGTATCTTCCTGCACTCGTCGTAGGAGACCAGGTTTAAAAAGTAGAACCGTTCGTTATAGGATACCCCACTTATTCTACAGGCAAACAATTTCCAAACTACTTAGAGCACTAAAAACTCCGAGGAACCTATTACAGAGTACTTCGAGTTTCCACGAATCGCTTAAATTTACGTAAGACAACACAAGAGACGTGGTAGCAGTCAAGATTTCTTCGGAGTATCCTGAATTATGGAAACCAGGGGCTTATATTAAAATGTAAAACACCGGATTTTTTTATAGAAACTGAAATACATTAATTCTTACAAAATCACAGCCTATTCAACAATTCACCTGCTGCTTATTATTTAGACTTCAATCTATACCTATACCTATTCCCGTATCTATAAATATGGTTTTATACTAATTCATACAAACATATTCAAAGAGCATAAGTTTATTCTCCCCCTATATTGCAAACCAGCCGGGACACGAACCAAGATACATATTTTCTTTGGTCTTTACGCCGTTACTCATTATAATCTAATACCTGAACAATGCCCTAAACTTATTATTATTCTATTGGCTCGCATACGTTCAAAGTCCTAAATGCTTCCCTTTCTTCCCCTGAAATATTATCAATGTCTCATTTAAATATACCTATCTTATCCCTTAGAAATCATTCTCTTTTAGTTGAATAAAAGCACCATACCTTGTGCGGCAGATTCAATTGCCTGAACAGAATTTTCATTAACGTAAACAAATATCAACAGTTAAATTACAGATTTATTCGCGATACTCTTCTCTGTGTCAATTCATAACCGTCTTTCCTTTTCTTTTCGTACCAAAGGGTTAATTCCCGTTAAATAAGCACGTTCTTCGGGATACCGAAATATTCTACGAGCCTTTCTAGAGTCCCGATGCGCGGAAGGCCACGCCGCGTCCGTGTTTCTGCTTCGGATAGATCCGAAACGCTTTCAAAACGGTTCAAAGTCTATCGTTGACCGATTGGTTCGGAAGGCGGCGAGAAATCGTATCGAATGACCATCGCTACTCGGCCGCGCAGCCAGCCAACTGGTTTTTGTCGATGCAACCGAGCTAAGAGAGCCAGATGCACGGCTGTGTCCTCGCGGATGTCGGTTAGCAGTTTCCTGGGAGAACCAGCATGTATGTACGGTCGTCCTTGAAGCCGTTACACTCCCTTGCATTGCTCTCTTGTAAGTCGGACCTCGAGATCGCCATTACACCCACTGACACGCCTCTATCGTACATCTATTCTCCTTCACCGATTCATCCTGATCGATCGGCATTGACGATCCATCCCGAGCGATAGACTTTGCTCCATTTATTCTACTAATTAAGTACCGGAAGATGTTCCTTCAGGATTTTTCTACACGAGAATGCGAATCTTTTTACAACTTTTAGGAAAGATATAATGCAACACGATTTGTTGGTATTATTGAAAGAGTTTGACTATTTTTGAGGGCGAATCTTTTTATTGCTTTTAGGAAAGATATAATGCAACAAGATTTGTTGGTATTATTGAAAGAGTTTGGCTATTTTTGAGGGCGAATCTTTTAATAGCTTTTAGGAAAGATATAATGCAACACGATTTGTTGGTATTATTGAAAGAGTTTGGCTATTTTTGAGGGCGAATCTTTTTATAGTTTTTAGAAAATATATATTACAATATATACTACACGATATATGCTGGCATTATTGAATGATTCTGGATACTTTTGTACTTTCTTAACCCTTTTGTTATGAAGAATATGTACATGTACGGCTTGAAAGATTGGTCACGCGTTTACTAACTTTATACAGCGGCTGCTAAAAGTTTGGACGTGATAAGAATACGATCACAATTGATTTAGTTTTTTTCACAACAGTGTAAATAAATTTCACTTTGTATCATTATGGTGAGACAACTTCATAATTCAATAAAGTCCGTCTTATAATGTCATAATTTCTATTAAATAAATTATGATTCTATTGTTATATTTCACACCTATATGTCATTAAAACTTCTTTATCGATACTTTAACGCAGTTTTATGACTTATTTTTCTCAAAAGTGATACTGTTTCGCATTGCTACCCGAATTTCTACTTATCCTATTTCGTTTCCATTTGATAAAAGGAGAAAGTTAAACGATCTTATAAGGTATGCAATACCTATGTTTATACATCACATTTCACATGAAGATTTCCTATAGTTATTCGTCCGATTTTCTCGTTTACAACTATTCTAAGAATTCCTAGGGAAAAAAAAGAAAATATATTCATCTGCTCTATATAGATCGAAACCATGATATTCCATATTTCTATCCGATCTCATATTCCTGCATTCTCATCCACGATCCACTTAAAATCATACTCGCGATCCATAAATTGAAAACCATTGTTTTAGCGTACTATACGCGCTCGATACCTTTTTGCTCGCGAAAATTTTCCATAACGCAATCTACCGTTAATTAAGTAACCGTATTAGGAGCAGCTAATACGTGTCTTTCTCTGTACAATAGAAACCGCGATTAATTTAAATTTAACGAGTAGGGTAACGTTTAGCGCTATAAAAGTATCTTTAGAACAGATGGTAATTGGGTTTGCTAAAGTTTATTTGAAATTAGATTGAGTGGTCTCGAGTATGCCTTGCACGCCGTGAGTAATAGAATACCAATTTCTTGCGTTGATTTCGTTTAAAAGTCATTAATAATCCCGTGTAGACAGGTGTGAAAATGTCGTAACACGGATCCGTTAGAGCGGGGTCAAAGCGGCGGGCGCAAGGTGCGCTGATACGATTTTAACGAGCGTCCCTGTTCCTGATCGGACCAGTGAAAGTGATAGAAAGCGAAATAATAGAGGTGTGACGAAGCGAAGGGGGACAAGAAAGGAAAAAGAACGATGGTTCGCGCGAAATCTCATTGTGGGATGCGCGGAAAGGAATGGGAGGGGGGACGAGATGAATCGAGCGTAGAGAAATGATTAGTATCGGGTCGTTAAGGCCGCCATGTAAACGGATAATTGGGCAATAACCCAGGAGCGAAGATCACGAACGCGGCTCCGCATATGGGACGATCACGATCGTAACGAAGATCTAGCTCCCGAGATAAACACGTAACGAACGATCCGTGGAAAAAAAACAAATACGAGTCGTGGAGGCGCGGTCATTCGTTGTGAAAAATCGCAGGTACCTCTTCGCGTCATTCTGACTGCAGTGGCCACACACAATGTTAGTTCGAACGCGTGTTAACTCGTTTGCGTCGCACGGTAAAATGAAAAATATACCCTTATCGCCAAATTCTTTCATTGAATCTGTGAGTACAGTAATATTTCAAGATGTGATTTGTAGAGGATGAAAATGAAGAAAGAAGTTCATATGCACGTTATGCGTTCGATTACTTTGTGAAAAATCCACCGCTTTGTAATGGAAAGAAGAAAAAAGGTACTAAAAAAATAATTATGCGAGATGAAAGAAGAATAGACATGTGGACAAATGTTTCGTCTAGTAAAATTCGTAGTATTTTCATTTACACTACCATCGTTTTTTTCTTCTCACTCAAAATCCCTCGCAGTTTGGTGGCTGTCAATATTATGACCGTCAGAAGTTGTCGGAATAATACGTCTTGTTTTTATGGCTATAATTACCTCTTCAGCGCCATCAGAATCTCTACCTGCATCTCTAATAACATCGACCATTTTCATCTAATATTTCGTATAACTTTACCGGTACAAATAATTCAATCTGTTCACGGAAACAAGAAGTTCGTATCACGCAATAACGACAGTAACAGCCTAACCGAGATCTTTAATCATATTAATAAGCATCGGTAAATCTGTCGATCGTTTTTCCATGTAATTCCTACGTGCGATCTATCGTCGTATTCGAAAGGGTTTCACCCGTTTCATATAATAAACGCGATAAGCAGAGTGTGGAATTGGTACCGTGCACCGGAAGTCAGGGTTACAGAGTTAACGGAAACAAGTTGGACAATGTAACTCAGAGGAACAACGGTTCCAGCAAGAATAGGTGTATAAATTTCAGCGTCGCGGATCGGTTTCGAAGCTGCGGAGATAAGACGATACTCGCATAGATTTCGTATCGTTCTATGGGCGAGATCCGGCGAATTCTTGGATCGCCGATCGATATATGGGTGTGACGACGTTGCACATCGGCCCTGTTATCCTTTCCTTCCTCGTGTGTAAGATCTGATTTCCTTACAATGTACAGTGTGTATCGCGTTACACAGTACCGTACCTACCACCGCGCACATTCGTTATGGTTTATGTAAATTGGCCGCGTACACGGGTGACTCGCGCGTTAAAGCCCGTCGTGGTTGCTGGCAGCCGCGGAATGCGCCGATTTATGGTGTCATCGGTGATACCTTCGCGTTATAAAAGCAGACCAGCGTTGTACGTTGAATGGGATCGCCGATAGAAGGTAATCGATGGAAACGTAGAAAAGGTTAACACAGTAGGTTTCCATTCATCATTATTTGCTTCGCGATTTAGTCGAGTGAGATAGTGATCCGCGCGAAGTGAAATTTCCCGGGGTAGTTCCGAGCGGAAAAATGGAGGAATAAAATGGAGTTAACCGTCCGCGAGGTTTGGATAAAAGATGATTTCGTTAGATTATCGCATGACTAATGCAGCTTATGGGATGTTTTTTGAGTTCCCGATTGGATTCCCAATTTCAAATGTTCCACAGTTTAATGAGTTATAAACCACGGAAAATTGAATATGTACGAAGTTTCCATTTGGGAACAGTGGTAAAATTCAATAAGTAACATTGCTTGTCGACATTTTATTATTTACTTCATTGCCGTATTGATATTAAATAGAAGAACAGTTATGTATAATTTTTTAACTCGTTAGAAATACAACCTACTTGTGTCCCTATTTTTTTAAATATATTTTTTAGCCTGATATCGATGTAAGAAAGTTGTTTCCAGCATTTGCAAGTTTCAGCTTCCCTTTCTATAACGAGGGTTATTTTATTCAGAATTACGAAAACTTGCTAGAATTATAAAAGGTTCACTTTTGTCAAGCTATAATTTCTGCTTCGTACATCGTCGTCATTGATCAAACTAAAGAAGAACGTTTTTCCTCATCCCTCATCTCTTAACATTTTCCAGCTTATTTTCACCCAACTCAACAACGGTAGCCAGCAATCTTGCGGCTTCGAAAGCAGCCGAACTTTCCTCGCGAGCAACGCAGCGCAGAAATGTCGATGAGCTCGCAGGTGGCGGCGAAGTTTTGTCGGCAGATTCGAAAAACGCGAACGCTCGGCGACGTTGGCGTGGTTGCACGTACGATATCGCGAGATAATCGCGAGCCAGTTCGCGCGGAATGGTCGCGCGTCCAGGAAAAGAAAGTGTCGTAAACCAGAGGCGGTTTAAACGATGACGCGTGGCGGATCTCGCGGAAAGCTACTCCGCGAGCGTGTAATTAACCGTGTTATGCGACGCATCCGTAGAACACCGTGTGCACCAGAAGCAAACGCAACGATTTTGCAAAAAGGTAACAAGAGCAAGGCGTGTTTTACGAGCAAGAGGATCGCTTTCGTTTCGCGTTCGGTGGTTTCTCTCTGCCGACAGGCCCGAGGAAATCCGCGCCGATACACGTGTGTGCACGTATGTAATGCGCTCTACGAGGCCCGTAAAATTTACCGTTGGGCGTGGCTGACTGATAACGTTGAACGCTTTGACCTTTCCATCCATTCGTAGCGGGGAATTTTAATGAAAATAGTGGAGAACTCTAGCGGATTTTATGGCGTGGCACCGGTAACATTACACCCTTTCCAATATTACTACTATAATCAATAATGTCTAATTAATAGTGTCTGGTAACCGTTCGGTTGGTGAATATGAAGTGCTATTCGAAGTAACAATGTTAAGCATAAGTAGATTCTTCAAAATATTATATATATATGCAATGGCTACGAAAAGTATCTTTACATTTAAGCGCTGCTTAATATGTTTTAATTGTAGTAAATTTTCTGCTGTTTAATAGGACCTTAAAGAAGGTATCGTTTTGTCTACTGGTTTGATTATTATTATTGACAATATAGAGAACGAAAGGCAGATTTATAGAGGAAGCCTACTAACCAGCATCCGGTAAATAATGCGTTAAGAGAGTTGTATTTATTCCACAATTTTAAACCTTGGAAAAACTGATATTTCACGTGCATCAACTTAATATGTGTACAACATAAGCCGTACGTGTACTCGCGAAAAGGTTAAACGCAGTCAAATAAAAGTTACCTTATCTATCAGATTAACCTAGCAACGCTGCTTTGTTTAAAGCTACGGCCAACACGAGACACCGAACCAATCGTTAAAGGGTTAACTCGATGGAGAAGACGGTACCGTTTCTCTTAATGGATTCATCTTCCGCATCCTAATCTTCCAATCGATACTCCTTAATGGATTTATTATTAGAAGACGAAGAGCTGCCAGCACACGAGACACCATAAACACTTCGGAGAAATTAGCAGCAAGGAGAATGTATTTGGGTCGATTACTCTCGTTAACGTTCAGGGTCAGTCCGACGTGAAACGCGTCTCGCGAATGAAACCTGCCTGCTCCCAATTCGTCTCTTTCTTCGACTCGATAAATGTTGCCTACAAATTTTAGCCACGCGCAAATGAAACTATTCCCCTGCCACTTTTCTACGCGTGGATCACACGGTAATCATCGACAAGGATTTTTCCGACACTGTTTTTATCGACGACGTTTCCCCGTGTCCGGGTTTATCCAACCACTTTGCCTGACAACAGCTTTAATCGACGACAACGTTAGACGATTATGCACGTATCCTCGCAGACATTACTATAATTATCTTTAAAGCATTAGTATATATTGTTAGACTGGTGCACGTGAAATATCATTATTCAAAGCAAAATTTTAAACACAAATAGATTCATCGCCTTTATTGCATTACAAAAATTTCCGTACTTTCTACTTACAGTACGTTAGTCGCGTTTTTATGCTCGAACGATACTACAAATTCACTTCCCAATATTTACTTTTAAATATTAAATAGAAACATATGTGTTGCTACAAAAAAATTGAAATCTATATTCAGTATTGAAATTTGTTTAGCCTCGATTCTTCGCTCATCATTTCGCTATTAAATAAAACAATTCAAACGACGATTACAAGGACACTGGCAGTTTGAATTTTAACGAAACATCGTCGGGAAGATCCGCAGGACCTCTACTGGATTCCGTATCACCGTAGCCCATCTTCCCATAGAAAACGAACACCGCAAAGAACTCGGCGCGGCTGTAGCAACAGCAACAGCAGCAGCAGCAGCAGCATGCGCGTGCGTGTAGGGGTGACGTGCAATTTCCGATACCGAAAGTTCGAAGTGCAATTTCGTGGCAGGAATAAATCCCGTGTTGCATAAATCCCGGCACCTTCGTGCCGGCTGCAGCACACGTCGCTGAACTTCTCTCCGTTCTGCGGTGTACACAACACACGGAGTTTAAAAAGTGCCGAGTAGCTCGCTCTCCTTCTCGTGCGTCCTCCGTCTGTCGGGCGCGCGTGCGAGCAGGACGGAGCGGAGAGATCGAAGAGAGTCGGAGTCGGTGTTCACCTACTCGCGAGGGTGTGTACCAAGGCGTGTGCAGAGTCCGTAGAACGAAGAATTCGCTCTGCACGAGACAGCGATACCGGTGCAAGGAGGTATCTATGGCTTGTGCAATAGTGAACGTATAGCGGATGTCAAACCGCTGCGCGCTGGCTGCTCTGCTCTGCTCTGCTCTGCGCTGCTCGGCGCGGCGTGGCGCGCACGTATCGCACACCCCAACAGAGTCCGCCGAACTAAATACGCGCGGCGTATCTGCAACGACGGTTGACAACTCGCGTGCATACACGCGGCTTTCGTGAACTCTGCTGCCGCTAATTTGCAAACAGGAAGCGCAAAGTCCCGCGCGTTACAGAGGAGACGACGCATGTATCTGATGGTAATTATGAATTAACGATCATGGAAATGGATGAGTTCGGGTCGCGTAAAGTTGATACGTATGTAGTATCATCGACGAAGCACGGGATAGACTATATTCTTATATGGAATTATCGAGGGACTACTTGGTCCTTTTACTATTTTAGTGTCGCATGAGACATTACTGGATCGGACTAGAATAAAGGCAGCAGCGTTTTTAAAACGATGGGAATAGTTGTCTACCGTTGTTACAACGATCAAGGAATAAATGGAAATAAGACAAAATACACATGGGAATATGCAAATAAGATAAAATTCAACAAAATTAAATATATGGTGTATATAACTTTTAAGTCACGTGGTATTATAAATTAACTTGATCAACTTTGATGGTAGGATTGAATAGAATTCTTAAAATCACCACTTTCAATCGTAAGAAGTGTAAAACGCCTTTGATTTGTTTATACACGATCAGTGTTTCAGTTTAAAATTTATAATTGACGATGAATATGGTAGATGAGCGTGTTCCAAACGTCATTGTACAATAGAACTACTCGTAATACGCAATTATTCCATATTTCGTCATATAAACGCCGCGATACATCCAATAATTGTATAATTGTACGTATCGTATAAATTTCTTTGACGCCTCGTTGTATTCGTTCAAAAAGCATGACACTAGCATCGTACGCAGCTTACCTCGAAACATACGAAACTATCTGCGACTACTCTATGCATTACGTATTTGTTTCTCATCAAATGGTGATTATCCGTAAACAGATAAATAAATATACACCATAAACATGCGCAGTCTACTAACGATAACTCAACGTAAATGGAAAATCGAAAATCAGTAACGAATCGAATCTTTTACCCCCTTTCCCTTAAACCGCTTTCATAATCGCCGGGACAATTATAGCGAAGCTTGCGTCAAATGTAAGCTTACGGCAAGAAGCTAAGTTATAGCAAACACGGTGAACACCGTAGGCCTCAGTTATGGTAAGTTCAGGTTACACCAACCCGAGCCTACACCACGGAACCTAGTATTATCTCGGAGCGCAGCAGAATCTATAGTATTGCAAAATTAATCTCCCGCGGCACTTGTTGTTCGGCGAGTTACACTTCGCTTCATTATCCGCGAATCGCTAATTAACCGACGACTTCGTGAGAAACGATTCCGGCGAAAGGGGGAGCGGGGGATGGCTTTCGTAACGATCATTTCTTTGTCGATCGCGCCCACGACGGGCGAGTGCACGCGTGTCAATGTTGAGGAGAAGCCAAAGGCGCGTTTGGCCGATCGAAGGATAGCGGGGAAAGAAATCGGCACAATGGGATAATATTTCACGGGTGCAGATCGCGATCGACCTTGGCTGGACAAGATCGAACAAGATCGACTGATCGATCTCACGGTGTTGCCTCGGATCAACTTTGCTCAACGGCTGCACAACGGCCGCCTTTTCGAGCGTGTTTACAGATATTGCAACAAATCAATGAGCCTGCCAGACGCATTATCGTTGCCGGTGTGCACGGCTGACTTGCAGATCTACGATCGTAGGACTATAAACGCACTCGACCCGGACTTTACGCGTGTCACGAGGCGCGAAGTTTCTCCTCCGCGTGGGGCCTTTTTTTCTGGCAACGGTTATAAAGCGGTTCAATTTGTTTTGGTAAGTGAGATCTCGCGATGCTGGCGCGTGACTTGTCGTCGTACGTTATTCTTCGTTATATCATCGTTAACTTTGATACGAGTTGTAAGGTAGATTGGAATAAAGTAACTGTGAAACGCTGGTAAACGTTTGTCATTTTCGCTACTGGCAAATTGAATTATTAGACCGCGAATTTTTACGTACATATATTTGTATACACTGTATTTATTTATTTATGGATTAAGCCATTTGGTATTGGAATTTTGGCCCTTTGGAATTAATGAAATATAATTGAAATATATCAGTGACATTGTATATGAAATTTCATATTTAGCCACGTTAGCTTTATAATCAACCTTTTCACTGTCGATTAAAACGACGATACGCTGCAATTGCAGATGATTCTAAACGGTACCTATAAAATTTAGAAAGGAAAGTTTATAAATTGTACGGCGTTTCCAATACAATTAAAAAGAAAAACGTAAACCTTCTTTCTAAGATCTAAATCATTCCTGGATTAACGATTTATACTTTTAGAAGTGTCCGTACCAATCAGTGAAAGGGTTAAGCTTTCATTTCAATCTGTACCACCGAAAACGATCGACTGGAAGAAAGGAAGGACTCCATATTGCGATGTAATCCACGAGTGTACGTTACGAAACGAGACGCCAATACGAAACACCCAAAAAAAAGCCAGCGAATTCCAGTGTGAAGTAGACAGCAGCGAGAGCAGAATAATTTCACCTCCGAAAAACAATCGGCGATTTGCGTGGAGCGGGATGGTAAATCGCGTTGGCTTGCGACACGCTCGAAAAACGTCGCTTCGTTAGCCCGAAATTCGGGCGTAAATCTCAAGAATGCAGCGGCGGCGTTTTTCTGGCTAACGAGTCGTCCTTGCGCGCGAAAACAGATCCCATCGCACGGCTGTATATCTTCCCAACAATACCGAGCCTCCTTCAACCGTGTTCCTTTTTTGCATCGACGAATTAACGTACCCCTGTCAGTTCCATATTTAAACGAAGTTTAAAGGTAGAAAGCGCGCACGCTAATTCCACGCGAGATGGAAATTGCGGTGGAAATAAAACCGGCTACTTCGCGTTACTTTTATTTCGGGACTCGCATTACGCGTCCAATTGCGGCGATTTCGCAGCGAAATTAAGAGACGATGAGACCGGTTCACGGAGAGGTTCTTTAATTAAGTTAGGTCAGTATCGATGCAGTAATGATAAGGTTAGCCGATCGACTCGATAGCCTCGGGTTTCGCGACCTTCGCAGGCACGCAGCGATTCGCTGAAAAAAAATCGATGCAAATTATTATTCGTATCGATCGAATGATGTTAGGCTGCGGCGTGCGTTCGTCGCGTTTTCTCATCGAGTTTTTCAAACTCCAAGAATTCTACGAGAGGGAAATTCTTCGGCTACCAAGGGAAGATCGAAGAAAATTATCGAACGAATTATCGATGCATAAACGGTTGATTGAATAATACAATGACTCACGAAGTTGATCGAATGACAAACTTGTTGTAAGATTATTTTAGAAATGGCTTCGTTAGAACAATCCACGGACAAGGTTAATGTCAGAATTTAAATTGCGTATTTAGCGTGTGTTCAAAGATTTTTCGAAAAATAGTAGGGATACTCTTAACCATTTGCAACCGGAATTTTATTTGATTTTGACAAGAAAAGTTGTAATCGATGATACTCTTATATATATGCCGTATATTTCATATACTTTATGTACCTTTATACGTGAAAAGTAGGGATTAATAATTACTTCGAAAAGATTGTTTTGCTTCCAGTGTTTTGGTACAACGATGCAGCAATAAAATTAAATGCCTGTAAAAGTAAATATTAGATGTACCATGAATAATCCACATACTTTGTCAAATTCAATCATTGCTTTGAAGAAAATCAGACAGCCATTCTATCTTAAATATAATAACATACAATTAATAATTTGATTATCCAAACGAAACTTGTTCAAATTTTACTTCCAATCAAAATTCCTTCTACTTCCTTAGAAGTAAACAAAAAAATAATAATTTCGAAAACATCATGGGTTTCGAGATCTCGCGAAGCTTCGAACCCGAGTGTCCCCACTCTGCAAATTAAATTTCAACGCATCTTTAGTTACACCCCGACATTAAATATCTCGAGTTCGCCGATTAGCCACAGTCTTCTCCCAGTCGTGATTTCGATTCCGTTCAAAGGGGGAGAGTATTTGAATCATTTGAGAAATGCGCCACAAGAGGTCAAAGAGATCGTCGGCTTGGAAAGTGGTTAAAGGGAGGACAGAAGACTCCGGCAAGGCCTACTTCCGCCGGAGGCAAGGTAATCCAAATTCCGCAACCTTGCGAACAACATCGAGGATCGTCGAACAGCAAAGTAACGAACGATGCGATCTCGTGTCATCCGCGAGGTAGCAGAAAATCGCATTACTCTTTTGACGTATCTTCCGGTGTCGAGACAACATCGAGGATCAAAGTTTTTTTTCGAAATTGATCCCGCGACAGAGAACCATTTACTTTATCCTGTAGGAAGACCCTGAACGATATCCTCCTCGCTCTTTTTTTCCTGCTGCTTGTGCTGCTGCTGCTGCTGCTGCTGCTGCTGTTCGCCGAATTTTTTCCACCGGCGTACATATAAATATTCGCAAGGTTGCGGGACCGATTAATTCTGTAGCGAGGACGCTCGTAAATGGCGCGTAAAAAGCACGCGGATCCCGTTCCTCTGTAGAAAAAAAAAAGCACCGGAGAAGCGACAGATTAATTGTTCCGTAGCGACGTTACGGTTCTGGCGTTTCTTCACCTCTCACCTCTTCGGAGGCGCGCGTCGCATCCGTAAAAAGCCGGATAAACGGCAACGATAAGCCACTTGATATATTGTACACGATTCTCTTCTCTTTTTCTGACGCGCAGCCGCAAAAAGCGAAACCGAAAAGCGGTCTGATTAATTTCGTTCTGTTCTCTCTACCGTACCTGGCACACAGCGCGATTATTCACCGTGGCCCGGGCCTTTTGTGTTCCTTTTTCTGGCAGCTTTAAAACAACCGCCAAATTTGACCATGGTCTGCGGTAAGAAGCGTGATTCCATTACGGTTCGAGGAGCATGGAAGATCGAGGATCACCGCGAGGATGTACGGTGAGTCATTTGGATTATTGGCACAGAAGCAAAAAGATAACGGGATAATACGAAAATGGGATTAAATAGGATTGAACCTTTCAATAGTATTATCGTTATCATTATTGTTAGCACATCGACAGTAATAGTACAGCGATATGAAAACGAAACAATAAAGAAAGATATTAAAACAAAATAGCAAGAATGATATTTGTCTTATCGAAAAATCTATACGGTGAATTGTGAATTAATATTTGGTAATATGAGAGGAAATAATATTAAAGTTTCTATTATTATAGGTTTACGATCAGAGATGAGCAAGATTCTATTTGGATAACGAATAACGGATACAAATCGGGACTAACACTAGTTTCGTCGGTAAAGAATAAGAGTTTATCCGAATGAGGAATTATTGAAATGAAAAATTATTTGAGGAGGAAACTATTTCATTACTTCAATTTTCGAAGATTTCAAATTAATCCTCTCTTTATTGCCCACAATTATCTGCTTCACAAATGAATTTCCTAAAAGGAGAACCAAGAAAGGTTTGCAATTCTTCGGAATAAATTACCATTTTGTTTTAAGAATTTATCATTCGATATACTCGTGAGTGCAAAAATTCATTACTGCTGAATTCTGTGAACCCTTCGAGATTCCGACGAGGTTTACCGAATTTACGTCCAACATTTGCGATATTAATAACATTCCACGTTACTTAATTATAATACCTTTTAATTAAAAAGTAACCACACCGTGAGACGAACGAATTTATTGCTGAAAATTATATAAATCCTCTCCGAAACTTAATTCAACGACTCCCATATTCCTCGACGGATTCCGATTAAATACTTTCGGAGCTTCAAAAACTGCCAGATTCGCCAAGCTTCCATTTGAACCGTTCTTTTTTTCCCCCAGTGATTGCACAACGATTCTGATCGATCAGGTATCAAGCTGCGAGTCTAATTTATTCCGACCGCTTCGACGGAAACGCGAAACCGGAGTGATTTCATTAACGCACCGGCGACGTTTTATCGTTCGACCAGACGATTGGACAGTTACGAAAACTGAACGGTTCTCACAGGTTCGATAAGAGGAGAACGAGAGTAAATTCCTCGCGAGATACGGCCACGCAATGGTGGAACGATCGCTGAGATTACGAAAGCTCGGAGTCGCGGAGCCGCGACCTTTGCACGCGACACCGTGGTCGCGTAATCGTATCAAGGAACGTGTTTCCGGTCTACGACAGAATAGGATAAAGTCCTCACGTCCGTGTAAACATTATTCCATTACTTTATACTGACCTACGACATCGAGACCTCGCTTATCTTAACCCTAACGATAATTACACGTTATTCAATTATTTCACCCGTGTTCAAACTTTACTTCTTTACAATCTTTATCTCTTTCCACTTCGCCACGAAATTTTTGACGACACGATACTTACACGATATTCGATAATGATTTTACCTGTCTCCAAAGTTTGCTTCTTTACGAATTTTGCAACTTTTCACTTCGCCCCCCAAAAATGTTGATGACACAATATTTACGCGATAATCGACAATTTTACCCGTCTCAAAAGTTTGCTTCTGTACGAATTTTGCAACTTTTCACTTTGCCCCAAAAAATGTTGATAATAGGGTATAATATATGTACTTATTGCAAGCTACGTTTGAAGATTTGTTCGTACTCAAAATTGACATAACGATCCGGGTGTAGTCAAAGCGTGAAACAAGAGCTGCTTTGCTTTTCACACTTCTACAACATTGTATCAAACCATCGACGAATCACAGGATAAACTATCGTTACTAGTTTAGACTAGAATAAGACAGCAGTGTTTTCAAAATGACGCGAATTATAAATAAATATTGCTATACGCAATTGTTTTCCTCGCAATTGATTCGTAAAATCCGGACATTTTAACCTAACCCGAACCGAATAAATCGCACCACGACGATCCCTATAAATCTCGCCAATCGTAAAGCTGCCACCTTGCGTTCTACATTTACGTACTTTTTAATTTCAAGATCCTTCGGATATATTTCCGCTCAACCGCGCTTTTGTTAACTTTAAAAATGTTTAAATATACTTTCCTTACCATTCTACTTACGGAAGAATACGCGAGGATTACAAATATAAATGTAGCAGTTGGTAGAATGAAATATAATAGAAACCAAGAAGGAACGATTACTCGGCGATGGAATCCGGAACAAAGGCGAGACCCCACCCGGCGCCGGGGTGATTTTTTCCCCGGTTCTCGTTGCGTATGAATTTCTCAAGCGCTACACCGACAAAAGAAACTGGCCGGCGGGGGGAGGATCGATAAGCCGATCGATTATGATCGAGCTCGTTGCAAAAACGCAGCCCGCACCACGGTGTCCGCGCAGCCGGCCGTGTATCGGTAATTGCATCGTGCGGCTTGTCGACGCTTATCGCGGTTCTCTCCTTGGCATAAGCGCACGTACGAGGGCGTTGCAGGTTTTCTCGAAAGGAACAGTCGTCCACCAGTCCTTACCAGTTTGCAGGACCACAGCGTTCGCTTGGAAAAAGGATCTAAGATCGGTGAGCGTATCGGTAGATCGCCATGAAAACGCTTCCTTTCGGAATCTTTCTCTCGAGTGAATTTTCACTGATTTCTGGTTAACTAGAAATTACTCGGGTCTGATCTTAAACCATTGCGGTACGAGTTGCTTTCGTTGATTCGTTCTGGTTGACACGTTATTTACTTCTTAAGTAATTTATTGTTATCATGTATATACTATACTAGTATATTTATGTATATATACTTATTAAAAGAAATTAGAAATCAGTAGTAGGAGTTAAGGCGAGGATTGCAATTTACGTATAAAACAAGCTGAGGTAGAGAAAAAGTCCAACTGTTTGCAATACGTACTTGCATTTCTAAAGATCCTATTTAAGCTGTGATTATCACCGCGTAACGTGAGACGATTCTTTTGCTTTGTAATAGTTTGGTGCCCAATAGGTGTTCGAGATGCGGTAAAATGAAATCGTAAAGTTTTACTACTATTAGATCAAAATTACACGAGCCGTAGTACCTTATAATTTATATTTATAATCAATATTTATATATTTGTATGATTCCGATACGAGGAAAAGCCGCTGCCCATCTTTACGCATTTAGCTTCACAGTTTTAAAGTGGCGCGCGTAAGTACGAAACCGCGATTAATCAATCATAATTTAAAGCAGAATCGCGTGGGGAATTTTTGAATACCTACAACTGTTCGTCGAAGCTCATTTGTAATGTATTTATTCGCGAACGACGTGCAGTAGGCGTAATTGTTATTAATGCCGCGTACAACATCGTTCTCCAAATAATGTTCGCGAGAATTCTTATCGCGAAATCAATAATGGATGCCGGCGCTGACAGGCGAGTGGTCGCCGACCAATTAAACAGACGAGGATCCAGAAGAAAAGTAGCCAGATCCAGCGAATGATTTACGAGCCGTCCGTCCGTTCCTCCAGGCATTGATGTCTCCGGACCCCCGCTTACAAGCGTTCAACTCTCCAGCGAAACTCGCCTCGGATTTTGCTTCTGGATTAATTGTCAATCCCTAGCGGTGGGACAACTTCGGGGACGTATAAATACCAACACATATCAATTCTCGAATGCCCTGATACTCGTATCAAACGCGTATCAGAATAATTTGTACGTGGCATCGGTAAAATTGACGTCGTCTCGTGCAGTATCGATCGAAAACAGTTACGTGGTATTCACGGAGATAACAATGACGGCAAGGGAAAGCGTATATCATTGACGACGAAGAGACGAGATACGATTTGCTGTAATCGTTTAACTAACTTCAATAGCGAATATACAATCATTTTCTGACTAATATCAACGCGAGTGTATGAATTAATTTTCGAAAAGGTCGGCGAATAAGTATAATAGAAGTGATATAATCGATAGCATAGGTTTATGGCTTATGTTGTTACACGTTTCACGGTACAGATTTCGTTTGAATCGTATTCGTGTATTCGTGATTTTATTTAAATACGTGCCAAATATAATACGATTGATACGTATCGATACGATGGTTAATTGTAAAGCGTTCGCAAACGTGAATATCAATTCTAAAGTTAAACGTATGAACGGTATCAAACATGTCTCAGTCCCATCGCTAGTCAATTCCCCTAAGATTACATATGTATATAACCAGTCGCTTAAGTTTCCTCGGTTCCTGCTCTTGTTTTGTAGAGATTCGCCAGATCCCGTTTTGGGAAGAAATGCCATTAGCAACTCGGCGATGCTCGGGGAATTTGAAATGTATCTCGGTTAACGAAACCGCGCCGCCGCCGACTTTCTAACGAGAGTGACATTAGGCGGTTCGTCCTCGAAAAAGAAGACGGCTGCCGCTTTCCTTGGCAGTGAAACTGAGAAGAAACAAAAAGGCGAAAGATGCAGGGAATCGTGGCCGATTCGCGTGGAAAATTAACGAGCGGATAAGCTGCCGAAGGATCCGCGGTTAAACTTGGATTTTGAATAGGTTTGGACAACGTTTTATTTCTAATTCATAACTAAATGTTCGCCAAATAATTTACGCCTTGCAAGATATATAATATACAATAATGATACACAATGGAATTCCGTAATGCAGAAAGTCGCTGAAACGATGCATCATAAACAAAAAATCATGCATTACGTAGCTTTTAGATGATGCAACGGAACATTCCCCCCTTTAGATTTCTTAAAATAGCACGCGTATAAAAATGCAGACAGTTAGGTTCTTAAAAACGCGTCTGGATGCAATTTGTCGATTGGATTTCTTAGAAATTTGTTGGCCGAACAGGTTGAAATGAGATTGTAAGCTCGTCTTCGCGTGCGGATAATAATTTATGCATTACAGGCAGTTGATCTCGTTACGATTGCGCAAAGGCGGCAGAAAAAATAGCGCGGCGAGGAACTCGAAAAGAGGACTAACGAGGTCAACGACGTCACTCGAGGCTCGCCGTTCCGGCCTTCGTGACTTGACATCTCGAAGCGCCTCGCGAGACCGGATTAAAACGAAAAGCAAAGGGACGCGCGGTGAAAATGCTCGTTAAAAAATCACGGGGACAATCGGAAGAGAGCTCGGAGCAACAATGGCCAACCCAGAATCAACCGTCAAGCGTTACGTTAAATATTTTTCTTCCCTTTCGTTCGCCAATCTTTCTCTCCGTCGACAAACATAATCGCGAATCGTTAAACAGGGCTGGGTAAAATACTATTTTAATTAGTAAATAAATACTTTACTTTAGATCGCGCATGTACGTAAGGTACTTTTAAAAATGTCGTGGGTATTTTATTAGTTGAAAAAATTTTGAAACAATTAACGACGACTTTAGTATCTTGTCAATGAAGTATTTTAAAGTAAAGTATTTTATTTCATTCCTTAGGTTGTCAAAATGAAATATTGCATTTACTGGAAATATTGCAATTCTGATGATTCATATTCGTATCACGGTAAAATATTTTATTTTATATCATGCATTCTAAAAATAAAATATTTTACTTGATATTACGAATTCCAATCATACTGTATTTGAATTGTAAAGAATTTATTATTTAAAGTAAAATTTAAAATATCTTTTGCTATTAATTTCACCCAGCTCTGATCTTAAAACAATCAAATATAACACCAATTCGTCCCATTTGGATTATTTTTTCACTAACAAATTCCAAAGGTTCTAGAAAAGATGGAGGAATCCTTTAGCTACCAAAAAGATGCAAGAAAAAGATCAAACTTATTTTGAAATCTACAAAAGTAACGCGAAAGATAGAGACGACTAAATACATTACAATACACTAATAATAATAATAATAATAATATTTCCCCCAAGTGTTTCAATTTTCCAAGTACACGCTTGGCTATAAATAAACTTATAAATAATGAATAATCGGCATTGGGGATGCTACAAGGATGACGATGGACCAGTCGAACGACTCGTTTCGGTCTTCCTGCTCCGATCAAAAGTTTGCAAATCGGACACGGGCGATCGTACGCGGTGAATTAATTCGATCGCAAATTAGTTCGAGCCACGAGAGTCCGTCGGCGCGGGATAATTGACACGTCGTCGGGAAAAAGAGAAAAAGAAAGGGAGCGAGAGGTCTTCAAGGATGTCCACTCTTCCAGGTGAAGGCGGCAGCGAGAACGCGCGTAACGCCCCACAAATCAGCCGCGGTTTCGGTCTCGGTTCACCGAATTTCACCGGATTCCCTGCGCTCTCCATTCGTTCTCCGATCAATGCTCATTTTAATCGCCGTTGCTTTTATAATTTTATCCCCGTGTTCCGCGTCACCTTATTTTCTCTCCGCAGCAAAATTTACCGTTTGAAAAATGTTCCTTGATTTATTAACCCTTTCGCTACCAGCGTCATATACACGTACGCGACGACGCAATTTTCTTACCTCAGCCCGGAGTTACAGATATGCGACGGGTTTTCGTTATCGTTTCACGATAATTGTTTGTGCCGCACACATGTGGATTACGTTGCGAAACGGTAAAATAGATACAGGATGTTATTAGTGTGGGAAAATTGCTAATTTTCACTTGCTAAGAACGTTATAAATACATCTCGGAAAAATGAATGGAAGTCGGTATCATTTTTAAATAATAAAATATTTCGACTGTGATGGCGGATTCTTTTTTTCTGCGACAGCTAAAGGGTTAAGTAAGTGAAAATAAGTGAAATGTGCGTTTTTCCAAGGATCGGTATTAAGGAAACTTTTAACAGGAGCTACAGGAAGTATTTTGTGTTAATACAATACGTTTGTACGTGGGAAACTTGAAAGATTTCTTTGTTGTACATTATAATATAATCCTTTAGAGTTATTTAAAGTTTTTAAGTGTTTTATTATTTCGTCCATAATTAACTCTAATTTTTAACACGTTTGGGGATGTGAATGTTATACTATTCATTTTCATTGTAACGCAAAATGACACGAACGCTATAATATTCAAATTTATAAGCCACATTAACATGCACTGGATTTTATAAAAATTATATAACAAATTTTTTGAACTTATTAAGCACTTTAATGTAACGGTTAACTAGTCAATCACCTGTTTATTTTTGCAGATCAATAAAATTTTTGCTAAATTCAATTCGAATATCTTGGACCTAACTTTTTCACTAAGATCATTTTACATTTAAAGCATCAAACGACAAGCTTCGACTTAACAAAGCACAAAGCTCAGCGATTAACGATTCCAATTCGTAAAGCCATAAACGCCATCATTTCGTATTATGTAACGATCTAACACCTAAATGGAACCACGCACAGCGCAACGTGAATTATGCGAGCGATCCAAAGAAAAAGGTACGAAAATAACGAAAATTAAAAGCCAATGTTGCGAATCTCGCAGTTTATTATTAGACGTCGTCGGTTGCAGAAGCGCATTTAGCTTCTATTAAACGCCAGCTATCCGCATTATGAAAATTGCTAGCTTCGATTCGATTACACATCCGCGAGATTAAAACCGAGGGATGCACTTTCGATCCTCGTTCTGCCAAATGCTCGGACAATGTTGCAGAAACGCGGACTCGCTGCGCTTCGTTGCTTTCTAGCAGCCGAACCCGATCGATTCGCAGCCGTGTTTTCGCACTTTATTTTCCAACTTGCAACGGTTCCTCTGATTAACCAGACGTGGAGCAACGCGAAACCTGTAATCACCTTGACGAATAAAAGCGGATAGATTGGTATCCTTCGCCTCGAAATTGGGTTCCTTATCTTTGCGCTGCTCGAGAGTGTGGATAAAAGGGTTACGATCAGAATAATGCAGTTTAATGGTAGGATATCGTTCAATAAAATCAAGACGTGGGTTTATCTACAAATGAGTTCGGAACTCGCTGTTTCTACAATGTCTTCATCCAGCAATAAATACAGTTTCTGACTTGCGTTTCGCGATTCATTTGTATGCACGAGCTCGACGAGCTTGTTTGTATCTTAGCTCTGCTGCTACACAAACGTCAGCTATTTTTTATAGTTTAGAGCGGTCGCTATAGCGTGACTCATTACGTAAATCTTTGCTGCGAACAAATGTTTAGATGTGGTTTGATTTAATACGTTTTTTTTTGTTTTTTTTTGTTTTTTTTTCGTAGAGTGTTGAACACAAATTTAAAAATAAAATTGAAAATATTGCGACGCCATGAAAAAAGAAAATTTTAAGACTTGTAGATTTATTGTTGAATAACGTTTAGGTTCTAGGGTTAAAGATTATTGAATGAAATGTTTTTGTTGTCTATTGCAATCGATAAACTATGAATTTTTGTACCAGCGATAAATTAGGCGCGCAAATGTTATTAGTGGACTACGAATTTTTAGTTTTCAAACGCAATGAAGAAAATTAAAGTTTAACAGGGACTTGGTTCACCCTCCAAGTATTATAATGATTTATATATATTATGGACTAAGTGATTATTACGAGTACTATTTATAATAATTAATACAGCCACTATGAATGACAAACGAAATCTCGGTCAGCGTAATAAGTTTGATGCAGTTTATCACAATTTATTACATTGGCTGGTAAATACGAATATTGATATCGTGTGGTCGGCTTAAATTCGGGTTAGGTTAATTAATAAATATATCTCAGATTGACTGCCCACTTTAGACATTATTCATACTGCCTGAATCAGTCACTTGGTTCATAACACATATCGATTTGTAATATAAATTCGTCCCGCTATTCCGGAACATTTGTCGAGTCCCAAAAATTCTACAAAAGTGAAACTCTTCGGTTACCGACAAAATAATACGCACGAAAAATCATTGATCGAAATGGTGCATACTAAATTGATTCAATTTATTTCTCAACTCGCAAGTAAATGATTTTAAAAACACTACGCCATAAAACGGGGCCAAATTAGAAGCAAACACAGCTGTACAGTAACGTGATTGCATCCCGTTTGAATAAATAAAATGAGTATTCAGTTAGCAGAAAAAAACTGAAATCTGCTCTTTGCATTTTAGGTTTCATCCTACTTCTTTCTCCGCAACGCGACGATTCGTTTCGACGATTTGCCAAATAATTCGCCTAACAGTGTAATGCACAAAAATCGATGGATTTCATAAAGGAACTGCACGGAGCAAAGCGATCGTGCACGGGCGAAGTAACATAACGGAGAGAAGAGAGAAAAGAGTTACGGCCACGGTTGCGAATTAGCAACGGCTGGCTGGTGGATAGGCTGACCGTGCGGCTCGGACCGCTTCACACTTTCCGCGATTAATCCGTCGGGATCGTGCCGCCTACTTAACGGCTGGTATGCTTGTTCAAGTAGCGATCTCGACGTTCCTCGGTGACCTCTTCATGTATCGTGAAACGCCACGGGTCACCAGTGTCAAGTCGTGGCCTACAGGCATCGACTTTGCTAACCAACAAACTTACTGTACCATCTTCTTGTTTGTTCTTCTATCCTGTCTCTTAGTAGCCTCTTCTTTAGACGATCCTCCGCTCGCGCGGTTTAATCCATTCGCAACCGGCAACCGGCAACGTACTGGTACACGAAAGCCAAATTAGTTAACTTCCGCTGATGACGTGTTAGCACGTTAAAAGTTAAATTGCCCCTTTTGACGTAATAATGTTAGATTATAATCGTTCACACTTGGAATGTGATTATTTCAAGCAAGACTCCTCTTCTTATTTATTTATTTATTGATTTTTTACATGCTGATTTTCTTTACACGGTTGATCGATAATGTGATAAAATATTTCTTTTAACGTTCAAACGTGTTTATTTTATTTTGCTGTATTTTGTAATTAATAGGTATTATTAAACGAGAAAGCAATGAGATACTCGATGCGAACACAGTAATAGCTTACGTCTTTACTGAGTAACTTGATTTCCTACGTTTATCCACTTTTTTAGTAAATGTCCAATTTAAACGTCTCGGTGATTGAAAAATTGTTATAATAGCACATTGGGTTAAATATGATAACATAAGGAAGAAATTAAATATACCTTCCTAAAAGTATTCAACTTTTTCTTCACGATAAGTTGCAATGCAAAGAAACCTTAAGCTTCTCAAAATAAAGAAACCTTCTACGCCAAACATGAAATTGCCATAAAGTTGCATTTACCGTTCGTGAATATACACAATATTACGTTGTAAATGATATAACTGTACGCATAATTGCAAACTATGGTCATTAAAATCCTAGCGGGGGATGTGATACTAAATAAACGAATTAATTAAAGGAATATGTTAATGAAGTAGAGCTTGCAGTGATCGTCGTAGAGAAAAACGAATGTATCGAAGAAACATGTCAGAAAATCTTAGCCAACTACTTCTGCTTTCCTTTCATGAAATCCCTTGCTACTTTTATGGCTGTTTGGGTTATTGACTAATACTATAAAGTAAATATACCAAATATTAAAAAAGATGTAACTACATTAAATTTTTTATCATGAAACGTAAATACAGCCTACGTAAGGTACTAGCAAACAATAGAAAATTTGCCACAATCAAATCAGATTAAGCAACACTTAAATATAAAGATACAGCGATGTTTGGATACTTTTTGTACTCGGTATTGTATTTACAAGGCCACTATACTCGCTATAATATTTACAAATCGCAATTAGATATAATAATTGTATACAATCAGCAATTATATATATAATTAATTTTGCCATATCTATTAATACATATATATAATATATATATATATATATAATAATTATTATTCTCTGTTCTGATTCCATTCCTATATTTACAGCTACTCATAAACGCTTCAGTTTCGACCGATTCGTTTCTTAATTCCGCAATTGCAACTGTTATCTCCGATTATTTCAATGACCTACATTAGCCTCCCCCATATAACCCCGATACCACGAATTTCTATACGTATTCTCGAGCCGTGATTACGTTACACTGGCTAATCATTGCTTGTACGCAAGTAACTTTTCGATATAGGTCAACCAAGCAAAAAAAAAAAAAAAAAAAGAATGGAAAAAAACACAGCAATCGCATAAATACGGTAACGACGCGAGAGACTCGTTTGCGAGCCG
Organism: Eucera pruinosa; assembly: GCA_028830335.1. NCBI lineage: Eukaryota > Metazoa > Arthropoda > Insecta > Hymenoptera > Apidae > Eucera > Eucera pruinosa. Next base: position 12,475,715 of record JAMYCR010000007.1, read on the forward strand.
GTACTGGTTTAAGGTTAACGTTTCCTCCGTTTTGACGTGTCCTTAAAAATCCACCGGATATATTAATATTGCCACAAGATTGCATTCCCACGAGCAAGCGAGGGAAGAGAAGGAGTTGAGTAGCCAGAGCGACTGGTCGGATCGCAAAAGGCGAATCGCGGCGGACGTCGGATTTCACCCTTTTCTTTTCACCGCTCCTTTTCTTTTTCTTTTTTTTTTTGTCCACGGCTCGTTTTCCCGACAGCGACGGCTTTAGATCGCCCCGAGACATCGGATCTATTACGTAACTAGCGACCGGATGCATTGTGCTCGCGAAACTACGAGCAGAGTTGAATTCCAAACGAATGACGTTCTTCTAAATGGTTCAATTCTGTGGGCTACGAAGACATTCGCGAGTAACTGTATTCGATAATTATTTTTCATTGTTCGTTTCGTAGCTTTCGGTTTTGAAAGACTTCCGGTTACATCGAATCTCTATCCTGACCATAAAACATGATTTGAGTAACCTAAATTTGTACTTTATAATCATTTCTATCACCTGTGTTTGACGTACTAGTACGTCATCGGTTGCGAATGGGTTAACTGTAAAGTCGCAAGCAATATGATCGAAGGACCTCCTAGAAGCATTCGCGGTTGACGCGTTGAAAAAAATCTTTGATACGAGAAATCGTATTCGTGGATTGCTTTCGACGTGCGTAATATCCTGTCTACGATCGTTACCGAGATTTCTTGCTGCTCAGGAGGAGTACGTGATCGACACCTGGGAATCGGAGAGTGAAATTGCATCGCCCAGATCCGAAACTGCAACTCCTTCCGCGCTTTTTGCTCCTTAGTCTGGTTTTGCTTTCCTTCGCCTCGTAAAATTAACTGTGTTTCAGAATAGAGAGTCTAGATTTCAACCCATTCAAATAACTATTAAATAAATATATGTATAACAATTTTAGGGGTTGAAAATACGTCTAACTTAATTAATCTAACTTCCCAAGTTTCTTTAACACCATTACACGAAGAGATAACAATTATAGGGGTTGGAAATACGTGTAACTTAATTAATCTAACTTTCTAAATTTCTCTAACAGTATTACATAAACAGATAACAATTTCATGGATTGAAAATGCTCCTAATTTAATTATCCTTAACTTTCCACATTTCTATAATACCATTACATAAACAGGTAACAATTTTAAGGGTTGAAAATACTCCTAATTTAATTAACCTTAATTTTGCAAATTTCTCTAACAGTATTACATAAACAGGTAACAATTTTAAGGGTTGAAAATACTCCTAATTTAATTAACCTTAATTCTGCAAATTTCTCTAACAGTATTACATAAACAGATAACAATTTTAGGCGTTGAAAATACTCCTAACTTAATTAACATTCATTTTCTAAATTTCTCTAACACCGTTACGATTCTCAGCTGTCTATTTAACCCCCTGCACTCAACAATACGACTCTCAATGGCCAAAGATGAACCAATTTGAAAAATTTCCAACTGCAGAGGGTTAAATCTGTCGCAGCGAAATGGTTCATCCATTCCCAATGCAAAATCCCGCAGCAATAGATCAATAATGCAACGTGAAAGTCCGATCTGTGCAAATTAGGAATCTTTAATGCATCGACCTGACGGAGGATAGCTCATAACGGCGGAAGAACAAGTTGTCGGGCAAGTGTCAGCCTTGTAGAAGTCAGATACAGTTTTCAGATAAAATATAGAATCCCGCGTTGCGTGAGAACTGGGCCGGCGGCGAGAAGTCCCGCGACGCGCGTTATCAACCCGTTAGGAGAAATAAAGAAGCCCGTGGAGCAACTTTGCTACGTGAATCATCTACTTATAGCCGCCTGTATCGGAGTCGCCCCTCGTGTAATCGTTGCGAGGTAAAAAGTGACAGGATAACGTTATATCGTGGTTGAACGCGCGAAGGAACGCATTGTTGCGATAGCACGGCTAATCGTAACGCGATTATCGACGTGGCCGGTTACGGTCGTTTTGCGAAACGCGTGCAAAAAGTTCGCAATTGCGTTTTGCAACCTATTCCGTCCAGTCGATCCGCGTCAATTGGGATTTCGCGTCTGGCCGACGATTGCGAGAGAAGTTTCGCAGATTCGACGAGCAAAATTTCGGCTATCAAGGCTACCATCGGAGACGAGAGAAGAAACGCGATTGTGAATTTAGTCGCGGATGGAGTAAGATTGGGAACCGTAGAATGGCGCAGGGTTTCTTTTCTTTTTTTTTTTTCTTTTAATTAGTTTCGCGGGAATTGGATGCTGGGTACAGTTGAGGAGAATTGAAGTCACGGATTCGATAACTTATTCAAGGCGGAGACACAATATTGTCGCGTCGCGTCGCGTCGCGTAAAGTTACGTGATTTCGGTTGGCAATCGTAGAGCGATAGAAAAAGACGACAGGAATGATTCGCGTGACTCGTGAAATTTGATGGAATGGTAACATTATTCGTTTATTTATTTATTGAACGGGAAAACTCATTGGAGTATTCGGATAATACGAAAAACTGAATCGATAAGAATTACAATAGATTGGTTTGTAATAAGGTTAACGAGTCTTTCCGAATCATCACAGGGTTACATTAGGTATGGCTTTCTTGAAACAATTAATTCTCAAGAGAAGTAAATATAAAAATTGTAATTGTATTTCAAATGTGTCTGCAAAATTCTGTACTCGCCTATTGCATTCTCATTAAACAACAAATATGATAAATGGTGGCATTCGATCAATTTCGTTGAGTCATTTTAATTATTAGACATTTTTATCCATTTACGAGAAAATTTAACGTGCAAAAAATTGCGAAGTACAGAGTAAGAAACTTAAATAGGTAAAAAAGTACAGAATATACGTAGTATTATATAAAAACACACGAAATAGTAAAATTAGAGAATACATTTGAATACTCAGACAATCAAGCTAGCCTCTGTTCACCTTCCACTTCTTTCTTCACGTTATAAAGCAATAGATCTGCATAGAAATCCACGGTCTACTAATAATTTACAGAACCAAAATCTCCAATCCGAAGAAGCGTTTAACATTTCGATTCTTTCGATTTCCAATATCTGTTCCATAAAATCTCTTAACGTAAACCTCTTTTCTATGCCGTAACAGCGCCCAATATTCGCTCCTAAACTACCACTCCATCGTACACTTGTGCAGAAGTTATCAGAGAGGTTTCATTAGCAAAGCGCTTTCTATTTTCCGTCGCTATTAAAGCGACTTATCGAAGAGTATCGGAGAACGCTGGCAGAAAAGGCGGTGCTCGAAAGCGGCCGTCATGGGAACCGAACAAAGCGATACTTAGCTCACGTGTGCATGATTTTAGACGAAGCAGGAAGACCGAGCGCGTTCGGGTTCGAAGGTCTCGACGTGAGAATCGAAGCGACCGGATCGAGCCACGCCGAGGCGAAGAAGAGACCGCCTCTATCACTCGCCGAACGAATACATCAAAGGACACGGAGTTGCGCTCTTTCATCGTGCATCCCGAGATCGAGTCTCGAAGAGACGACGACGACGACGACGACGACGACGACGAAGAAAAAGAAGAAGGAGGAGGAGAAGAGAATATCCGAGGACGTTGCAGGATGTCGTCGAACCGCTCCTTGGTTTCCGGGACGAGAACGGAGACACGGCGGGAACTTGCGTGGCGGGTCAACGATAGCGTGCAGCTTATTTTACAACTACAGTTAGAGATAGCGAAGATGGACGAACCAGTAGACGCGAGTGAGGACGCCGGTTCCGCCGCGTTATCGCAACATCCGCCATTTTTCGACCCGTGCCTTCTCTGCTCGAGATTCAAGCAGGCAAGCAGTCAGGGTGTCATAGAAGAGAAACGTTCTTATCCGTCGTTCATCGTGTTCCGCGTTGTTTTTCCTTCGTGCAGGGAAGAAGTATGGCTTGTAGAATCCGGTGCTATAAGGTTTTTCCTATTGCTACGCGAACAGTGAACAGTGAGGAGAGATAAGTAGATCTAGAAAGAAAGTCAGCCGCGGCCGAGACACGTACTCCGCGTGTGTCATTGTTAATTTAGTGGACGCTGGATGCTGTGTGTATTGCGAGGAAACACTCGACCTGTCCGCTCTATTACTTTTTTTTACTTTCTCCCTGCCCATTCTTCTTCGTTCCTCTCGTCGCTTTCTCCACTTCACTCGAAGAAATGGAGCTTAATGACCAGTGCGTACCTTCGCGACCCTTTTTTAGCTCGATAGCGAGTTGGAGTCAGGGGCGGATTCAAGTTTCTGTTGTTTCATCATAGTACGTTGGCTTAGTTTTGCTAAATGCTCGTTTTAGTAATAATACTAATAATAATTAGTAGGGTAAAGGTGACTAATATGGAACCCATTTTGTTAAATAATCGTAACTTACGATTAAGAACATGTCTTTTGAAATTAGATACACGTCAGGAAATTAAACTATGTACTCTTTTACGATCTGTTGGAAAATGCATTAAATAAAGTAAACAGTAAAATTGCACAAATGCGCAGACTTAAAAATTGGGTTTCTAATATGAGACCGAATTTGTTTGTTCTTAAAACTTATTCTATTTTTGTCTTTTTTCCGCATATCGAGCATATAAAATGTATATCTTCGGTATCGAAGTCTTTGGAAACCAATTGGAAACACTTTATACTCTTAACCCATTGTTCGCCATTTATATCCGAAGACTAAAGCATTTTGCACCACAATTCTCTTCATAATCATTTGAATCACGGCATTAATAGTTAATACCATCTGATCCCTGTTTCACTGTTTCAATTTTTCAGCGGGATTCACTTAAAACAATATTGGATACCAAATATGAGTCTCGTGGAGAGAAGAAGGAATAATAATGGTAAGAACAACGTAGCCTTCGAAAAGAAAAATGAATAGAAGTATTCGATCAATTCCATGAGTCACCGTGTAAGCTCGAATTTTTTGAAAATACCGTCTTACGTCGTTTAGCCATACAAGCACAGAATTATTACCGGCAACGCCGCCTCGTTAAACTCCTTCGTATCTGCATGCCTATTATTATTTAGATTCAGAGCTCGAGCGTGCAAATAATCGCGGTGAATAGAGAGTATTACGTGGTAGTGTTTACCTATCGAAAGGATACGTTGGCACAGGACAACGCATGCAGTTGAGTCGCGATAGCGAGTTGGAAAGGAGTTCGCGTGGCCGTATCACCGCGGGGCTATCAGTGCTTCCTTGCTGCAAAGTGCCACGCCTTGTCCACGCGACACAATGCATCGGTTGCACGACTGTTGTAATGACGATCGTTATTGAGAGTCGAATTAACTCGGCCACCAATGTACCTCGATCCTTGTCTCGAACGATTTTTCCGAGTCGCGTGGTCACGAACCTTCAAGGTACCAGTAAAATCTACCTATTAGATTGAGCAAAAATGTTCCTCTACCGTTTCGAAATGCCTGCGAATTCGAAGACTTAGGAATCTAATCGTTAGAAGGATTAGAATTCGAAACCTTGGGAATTTAGAAACTTGGAATTTTCCATAGTATAAAACATAGGTTTAGCTATCAAATCTTAAGTAAAAGAATGGTATCTTTTTTTCATAACTAGGAGAAATATGTTTACGAAAACATCAAATAGTTTCGTAAAATAATCAGTCAAAATTATCGCACATTAATATCACGTAATATGGTTCATTTTCACTGCCAAACGACGTTGAACGAGAAAATTTCCTTTTTAGTAAAATATCTACGTTCTCTGAATCTTTTTGTTGATTTCGATGAGATCTTGTATCATCTTCAAATCATTTTTGAATTCTTAAACAGCGTTGGCGTAAAATCGTGTTATAGAAAATACCTTGTTGTACGCAGGATAGCCGTATTGGAAATCCGAAACCTTAAGACCCCAATAACTTAGAAATAATACGACGGCTCAGAATTCGAATACTCGAAAGGTTCTATGCATCGAAAACTTAAAAATGTCAGTGGATAATAAAGTTGAATATTGAGTAACAACGAATCGACGACTAAAAATAACGGTCACGACGCGAATGAAAGCATTTCGCGACCCCGTCGGGAATCGCGACCCACCGGTTGGGAATCATTGATCTATCAGTTTCTACCTACACCGGCTTTCCGTGTGTTCTGCAGCAGTTGCACGTTGCATCGGTTGCGTTTCACGTTGCCCAGAGCAAGCGGAGCCGAGCGTTGCATTGTACGGCTTGTCGCTGCTCGCAAGGCGTGGCTCTCTTTCTCTCTTTCTCTGTCGGAGAAGCACCGATACGGCCGCCGTGATATCGCCACGCGAAAGAGAAAGAGAGAGAGAGAGAGAGAGAGAGAGAGAGAGAGGGGGGGGGGGGAGAGAGAGACTTTTAACTCGCTCCCCTTCTCGATTCCTTTAAGGCGCTATCGTAACCACCTAACCCGCTCCAGCAAGGACGAAGCGGGCTTCTCTCCTTTTACCAATCGCGCGACATTGTCGCCCCGATCCTCAATAGCCTTTTATCGGGCATCCGCGTAGAGCCTTGAGTGTACCCGGAGTCGCTATTAATAATACTCGCTTCGACAGCCGGAATTCGATCTCCAACGTGGCACCTGTCGTTAATTAATTAGCTACTGAGTCACCGTTCGTGAAAACACACCCGGGGGAATATTGATGCGAGCAACTTTAATTTCTGATGGAGATACCGTGGGTCATTTATATTTCAATGGATTAAGGAGCTAAAGTGTTCCGTTTGAATTAACGTTAGGTTGAGTAATAGGTACGATCGCGGTTTCTTTGTGAAAGAGTTAAAAGGTTGGTGGTAGTTTCGTAGAAAAGCATTCTTGGTTGGATCGATGTTTTTTTGGTACAATATATTGGCATGAAATTACTTCATCTTGACAAGTGGGCGCTTTCGAATTTCAGGCACTAAATTTCGGATTTCCAAATTAGCGAATTTGCAAGCATCTGAATACAAGAGACTTCACGTTTCTAAGGTTTCGAATATGCAAGCAGTTAAATATCCAAGCTTTGAAATTTCCAAGACTTTGATTATTCAAACATCCAGATTTGAAAGCTGTCGAATTTCAGGTCTTTAAACTTTCGAGATTTCGAGTTTCATGCCTTTAAATTTCGGATTTCCAAACTAGCGAATTTGCAAGCATCTGAATACAAGAGACTTCACGTTTCTAAGGTTTCGAATATGCAAGCAGTTAAATATCCAAGCTTTGAAATTTCCAAGACTTTGATTATTCAAACATCCAGATTTGAAAGCTGTCGAATTCCAGGCCTTTAAACTTTCGAGATTTCGAGTTTCATGCCTTTAAAGTTACAAGCTTTCGAATTCCTAATACTTCGAATTTGCAAGCATTCGAATATCAAATCTTTCAAGTTTCCATGACTTCGAACATTCAAACTCTCAGATTTGCAAGCTTCCGAATTACAGTCATTTCAAGTTTATGCCTTCAAATTTCCAGAACTTCGAATTTGCAAGCATTTGAGTATCCAAGCCTTCAAATCTCCAGGACTCGGAGTATTTATCTTTCACATTTGCAAGCTTTCGAATAACAGGCCTCCAAACTTTCAAGCTTTAGAATCTCAAGCCTTCAAACGCGTCGACATTCGTACCTTTATTAGCTAAATCAAGGAAACGCGTCGAAATTTGGATTACCGCCAAAGTTAAAGAAACGCGTCTGAATTCGCAATAACCACAATTTTCCAACTGTGCCTAGCTAAATTATAAGCGACACTCCCCATACACATTTCACCATCGAATTTTATTTAAACCACGCTACGAGCTTTCTTTGCAACCCAATATATCGAATGACAAATCTATTTCCTGTGCCGCCTGCAAACAAGACCATACACATAAATACAAAACGGTTGGGAAACACTGCGATAGATGCTAGCCGTGATACTCGAATCACTCTGGGTGCACCTAGCGCACCACAGGGTGATCGCACCGTTTCACGCTCCGAAAACAATTTACCCGTGAACGCGAACGGGCCACACCGATTACTCTTCCATCCAGCGAGAGATCGTCGTGTGCAGATTATTTCGACAGCAAGGGGTAAAAAGCTTCGTGTCGACTGGAGGGCTCGCAACTATCTTACCTTGCAATAGGCCCCGACTACTTTACACGGTACCAACGTATATTCTTTGTTTGGTATAGCGGAGCAAGGGGGGGGGGGGAGTAGAAGGAAACGGGCAGAGTTATCAATGCAAATGCATGCAGAGCATTGGAAACCGAAAGCCGGGGCAACACGTGTCCGCGTGCGCGTGCAGGTCGGTGCGCAATCATGCATTCTGCTCGGTTGCACGGCGTCGCGGCGCGCTTGTACACGCCGGCTAGCCGCTCGAACGCGCAGCGAACGATTTTCCAGACGATCTTTTATCGGTTGCCACATCGTGTCTGGATTTATCTGCATCGTTAAACGGCCGCGGCGCGCCGCGGTACACGACGACGCAGCCCGTGGCACGGTGCAAGCATAGGAAAGAATCCTTTCCCGACGCGTGTACGCCGTCGCCGTGGCCGTTAAGAGGGTGTAGTCGCTCTACGGAATTCTATGCGGAGGATTTTTTTTACCGGGCGGATCTTTATGCGCTGTGCTTTATCCGTGCGGTACGATCGATCGATCGCGACTAAGGGGATTCAGGCGCCACGTGACACTGTTAACCTTTCGCGGTTTCTATGTACCTGCGTTTCTCCCCTTGCAAACTGCCAAGCAAATCGTGGAATTGTTCGAGGTTAACGTTCCTTGGGTTGGGTTTAGAGAAGGCCGACCCTCTGGGCTGATCTTCTCCGCCTATCGATCAGTTGCCCAGGTTGCATGCGGAGTACGGTGGAACGTCGATCGACCGAATTTATCCGAACATCGGAATCACTTACAGCTTCGTTCAACGATGCAGTATTGTTTACTGATCCAATGATTTTACGGTATCGATAATAACCGAAAGCAACATTCGCACGGTTTGTGCGTTTTTGTCACGCGTCCAGCTTTCAAACATATGAATCATACGAATCATACGCAATTATAGATTTACTATGATTTCGTGTACAAACCATTTCATTCGTACTACGACGAATCGATTATTTGCATTATCAATTTTTTACCGTTCGGTGCAACTTCAAATGTGTTCGAACACCGTAAAATCACCGATTGCAGTAATCTTTCGTTATTCAGCTGTATTACTGATCAGAACGACATGCGACAGCCTTCTCGTTTAGCCCGAAAATCGAGCGGTACCTTAAACGCTGATTAAACGAGGTTGAAGAAAAAAAGAAAATGGCAACGCCATTGATATCGCAGGTGGTAAAACAACTGAATCGGTAAATGACCGATTCGCCGTAGTATGAATGCAATGGTCTGTACACACCGTAGTAAATCGGTTTATTTATACGTTTGAATGCTGAACGCGTGACAAAAATGCAAAAACTGCGCGAATGCTGCTTTCCGTTATTATCGATACCGTAAAATTACTGGATCAGTAAAATACTGTATCGTGTGAACGAGCTACGAAAAGCGATCATCTACGAATCTTTATTGATCGTTTATCTTCCGATTAATATGGATTAGAATTAAAAATGAGATAACTTATTGTCTGCCGATGCACATAGTGTTATCTTTTATCGTCTTAGCGAACAAGCAAAGTCAGCAAGACACACTTCCCGACCATAGAATAAATAGTCAAAGTGGTTATAGAAAATAACGTTTATCTTTATGTAACCAGAAGCCAATTTCCAACGCGACGTTTCACCGCATAATCGGAATCTTATCGGTGGAATTGCGAAACTCTGAAACTGAACCAGAATATGAATAGAATCGGGGATGAATGAAAAAAAAATGGACGTTTCTTTAAAGTCTCGCCGGCGGAATTGTAAATCATTCCGAGGCGATTGCGCGACGGAAGGTTATTGAATAGGAAAAGAAGAAATCGCGTTCGAGAGACCGGCGGTGTTCGGTTGATAGTAAAATCGAACGAACGCCGATCGACGGTGAATGATCGGCAGAAACGCGGCGCGGATCGCGGCCAGATAAGATCGCCAAGCCCGCAACAGAGTTTTTCAAGTAAAAGCGCGGAAAACGAATCGTGGTATGCGAATTCCGCGTGGAGAGTCCGCGAGGAGATCTATTGCGTTTCGCTCGCGTTCCGTGCCGGTGAACCGCGACGAGAGAGGTCACCGATGGTTCTGAAATTAATTTATGCGAAATACGTCCGCCGGTAACCTTGCGTGCTCGTAACTACACGCTCACGTGTGTGGGAGTGTTGCCGATGTATCCAGCCCGGAGAAATCAATTTTCTTAATAAACAAGAACGCTAATGGTAGGATATTTAATCGCGTGTTAGAAAGTATTTAGCATAACGTTCTACCGATAGGTACGTTGCTTATAAAATAGGGCAACGCTTATCGAAGTTGCGATCGCAATTTTCATCCTCTTACGGTTCGTTTCGATGAACAATCCGTGAATAGCATAAGGAAGTGTCCGAGACAACGGGAATGCTTCGATTCGAACTGTACGGGCAATTGTAATAACATAAATATGGTTATTTGGAAATTTTCGTAAAGAATCGATGCTTTTTAACTTTTAAAAGGTGCTCCTATAACTGTAAAACATCTGGTTATATTGTCAGACACGTATCTCATCGACTAAAATATTTCCAATGTTTCTCGCCAATTTTTAGGCGAATTAAAATCACTCTAGTGTTAAGAAGGAGTTGAAACTTATAGTTAGTAAAAAGAATTTTCATTTAGGAGGCGTACCGATTAACGCATTACGTCATTGATTTGAATTCGAAGATATTTTATCATGCTAATTTAGCTACACCTTTTTCGTATACAATTTGGCACGAATTTATGGGATTGACTTTATAACTTTTTCCCTAAACTTTAACAATTTTCTCCGCAATAGATATTTAAAGAACTATAATAACGTAACGGAAATGAATCTTTATTAATGCCAAGCATATTTTCAAGAATGCAATGCAGTAAGCTTATATAATTTTTATGAGAAATTGCGAACAGATCATTTTGATCCATTTGGCAGCCTTCCAGCATTAATACCCTTAAATCTCAATTATACAGGTATTTATCTAATCAACGTATAGGTCCGCTTACTATTAAACTTTATACCATTTCCTTTTTCTTATTCTCCGCAATACGCGTGCTTATTGCCGTTCTTCTTCTTCTTCTTCTTCTTTTTTTTTGCGAACGAGGCCTCGCCCGTTAATAAACAAATATTTAATCCCGACAACTTTCAACGCGGCAGAGCGAAAGAGAGATGAAACACATCAATAGTAACGGTGATCGAAGAAAAATAAGAAGAAATAAAAAAGGGGGGGGGGATCCCACACCCAGAATACGTTTATTCGCGATGGACTCGTTCGGACTTAGACGCTTGCAAATCAACCGGTTATCTGATAAAATTATTCACTAAGCGTCTCGCTTTCTCGCGGCGTAGAAGTCCGGGTTGGTTCCTGGCACGTTCGTTGTTCTCGTCTCTCCTGGACAATGCCACCGTTAAAAGGAGTAATAAAGTGGCGCGCCAGGGAGCTAGTGATAAAGAGCTTCGGGTTTTGCTCGTCGGTAAATGCATCCGCGCGAGACGCGCCAGTAATAAAGTAACGCTACGCCACGCGTTTATCTGACGCCTCTGCGAGGAGAACTACACCCCCTTTTATAAGTATTAGGATACTTCGCCGCGTTACTTACAGTAAGGTTACTATATTTACATTAGACTGCGCATTTTTAGGTATTCATGGGAGATTTATAGCAGAGTAGAGAGAACTTATAACGTTATTAGTTATTGTTATTAATGTGGAAAACAGTGGATTCCGCTTATGAATGAACGGAGTTTTACGTATGAATAAATATTTGTTCGATACCCGATGATCAGACTTTGGCAAATATTATTTGAAATGAAAATAACTTCGGATCGTTGCTTTCAATGCTGTGCGTAATAAAAATAATATAAATTCGTTTAAAATAAAGATCCCGTGGTATCCGCTTGTTACGATCACTTTGGGACTTGCAATTTTTGATAAGAATAACTGGCTGATAACATTATGCGAAGGATAAGAAATGTTCGTTATTGAACTCATTTTATTACAAACAGTTGCAACTGAGCTGCGGATCTTTATGAATTTATGGCAAATTTATATTTGCAAGAAAGAACGAATACAATGTGGTATATGAAAATATACGAAACATTTAAAGTACAATAAAAATTACAACATTTAAGGGATTAAGAAGATCTCTATTAAACTCCGCTCTTTTATTTTTACTTAAAGGGATACGAATTTGCATAAATATCCGCGGTTTAGTAATCACATTTGTATATAATTTAATGGATATGAATATACTATGTTTGTTAAGAACATGTGAATTGTCATAAGCTTGTTTCTTTCTTTTCTCCTGTATTGCATTTACTTATTTTCGGTTCAAGTGAAATTGACTTCAGCTTATTTTATACTTTTCAACGAAACGAAGAGAGCAATGTATTCTCTAATAATAATGATAATCGTAACCATAAAACACCAGTAGGTAATCACCATAATTAAATACTTAAATAACCTATTATTTTTTTTTCAATTCATCTTACGTAACATAAATCCCCAGTAATTAAAATAAACCTACTTTGTTAAATACTATTAAAATAAAATTATGGTATTTTATACTTATCAACGAAACGAAGGGAGCAATGTATTCTATAATAATAATAATAATAATAATCGTAATCATAAAATACCAGTAAATAATCATCATAATTAAGTACTTAAATAACCTGTTACTTTTTTCAATTCATCTTACGTAACATAAATCCCCAGTAATTAAAATGAACCTACTTTGTTAAATACTATTAAAATAAAATTATGGTATATTATACTTTTCAACGAAACGAAGGGAGCAATGTATTCTATAATAATAATAATTGTAGTCATAAAATACCAGTAAATAATCATCATAATTAAATACTTAAATAACCTGTTCCTTTTTTCAATTCATTTTACGTAACATAAATCCCCAGTAATTAAAATGAACCTATTTTGTTAAATACTGTTAAAATGAAATTATGGTATTCTATACTTTTCAACGAAACGATGACGGCGAAGTATTCTATAAGAACAATCGTATCCTTAAAACACCAGCAAATAATCACCGCAATTAAATACTTAAAAACCGCATTATTTTCTTCAATTCGTTTCACGTAACATAAATCCTCCAATAATTAAAATAAACCTACTTTGTTAAACGTTATTATTAAACAAAATACAGTGTGCAACGCGGGCTTCTTTATTTCCCTAAATTCCGTGCATCGAAGAGACACAAAAGAAAAGAAAAAAGAAAAAAGAAAAAAAAGAAGGATGAAAGTTGAATGCAAGCAGAGGAAACGTATGGGAATAATCAGTGAAGTCGAAGTCGAAAATATCGGACGCAAGGTTTTAACTGCGGAATTAATCTCTTCATCGTACCGACTCGAAATTAACCCACATACGAAGGCAGAAAGCGGCTAGCTGGCCGATCGAGCGAAGAGACAGATGCGTCTTTCGTTAATTAGCGACTTTCCGTTCAGAAAAACCGAGAGCATGAATTATACGGCTAATTATCTTTAATTGCTCGCCCATTTATATTAATCCCGGCCGAATCTTGCGGCCGATTTCCATAAAGCATTACAAATTCAACGACCACCGCCTCGAACACTTTTTCACTACCAAGCGGATTGTTTCTCGCGTGGCTTTTATTAATAAAGAGATTTCTTTAACGGCGCTCTCATAAACGGGATAATAATGGTAGATTAATGGAGCGATCGGGCTGACCACGACAGTCATTTATCACGATTACCGCTGCGCTCGAGAACGCAATAATATCGCCTCATTGTTAAGAGCATCGACGGTTTATCGATTTCTCTGTTTTTATATTTACTAATTTACTCGTTCCTGTCGCTATAAAGATTTCATTGCGAGCGAGAATTATTATCGGAAGCACAGAAGGCATCGTTTATCTTCCGATCGTTAATGTTAAGTTGCCTCCAGATTAATCCTTCGTAAGCGGAACAATGGAAGAGGAAAAAATATTCCAGCGTGGAATAATTAAATCTGCTTGATGGCTGGTTCCTCGATTAACCATTTCAGCTACGATTATTTTAGTACTATGCTAGCGTTAGTCGATCGTTGCTTTCAGAAACTGTTGCGTACGAATCGTTTGAATATCGTGGGCGATTTTTATTTAATAACCCGCGATATTATAATACGAAGCTAGATTAGAGTTCGAATTATACAGTTTCCATTATTGTCAAATATAACACCATAATTTATGGAACGAGTTGTGACTCGTTGTTGTAGTGCAAGGATAATTTTTAATAAAAAAAAAATAGCAAGCATAGATGCACCATCTGTGATCACTAGACTTTTTGATCTTTATGCAAATTCGTATATTTACGAGCATAATTGAAGTATGGAAATGGAAAAGGGTGAAAGTGCCATTCTTTTCGAAACGGTATTTTTTCCCATAAAAACGGTGTTTATATAAGTGGTAATATTATGTTATGAGAGTAATTAATACAGTTTTTAGCATTTCGTATCTAATGCGTAACGCAATCGCATCTCGCTTAAATGGAGAGGAAAATTGGAGAACTATGAACGATTACAAGAAAGGAATAAATACAAAGAAAATAAAGGGAAGAAGCGAATATCGAAGGAAAAAGTTGATTACCTTAGAAAAATGTTGGCTTATTTGGATAATGATGAGGTCTGAACAATTCTTCATCGATATTCTAGATAAATCTGCCTAAATTATTAATCGTAACTGAGAAAATCTTTATTGGCATTTTTAGCATTTCTCGGTAAATTACATAATGAACTTACAGCCTTTTTTAAATAGAACTTTACAAGAGTAAACGAAGGATATCGTTAAGTCGTGTAGGTAGAATAACGTGATACACGTAACAAATGAGTTTCGTTACATATCGTTAATAAACGGCATTATGACAGGCAAAAAATTGTTTCCCTGGAAACTTAAATTTCGCCACTTTCAACCTTTTTTATCTCCGCCTTTCAATTACGGCTGATCCGAGATACCTCAACTGTCGAATGCGTAACGCAGCGCAATAAAACGCGTCGCAGGCACCGAAATTATTTCAATCATCGTGCAGTAACGAGAAACATCGCAAATGATAAGAAAAAAAAAAAAAAAAAAAGAACTCTCGAAAAGAACAGCCTCGCGAAATCTGCGCTGAAGATCGCCAGTAACCGTAACGGCAGCGAGCCGTCCAAAGCGCATTTAAAAGAGAAAGAGTAAAGAGCACAGTTTAAGAAAATGAAGACAGCGAAGGTAATCCAACCCGCGGCTATTTTCTCGTGAAGATGCCACGTAAATGGCCAGATTTGCATACAAAAATCCGAGATTCCCCCCGGATGGAATAGTTGTTCTCGTGGACCAATGGTCCGAGGACACCCACGTGCCCACTGGTGGCGTATATCTCGAGCGGTCGGCGTAAATCATCTCCGTGATGAATGCGAGATCTATCTCGCCGCGTTTTCCCTATAAATTTCAGGGGCACGATGCATGCGCCAGACAACGCAATCCTCCGCTGCGAGCCAGCGTGGGCGTGAATGGCGGAATTCAACGATAATGGACACGAAAATCACGGCCCTTCGTATTTAAGTTGCTTCTCTCTCTCTCTTACCGGTGTTTCGAGTTAGATATGCGGAACGAGGTAGGCAGCCGCAGCGAGTTATTAGCCTTCGTTTGAACAACGGAGCTTTCGTCGTGGGGCGTGTGCACCTCTTCGAAGGCACGTTCAACTCCTTCGAGGAAGTTGCAACGTCTGCTGCGTTGTAATTGTAGGTT
Organism: Eucera pruinosa; assembly: GCA_028830335.1. Classification (NCBI taxonomy): domain Eukaryota; kingdom Metazoa; phylum Arthropoda; class Insecta; order Hymenoptera; family Apidae; genus Eucera; species Eucera pruinosa. The sequence goes on from JAMYCR010000007.1 coordinate 12,491,502, forward strand.
TTCGTTTGGGATATTAAATGTATTTACTTTAAAATGGAGTCGATGGCAACGTTGGTATTCTTGTTTGGAGATGGATTTATTAGAATGGCGAGGGTAATAAAATTTTGCGAGTAGGATGAAAGAAATGACGAGAATAGGGAAGATTTGTTCCTTCGGAGGAAGAGTTAACTCCTTTCAAAAATTAGAATATACTTTCTTCGCCGTTCTTCGCGTTGTAGTAAATTATTGAATATGTAGATTAGAGTGTACTATTCTTTCGCGGAAAGATGGCACAGCGTGTTTACATTCCCACTCTTGCTGCAGTCCGCTGATTCGCCTATGAACGCAGGCAGTGATCGCTAGTGGCCGAAGACGCTGTACGAATGTAAACACGCTGTGCCTTCCTTCCGTGGAAGAAATAGTACAAGTTCGTTGCGAAGAGATTTTTAATTATTAACGTTGGGGGAGAGTTTTTGGTTGAATCTTAGCGCTGCGCGCAGCGCGAAGTACGCGAGAGACTTCAACGCCCGCGTAACAGTTGCGTAGCGATTTGAGCGCGTGCGCGCGTACAAGAGCTGCACAGTGACTTCAACGACCGCATAGAAGAATCGCGCCGCAATTTCGACTTGCTTAGGCGAACGCACGTAATTCGTTAATACAACTATGTAACAACCATGCAGAGTACAAAAGTAATAACAATTCAATTTTGTTTCTACTTGAATAAAGTAACTATACATGTTTAATTGTAATTAAGGAGTTTCAATTAAGATTATTTCGAGGGGATGGAAAAATAGAATAAAGTTTATGTTGAACGCGATGCAGCAGATTTTGCGAATGTTAAATTAAGCGAAAGAACATAAATTATATACTAAATTACTATGCGGGTATATATTCAATAGGTATAACAATGGATGATTGAAAAATTGAAACGGCGAACGATGTAAACGCCAACAAAATGAAGAATTATTTGTGAATTTCATGTTGAATACGATACAGCAGATTTTGTAAATGCTAGATTAATTGAAGGAGAATGAACTAAGTAGTAAATTACTGTGTAACAATTAATAGTTTTTTTTTTAATTTCTCTCATAATTTTGGCTTGCATTGAGACTTTCCACTTCTAACATTTACATTGCTTACTACTTTAACTCATCCTTAATTCTGTCGAAAATAGAGCTTGATATCTAGTCAAATAAATTCCTTAACCCGTTAAAAAATAGGAAATTGTTTATTAGTACACCTAATATCGTTTACGACTTTAAATTTACGATTAATCTATACTAGATTATTGTGCAAGCTTGTACCGTTGACAGAGAATAGAAAAAAGTTGCACTCGTTAATAAACTGCGAACGTTTCTTTTACGTTTCATACGAAATTAAGAAAACGGGATCTTAATGAAGGGTTACCGTGCCTTCGAAATACAATATTACAGTTTAAATTAATTGATCTCGTTCAATTTACCATATTACAAGCATTCTGCGGCTTTTTGCAGGAGCATTTAAATCTCCCATAAATACATAAAAATCCTGAATCCGCTCATCAGTATTCCAACGGAAGCGACTTCATTTGGGGTGAAATTCGCATGCGTGAACGGAATGAACGTCTGGTATACTTACTCCTCGTAATATCGATACATAATTCGTAATCACCCATCATCACCGTATTCGGAGCGCTTCTATTCATTACAGAACGTGTAACGAATGCTACATTATATATACTTTGCTTCCCCCAAATATGAAAATTACCGACGAGCCCAATGTAATTATTGTTCGCAAAACTCATACGTACATCGGCACGCTTTCGTTTCTTTCGGATGTGGAACGACAGACGACCACCTTTCCAACGAAGAACCTCGAAAAGAAGATGCGTGTCTCACGCTCCGCAGCCAAAACATGCGTGCACGTCCACGCCAATTAATGGCTTTCGACTTTTGATTGACGTCCACCGACCGCGTTCACCTGTTATACGCTGCGTTTCACGGTAATCAACGATCCTACAGTTTTGTGACCCTTCAATGGCGGGGATAATGCACGCCCATCTTTTTCTGCATCGCCTTCGGTATAGATCGTTTCGGATATTCGTTTCGATGCTTTGGTAAAGGAGTAATCCCAACCCTTTCGTTACGATACCTTAAAACTATTACGTAAGATAAAGTACCCAGTAATCGACGCAAAAACTAGATTTTAATGATGAATTTAATTTCACCAATGGTTCTACTTATAAACTACAATTAATTATGTTTTATCTAGTATCCGGTATAACTACAATTTAACTTATTAATAATTGAATTCGTAGAAAGTGTCGATTACTGGATACTTTATCTTAACTGGGAAAGTGTGTGACGTTTCGAAGTTTCATTTGTCAAAACGATGAGTGCAAAAGAGAAATAGAACATTTGTTAAATTATTGGGAAACAGTGACTACTTTTTTAAATAAAATATAGTTTGGTTCCACTTTGCATTACATATAAAATAGAATAAGTGGCTGATGTAAATAGAAAATATGAATTATTCATTGGTACGCTTAATAATCATTGCCACAATTTAGAAGAACTTTTTATTTAAAGATTCAAAGTTATATGATTTTCCATACGTACATTCCGTACCTTTTTGCATAACATATTTACTTTAACTGCATAAAAATTTCCAGTCTACTGATTACATAACATCTAACGCATCTAATATTGATATTAGGTACCAAAAAAAGCTCCAGCGATTTTTAACTTTTAGTAGAAATACGTTAAATCGAATATTTTTCTATACTCCGTCAAAATAACGAAACAATAATGTCATTACCAACAAATTTTCGACCACTTTCTATATTTACAAATCAGATTATATTCGAACAAAGTTTCAACTGCTTAAACATTGCATTACAAAATTCACTCGAACATTTTCCGGTCACCTGAAACACATCAATCATCGATCCCAAATTGACGAAAACCGTCCTTATTTATGCTTTCAATCCTTAAACAACTTCAACAGGCGGATTAATCACTACTTTTATACCCCGCTTAATTTCCATAATATTTAAATTCACCACCCCTCCCCCTATAATCTCGAAGCTTACTTTAAACTTTCGAAGGTGATCTTCGATCACGAAGAAGTAAAGAAAATTACGATCGAAGAAGCGAAAGGACAGGTGTATTATAAAGCACGACACAGCACGACCGAATCACCCGGGGTATCGTATAATTTGATAGATAACAATCTATAACACCGTTTATTTTACACCCGGTGTAATCAAACAGGCCCGAAGCGCTACAAGGACCAGTCTGTGAATTTTTCTAAAGGCGCAATGGAATCGTGGGAAGGACGCGAACCGGACCTGAGGGGATCGAAAAGAGAGGCACCGTCAAGGCGATGCACCCGTTCCACGATGCACTTCCTAAACGGACGCAATGACGTACGAGAGCAAAACATCAATCATTATCGACGCCGTTCGTCCCCAGTTTCCCTGGGCGTCCTTATAACGAGTTTGGCAGACGATTTTTTGCCAATGCGCGGCTCGTTTGACCGTCAACAGAACCGCGCGCTCTCCTTCCTTCTCTCCGCTCCATCCGATCGAATTCACTCGCATCTCTACGGGAAACTTCGACAGCTTAGCAGTTTTTATTTAGCCGTAAGAATCAAGTTTCGAGCATTCTTGATTTTCGTAGGATTTAGTATTTATTAGCTACTCGAAATTTTGATATTCGAAGTTGTTGGCATTTTCAAATATTCATGAAGAGCCGCTCGAGCGCGGAGAAATACTCGTCGCTTGAAAAAGGTAGTAATGCGCTCTCGTTCCTTTTCAAGTCGATCCCCGATCGAATTCACTCGCATTTCTACGGGAAACTTCAACAGATTAGCAGTTTTCTATGTAGCTGTAAAAATTGATGTCTTACGAAAATTTTCTTACATCGACGCGAAGCGCAAATTATTGTATCTCGAGAGTGAAACAGCTTTACCATAATACAAACGTATCTACGTTGTTGCGATCGCCGGCGCACAGTGGTTCAAGCGAGGAAAAAATCCTGTTTTTTTTAATGTCAGAAAAATATTTCCTTCTATTTGGATTCTATATTAGGGTAGTTGAAACACCAAAAGCAATAAAAATTTCCCATAAATTTCATTAACTTATAAGAAAATTTCAATATGAAAGTTGTGGAAGAAAGCAACTGCAAATATACGTCACAAACGCACCACATTTTGAGTAAAATTAAAGGTTTTTATAAATGTGTTTTAGGGGATTTAGCAGTTTCAGGGGTATAGAAACGTTTTATAAATATAATATGTGTTGTAACTCGGTGAAATTATTACTAATTTCAGTAGGATACGAGTTCGACAAGGAAGTATTTTTAAAAAGGGGTACAACTTTAATTAGCCATAAATTTTTTGCGACGGCTAGCGTCAAGGTTAAATTTGAACTAATAATGAATTATTGGGCCTAATAGGCCCTATTAGGTCGCGGCGTCGCGAAGCCGAACCGCGGGCCGCCGATCGATACGCGATCTTTTCACGCGCGGGCAGAGCGATTTTAGATCAAGTCCCATATTTCGTGGCGCATTCTGCCCTGGCGTGATAAGTCTCCGCCTGACCGTCGCGTAGCCCTTGTTTTGGCGATGCGCAGGAACAGGATACGCGACGGTGGCGAAGGCGGAAAATCGAGAGTCAGTCGATCCCGAAGCGAGCATGCGACGACAGCGGGCGACGATTAATAAAGTTTGTCGTATCTCTCACCTCCTTTCCCACAGCGTTATAGCTAATGTCTTCTTCTTTAATGTGGTTCATTAAAAAAAAAACTGTTTTGCAAAATTATAAAAAATAATATTAAATTCAATTGAAACTTAGGAAAAATTATACGTTCTCGGGATAAAATTCGACGCGAACTTATGGAATCACCTAATACTAACACCAATAACATTTTTAACGATATTCGACATGAAGTTTATCGTCATTCGCGCTAAAAATCATAGGTTTTATATCTTTCTATCGTTCGCGATAGGTTTCACTTTTAACTCCTCGATTCTTCCACTTGGATTTAGCAATAGAAGCAGCATCGATTTAATGAGTAATGCAAATTAGGGGTGCTTATTCCTGATTTCTGGAAGAGCATTCGTTTGCGGGGAGCATTGTTACACCGCCGGCGCTGAAATTGCTGCTCGCGTTCGAATTACAGTGATAGGCAACAATGTAATAATGCATTATTAAAATAATTGTTTGATTGCTCCGGGAGTAGCGTGCGCCGGGTTTGCTATTACCGCGGCACCCTCGACAACCAATCCTCGCTCTATGATGTCTGATTCGACGCGGATGCTGATGATCCAGGCTCGCTAATTGCCCCCGCTAACGGAACGGAAATTTTCGAAATCGATAGAATTCGCGATTCCAATCCAACTGTATTAGAGTGCAGTCACGCACCATCCATTCGCTATCATCGAGTATTATCGATCGATCGCCAAAATGAACCCTTTACGTTTATTCATTTATTTATCTAATAAACGGGATGAAAAAGAGAACCGTTTGGCGTACAAAAGTGTTTAGTCGTCGGCAGACACGTCGCGAATCAATTGACGCTTAAATGCACGTGAACGATGAAAATATATATAATGCTTCACAATGTAGTAGGTTAAAGAAAAGGAAACAAAGCGCATAATAATGTTTGTAACTCAACTGTACGATGATTTATTTGTTACGCAGATATAGTACCGATTATGGTATCGAATTTGTCATTCCCATGTTCGAAACTTATCGTTAGTTGATAGATGGTGAATGACTGCATCCTAATAACGGACAATTTCAAAGCGAAGCGAATCGAGTTCCGATCGGTCGACCGTCGCGCGTTTTTGCCGCGTCTCGTTTTGGAGAGTACGCACAGTCGCCTTGAAGAGACTCGTGGCCTTTTCTCGCTGTTGCCCGACCACCACGACCTTCCGACCGCTTCGGAAAAATCGAAAGAAACGAGATCGCGCGAGAGGAGCCTTGAGACGAGCGCACACACGATCCCTTATTAACTCGTCAGTCTCTTCCGAAAGCTGACGAGCCGCTATTGACGCGACCCAAATATCCTCTTGTTCCCGTTAACGCTATGCTACGCGATTTCGTAACGCATCCCGTTGATTGAACCACCCAACGATACTACTTTTTTTTTTTTATTTATTAGAGTAAAGCAACCAACGAATCACCGAATTGTTGATTTTATAAACGGTTTTAGGTTGATGCTTGAGTAAAATCGTTTGTAAGGATAAAGCGACTATCGAAATTGAACTTGATATTTATAAAAGTATAATTACTACTTCTCTCTGTATTACTTTTCAATTAGTTATTAAGCGTAACACGAGTAAAAGCCTAGCGAATGAGCATCTCCAAGTGTGATTCAAAGTTCGATCTTTGTCTTCGAAGATAATTTTATTTAATTGAAACTACGAATTTTACACATGTCTGTTGTTTAGTTTAATTAGTCTGTAAAGTAACATACGACGTCACTGAAATAAAACACGTAAATGCGAAACGAAGCACCGTGGTAAAAATCACGAGTACTCCGTCATACTTATTAGAATTAATTTTCTATCTTTGTCGAGCATCGCCGCATTATCTTTGTCTTACTATTTGCGTATATGGTTTTAAGTGATATAATTTCATGTCCTGTTATTTTATCAAGTTTTACCTTAAATGCATTATCGGTAGCTTTTAGACACCGTTCGATTCTCTTACAAGAAACCCATAGAACGCTTTATGGCCACGATAATTCCTTCAATCGTATCTTCGTCAATCTTAATAATCTCAAAGATTCTGTGAACTTTTCTACTTCATTTGCAAATTTTAGGCACAACCTTATTATATATTTTTAGTTCTCGCGTATATTCCTCCCTATCAGCTTCAAATCTCGCTTTGGCTTTACCGATCCACGTACTCGCGTAACCACTTTTGCAAATAATTATTGTCAAATAATTGACCTACTCGGTGTTTCTTTGGATGTATTCCGTAGATGAATTTCCAGAATATTGTTATTTCCGTACATGATAAATTATCTACGCATACTAATGGATTTTTCTCGTTTATAAATAAATAAATAAACATTTCGCATCATTATTTCATCTCTTACGTTTAACCTTACGTTTCTCTTTCTCGTACCAAGAGCTCGCACCCTTTAATTAATTAACAAAGGAGAATAATCCATGAAAACCCGAGTGCGACTCGTTATAATAGGCCAAAGGGTTAAAACGTACATTGAAAGGTTGAAAAATCCTTCTACGCGGTTCTTCCTTCAATTAAATCGAAATCGCATCGCTAAAGCTAACGGTTCCGGATCGTTTGCAGGCCCCGATGGTCGATAGCACGTCGATCTTCGCGACATTCCAGAGCATTGTCTTAAAAGTACCCCTGCAGTTGACAATGGGGTCCGGTAGGAACGCATTTAACTGTACCCGGCTGCGGCGATCGGTTTTAGCCGATTATCCGCGGACAGCAGCACGATGTGCCGTTTGTGCAACCGGTCCTACGTCGTCGTCTCGGTTGCAAGGAGCAAGCCACGACCGTTAGACCTCGGACACACGAGAACGGCGCTCCGCCACGCCATGCCACGCCACGCCACGCCACGCCAGGCCGTGCACACTGTACTCTCTACCCCCTTCTAACAAACAAAGTTAATAAGCAATATCTGGCGGCGCAGCGGCTTGCATTGCCGTTACCGATAGCACGGTGCACCGTGTGCCGCAACATAATGGTGCATGTAACGATCGCGGCGGCGGCGGCGCGAGCGTTCCTTCCAACGATTGGCTTCGTGTATCAGTGGCACGCAAACTGAGGCTTCGTTACGCGTAAATCGCCCGGCGTTCTCGCTTCGCGATACAAACGATGCTGGCTGGTAAATCCTACGCAAATAATAATGATAGTACATCCGAGAACTCGAAGTAAATGAAATAATTACGCAAAGAAATGCAGGGAAACGTACGAATATATGGACAGTGAGTAGTACTTGGAAAGGTGATCCAAAAGATAACGGAGGGATATATGACTACGGGTAATTAAACAACAACAACAGAAACAAGTAGCAACTTACAAAGGCAGAAGATCAAATAAAGCGATCTAGACGAGCTAAACGTACGGTATGACGCGAATTTGAAAGTAGAGGGTCCGCTTCCATGTGACAAGGATGGAAATACTGAAGGTTATACTCCAGTGGCAAAGTGACCCAATTAAAAACAAAATAGAGCAACAAATTGAACTAATAACAAGAGACGAAACCCGTAAATAAATGAAAGCAATATCTCGAACGGACGAGCACAAGGCAGCGATGAGCTGATGCTCCGTAAGCTGCATAACAGATATAGTAAATCGAATAAAAAAAAAAAATTCGCGATGTAAACGGTTGGGAAAGGCGGCGGGGGACGATAAGCGTCCCCTTTCCCTCCGTTCATAGGACTGATAGCTAGATTGGTGAATACTTATGCGTTTGTCGGAAATTTTAATCCCAAAGGAGATACGTCGTGAATATATTATTGTACAGTTGCTCTAATCATCGACGAAGCATAGGATAGACTATTCGTTCGTATATAGAATCTTACGAGTACTGTCTGGCCCCCTTACAAATTTAACGTCACATTCGGGATTAATAATTTAGATTAGAATAAGGCAACAGTATTTTTAAAGCGATGGGAATTATAAATAAATATTGCGATGCGCAGTTGTCTTCGACGTAGGGTAGATGTATCAATTACTGCCAGTTTATGGTTATCACGTAACTTTGTTTAACTACTTTAGAAATTATTTAACCTGAGAATCCAGTTTCAGTTTGGAGCATAATATTGTTCGACATCGAGTTTGTTTAGGAACATTTCGTTGTATGTTGAATATAATGAATTAATTACTATGTAATTGAAAATGTACAACAAAGTCCAATGTCCCTATTACTGTCACTTGAAAAGTTGTCGTTTAAATCGATACAATTTTTATATATATTAGCACGTCAGTTCAGTAAATGCGTGAATATCGCATTTACCGAATTATGACACGTCCCATACTTTATAATTACATTGGTCACGTTTTAATGTTCAACAGCATGTTTACCTCCTAATATTTCGTTTTAAATATTAAGTGTAAACGAACGTACAATGTCTATGTTTTGTTACGTAAACCGAAATCCAAATTTAGTATAAAAATTTGTTTACTCACGATTCTTCGTACAATTACTTTGCTATTAAATAAAGGAATTAAAGTGATAAGAACACTGATAGTAATTGGGGACATCTACCCTGTCATCCAATGTATTTTTCTATCGCACGATTTGGGGATCTCGAAAGCTTCTTACTATTTTTATTTTTACCTTTTCGAGTATGTAAACGAAAATATTACAAGTATAGATATGAAAATTGTGTGTAGATACTTAATGCATAACTTACTTTGATGCAGAAGCTGACAAACTATTTTTCTTTTCCGAAAAACCAGACATTAGACATTTTTAGGCGTTGTGAGCCAGATAGGAAAGTTGAGTTTACTGTGCAGGCACTTACCTGCAAAATAAAAAATATCATAATAATATAATGTACCATTTACTAATCTTAAACGTAATTGGTATTGTTTATTATATTTTTCGAGCAAACCATAAATTCCTATTCGAGAGGAAACTTATTCTTTTGATAAAATAGATTCATGTACCCATTTAAAAGTGGTGGATTACTTATTGGTACATCTAATATTAATAAGATCAAAAGAGTGAATTTAATTCAAAATACAATGAGTTTGATTTGCAAGCAAATGAATGTTATATCCAAAAGGGTAAATTTGATTCACCAATGGTTGAATTTGGAATACAAAACCTGCATAACGTCTTCTTTAACTCTCTACTCTTTTCTTAATATATTTCGCGTAAATTTCATACTTATCAAAATTACCTTAGCTTACGATGAAAATGAACTCATTCCACTTACATGGATTATTACGTTCTTATAAAAACTAATATTTTTCCTAACCTACGGCAAGAATAGTAAAAGTTCTTCATTTGAACGGTTCACATATTTCCACGCGTATCGCACGCCTTTCTGCGTAGTAAAGTTTCCCATAAATGCACAAAAATCCGCAGTCTAAGTACCAATAAACGAAACGTTGCAGCGATGTACGAGCAAAAGCGGTTCGTAATTAATTACTGTCTCATCCTCTCTTCTTTAATTTTCCAACTCACACCCGTCTGAATATTCCGTTGCAACAAAGAAGTTAATACGAAGTTGCAGAGCTCGCCGAAGGTGTAAAGAAATCGATGAGGTGCTGTAATCGAGTTTGACAGAGGTGTCTCTGACCAGCCACCTGATTAATGAGACTCGATGGAGCGTTGCTGAATGAAGGCGTACAAAGGATCAATGTTCTTCTGTGATGTTTCTCCCAAGCGACGATTTAACGATTGTTAGAGAAGCGTCGTCGACTACACGAGATACGCTAACTTGTCAGCGGTAATGCGGGGTAATTGCTATTTATGACGGGATCACGGAGTTGCGTAAAACACGTTGTTCTTAAACACTTGGGAATAGCGTAATTACTTCTCACGAGGCTATTGTAATAGTGACAGTTACTCTCACATCTTCCCGGCGATTTCTGCAATCCTCGCTGAACATCCTGAACAACCCTCCATAGAATAACTCACAGGGGAAGATGTACAACAAAATTGGACAGAATAAACATCTACAGGGTGGTTGAAAAATCTGCTAAACGCTACGAATGGCTACATTTTCAGAGAGAGCGGTATGAAAGTGCGCTTGAATGATTATAAAACTAAAGGTGCACTCGCCAAATAATGCATAATGTTTATAAAAATGTGAGAAATATTTTGCAGCTGAGTTCTGTGCATCAAGTCAACGAAGAATGTTGTATTTTCGGAAGTTTCTACTGCAAGATTGAACTGCTTGTAACTTAAGATATAAGACGAAATCGACATTTTGATATAGCACTTTTCTTCGCTGTTTTAATGCGTAGAATCCACCTGCCAAATATTTCTCACATTTTGTTAAACGCATTGCATATAATCCAGTACGAGTAACTTTCGTTTTTTCTCCTCCAAATCAAATTGAATTTATTGTAGGTATTATTGTATCAACCGATCGATCTTTTACTTACGTATAACACGATTTCACATAACACGGTACTTTGTTTTGGTACGTAACTATCGTATTATACGGGGATTGACATTTACATTAAATTTTAAGGACTAATATTCTTAATAAGTATTCCGATGATTCAAACCCGATTCTTTAATCTCTGGACTGCCATGCAAAGCGTAAAAGAAATTAAAAGAAACAGAAAGTATAATTAATTAAATTAGGAAGCCAAAAATACCGATTTTATCAGTAAATGAACATGGTTAGCCAATAAGCAATCTTAACTAATGACCGAACAATACATATTTTTGCATAGATACATTTTCTTTTTCTTTTTCTTTTTTTCTAATAACTAATCTTACTCGTATTCGCGTTTAACGTTCATTCGCGCTGTACTGCGTCTATATTAGATCGAACCAACCAGTTTCCCTAACGGAGAACAAAGCGACGCTGACGAAGAGCTGGAAAGGAAGAGAATGCGATCCGGCGAGAAATTTGAGTGCCACTGTGATAGAGGGTCGCAGGGAATCGAAGTGAGCGAGGTCCACGAGAGTGATTGTACTTATCCGCCGCGCATAGCGAGGCGCACACAGACGGCTACGCGTACATTTACAGCGACCGTAGGCTCAATAGTTAAGGAACGATGCGGATGGCAGGAGTGAAAGGCCCACGCCCGTGCCTCGGGCTCCTCGGCAAGGGCGACTGGCCCCTCAGCACGCGCGCGTACTCGCACAGAGACACTCACCTACTCACGTACACGTGCTGGCACACGTGCAACAGGCCATCCACGAACTCGGCCGCGAGCTCCTCTCTCTTTCTCTCTGCCCCTCTCTTTCCCTCTCTTGCTCCGTCCTCCTCGATCGCCGTTCTCCGATCGCAGAATCCGGCGCTCTCTCGTTACAACCTCGTACGAGAGCACCTCTATTCGACGCGTTCGCGTTGCTTTCGTGTTGGTCTTTTTATTTCGGGTCCCCGATTATTTCCCTGGCCCAACGGCCTCCGGGCCGTTCTTTTACCACCTCTACGTACTCCACCTGCGGGCCCCTTAATTCCAGAAGACGAATTAACCTCGAATCGGAGACGGTGCTTCTTTATTCGGTGGGTATCGCGGTGACTCGTTTGGTTACTTTGGCCATCCACCGTCTCCGGGTCGTAAACGGCACTCTTTTGTTAAGTCGGATGACGAAGGCCTGCCGAGGTGTACGAGTGCCTTGCACTTTCGTTGGTGTTACAGCAGAAACCTCGGTTATACGAGGTTTCGTATTATGCGGGGTATACTTTGGAATATGCGACAATGGCGCGGTTAGTCGAATTGGTTCTGCGTTAGCCGAGGATCGAATGAAATTTGTGTATGGTATGTATATTGGAATCAGATAACAGAGAATAACAGCAATTATATTTAAGATAGGGTAAGTTTGATTTTCTTGAAGGTAAAGATTAAACCTAACGAAATAAATGTATTACTCATCGATACGCGTAATATTTGCTTTCGTAAAAACATGAATCTGCATAAAGATCCGCGGTATAGTAATCACTAATTAATACGTCGAGCTGTAACATACCTATATTCGTCCCGTTTTATCGCCGCTTTTAAAATCATTTACTTGCAAATGCAGAAACAAGTTTAATCAATTATGTATGCAATTGCCATTTTGATCGATTTGCTTCTTCCATTTTCATGCTGATCAAGGGGCTCCTCTTGCGCGGAGTTTCTGCGATTCGAAGCATGGATTTACGTTACAACCCAATGCTTAATAAATGCATATGCATACTCCTTAATTTCCAACGATATATGTATGAGAGTACAAAAATCATAACAGTGGGCAAAAGATCAATTTTTTACTAAATCTTCGATAATTATTCCTCGTCGTGATTCAGTGAGGAATTAATTATTAATATTCCCTGCTTCTGGACTATTGCGATGAAAAATTGAGCAAATCGCAAAGAGGATAAAGCAGGCTAGGAGTCCAGCTATCGGCTGGCTGCTCGCGAGCGATTAAGTAGATTGGGAAGGTTGTGGTAAGACAGTTAGAGCATCGCGTTTTCCATTGAAACGCGAAATGTTTACGACACGTTTCGGTTCAGACAAACATTGTCGTAGATTATTATAACACGAATGTTGATAGATAAAGTTGCGGATCAATTCAGACACGGTAAGGTTCGGACAAACAACGATCGACATTCTTGCCAAGAATACTTACGCCAAAATGATAGGCGAGTAAATGCGTTTATAATGTGCATTTAATTCAGACGAATTCAACTAGCGGATAAACATGTGTACTACTGATATTAGTTGTACACATTAATTCAGTGCCTTTGCATTAAAAATCTCGGAGATTTTATTGACTTAAAACCGTCATCTTCTTTGTTCCAATAAAATGTATAAGTCGCGTGTGATGGAGACTGAATAATGGAAATTATCGTGAACATCGAAATTGTCTATAATTTTTCGTAAATATATATATTGAATTCTGTAGAAAGGCATCGAATTAATTTGTATACCTAATATTTTAAGTTGCGTGATAAAAAAAACTGATAGAAGCTACTTGACAAAAGAAATACCGTTGCTGAGAAGGAGAGAATTAATAGTAATGCATTATTTACGAAAAAGTGTTAACGTTTAAGTTCAAGTTTTAAGACTTAGGTGTAAGGTTTAAAATTACAAATTGAAGGTTCAAGGTTTAAGCTTTAAGATTTAGAGATTCAAGTAAAAGTAGGATATAAGAGAGTTACAAAACTGTAGATATACGTTGATCAGTAAGGTAACAGGTAAATGTATTTATATCCAAAGACTGTAAAGTATGGATGGCGAACAAACATTATTGCTCCTAATATACATATCGTTCCTAAGCATGAAATTGTCAAAAGTAGACTGATGACTGATTGTATAAAGATGACATGCTTTTATATGAAATGAAACGTGTCGCAAACGTATCGTGAACATAATCGATCTTAAGACATTCTACTTAAAAATCTGACGAAGCGGCTGGTCGTGTTTAAGTAGATTAGGAAGGTTATAGTACGGCGCCTTTGAATCATCGTGTAGCAGCTTCCACTTAATTACAGTCAACTTCATAATGCTATTACTGTATCATATTAATGAATAATAAAAGTTCTTCGCGTTGAATCGAACCCTTCGACGAAATAATAATAATCTCAACTACAATGACTTGGATTACGTTCGGAAAACTGAATTGAAAGATGTGCATTTGCCTGGTCACGAAAATATTAAACTCAACTGCCTTAAATTACTATCATTATCTTGCAAAGGGCACTCGCATGAAAATCTTTTGATTGACCATCATTCTAAGCTGTTCTCGTGAACTTTCATGAGAGTAGATTAGGTAGATTATAGTACGGCGCCTTTGGAACATCGTGTAGCAGCTTCTACTTAATTGCGGTCAATTTCATAATGCTATTACTGTACCACGAAGAGTATCGCACTATGGAAGTTCTTCGTGTTTAATCGAACCCTTTGACCTAGTAATTAAATTGCTATTTTCTATGCAAATTCATATGTTCATGAATAAATTTGAAGAAACCGAAACTACTTTCAGGGTCGTTTCATAATCATAAATTATCAGTAGACTGCGTGTCTTTATACGTTTATAGCAAATATTAACGTGCACAAATTTGCAGAATGCCCGTAATGTGCGAGATTAGAAAGAAAGTATACTAGATGTTATAATTAACATTATCGTTCCACTTCTTTAAATGAGTTTGTAAAATATTGATCATTCATAAAAATCCGCATTCTAGTTATCGGTAACATAATTTCCACCGTACCTTGGAATATACTTTTCTATACTTCTATTTAAAAGAAGCGCAATTTACTAATAATAAATACATCCACAATAACTCTGCAAAATCTCGATCGAGAAGTATATCTGCCCGGTCACGAAAATACGAAACTGAACAACCATAAATAACTATTACTATCCAGCAAAAGGGCAGCCCGCGAAAAACTTCTCAATGAGAATCGCGTTCTACGCTATCCCCGTAAACTTTCATGAAGAATCATTTTACAGAATCTCATACAGACAAACAGCATTCACCTCCGCGCCAGTTGCAACAAGGTTCCATTCAACCAATCTCCCCGGCTTAAAGAAATTCCAACGGGGAAGACAAGGATCTGCCCGCTAGAAGGCCCAGGCACTCGATGCATTCGCGGAATTTCCCCATAGCCATTCCGGCTGCGAGCTTTCATTATGATTACGCGTTACGTAATTCGGTTCGTGACGCGTGTGTATCGAGCGACGCTCGATGACGTAATTGTACCCTTTAAGCCTGCAAGAGTTTCATTCTCGCGGGCGTCTCGACGCGATGGGAGAAGCTTATGTGTGTGCGCGCGCGCTGGGAGGAGACGTAAAAGCGAGCAAACTTTGCTTCCCAGCAGATGCGCCGCGGTTTCGCAATGCGGGAGCAGAAGACGCCCGATGTTCACGTAGCCCGATCGCACGGAAAGGCGAAGAGGACACGTTCCCAAGGCGTATTCTGTACCTGATCCTATAATGCAGTCCTTCCCCCCCCCCCCCTTGATTTCACCCGTTACCTAGCTCGCAGAAAAATCGGAACGCGCTCCTCAGTTATGGAGTTATACCGTGGAACATCCGATTTTCCCGTGCATCCGGATTTGGATCGATCCGCTCGCTCATTAACGCGGATATTCATGCACGTAAAATATTAGTCGCACCGATAAGTACATATTTCGCTATTCTATTGATCTTGCAACTCTCCTCGACTCTACATTGACGTTATGAAAAATATATCATTCCATCTAAAAAAAATGAACTTGATCCTCGCGTGTCCCTTATGGATATAATTACAGAAGAAACAATTACGCCAAGTTACACCCCGCGTAGTTATTCAATTTTTGTCTGAAATATCCTTCGTTGAAATTATTATCTACGGCGTAATCGAAGTGGTCCCAATTACGTGCTCCACCCTGTATATAATCCAATACGAAGATTATACTTTATTCGGTATTATGTTTTTAAATATTTTTTCTTGATATTCAATGTATTCGAAATTCCGATGAATAATATTCCTAAATTGTTGTATATTCTTTCATCGTTTCACTGTTAATCTAACAAATATAAATGGGAAAAGCAAGTGAGGAGAATATCGGGGTTAATCGATCGACGAATTTATAACTTGCCCATAAAACGCAGCAAAGTATCGTAGAACAATAGCAACCGTCTTTAAGACAAAGCAGGTACTTAATTTTGTTAAACATAAATATTGAAATGGTCCGAAAGCTTCAATTATCTGTTTAGCATCCGTATATATACGTTTTTAAATATTCATGAGATTAAGCCACGCCTATGCAGGCCTTTCGTTTCTTTTCTAATTATCGAATAATTCCCGCAGTCTTATTTCTAACCCTTTGCATTCGAGAATCTTGAAAACCGATTCACTTCCAACGATCGCTGGCTTTTCGAGTGCAGTGGATTTAAAACGACAACGGAGAAGGATTTCGACGACAGAAAGTAACTCCAAACGACTCGAGTTAAGAGCCGAAGAATTGCAAAGTTTCGCAGTCGAAGAAACGATAAAGTTTGGCGGATAGGAATTATCGGTCAACGCGAGCAAAGGTTTCGGTGGCAACGTTTGGAAATCAAGGATCGCTGCCGATACGAAACGGGAGAGACGATGTCGATCGTTATCGATTCCCTCTCCTGAATCCAGGCGTGTCCTTAGGATGGCCTTTCTTATCGCGATAACTCTCGAGGACATCGTCTCTCTCTCGTTGAGCAACGAAGCAGCGGCTCCACCCACTCTCATCCGTGATCGGCTGTGCTACCTCCGGTCTAGACGCCTCCGGCGATCAAGGAGACCCCGATCGATCCGACGATCGATCGATCGTTCCGTTTCGTCCCGTCTCGTTTCGATCCGCGACGATCGATCTTCGTAGCACGTGTGAGAACACGCAGCCTGCCAAAGATAGACAAGCTCCTTTATCGTTAAGAATGTCCTTTGAGTCTTCTAGAAATGTAACCCAGTCGCATGCCGTATAATACTTGCCACGTGTTTACAGCTATACGAATTTTAACCCTTCGCACTTGAGATACTCGCTCGCCGAGTCACAAAAATCGACCGATTGCGAAAATTTTCACGTGTAAAGAGTTAAAGAGTAATTTTTGTATTTTGTTAATCGATTGCCTCCTATTTTTGCAAATAAATCATCATCCCCTGTCTCGTGATCCTTCACTTGCAATATTTACTACTTTTAGAGTATAATGTTATATTTCATTAACCAATTGCATCTATCCATTATTCCCTAGTTTCACAAATAATTCATTATGGAAATAATTAATCTCCCGTCGCGTTATTCTGCATTTGCGATCCTTACCATTTTTCTGAGAATTTCAAAAATTCCAAGTCCAAAGGATGAAAGTATCCTAATTTTAACCCTTCGAACACCGAAAGCAACTCTAAATCGCCAAACATCGAAAATTTACAACTAGATACAAACAATTAAAATACTATTAACCCTTTCGCTACCGGCAAAATGGAACTAAAAACTAAAAGAGTAGGTAATGATAACGTTTATTAATATAAAAATGATACAGGTATAAATATTTGGATACTCTACGTGAAACTGATTGTACCATAACATTGACGTACAAATGATTCAAGAAATTATATCGCGTTACAGAAAAAATATACGTATGCTTCCAATAAATGCCAGTCCAATTCTTGAAGACGTATAGGGTAAATGACCCACGTACTGTCACTGTTCCTATAACTGCCACTGTAATTCGTTTATTTAATAGCATAGTCATGTATAAAGAATCGTAAGTAAACAAATTTTCATACTAAACTTCCACTTCGGTTTACGTAACAACACATAGACATTGTATATTCGTTTACACTTAATATTTATAAATATAGATTAGGGGACAAATGTGCCGTTGAACATTGAAGCGTGACCAATATAATTATAAAGTATTGGACGTGTAATAATTCAGTAAGGCGCGACGTTTACTATACATATTACAGTACGACTTACAAACAATATTGTGTTCCAAATTGGAACGGTCTTTATGTTAACGACGTTCTAAAATAGTTAAATAAAGCTACGCGGTAACCTTAAAGTGGCAGTACGTGGTACATTTACCCTATATACGCCCGTAGTAGCGAAAGGGTTAACACCACCCGTGATCGCGCCCAAGTTTCACCCAACGAAATTTTTCGTTCATAACTCGTTATATACGTAGTAGCATCGTCCTCGTTGTCCATTGGACGAAGACTTACGACTGCTCGGAGGATGCCGTTACGCTTCCGCTTAAGGAGCAGCTAATGCCAGCCATCCATCTTCGATTCCTCCACGAATTCATCCGTCTGTGACCGTCAACGAGGTCGTTCGTGCGTCAGAGCAGCGGTAATGATCCCCGATAATCGTCGTGTCCGATGCAAAACACGTTCATCACCGATCACACGATTCCGCGACATTTAAAAAAGTTTTTTAAACGAGAGAGAGAGAGAAAGGAAATCTGTTTGGTATAATATTATGTACGCACACGTATCTTTCGCGAATCGCTCCTCTTACGTAAAAATCGAGATGAGCTGGTTACGATTTACACCGTAAATTATCAGATCGTTTCACGAGCAGCTGAAACAGAGGCGAGAAGCGTACACACACGCGAAAGCCTCTCTTCCGGTTATCAGGCGCATTAAACGCACGTTTCGGTAGCTCATAATCGGACATGGTACACGCAATTCGCTGCTTATTCGGTTGTACGCGATCAAGATAACCTCAATGAGCATCAAAGAACATCCCAACGAGAATATCCGAAGGAGTATTCCGAAGGCGGAAGATCGAACGTTCGCAGACGCGATCCAGACGAATTCCGATCCATTGGATCGATACGAGACCATCTGCCGATTGGCTCCTCCTCGCCTTTAAGCGGAAGTAACGGAACTCTTGTCCACGGAATCTTAAGTGATTCTCTCCTCTCCGTGGATCATTGATCCCTAGAATGTAGATCACCGGCGAGCATTAGCTCGTCGCGGGCATTAGAATATCGATTATGCTGATACGATTCGGGACGCGCTCGTATTACAAAAATTTCAAGAATCCCAGTCTGCAGGTGGAAGTTAACGTTTCCAAGTTTCCAAGGAACTTCCGCTTTGTAGAGCTTTGCATGTTCAAGGTTTGGTGAAAAAGTTCACGCAGAAAGTGTATCTGTATTTATTATTTATCAAGGGAGACCGGTGAAATTCACCTTTGTTTCTCGAACAAGGAAATACGTTGCTTTATTTTATATGATATTGCAGTTTATTAGCGATGCACGATGCTAATATTCATCCCTTCTTCATTGTAAAAATGTTTTACTTTTGAGTATTTCGCAACGTGATCGATTTCCAAGCAACGTAAGTTAGTACATATTTAGGATTCACGTAAATTATTATTAGACCGCGGATCTTTATGCAAATTCGTATCTTCGTTAACAAAATTAAAGGAATGGGAATTAAATGGAACTCAAAATAAAATATTTCTGCATATTCAATGCGTTCTGTTGGTTTTCGCCTACAAATCCCCAGACTAATTATCAATATTAATCTCGCCGGATAAACAAACGTTTGTACTTTAAAATTCACATTCGATTCTCGACGAATAGTTAAACTCTTGTCAGTTGCAGCAGGGTTAATCTTAAGACAAAGATCGAAATCTATTAGCATCGCGAAAACATTAGCGTTTATTAGCTACGTTTGGCCGAAAACTTTTTACTTTCGGCGAGATACAAAGAATAAAGATCGAAAGGAACATTTCGATGAAATGTCGCAGATGTAACGCGTTTGACGCGTAGTATGGTAATGATTATAATTATAGCCTGCGTTCAAGGGTTACGTCGCACTTATAAAGTTCATCAAGTTGCTTTCATCTGATTGAATAATCCATCATGCTAATCGGGATTTTTTCAGTCGACCTCAGAGCGTTTCTTATGCGACCTTTTGTCGCTCGCGGCAGCGATGCCTCGCGCGGAGACAACGTCGCGCGATTATGGCATCACGGGCGCGTTAGAACGCGGCGCAAAAACAAAACGCGTCCGGATCAGTCACTCTAGTCGCCCGGAGGAGTAGAAAGCCTCGCGACAGTCGTGTCATCGTCGCTTATTTGCATGTCCTGTTCGCCAGCTCTACGTACGCGCGTCGCATGATCCTGTTGCAAAAATTCTCCGGCCATTCATGCGCCCATACATATTCACCAGTCCGGACAATAATTGTCGCTGACAAATAAATTGTCACGCCGCGGCAAAAACGGTTGCTCCGCGATTCGTAAAAAGTTACACGGTGAACTCTTCATTCACAGAGCGACGATAGGAATATATGATTGTGGGATTTTATTAGCGCGAGAGCAATAAAACGTATTACGAGTAGAGGCGCAAAGAGAAAAATACAGAAGCTTGAGACGTAAAACGTGATTTTCTTTCTTCTTAGAGATGGATACTTGTTGCTGCTAGCTAAAATTAACGATAATTGAGTCATTCTATCAATTGCCAAATCTAGTAACTTCGCGGAAGAAAAATGAAAGAAATTGGTAAAATAAATATACAGTCTTTTCTTAAAGTTCCCTTTTAAATTTAAGCTCGAGTAAACATTGCCAAATGTATTATTACAAAACGTAGGTTTTATTTACGACGCGTAAAATATATAGAATAATATATCCTTGGAAAAATAAATTGTAAATAAAAATAAATTAAACAGTTTTAGATACTTCGCTATACGTTGCAATATTTATTATATTATGTCCCAACGTATCTTCATTTCTATTAAGAATAGTCATTTTCCCATGAATCGTCCAACATTCAAATAAAATCTTTCAAACCAACATTTTTATAAATCTATAAACGTTGACATAATCGTCAGCAAACAACGAACAAAATGTCTACTCAGGAGCAGATAGGTAACGGTTACATTCTCAGAATATAAACACCGTCAGATACTTATATTCATCCACACGTAAATCATCCAATTATTCGGATAATCGATCATTCGATTAATCGACGTTCCACTATATAAAGGAAAACTCGTGTGCACACCTTCGCTCCTCATCTTCCTTGAAGTCGCCGATGAGTCACAACGAGGATCTATTAAAGATCTTTTTGCCATCGATGCGTCACATCGAAGCGAATCAAGGGAACAGAGGGGTTTTTTTTTGTAGATTCGAGAATCCTCGCGGAACCACGCCACAAGGAAGCAGAGAAAAGGAAAAAGAACCGGTTGGATCGGTGGCCACCGATACACAAGGGATTTTGGGTCCCCTGTATATACCTTCCGCGTACACGAGGTGCCTGCATAACAGCCGCATAATGATAGACCCCGTGTGTATTGTGATAGTTTCTAGAAAAGGAAGAGGATATCACGTGGAAGACGGTAGAAACGAAATTAAGAGGCGGATGGCTGGCATTTTTCAGCAGATCGCAACGAGAAGGTCGTCGCGCGATGGTTCACGGAAATCAGAGCAGGTTTCGGCGACCTTGATGTCCCCGACGATGACGTGTTTGGGACAGAAATGAGGATTCGAGGCGACACGGTGTATGCGCGTCGCGAGATGAATTCTCTGCGATATTTTAGAGCGGCCTCGTTTCTAACTCAGGATGAATCCACGTGCTCCGATTACGCCAATCCTTGGCTATGTTAGATTCCTCTTTCTGTTTTTTTTTTTTTTTTTTTTTTTCGAAACACATAAACGGTCGAGTCGTAGATTATGTTGTGAGGTCACGCTTTTATGAGTCCTAAGTAAAGCTTCGTTGTATTAGATCGGTGCTTCGCAACCTTTTTCTTTTTTTTTTTTTTTTTTGGTTTGCGACCCGCTTTTCTTATAAAGGGTCTTTCAACAAGGCCATACGAAACTGTTTAAATTTAGAAAATAGGAAATTTTGGTGGTGAGAGTAATTTCCATTGTCTATCTTCGCCGTATGCGTGTTAGATTTTCATTTTAGTAGAAAAGATGACGATTTTAAGTCAACGAAATCTTCAAGATTTTAACCCTTTACGGTCCGTTGGCGTTACTCTGGTGACACGCATACATTTCCTCAAAATGTCAAGATTTAGGAGTTTTATGTATTTTAACCAGTTTAATTTCCATTGCTTTCAAAACAAAGCAAATTAAAAATAAGTTTCCTCTTTTCGAGAATACGTAATAGTTTGATTTTTCACAAGAGCCACAAAAGTGTGTTAAAATTATCGCTAGATTAAACTATTAGAAAAGTTTGGGAGTGCAAAGGGTTAAGCATAAAAGCACCGAGTTAATTCGTATATCTAATACATTCAAATAGGATCCTTTACAATTATTTTTCCTACATGTACTTTTTACAGGACATGAATTTTCCTACTATTACTAGTAAGTAGATTACAGATTTGCCTGCAATTTTATACTTTAAGAAATTAATATATAATAAATGAAGGATAAAGTATTTGTAGGACAATTTATTATTCGATATATTTAAAAATATTTAATATACTCGATACCTATTTTAATAATATAATATAACGGTAAGTCCAATAGACTTTTCCAACCTTTGTGAGGACTTACTTTGCTTTGATTTCGAACGAATGAGAATTGAATTGACGAAAATAAAATTAAAGAAACTTAACCCTTTGCGGACGATCGTTACAAATAATCGCCAAAGTTTTTTCAATTTCTTCGACGTATGCCAGTCTTTAAAAAAAGAAATCCAAAACAATGTCATTAATAGACACCGCTGTTAATAATTGGAAAAGAATTCGTTAACTCTCGCCCTTAAAGGATTCATTTGTCAAGTATTATTTCATTCCGCCAGCAAAGGATTAAACCTTACTTTTCGATCAAATTTACGCGTGTCTCCATAGCGGAGCGAACCGAGTAAGGGTTAATTATCGGTCATCTAGAAAATCTGATCCCCCCCAGAAAACACTTGGAGACCCCGTTGTGGGTCACGACCGATCGGTTGGGAACCAGTGTATTAGATTAAGTTGTGTTAGATCTGAATCGTACCTGACCTGGAGAAACTGAATAGGACGGATGGATTAATCGCGGATGAAATATCGATCGTGTCCTCTTTGCGGCCGCAATAACGAGGGAAACAAAAGAACCGTCGAAATTACGTTTAGCTAATTGCGCCTGGCAATCTTGCCTCGTTGCACAATCGTGACGGTACACAGAGATCGAGGAACTTTCAACGCTAGGTAGCTCGATTATGTTACATTGACAGCCGATTGTCGGCCGATATTCGCAGAAGAGGGCTTTCTAATTACTCCGGGGGTAATTGGGTTTCAAATCGACTGCGAACAATTGCAAACTTTATGCAATCGGCGACGATAGACGCTCGGACGATTAATCGTTCGAAGCTTTAAATCCAATCGTAAGTTCTTCGTTTAATTCAGTCCTGGTAGAAGAAATATTTTACTGCCGCTAATTTTACGATTAAAGTCCCCGTTTTTACTATCTGGAAATCGAGTACTGTTTCTCGTCAACATTGCGCAATTGTCATCGAGATCCTTCTTATTACTCAAGTCGTTTTTATTGGGGCGATATGAGCCGTTGAATGCATTTCTTGGCAATTTCAGATACCAGATTTCCAAAGCTGAACCTTCATTCTTCTTTGTGCGAAAGTTACGTGGGTATATCTCGATTTTTTTCAATAAACTAAGCATTGCACATTCGAATAATGTTGAGGGAATATGCAAGAATGGTGCAAGTCACAAGAATATCGAATATCGATATTCGTGCAAATATTTTATTTAGTATCGTTATCCCAATTGAAGTTATCGAAGCGGCTTACGAAAGTAATATGTAACAATTTTAAATATTATTGCATCTTACAGAACTTGTGCTTCGTCTTTAACCCTTTCACAGTCTAATCAAATAACGATGAATAATGAATGTTTATTTTAACTTTTCACTTATTCGCACGTAATGCATCTTAATACAACATAAGATCTGAAATTTCTAATTCCAAATGCTATATTCGACCGTTTGCACGAGTCTCTGTCGTACTAAACTGCAAAAGGGTTAATTACCCAGAGATGAACTTTTTCCTCTTACACGAACGGTTCATATTTAGAGACAGATAAATCTGCGCTTATTATCAAGCGAAAAGAGCAGATTGATGCGAGCAGGAGATCCGAGTCATGCGATGGAGGTCGCGCAGGTCAACACCGATTGGACCGTGCAGTTTCCACGTAGAAAATCGATCCGCTACAACTGCAACTGCAACTTCAACCAGATCCTCAGGAGCCTATTATCGCGATCGATTCACCGTAGCGTGATCGACGAGGAATCAACAAAAACCGGGAAATCCATCACCATGCCCCCCCTCTATAACTTATCGTTAGCATCTATTAGATTTTGTGCATACGAAATGTCGTTTTTCCTATGTTTAAGATTAGGAGATGAATGCAACTCTCTTCATATTTTAAAATAGTTAATTACAATGAAACGCATTAAAGAAGAAGAGATTAACTAGATACGTATATATTAAAATGAAATTGTAGAACATTTAGTGTTTGACATCGTGAATAATCAGTATACTTAAGCGATTCATTGTGAGAATCCAAATTTGGCAAACGTATCGTGAAAAAGATTGAAACTAGGATTTAAAGAAGATTACATAGATAGAGGAATGGTTCAACATTGATTTCCAAAATTTAAGATTAATAATTCTGAAATCGGTGTCAAGTATACTTTATATGTTATATGTTAAGTATACTTTGGTTGCCAGTGGTTCTAGCGTCAATTAAACACTAAATTGAACTTTCCTAACAGCATAATAATGTCAATGCACAAAGTTAACCTCAAACCGGAAAAAAATAGTTGAAAAATTATATAAAAAAAAAAAAAAACCGTAGAAACTTCTTTCCAGTGTACCTAATCGTTTACATATCTTCGTATACTACGTGCGTTCCGTGCAGAACGCGCCTTTTCGCATAATTAAATACCATAAACTCACGAACTCTGGTAATCTAATTCTAAGCACGTGTTCGATTGGGTTTTTTGCGGATTTAAATAATGGCACGCCGAAAGTGGAAGCCGAACCTATACATTTTCTTTTTAACGTTACTAATCACCTGTCTAATGGGTTCAGCTGCCAGATCTAACATAATCATTCTTACAACCGATTCAATTGATCATTGCCGACTTTTCGTTATAGATTCCATCTTCCTCTCACTCTCACTTTCACTCCGTTTCATCTAATCTGTCTTTGCCTGTTCTAAGGTCGCATCCTCCCACCCGTTCTAATCCCGATTTCTTCTGCGTCTATTATTATCCTATTCCATCCATCCCTGCGTTATCAGAGTTTTACTTTCGCAAAAATCCAGTTCACCGGGTTTCCCTCGGATCACTTTCCCCGATTGGAAGCGTCACCATCGGCCAGTTGACCACAGAGACGCGCGCGTCCACGTAATCCGCGGTGAAATATTCGCCAGGGTAGGGCGAGCCGGCAGCCTCGAAGCGATCCAGAATCTAATCCAGTCGGATGCCCCTGGGCTTAGAAAGGCGTGGTAGCACGCCGAGAACGTAGGAGAGGATGGTGTCGTCACAGGCTGAAGAGGACGGTGAAGCGTGTAGGTGGAGAACGAGCTGTCCTCTGTTCCTCTCGTCGTTGTCGTTTTCGATCCTGCTGCTCGGTAATTAGGTCGCGCTTCTTAATGGACTCCGATTAATCGGCCTGTCATCTGTCCACTCGTACACGCGCACAGGCACAACGAAATGCCACAGAGATTCTCCGATCCATACGCTTCTTGTGACGAACATTAAGGTCACCCCTTATGGTAAAACCGTAATACGCGTGAGCAAGAAAAACGATAAATGTAAAAGTTAATGGCGGTCCTTTACGTAAGAATGATATCTCTTGATACAATTCGGAGATGTTTTCCGGGAAAAAGGAACCATGAGATGAAATTGTGAACCGAGAAAATTCAGTTTAAAATTCACATTCTGCGCGATTAGGACACCTACGATAAGTGGGTGCTTTAATGTTAATTAGTATAGCAGTGAAATAAAATTTTGGGGAAAGATTCGTAGACACGTAACGATTAATGAAAGATAATTTATCGGATAGGGATCTATAGTAAGGTGACCATATTTCTTAGCGTGAAATTCAGGACGCTTGGACTCCCTGTCCCCCATTACACAGAAGAGCCGACATCGTATCGTTTCAAGCAATATAATGTTCCAATAATAATCAGTATATTATGCGCAATCATATTAATTCGTCGACTGATCTATTGTTGAACTACAGTCTACAGCTATGCATCATATATATACATCATTTATATATATCACATATACATATACATAATTTATATATTTATAGCATTACTGCACATCACTTCAGCACAAAACCGCCCAATTTCTGTTCTCCGTCTATATCGCCGGTCTGCTGTATAGCAAACGAGGGTGAAAGTCTACTTAACGTCGAAGGGCCTTTGTACCGCGGAAAGCGGAATATAAGCGGCCGGTTGCAGAAAGATCTGGATTATGGAACACGTGGCCGCTGCGAGGACAAAAGGAAGGACCGAAAGGACACAGTGAACGCGATTGTACTCGGTGGACGGAGGCAACAGGATCCCGCAACTCGACGCAACGCCTCGTCATCGGACGATCCGACGCAGATACAGGGCGTCCTGTCATCGGAGTCGCCGCCGAAGGGAAAGAAAGCGAGAAGCAGAATGGGGAAAGGGGAAACGAGACGGATAGAATAGGAGAGAGGGAGGCAATGGGTATTGTGGCACGATGATGCAACACAACTCCGCCCCAGTTACTGGCAGAGATCTCGCCGCGGACCCGAGAGTGAACACAGACAGAGAGAGAACGGAGAGGAAGACGGAGATGAAGGAGGAGAGAGAGTAGTGCATGGACGTGGTTTATTCACGAGGAACGGGCCGATAACTTCGCGAGATCGTTGCTACCTATTCATTATTTTGCTAAACGTCGATCGCCGAGGCGCCAAGGCCACTGGAATCGTTCCTTCGGCTTGCCATTGTTCCGAAATATTCGTCTGGTTTAATGAGCGCGCGTAGGCAGTTACGCGATTCGATCTACGGTGACTTCGAGACCGAAGGGTGAGACATTGTTCTACTACCCTGTGATCAAAATTATTCACAAGAGGAGATTTCATTCCGCTGTTCTGGCGATGAGATGTATCTCGCATTCTTTGATTATTAATTCTTCTTTGATTCTAATACTCTTTCATTCTTAATTCGTAATTTTAATTCTAATATTCTTTATTTTTTAACTCTTGCTTCTTAATCGAAGCTGATCTGCGAAGTCAAGTTTGTAAGGTATTAAAGGAAGTAAGGAAGTAAGGAAGTAAGGAAGTAAGTAAGGAATTGTAACTCAGTAAAGGCGATACGTTTACTGCACACTTTATATCTGTCACACAAACTGAATTGCTAATGTATATAAAGATTATTTCTACTTAACTGGCAACTTTTCAAGTGACGGTAATAGGGGCATAGGATTTCCTTGTACACTTCTAATTAATCAGTAATTAATTCATTATATTCAACGTATAAAAGAATGTTCATAAATAGAAGGATACGATGTTGAACAATATTATGCTCGAAACTGAAACGACTTTTAGGTTGAATAATTTCTAAAATAGTTCAATAAAGTGGCAATAACTGGGACAGCTACCCTATTCGCTTCATTCGAATCGTTCTAAACAATTGTGGTACTCGAGTGACGGGTGACCAACTTAACAGTCAACGTATCAAAGTTGGCCGAGCGGAGATTAAAATAAATTGAATTCTCGTGAAGCGAGACGTTCTCCGGAAGTTGGCGTTCGCCTGGAACCGGGCTGTCTACTTAATTAGAAGGGGTGTATAAATAGGCGCGATAAGCGCGCAAACAGACGAGTTGCTTGCTCAATGCCGGATCTAACAATAAGAGAGACACCGCGGTGTAGGAAGGTAATTCTAGGCTGCACGATACAATTATCGTTATTTACGCTCGCCTTTAATTCCCGATGCGGAACAGAGGACAATCCGATCGTTTAATTAATTTCAATACCGTCCCTCCCGTCCTTGTATCCTTTAAGAATATCAATTGTCACTTGTTCAAACACCAATCAACGCGTAACTTTCCCCTCTATTAACCGTTTACCTACGACGGCGGATTTTAATCTTAGAATACGAAAAAGTCTTCGAAATACCGAGTTGTATTCGATTCAATTCCTATCCTTCGTCCAATTTTCTTCCACTCGATATATTCTTTAACTCCTTGGTATAAAACCCCGAGTCAAACTCGTGACACGGATACTTGGGATATTTATAACAAAATTTAATTTACCCCCTTTAATTTCCTTCGCAATTTTTTGTAATTACTAGCGCAAATATGTATTATAACAAATATAACTGTACAATATTTTAATATTTCGTGCATGGTACAATATTGAAGTGATGAATAACTTTTGATACTACGTGCATCTACTAAAAAATTCGTGGTTAATTGGCAAGGGATTAATTGACAACGAATGATTCTGCATTAGTTTCTTCGTATTTTATGTTTGTTTCATTAGAACAGGCCGATTTCTCTATTTTTGGCAGATTTTGAAACTTAGGTGTTCCATATTGCGTACGTTTACTCTAATAAAATCATAGGAAGTATCGATGACTGGTTTAGTCTCGATTACTGGCTACTTTACCCTACTGCAATCTTCTTAGATCGTTCTGTTTCCTATAGATTTATACGCTTCGTTTTGGAGCATCGTCAAATTACACGCGAAAAGGTCCATATAGTCACAGAATTGCCAAAAGACAAATACTACGTGAAACTAAACGACGAGTGAGGGTCGTTTATCGAGCGTAAAGAGTTAAAGGGTTTCGTTAGCAAAGACTAACGTTTGGAAGGCAGAGAAGTAGTAGGGTAAATAACCCACGTACTGTTACTGTTCCTATAACTGTCACTTTAATTCGTTTACTTGATAGGAAAGTAACGTATAAAGAATTGTAAGTAAAGAAATTTTCATACCAAATTTAGACTTCGGTTCACGTAACAACGCATAGACATTGTACATTCGTTTACACTTAACATTTATAAATAAATATTAGCAGGTAAAATGTGTTGTTGAACATTGAAACGTGACCAATATAATTATAAAGTATGAAACGTGCCATAATTCAGTAAGCCAATGCATTTACTATATATATTATATCTGTTACACAAACTGACCATGTTAATATACGTAAAACGTGTTTCTATTTGAATGAAAAATGTTCAAGCGACATTACGAAGGGCATTGGACTTTGTTGTACATTTTCAATTACGTAGCAATGAATTTATTATATTGAACATATAAAGAAAATGTTCATAAATAAACACGATGTTAAAGAATATTGTGCTCTAAACTGGAACGATCTTTACGTGAACGACGTTCCAAGATAATTAAATAAAGTTACGCGCGAACGTTAATGCGGCAGTACGTGGTACATCTACCCTAGCGTGACTTTCGCCGGGACGGTCAAAGAAGCGGTTTCTGGTTCGTTAACGTGGGTCACGTCGCGTCGGTGCAAGGATTACGCAGCTGGAGGACCGAGGGGGCGGAAGAAGGCAAAGTAGCGATAAATTTAGTTGAACGTTAGAACCGAATCGCGCGTCAGGACTAGGTGTAGGCGGTTATATTGCCTGCGCGGCGACCCACTATAGACTATTGCACGCCGCGAAGCAGTAAAGGAATTTAGCCTTATAAATCAGCAACATGACTGCACCGCGCCACACCTTTCCCTTCTTGGGGCAATCACGAGTCGTCACCGTATCGGCAACATCCCTGGCGCTCAAACCTCGCTTCCATCGTCTCTTTGTGCGACCGAATCCGCCGATTACGAAACCGTTGATTTTCGGATATCAGGCATCTCTGCTGCTTCGTGCACACGTGAAACGTTCGCGTTGCAAATTTCGATGCTCGAGATTAGCGAACGAATGCTACCCTATCAGTGGCACGTAACGTATGTACAGTGGATGAAAGTCCAACTCGGATGTTTAGATTTTGATGGATTAAGAAAACCATTGATGAGCGTTCGAATTTCCAAGTCTTTAGAATTCCAAGCATTCGAATTTTGCAAGCTTTTCAATTATCACGCGTTCGAATTTTCGAACTTTTGGAATCCTAAACTTTTCGATTTCCAAGCGTTTGGATTCCCAAGCTTTTGCATTCCGAAGCGTTTAAGTTTGCAAGCTTTTCGATTTCCAAGCGTTTGAATTCCTAAGCGTTTGGATTCCCAAGCTTTTGAATTTCGAAGCGTTTAAGTTTGCAAGCCTTTAGACTTCCAAGCGTTTGAATTCTTAAGCTTTTGAATTCCTAAGCGTTTGGATTTCCAAGCTTTTGAATTCCGAAGCGTTTAAGTTTGCAAGCTTTTAAATTTCCAAGCGTTTGAATTCCTAAGCTTTTGAATTCCTAAGCGTTCGGATTCCCAAGCTTTTGAATTCCGAAGCGTTTAAGTTTGCAAGCTTTTAAATTTCCAAGCGTTTGAATTCCTAAGCTTTTTAATTCCTAAGCGTTTGGATTTCCAAGCTTTTGAATTCCGAAGCGTTTAAGTTTGCAAGCTTTTAGATTGCCAAGCGTTTGAATTCCTAAGCGTTCAGATTCCCAAGCTTTTGAATTCCGAAGCGTTTAAGTTTGCAAGCCTTTAGACTTCCAAGCGTTTGAATTCCTAAGCTTTTGAATTTCTAAGCTTTTGAATTTCTAAGCGTTTGGATTTCCAAGCTTTTGAATTCCGAAGCGGTTAAGTTTGCAAGCTTTTAGATTTCCAAGCGTTTGAATTCCGAAGCGTTTAAGTTTGCAAGCTTTTAAATTTCCAAGCGTTTGAATTCATAAGCTTTTGAATTCCGAAGCGTTTAAGTTTACAAGCTTTTAAATTTCCAAGCGTTTGAATTCATAAGCTTTTGAATTCCTAAGCGTTCGGATTCCCAAGCTTTTGAATTCCGAAGCGTTTAAGTTTGCAAGCTTTTAGACTTCCAAGCGTTTGAATTTCACAATTTCCCTAAGAAATCACAAATGGTTTACTTGGACTACTTCGTTTGTGCATTTTCCACTCAAGTGAACCAGCCTTGCATAAAGCCCAGCAACGAGTATACCTAAAGGAGAGATCGTTACTTAAGCAGGTTCATTTTTGCCCGCTAATCAGGACGCAAAAGGAAGAAATGATTCTTAGCACGAAAATTACGACCGCGAAACGTCCCTTTCGGCGTGGAAACTAGAATCTGGGACGAAACGAAACGAGGAAGAGAAGTTAGGCCTGCCGCCCGAAGGGGGCAAAAGATTTAAAGAGAATCGGTGATCGATGCACCCTGAACAGCGCATGCAAGCACGAGCAACTTCTTTACCAGCTCGCGGAACACGCAACAGCCGCTAGAATTGCACGGGATGACTACGAACAAACCGATTCTTCGTACCATTATTATTTCATATCGCTCTCCATCATCGAAATCTTTTTCTTAAGAAACAACAGAAGAGCTACAGTGAAACCTCGTTTCTAAGAATCGTTTCGGTGACAATGTAGTTTGGATAATTCAGCAGTTCGATGAATAGAGGTGCATAGTATCCCCATTATTTATTCTTATTAGATCGGATAATAGAAATATCGTTGTTCGATAAACACAGATCGATTACATATAGGAAGCACTTTTTTGTCTATGAGAAATTTCTTTAGAAAGGTGAAATCAGGTCTCGAAGGTTTCAACGTTTCTTTATTTTTTTCATGCAATTCTTCCTGCGACTTTTTTCACGTTAGAACGATAGAGCACTGAAAACTGAATAATTTCGTGGAAAATTATAAAGAAAATGAAACTCGTTGCAAGCTCTCGAATCATACGCAATTTTCTCTTCGGGTTTTCAAATACAACTTTGCAACGGTGCGAAATAGAACAAAACTTTTCATACAAAGAATGTTCAGCACTTGGTACTCTACTATTTTGCTGCAAAAAAAAGTCCCAGGAAAAGTTGCATTAAAAAAACGTTGAAACCTTCGGGTCCCGATAATAAAGTCTCATCTAGGAGTTCGTATATCAGCCGCTCGAGTGTCGAGTCGTTCGTATAAAGAAGATTCCACTGTGCACGAGTCACTCTGCTCGAGCATTAATCTGATATTCACCCTTCGCGTCGGCTGAAGGCAACCTTCGGCTGCTCTTCATTAAAGTTATTGCGCAAATGAGTTCGATGAAGACATCACGAGCTCGGAGCATCGCCCCGTGGGTCTGTTTCGATCCTCTCGGCACGAAGATCTTCGGTAAGGAACACGAAGACGCGCGCAGCCATCCTTCTTAATAAGCCACGGGGGCGGCGACGTCTCATTAATAATCGGGGTTTTTTTTTTTCCGTCCAATTCGCCGAGGGCCGAACGAGAGAGGACCGGTTCATTTGCTAGATAGACCACGTCTTAATTGGCTCCCGCGGAGAGTAACGTTATTGTGCGCGTGCATAATGGCGGTGAAACAAAGTTCTCGGAGAAGTGGAACGTCCTTTTGGCCACGCGGAGATCGCGAGCGAAGCCACACGGCTGCGATACACGGAATTTTAACGAACGTTTCTTTGCGGCAATCGGCCGATTTCCTCGACGGTTTTGCTGTTGCGCTCCTTGTACACACCGACGCGGATAGAATGCAACGTAGCGGAGCGCAGGGCCGAGTTAGGCCTGGATTAGGTGAAAATGGCGATCGGCGAATCACCCCGTTCTCGATGCACGGAATTTTAACGAACGCTGTTTCTTCCACAGCCGATAGATAGCTTCCTCGTTTTGACGCACCAGTGGATGCAACGCGGCTAGGATCGATGTGGTGCAACCGAACGCTGAAGAACTTTGTTGGTTTTTGTCGGATGATACGTTCCACGGTTTGTTAAAGTTATCTGCATGTCAATCTTCGGAAATTTATTTTACTCTTTAAGAGTTGCCATCGTTACTTCGCGAACAGAGCGATGTCTTAGATCACTCGAGGAGGTAATAAAGTGATTGCAAAAAGTTAACCCTTTGGCGGATAATTACGAGCCGCACTCGTGAGCAACATTATAATTTAAACGTAATGAAGATATACTGGAGATGTAATAAACTGTTTAGCTTCGGCTGCTATTCTCTGTTTCGGTGTACAAGATTCAGGTTTATGGAGTTCGAATCGATTCTAATATTCGTCGGTCGATGAGAAATTCGTAAGGAAGGGATTAATAAACGTTGCTTTGCTGCATATTAATCACTTGACTTGGGGTGACTTGAATTTTCTCGAAATACAGTAGTAAAATGTTACAGAAAGTTAGATACGAATAAAGCTGCTGTAACATTGTAATAATCTTAAACAGATGCATAATATAGAGATTTATACAGCATTTTGAACGTACGTTTTACTTCTTTTAGGTCAACCATCAATTTCAAGCTGTACTACAAAGAAATAATAACTTCAACATATTATTTAAACTTAGTGACGTTTTGAAAGATGAAAATAAAAACTTGAAGTTTTCTTGATCCTTTAATTTTGCTCACGAGTATATAAATATTCATTTATAACGTCACACAACGTCGAGAGATGATCTTAATTGACAAAATTCAACTGACAATGATCATTTTAACTAACAAAAAATACAATATTGCAACTGATAATTTAGCAAAAAGATTATCGTATCATACTACAGTTTAAACTAAACCAAATAAACTTTGTTGCACGTAAATTCGGAGTCTATTTTGTGCATAATTTGCATACATGTTGCATGTTTCGACATATGCTATTGTATAACAGTTCGCTATCTAGTTATAAGCTAATCAGTAGATCGCGGATCATTATACGAATTTACATGATTTAAGGATCTCGAAAGCCCCTTACTATTTTCACTTTTACCTTTTCGATTGTTTAAAATGTATAAATATTGCGTTTGCTATTTCATTTTGTGTCTGAAAGTAATTTAGAAGTGTTCACATTCTTTGTCAGATAATAAAACGACAGATATTCTTTCGAAAACTCTGATTTTTTAGATTATCAGTATTTCAAACCGTGTGACACGAAGTCCCATAAGATGATAGGTCTATCTTGTACCTCGTCTGCGATGACGCTAAAGAAATAGGATCTAAATTAGGGGTTGTTTCTGTTAGACTTGTATACTATAGTTAGCGAAAAGTAAGAAAAATTAAATCTACAGCTCTACTCAAAGGTATGCGTTGCTTTTCGTCCGTTCGTAGAAATGCGTTTCACTTTTAACATATGGTTAGTTTCAGACCTAAATATATACGACACGCGATAAAAGGGCGTTCGGTCCCAAGTGGTGTCGCAGGCAATTTTCGAACGTTGCGTTCGTAGTTTAGTTGCAATAAAGAATCCGTGCTGGTAACACAGCAGAACGAGCCTTCCTTCTGCTGAATAAAGCATACAATTAAAATAAAGAAATATCTTGTTATTTCTAATTCCTGAAACCTTCCATAATCTAATAGTTTCACCCTCTTATTCTTCGCTTTGCATATTACATGCATGTTCTATTTCTTCCACAAGCAAATTTTGCCATAAATTCATTGAAAATTCGCTGCCTAATTAACAAGCTGCCGGTAGTGACTGTATTATAAGTAATTTAATTTCCACAGCACGTAAGCGCGCACCGTTTTACGGATATCCCAAGAAATCGTGGACAATGTGGCGGCGTGGTCGTCTAGGAACCAACTGGATTCACATGCGTGACCTGTCCTTAAGAGATCCAGGCCGGGCTAAAGGTAAATGTTAAGAGAGACACGCCGGGCACGGCGATCTGCATAATTACATTCACGCGTTACATAACCTCGGCTATCCGGTTATTTGGCGTCATACCGTGTACCGTTCCGCCGTGAAATTTCATCGGGTCGCGACGCGCATCCCGGTCGCCGCCGCCTCGAACCGTGTGAAAATCGTTCGCATAATTCGCTGATAAGGCCGCCGCCAAGTATTATATTTACGGCCGCTATATTTGCATCCGCGCACCGTGTTCGGTCGTGTTTTTCGGCTTGACATTTAAGGGTTTATTTAAGCAATATTTATTCACAAGGGAACGCGCGAGATCCGTTTGCGGTGCTAGCGAAGCCGTAAGCAACTTCGACGACGAATAAGAAAGATTTTATTTCGCGTTTAAGGCTTGCCGATTGTTTACGAAGTGTCACTATGGAGGACCGTGACCCGCTGCCATGCTTTTCGGTGCCAGTTTCGAGGAACGTCTGCGCGTGACGAGCAATTTTAACGTGCCACCAGTGGACCGCGTCTCGGCGTACCGTGAAGATCCAAGGGAACGGGATGATCGAAATTGAAGAGCTCTTTGGAAGAAGGATCTGTTTGGCAGAATCATGTTTCGAGACGCTCGAAGTTGAAGCCTTTCGTTTTTTTTTTTTGTTGTAAAACCGTGATATCGATAAAAAGCCTGGACAATCGACGTTATGCGCAAACTTGGTATTTAATATAGAATAAAATGACTGCAAAAAGGACGATTGTTTTACTCCTATAATTAGTACAAAATAACGGAACTTTTGGAACACAAGTTTGGATTTCTTCGAAATATTGAGTTTCTACGCGACACTGCGAATTGAAATTAATTATATACGCGTAATATTCTATTAAAACTACGTTTTAGTAGATCTAACACGAACCTAGGAGTTTTATCCTAAAAGATTAAAAAACTTTTAACGTCCTTAACCTTAGCACGTTTTAATTCAACTTCAGAAATAAGTTCCAATGAGAATTCTTTAAACAATATTTTTGCTATTCTTATCTTATACGACAAACATCCATTGCGTATCCTATATTTTTATTTAACTAAATCATTAAATAAAATACCATTAGATTTATAGATTATCGTCGAGAGCGGCTCCTTTTCCCCTTAACTTTTTTATATCTTGCATTAACAAAATAATAACGTCTTGTATTAACTTTAATGCCCCTTCTAGATTCACTAAACATCCGTTATTGTTTCATTTTTCCTTCTACTCTTCCAATCTAAGTCAAATTGATCCGTTTTGCCGATTATGTATGTATGTCTGCCAACTATATTTGTCAAAACATTAACTTTTCTTCTCAGAATATTAATGTATTTAAGCCTGAACTCTATCGTTTTTTTTGTATGTTAAACGATCTGTGCTCGCTCACTGTATGCTCCTTATGTTATCTTCGTTTATACGAAATGGGTTCCTATTGCCCGTAGAAATAAATATAACATTGGCAAATTTAAAGACACGTGTAACACGTAGTCCATTTTACTTCATTATTTGCTATTCCCTTCTAAAACATTTAACCATCTATCGATAGTGTTAAATTCAGCAAGCTCCAACTTTATATATATATATATCTGTACGGTAAATGTCATTTAACGTTACTTTTAATTAATTAATGGCTGCATAAAATCGGCCATTTCATATGCAACAATCTAATAAATCGTTAAAAAGGTTTTCGTTTACTTCGCGTTGAATAAACTTAGAGGAAAAAAGTAACCTCTGCGAACCTTACAATCGAACTTCAAAGGTCTCGAAAAGAATCGCGTAAAAGCGAATCCGCGTTGTTCGAGGGATAACTGTACTTGAAAGTTTCAACTGTTCGTAAGAGGGCAAAACTAATCGAAGGAGACCAGCGATCAACGTCACACCGCTTCCCACTGGCGCGCGTTATCGAAGCACACAGGCGAGATCGAGGTGGTATCGGGTTGGAGTTAGAAGCAGAGCACTTCCATAGAGCCTTTCAAAGGCTGGCAACCAGCGAAAGAAAGATGAAACGCTAGGAGTCGATAGCTAAGAGAAGGAGAGAGAAGCGGATCCTAGCTGGCGGCAGACAGTCACGTTGTCGGCTGCCGGTTTGCTAGCTGCTTTCTTGGCGACACGCCCTGCCCTGATAACACCCACACCAGCAAAGATAAGCCGGTATTAATAGATGTGCGTCCCGGCCGCTTTCGCAATTCCGGCTGCTAGAGCCTAGCCTGGCTGTGCGCGCTCGCTTACGTTCACGCTGAAACGCCGACGCGCAGCGCGAGGCTGCAGCAACGAGATGCGTTTTCGAAAAACGCTTGGGAAACAGTTAGAAACGAAGTTAAAGACCAAGGGTCGCCACGGATCGAAGTTAGACGTGTGCGTATGTAGTTATAAATCGTGAGAGTGGCTCGCGTGAGTCGCGAATCGACGTGTTACGATAATTAGGTTTAATCGAGATAATTTGTAGGGGACAAGACGACTACGATAAGCGATAATGGCAGAGGCGATACCGAAGAGATCGCACTCCTCGCCTGACCGTCTTTAAGCAGCTTTATTGAATTTCTGCGCCGAAGCAGCGGCAACAACCAGTTTCTTGCGTCTCGCGGAGGTGCAATTATATACGTGAATGGCGTAGCCGCGAGATCGTTTACGCATAATTAAACGAGAAGATTCGACACCGTTCCGGAGATATTCTTATCGTCGAGGATCGCTCTCACGCGAGGCACCTATCGATCATCCGCTTTTTTTTTTTTTTTTTCTTTATCGTTAAACAGATTTATATACTAATGATTTCGATGCAGAATCGTCGCATACGGAAGCGAATATCGATGGGGAAAAACTTGAGATCGGTAATTATGTAAATAATCCGTCATTAAGACGAATCATCGCGTCGCGACTTGCAAATGTGCGCGAACGACGTTTCTTCGAGTCCAATGTTTTCAATGTAGAGGGTGTTCGGTAACTGGTGGTACAACCGTAAATGTTGTATCGTATCGCAAAGCGGATTCAAATTCGAACGCCTTCAAAAGTCGATGGACGCACCAGTTAATACAACAGTTTGAAATTGAAAAGATTGGAAATGCAAAAGATTGGAAACTCGAATGCATCGGAATCTAAAAGCTTGGAAATCCAAACGCTTTAGAATTCGAAAGCTTAGGAATCCAAACGCTTGGAAATCCAACAGCCTTGGAATTCAAAAGCTTAGGAATCTAAGCACTACGAAATTGAAAAGCTTGGAAACTCGAATGCTTCGGCTTCTAAAAGCTTAGGAATCGAAACGCTTTAGAATTCGAAAGCTTAGCAATCCAAACGCTTGGAAATCCAACAGCCTTGGAATTCAAAAGCTTAGGAATCTAAGCGCTAGGAAATTCAAAATCTTGGAAACTCGAATGCTTCGGACTCTAAAAGCTTAAGAACCCATACGTTTGAAAAGTCAAGAGCCTGGAAATTCAAACGCTTGCGAATCGAAAAGCAGGGAAATTGAAACTCTTATTAGAGCACCAAAATGTTCGAGCATTACATTAATTCAACGTATATATCCGTCGCACTTTCTCTCGTTTTTCGAAACTCAATAATTCATCTCTTCGGCTGGCAAAAGATCAAAATCGTGCACGGATAACAATAATAATTGATCAATCGTAAAATCATTATACCGAAGTAGAATATTCTTCGCTGCAGGAAACCTGTATCGCAATCTTGGAGAAGCTCCTGATTCCAAGCGAAAGCCAAGTCTAATGAGGATGCAAATGCTATCAGGATCTGGCTACTGTGACGCGCGTCGCGTTATAAATCATGCAACGACGCTGTGTTGAACGTTTGACGTGGTTGAACGTCGCCGGGCGAGTAGTTCCGTTTGCGAAACGAACCGCCATGCAACTGTGCGTTAAACGGTAGATAGAGGAGATGAAAAAACTCGGGGAGAAGGAAAGCTGATTCATGCAGGTGCAAGCACCGCGAGAGCAGCACCTTGAAAAGTCGTCCGCGGCGCAGGGAAAGGCGCGGGCGCAGATTAATTGATAATTTCCTAACAGCGCAGGCCATTTGCATCCAGCTTCGAACCGTTCGACGCTAATTTTACGATTATTCGTATAATATGCGTGCGCGTGGAACACGAAAAACCGGCGTTTTACATAATCCTAGGCGGCCGCGGTCGTTTAACTTTTCCACGCTCGCAAAAAGCTTCGTATCCTACACACTCGGTATAAGCTATTAATCATCGCTCCATTGACTCGTTTCGAAGTTTTTCATCGCGATCGATAAAAGATTTAACGATCTGCGGATGTCCGAACGACGGTGGTAAATTATTTGAAGAAAGAAGGCGTAAACGAGTGACAAGTAGGCAGCGTTTAAAGATTATAGCGAGAGATACATAAGTCACAATTTTCTAAATTTGACAGACGAGCAATTTTAACGGTCGAAATTTTTTAATGCTCTAACAAGGGACATTGGGTAACTTGAACATTCTGATCTTTTCTCAACTTCGCGGGTTTGTTGCTGTATACGTATATCTGTGTTTGAATAATAATAATCAACTGGATATTCAAATATATAGGTCTATCAGGATGATAATCGCTTTTGTACCGAGCGTGTTTAAAAAGATTATGAAAACGGAGCGATGATAATTGATTACGAATTACGGTATGGCTAAAGTTGATCGAAGAAAGCGACGCAAATATGTTCACGAAGAAAATTATATTATATTCAAATAAAGAAAAGTCGTCTTCAAATTTGATCGAAGAAACAACAAAACTTGAATCTACCGTTTAATCCAGTATATCAAATTTAGTACCTTTATCTGACTACAAAAAATATTATTGCATACGAAATAGAAAACCATTGAAAAATATGCACGCGAAAAACGAAAGACATATAGCTTTTTGTTTCTATTCTTTAATGTCTTCTTCCGTTTCTTATCTCTTCTGTGTCCTTTTCTGCAGTCTCTCTATATTCTTCTTTATTTAACAAGACATGTCTACATGCTTAACGAGAATAATTTGCTGATTGGCATAGACGGAAATACCAGTTTCGTTTCTAGATTAGAAGACTTTTTTCCTCGTCCAGGCGCCCCACGAGTCTCATTCACTTTTTCGTCCCTCCATTGGGGAACGACGACGCGATTTGGCAAGCAGAACTCGTTATTTCGTTAGTAGATTTCCCTGCAACCTGTTGGAGCCGCGACTCGAATGCTAAAGGGATCTAGTTGAGATTCTGGAAGCGATCCGGCAAAGATCGACACGTAGAGAGGAGCACGCGCGACCGTTTTGCGCGATCTCAACGATAACGGGATGTCCTCGTCGTCGATTTCTTTTCCAACCCCTTCGTGATCGCGTGTAAAAGTAGAAAATCGTCTTCCTCATCTTCTACGTGACGAAGTCCCGACCGGATTTCAAGAGAAATGCGTTGCTTCTTTTGCTGGAATTACAACACTGACATGGAATGCAAAAACAGGATAGTTTCTTTTCTTATAAATTTAATTCCTCGCCACTAGCTTTCACGCGTATACAATTTATTTTCAAAACCTCACGACAGGATTTTTAATCGTCCATAATGAAAAACTACCCCAGTATGCGTCTATTTTCGAATAAATTCTTCCGAGTATTTGTAATTCTTTTTCTCTTGCGAATTTAATTCTTCGTCATTAGCTTTCACACTTATATCTTCTTTTATATCGTCTATCAATGGTATTAATTTGTCTTGAAATCCTCGTGGAGGAATTTTTAATCGTCCATAATTAAAAACTACCCCAGTATGTATCCGTCTTCGAAGAAATTCTTCCAAGTAGTTTTAATTCTACCCGTCTTATAAATTTAATTCCTCACCACTAGCTTTCACGCTTATATTTTCTCTTGTATTGTATATTAATTGTCCCAATTTGTCTTAAAATCCGTATGAAAGTATTTTAATCGTGCGTAATCGATAACCACCCCTTCGTAGAAATTCCACCTATTGTATTTACCTCCTCTTACCTTACGAATTTATTTCTTAATCTTAAAATATTATTTAGGCCCCCTCCCCCTTATCTCTCCCTTCTAACTTATATATCTTTACACCTAATCAACTTACCAAATGTAAGGCATAATACCCAGTCATCGCCACTCTATATAATTTTAACTACAAGTTAAGAGTCTAGTTCAAAGTTAACGCTATCAACAATTTTTCTTATAAACTACACCCGATTCTATTTTATCTAGTATTCCCCGTAACAACAACTTAACCTATTAATAATTGAACGCATAGAAAGTGTCGATGGCTGGGTACTCTTATTTATTAATTATAAAAATATTTATCGGGTATAATAAATTACCCAATACAATATAAAATATATACGGTATAAAAATTACCCAATAAAAATATTTATTGGGTACTCTTACATAAAATTCTTAATGAAAGATCAGTAAAAAGAAAAAGTTGCCTTTCGTATACACTCCCGTTCACAAATCACCGGACACGCGTTAGTTTTCAACAAAATACTTGTTGAATCAAACTTCCAGTATTAAAAATATAACATTGCTTAACGATTCTTCGTAAAGTAACTAATTAGCGAGTAACAGTTACGTTTTCCAACCACCGTAACATCAAATTTATCAAGTGTCCCATGAATTATGGGCAGCAGTATAAAAGCAACGAGCCCAACGCCCAACACCCCGTTCGCGAGCCGTTCTCTGACGCAAAGCAATCGCAAGCGGGATCGCGCAACCGAATCCGATTAAATCGAAGTATCCTATCCTACCCAGGACCCCGATATACAACAAGGAGCACGCCCCTCTTCTCGAATTAAGCAGCTGTAAACGGTGAAATTACGCGGGCGGTGGGTCACGTCCGGCGGGATTGCCCGCGGAACCGATTAACGGCAAAAATTGCAGGGAGGGAAGGCCGTTTTCGCGAAGGGACCAAAGTTTCGCGAAGGATCGGCCGTCCCCGTTAATCCGATTACTCGTTTTCCGTGTAATCGACCGGCCCCGGTGAACCCGGGAGGAGAGGCAGCGATCCGAGCGAGCCGAGTCATCATGTTGCAAATGACCTCTGCCTACCGGCGGAATTAGCGGATGGTCTTCAATCCGTGGGTAATTGCAGTGCCGCGTAAGAGATGCTTACGCTCGCGGCAGCGATTGCACGCCACTGCAGATCCCTTAAATCGTGAAAAGAAAGGGGCACCTCTTCGGGGCAAGAAATCGCACTGTGAAGTTTCTCGAGTCCTCGCTGAAACGAAATCGAGATGCACCGGTTTCGTTTTACCGTTTAACCCCCCCTTGGCTTGCGGATTTTCGAATGCGTATACACTGAAATGTTCACTATTCGTTACTATAACATTACATCGAATGCAAAACGCTAAAATATTGTGCGCGATTCGTACCTATTAATCCTACATCTCGCAATCTTACGAATTGAAATATGAATAAATTCCAATTTATTGCGAAATACAGCATGTTTTTATTGTACGCGGTCCATAGGCTAAATTACGAGTGTAGCTCGTTGTTATAAGACAAAGGGTTAAGAACGACGGGGGCAAATTACTTTCCGAACGAATAGAGGTGGATTATTGAAGCAGGAAATAGAAATTGATACTACCGCTGGCGAAAAGTATTCCGGTTAGATGCGATAATGTGAACATAGATAAAACGTTAATTAAACGGGTTTTGTGGTGTAAAGTACTGTTGTACATGTATGAAACCTAATGGGGAATTTGTAGACTGCAAGGAGCAAAATTGTTTAATGAACATGTGGCTAAAAGTGAAAATAAATGCAACGTATACAGTTTTGCAATTTACTCGATTCGCTATCTTCTCTTGTGAGTCCTTTCCCGATAAGCTTCTCAATCAGCTTTTATTTCGCTTTACGATATCTGTCTGACTTCTATGCGAGCTGTCTATTAACTAACTGATAGCGCAACA
This sequence comes from Eucera pruinosa, assembly GCA_028830335.1. Classification (NCBI taxonomy): domain Eukaryota; kingdom Metazoa; phylum Arthropoda; class Insecta; order Hymenoptera; family Apidae; genus Eucera; species Eucera pruinosa. Next base: position 12,534,100 of record JAMYCR010000007.1, read on the forward strand.
ACGTGTCTGCCTAATTTTGTATCTGTGTATTTGTGCGTTTACCGTGTTTACGGTGTCTGTATTCTAATCAGTAGTGTCCAATGATATTGCATCGCAAACAGCAGCGTTACTATGTCCCGTGCACAAATAGTTAGCGATACGATAAGTTTCGACACCTTAAAGAATATTATAATCAAACTGCGGATTTATATGTATTCTTGGAAAATTTCGCTACGCCAAAAAGAACAGAATCCACGCGATACGTAAAAATACGCGAAATACACAAAGTAAAGTGCCTTTTAAAATACATAAAGGAGTGAAACAAGTCTACTTATCTTCTATTCCTTCAGCTCTGTTTAAAAAATTATAAATTTACATAAAGATTCGCAGTCCAATTGCAACGCTATTGCATTTTTTTATTTCGCACAATTTCTCCTAGAATCTAGAATCTTCGCATTAACGTATTTACAGTGCTACGCGTGTGCTCATTTCAATCGCAAACTCGTTTCCAGGTGAAGCTAATGAAACTTTTATGGGAATGATAGATTGGAATGTCCGATCGAAGCATTTGTTCGGAGATTAAGCGAAAATCGTGGGGGAGAACGGGTAATCCGTGGATAATGTCGAGCCCGCAATGCTTGGATTGCCGGAGGATAATTGCACACGGATCCCGGAGAGCAAATATTCCAGCAACAGTGAAGAAAATGGAACCTTGAAATGAAAGCGGAGGAACGTGCCTCGGATTCGGGCGAAACAAAACGGAAAACCGGTTCCGAGGGCCCGCGAACCATTACTTTCGGTAATAATTTATTCCGCCGATAATTCAATGGCAAAACGAATACATCTGATCGTTTATTATCCGCGAATCGAACGTTAATTTCTACAAAGAAATATTGGAATGATTCGAGCAACGTCTCGCGCGGCGAACGCGGCGCGCTCGGGGCCCCGGATCGTATGTTTATATCCACGTAATACGCCAATTAATCCTACCCGACCGCCATTAATCAAATCAAAGTTTGATAGATACTCTTTTTACTCCGATCGCGGTCGATACAAAATTTAAGCCGCAACGCGTAACTCGCTCCCAACATTGTCGCTATTTACGATCACCAGCTTGCAATCGATTTCTCGTTGTAACGATTATTCAATGGTGAAAATTACATTTGCGAATTAACGCTCCCCCTGTGTAACGTACGAACGCCGCGGTATTACTCCTACACTTCTCAAAGGTCAGCGGCGCGAAATTTACATAACATCGCGGGTGACGCAAATGCGGCAAAATTTACGGCGCGAGGTGTTAATAATCTGCCGGCCATAACAAAGCGCCGAAGGGGAGGCCTTCATCCATCCGGAAGCTGGAAAAAAGAAAAAAGAATCGTTCAACCCGGCGTCAGGTACAAGCGGAGAGCGAGAAATGATTGCGCGCGCACCGAGCGCGCGGCGAAAGATCGAGGCGTGGAAGAACGATTTTTAAAGGCGACCCGCTCGCGTATCTGCGTCATAGATCGTTATCTACTCAAATGAATCAGGTGCCGGGTGCACCTTCGGCTTTTTTCTCGCCACCCGGCCTGCAGATCTGCTTTCGCAATTAGAACTCGTTATTTCGTTGCGCCACGTTTCCGTGTGCGCTCGTGTCGATAAGACGAATGGTAGGGTGGCCGATTTGCGCCATCGGTTCGCCACCGTCTCGTAAAAGGATTCGTGCAGAACCGCGCGCCGCGTTCATCCGACTTCTTCCATTGTGACTTTTTAGGGTAGATGTACCAATTACTGCCATTTTAAGCTTATCGAGCAACTTAATTAAGCGGATTTCTCGAGTTCGTGAACAATTTGAAATGGTATCTTTTCGAAGTCCTCGAGTGCAAAGGGTTAAGTTCAACCTTTCGAGATATTGTCGCCTAAAGTTTTTAATACAATTGCTATACATGGTGCCTTTAAACTTATACTACATATCACTGGCGTCAAGTAGATGAAAAAAGTCCATGTAAACTTATGTCTGAAAATTCTTGATTCAAATGATACGAACGTTCGAAGATTTATGGACAAAATTGGTTGCAGAAAATCGTGTACCTATTATAATACTCAATGATAGTTATTGTTTACATTTCCCGACCTCAAGATCTCGACCATTAGTCGTTTCAACGTCTATAAGGGATTTAGTCGTACAATGCACATTCTCTTTACGATTTTATCTTTGCGATAGAAACGGGAGATCAACTTCAAATGCATTTGCTATTATTTCCAATCCAGGTAATTGGAAAAATCGTCTATTCCATACGCAACGACCTAATAACTTTTACGAACGCCACATTTGCTCTGCGAAGCTGTGTACCAAACAAACAGCAGGCTACACCTACGCGAATCGCGAGCAATTGCAACGACAAAAGTGCAGCCACGGTTTCCTATAGAAAATTCATGAATGAAAGTGAAGTAGCGAATAACCTCGCGAGCTGAATTATCGCCGTTTATCATTGTCGACGCGTACCAGAATCGTGATTCAGATTCGATTGATAATTACCGGCTGAATCATGCGCCGAGGATTTTGTGTTTCATTGAATCGGAGGAGAAAGATTGCTATTAGCTAATTGGATCGCGAATGGGAAGGTTAACGTTGCGAAAATCATTTTTCCCCCGTGCTTGTTTCTGTTCGTTACGGGAATATCGATGGTTATCGCCGCTCAGCGATGCCGATAAGAAGTTTATTATCGGCCAGCGTGTTCCTAACGGATCTATGCATACGTAAACCTCGTGGACGACTTAGCGGTGTAATCTTGAGCATCTCTTAACGAGAATATCGATACCAGTGGGCTTTAAATCGAGAAACATCTACATAAACGCGTTGATCGTTATCTACGTTTAAAGTGGAGCCTTAATCAAACACCTTATCGGTCTGCATACATCTCACCGCTTCTTTTTATTGTCATTCCTCACTAAAATTAGTTTCACCAAAGACCACCTGCGAGACTTTAACGACAGGTTCGGGTTTCGAAGTTAAACAAGCAATTGAATTGCGCGAAATAAATGAAAAGCCGCATGGGATATATTAAAAACAATGATAATAATAATAGGTTGTTCGTGGGAAAGGAAACCTATTAGCAAACGAATATCAAATACAATAAGAAAATCGTAATAAAGTATTTACAAATCTGCGATCAGACTGCGAGACTCGATACTTTATCGTATCGTGATTTTTCGGTATAGCGATTTAATTTTCCCCTCCTCGTTTATTTCGCATTAAATTTATTTCATTTTCCCATACGTTTCCCATACGTGGAACATCGTTTCGCGCTTAAAAAAAAAAAAATTAGTTTCACGTTGTCGCGTTTGATGGAAAAGATTTTTACCAAGGGGTTCGTAATATTGTGTGAAAATGCCGAAGCTATTCGATAGCCGGCGAGAATTATAGAGAGCAACTCGTCCAGTGTTATCGTGCTGGTCAGGGTTTATGGCAACTTAACGAGTTACTGACTGCGAAGCAGATCGCCACGCGATAAACTCTGCTCTGCTATTCCCGGTATTTGATAAACTAATTGGCCGATCCGCGGTTCGTCGTAGCGTTTCAATCAGCCGTCCCGTTATCATCGTTAACAGGTTTGCCTCCACGGCAACTGGACTCCGTTCTCACACGCGCGATATCCTTCTTCCTCGCTCGTCCTGCGATCCCTGTCGATTGCCAATCGGTCGCGTCTTTCGCAGAGAGATTGGCTGCTGCCTCTCAAAAGAAATCCCGCGCCGCAATCGCTTCGCCGATTAATTAACTAGTCGTCGACAAACGCAAAGTAATTAAACGATTTTTTATAACAGTGCCCAGGTAGGTAGGACACGTCGCGTCGCGGGCGCTGATCCATAATATTCTTGCCCGGATTGCCGCCATAAAATGCAACCTTGAGATCGTGGAAAGATTAAGAAATTACCGGCTGCAATGGAGTCTAATGAAAACGTATTATTCCGATCGGCAATAACGACGGTCGTGGCAAAGAGGTTACGTGTCTGTTCACGCGAACAGATCAGAAGCATGCAAGAGAGAAGAAGAAGGGAGGCCCCTAAAGTCACGGTGGCGCGTTGGGCAACGATCGCCATCGGAATCGCGTGCTCCAGAAACATTTTAACGAGAGAGTCACCGCCTTTCGATGCCCACGATACGTCACACCGATACGAATCCATTATCGAATCGAAACTCTTCCTACTTCTTCGAACGAATCGCAAAGGCCGGAGGTCGCACGGGCGTTGCAAAGAAGCTACCAAAATGCGAAACATCGCGAAGAAATCGTGATAATACTCCGTTCCGGGCGAGGGTTGAAACGGCTTCGAAAACGACTGTTACGCGGTTGATCGTAAAAATCTTTGCGCTTCGGCGAATCTTAAGAATTACGGTCCTATTTCGAACGAATATGGCACGCGTTCCAATTTCGGCTCGCTTTGTATTTTTATATCTATTACAAGTTACATATTTGGACGATGCTATTAACTTTTCATTAGGTCTACCAATAAATAATTCGCTTTATTCTATGTAACGTGGCGTTTATTTTTAACAAAATTCAATATTTACTCTGTTATGAATTTCATAGAATTGCTGTTATTTGCCACGTTTTCTTGTTTCGGACAAGCTGAAAATTCCTATTTAGGAGGGAGTTCAATTTTCCAATAAACGCGTACACATTCGCAATCTACTAATTACGCAACAAAACCTAATATTGTCAAGACCGCTACGAACTTTAAATGTTAAAACGCCAGAAATGATTTGCATTTCATTTAACGAGTACTGCCGCGTATTATCGTTTCGTAATACAATTCTATTCCGTTAATTTCGTTAACGAAGCTTTGAGAGCTTGCATAAAAATCCACCAGTCGACTAATTGCACAACGGACTTTAATGTGATCGAATATTGTTGCAGCGCTTTAATTACGTCTGCGGAGATATTAATTTGCATAAAAATCCGACAGTCCGGCTATAACGTGTTGGCGATTTTCGTAACCGTTTCGAGAGCCGAAACCGATATTAAACCTCATTTCAACCCCCGATTGCAACACAAGAAGACATACATAAGTACCGCGAAAGGATTTTCTTCGACGGATTAAAGTCTCCGGCGCGGCGTTGCGGTGGCAATATAAAATAGAAAGTCGATCGATCGCTTAACGATCTCGGCTTGATTTCGGGCTCGCCTCTCCTCTCGATTATGAATCGCGGCGGTCGCGGCACGTGTTTCGCGTCACATGGAAACAGGTGAAAGCCGCGCACGCAGGATTAATCGACGCAACGTTTCGTGCGCGATAATACATCCGGAAATGGGGCTCGAACAATTTCCACGTTTCGCGATTAGAATCGAGAGGAATCTGCCTGTGTTCGAACGTGGAACAGCTGCGTGGAACATCTGCAATCTTCGCGGGCAACGACTAATCGACCTATCCATCATCGCGGATTATTCTCATTAAATGGCCACGCCAAACCCAGACCTAGAAAGTACGTGCTGAACGGTATCTTGGTCTTGTCAACGACCAAACGATAGGATGCGCGAGTTTCAGATTTTATGAGAAATAGGTGAAAGCCGCTAGAACCACGTCCACTCGTGGAACAATCCTAGGAATCGCGCGTTCCTAGAGTTCCTCTCGAGCTAGATGCTCGTCCTCTCGGACCTCTGCTGCAATCTAGAAAGCACGATTCCGTGGAAGAATTTGACCGAGCAATTACTTCGACTTCGTTAACCTCGCGACACCTACAGCGGCTACGAAAAGTACCGTGGCTGATCAAATTACCATATATATATATATATATATATGAACACTTCGATGTTATCGCTTTTTTTTGAAGTTTCAACAACTATGCTTAGAATGAAACTCGGCAAAGTGTTCTGATGTTTTTAATAAGGTGTAACAAAGATTTGATATATTAGGTTCTATAAATTATTTCATCAAATTTTCGCCCAAAACGTGCTAATATTTCAACTGTTACAACTTTGCGTAGACAAAAATGTTTAGTACAATTGATATCTGTTTAGGAAAATTTTCGCGATCCCCTAGTTCTGCTGTTGAAATTTTTCGTACGTATTATTAAAGACATGGCAATAGTTTTCGTATTAAAAGAGATTTCATTTTAAATTGGTTGCATTTCGATTCACCTCCGAATTTAGTAAACGATAATATTGAAATGTTCATAGTAATTTGATCGCCCACTGTATTTATGCATAGTGGTGAGCATATAAACAGCTAAACACTCGTGAATTTAACTGGTTACACTATTCCAACTTTCGTTTCTACACTCTATTTTACGATTATATCGACGAGTAAAATTAAGGGATTGCAAAATGTTGATGGAAAATTATCCACCTTTGAATTACTATAACTTCGCAAAGAAGCATTGCATAGTATTAAACTTGGGCTCATTTTCAAGCTCGAAATCTCTACTTTCGCACAAGTAAACTGATATTTTGCAAACACCTTCATACATCAAAGAGTAGAGTAAAAAACTGAAGGTAGTTTCTTCATCCCTTAACTTTACTCATGAGTGTATTGGTAATAATATTTGTTCAATTTATCAAGGTATTGGTTAACAATAAATAATTTTATTTCACACGTGACGCATTTTAATGTAAACATAAAATTAAGCATTTATCCCAAAAATTGGCAAAGTGTCAATTGGCCATCGCAATATTTAGTTATAATTCCCGTTGCTTTAAAAGCATTCTCTACAGGATGATTCTATATGAGAATAAATAATCTATCCTATACTTCGTTGATGGTAAAGATTACCAGATCAGTCACCAGAACGCAAACTTTAAGTATTCTTTTCAATTTGGAAGAGATCCTTCCAACATCTTTAGCAACATTGTAACTCGCCACCCAAGATTCAGCCAACAGTCGCCTAGCATCTGAAATCCGCAACAATTCGCACGAGAATACCCTTATATCTTGCATACCCCACTATCCTCAACTTTCTAACCCTAATTCCTTTCGAAATATGTACTTTTACTCGGCCTGGCTACAATAATACCGTTCTTTCCTTAATTTCCAACCTATAAAGCTTGCCAGTAATAATGGCGTGGTACATCATCAACGATCTTGAAATTTATAAGCGCCACTCGCCCATTTCACACCGCGGAACATCGCAGTGCTGGCCATTAATCAAGAACAACGTGTCAAAGTGATTGACTGATTAACACGGTAAAACCTAGCGCAATTAGAATGCCCGCTGAAAGCTGGCCAAGAGATCGGTGGGCTTGGAAAATCAAAGGGGGATGGGCTGCGTGACCCAGACAACGATTAATCGTAAGGATATCGAGATAATCGATCGGTGACCGGAACCGCGACGCGCTTTCGAGATTCCAAGGCGAGGGAACGCGAGAACCAGGACGAATCGATCGTGTAACATTGCCATACCGGAGAAAATGATTCGCCCATTTTACATTAGACTGGAATGTTACACGGAGGAAGATTCCGCGGCAATGATCCGGTACCTCGGAAAGAATTGCAGATAATGCGGTCTCGGCCGAGAAAACTGATCGATCGAATATTTTCCTCGCCGCAACTTTTACGCGTCGATTTAATAGGAAATTGTTTAACGCGTTCGCTAGAATTTACTGTTCGTCGTTTGATTTAAGCACCGTTCAACTTAGATCAGAGTCTCTCAACCTCTTTTGGATCGCGTTCCGCTTCAACCCTTCAAAGATTACCTTTAATACACCATAAAAACAAATGGAAAAAATGTCTGCAAGCATAAACGATAATAGTGATTGTTTTTTCAGTACTATAAGGAACGATGTTGGATCGAATAAATGCTACAACAAACTAGATTTAGAGCTAATTAATTCATTGTATATTGGTGTTAAATAGATTGCAATTTTTTATGCAAATGTATATTTCTATTAATAATATTAAAGAAACCTAAGTAAAGGATTGTTTCATCTTCAAAACGGAATAATTTATACTTTATTTGAAGTATTCTGTGCATTTTTGCATGTTAACCCCTTGGCTTACAATGACTGTAAGCATAATGTAAGTGTAGTGACTGAATTACGGATAGATTCGTTAAAGATAAGTTCTATTTGCATGAAAATATTCTTTTTATTCTAGCTTTAGTTTCGCTTTAGAAGATTAAGATTCGCTAAATACAAGTTACGTAGAATATTTGAATATTTTGAACGAATATGAGAAACGATAACTTACGTAAGTTCACTAGAGAAAAAATGGTAAGGTAATGGGTTAAGTAAATTTAGTACTTTTTTTGCACGCTTCAATTCCTCATAAATGTATTAAAAATCGCAGTCTAGTGATGAAGATGACGAATGCAACATAATTCTTCAATTGCCACCAAAATATTCATAATTGTTGAGAAACACTGACCTAGATCATGCATCTATTAACCGTTTAATTAACACGTAATTGCTTTTCGAACTCGAAACGAATAGACAGGTGCTGTGTTCGGTTAATGGAACCAAGTGATTGCTCATTAGAATTCTTCTTAACTATAGAAGCCTTTTAAATGGTAACACGATCAATTTTAGTTTATTGCAACTTTCTCAATTTCGTTCAAAAGTCAAAGATTTTGAACTCTGAGAAGGTTGTTGCATATAAAGTAACCGATTTTATATAATTTAAAGTTTTCTATTCCTTGATTAACAATCAATAAAATAACGCTATGCAACACTTATCTCGTATGAATATGAAACACGAAGCTTCCTGAATTTGACCCAATCGATAAGTCAGCACGTATTACAAAATCAAATGGCAGATAGTGAAACGAAACGAAGAATAGATAGGAATTAAATTAAAATACACTTTTTATACGAGCTTAAATTGTATCATAATTCGGTGGAAGCTAATCTTAATAAATCTAAATCTAATTAGACATGAATATAAATTTGTATCAACATTGAAGGATATTTGAATTGCTTCAACTTCGCAAAGAAGCATCGTACGACGATCAATTTGGGCTCATTTTAAAGTTAAAGTCACTAATTTTAAATACGTGAACACAAATGGTTTGCAAACATTTACTTACATCGAAGAGTAGAGTGAAACACTAAAGTTAATAAAAAGTATGATAAATTCAAATGACTCTACGAATCTTAATAATTATTTCTGCGATTCATTTTACATTGCTTTAGTAAAGGAAAGTTTTCCTTTTAGAATCAGCCCCTAAAGGTCGACGTGCGATCTTTTTTTGACGAGTTATCGCATTTTTAATGAACAATTAGAATAACTCACCATAGAACGATGTCAAGAAGTCGCAAAGTCTCGAGGATGTAACATCCACTTCTGAGCACACGTAACAGGCTAACCACGCACTATTCACACTGTAACCACAAATTAAACACATTCACACAGTGTTCTCAGTATTCGCAACTTCTCCACTCCCAAAATAGCAAAGATAATTACCGGAATAAAGAAAATACCGAATCAACGAATTACCAGCTCACCTCTATTCGATATCCCAAGTTGAAATGCCATATTTCGACTAACCGCGACACTTAACGTTATCTGTAGCGACCTCAGTAGTGGAATGGGCGAATATTTCGTTTGTATCTTCGCCAATCGGTCAGGCGTGACTAATTCGTTACTACGTGTTTTCTTTATTGTTTGGAAGCGAGCGCGACGAGGCGCGTACGTTATTACAAACGAGCTTTGGGAGAATATATACACACAATGACTCACGAAATTCGTCGAATACTTTCATTTATTATACGTCTCATTTAATGAAGATTTAATCGCCGACTATAAAACCTTGAGCACCTACTTAATGTCCAGTTTAAGTTCTTATAGGTGTTAATTTTGTTCTAGTTTTGTTCATTCTAAGAAAAGTACACACAAAATAATCCTGTAACATTTTTTATTCGATCAATTTCGTGAATCACTGTACGTTATACCAGTAAAAATCTGTGCAAATTTACGTAGTAACAATATTACTAACTATTCCTCTAAAATACCAACAATAGCCATTAGAATAAATAAAATAGCAAATCAACGAATCATTAGCTCTCCCCAATCTTTAATACTCCCAATTATTTTCCCAAGATACCAATAATAATCATCAGAATAAAAAGAAATACCAAATGAACGAATTAATAACTCTCCTTAATCCTCAACATTTTCAACTATTCTCTCAAAATATCAACGATAGCCACTAGAATAGAGAAAACAGTAAATCCAGGAAATATTAGTTTTTCTCTATTGAATATTCCCAACTAATTCCCCCAAATGCCAATGATAATCACCAGAATAAAGAAAATAGTAACTGAACGAATTATTAGCTCTCCCCAATCTTTAATATTTTCAACTATGCCCCCAAAGTATCAATCATAGCCACCGGAATAAAGAAAATACCAAATCAACGAACTATTAGCTCCACCTAATCCATAACATTCCCAATTATTTCCCCAAAGTATCAATAATATTCACCGCAATAAAAAAATACCAAATCATCGAATTATCAGCTCTCCTCAATCCTTAATATTTCGAAATAGGGTAAATGTACCACGTACTGCCACTTGAAGGTTCGCGCGTAACTTTATTTAACTATTTTAGAACGTATTTAACCTGAAAAATCGATCCAGTTTGAAGTACAACATTAGTTAACATCTCTTTTATTCGTGATGATATTTTTGTATGTTAAACATGATGTATCAATTACTAATTCATTGAAAATATATAACAAAATCCAATGTCCCTATTACTGTCACTTGAAAACTCTTCATTTAAATAGAAACACGTTTTACATATATTAACACGTCAGTTTGTGTAACGGATACAAGATATATAGTAAACGTATCGTCTTACTGAATTATCACACGTTCCATACTTTATAATTACATTGGTCACGTTTCAATGTTCAACAGCACATTTGCCTCCTAGCATTTATTTATAAATATTAAATGTAAACGAATATACAATGTCTATGCGTTGTTACGAAATCCGAAATCCAAATTTAGTATGAAAATTTCTTTACTTACGATTCTTTGTGCATTACTTTGCTATTAAATAAACGAATTAAAGTAGCAGTTTTAGGAACAGCGACGGTACGTGGGTCATTTACTCTATTCCCCCAAAATATCAACAATATCCGTTACAATAAAAAAAAAAAAAGAAATACCAAACCATCGAACTATTAGTTCTTCTCAATCCTAAATATTCCCAACAAATCTCTCAAAGATAGAACGAATTTGGCAAAAGCCGGTAATTCGTCTAAAGTTAAAATCTGGCGTACATTTACATGCATACATACGGAATGGTGAAACGACCCAAGATGGAAGGCGAGCGCATTAGCGGCAGCGGCCAGATGGGCTGCAAAGAGTGACGGAGGCAGGCGTCATGCCGCACGTAGGCAGATAATGAGCGGAGCTACACGGGGATGTAAATGATACGCTAAACACAAACGTAGGAAATGCCTGGTACGGCGCTATGTATCATGCGGAGAGCCAGGTGTCGAGACTGGGACACAGTGACTCGCGGCCACGCGACATTGTGCGTCACGGCGAGGCTCCATGGTGATTCTCGCCACCGAATCGTGCCTAAGGTCGGCCGACCTTATACGCCCTGATCGACCTTAACGGGCTGCCTCGAATCGCTTCGCGTTCCTTCCGTGTCTTCGACGCACACGTGACAGAGCCTGTCTCAGGGTCGACTGTGTTCGACAAACGTTGAATGAGAAACGATTAAGGGCAATTAGAGGAGTCGGGCGATAATTAATTCCTGGGAGCAGCGAGGAGCTCCTTTTTTGTCCCCCACTGCCGCGACTCCTTTTGCCTCCTTCGCGATTCTCCGCGAGGTTTCATTCCGATCCGACATCCTTTGAGGACGACTTTGAAAGCGACGCTGGTCGATTGGGATATACAGTAACAGCCAAAAGTTTCGAATCGATACGCGATCGTACGAATTCTTTAACAGCTGCACGAGTTATTAAAAGCTATTATATAGCTCGCTTTAATATTAACCCTTGGCACTTGTAGGTCGTGTGTGGCTCGACGTTACATTTTTTACACTTACATTTGCAATTTAGGTGAATAAATTGATTGAATATAAATATATATATATTATATATTGTAAATGAAAAATGTTTTTGGTACACGCTCTCCGCTGTTGCAATACAACACTTTATTGAGACCCCCTTTTTTATCTATTTTGTAAATTAATTAAAGAGTGTTGGCGGGTACAACAAAATTAAGTAGTGCAAAGGGTTAATGCGGATACGAAATATTGAAATACAGTATAATACATTTGTATTTGCTATAGTAATCATAAAAATTTCGAAGAAAATTGAATTGCTTCCTGTTTTTCTAAAAACTTGTTACAAGTTTCGCTGAGCAAGAAGATATTTATCGTTCACTTTTATCGAAACAAAATACAATGCGAATCGAGTTGCGAGACTCATCCTGTACATTTTTTTTTCCTTTCCCGAGCAACAGGTGCAAGTATACCGACGATCAAAAAGAAACGTGCTCACCGGATTCTCGTTTATTCGCCTCTAGAATTCGCATACACAGAAGAGCAACAAAATTCTACGATCATGGCTTCCTAGTCCCGTCGTTACGCTCGAGCTAATCATTTCCCTCGAACAGCCATAATGGACGGCGGATGAGAGGACGAGGTAGAATGAAAAAAACAAGCTTCCACCTCTCCGTTCGCGATGAAGCGTTTCAAGGAATCGTAGGAAACGCGATGGAGAAGACTTGGAAATTCGCCACGGTGTCCTCGACGAGGAAGGACAACTGAATCCATCCGTATACGCTAATTGACCGACTTGTCACGCATCATAGTCGCCGTGAGTTGGAGCCACGCTCGGTGGCGCCTGTTTCTAGATCGATTAGCTTCCTCGTGAGGAAGATTGCCGGGCCAAATGACCCCCTAATTCTTCATGGGAAGATCGGGGATCTAGCCGAAACCGTGAGAACATCCTCCTGCGATCTTTCGGTCTAGTTTTTAGCGGCGGCGCCCCCGTGGATTCGCATGGGGCCATCCCCCTTGCTAATAGTTTCTCGAAATTCTATTATACCTCTAGTCTTTGTTTCGCTTCTTGCGGACCACATTTCACGGAGCTTTCGAAGGATAAAAGCTGGCGAAGAAATCGAAGCGGTGAATTCCGGAACGAGATAAAAGTGCAGCTTTTTAAGAGTGACGGATTTCCCGTTGCACATCTTTTCGACGTTTGGTTAATTCATTCGATACTTCGCTAATTCTTCCGAATGAAACGCTTCGGTTAATCGTTTGCAACACTGCGTGTGTAAAAAGCTACGTTTTTTTTTGAGAGGTATTTTACTGTGCAACTGTTATACGGTTATGCTGTTAAGCAACCAGCAAACGATTCACTTATAACAATTATTTCTCCCAGTTTACTAGTAGCAAATACGGGAACTCGAATAGATCAAATTTTTTCCACCCGATTAAATAAAATTCGAGGTGTAGAGGGTTAACAGTAAATTTTAAATAACCGAAATTAGACGAATTATTTTTAACTAATTTTATATATAGCGTGTTTTAGAATCGATTGATGATAGTAACAATGACCGACTGATAATATTATCCCTGATTACAGTAACCAGCTTTCACTGTATTATAACGTGTTCTTTTCTTGGAAAATTTTGTATATTTTTCCGCGCTACGTAAATCGTGTCGTTCGTTGCACGTCTAAACTTCTCCTGCGCGTATAATAATCCTCAACCTTCTGATAAGAAGGTGAAAAGTGCTCTTGCAGATGATGGAAATGGAACCTTTGCGTTAACTGACGTAAAAATTACAGAAGCTGACGTTGTTTGCCTGAGTGCGAGCATTAATTCATCGGAGTACGAGATGACTTTCACGGTCCGTTGTTAATTCCGCGCCGAAAGTCGCAGCGCACGGTTGCCGCGCCAAATAAATCCTCCTCGCGTAGGTTGAGTCCAGTTCCAATTGTCGCCTCCGCTCAGCGTGGAAAGAAAGGACGAAGAAAGCCGACGAAGGTTGCGTCTCCGAGAGACCAAAAAGGTAGAACCCTACGAACCTTGCCAGGCGACGCGCTGCGATCCAATTAAACTCGACGACGAATTCGGAAATAAATCTTCTCCGCGAAAACAGCCGCTCTCCGGTGTACATATAATAATTCGGATCCCTTCGAGGTTGCCTCCTGAGCTTCTGGTTAACGATTTCACATCTCGCACCCACGTACCTCGCGAATCGCACGTGTCTTTAGTGAAACGAGCATCGAGAATGGAAATAGGGATCCTTGGATCGATGACGATTCGATACTCCATCATTCGTGGATCTTTTACCGAAGATTTCATCGGGCGAACGAAGATTGGAATGGATTAATTTTTCTTTTCATTGTTAACCCTTTCGCTACGGCGAAATTGGCCGTATAGAACAATTCAGTCGCGAATTCACGATGTAGCGTTCACTTGTCAAAATTGTTAGTTTTTTAACGAATACTGGATTAACTACACGCGTAGCAATGTCGAACTATACTATTAGATTTAGCCGAATTTCTTAACTAGTGCGAAACTTCGCTTTTAGTCGCCTTTAGTATCGAAAGGGTTAATCGAGGCATTAAGAATTTGATGAAATGTTGAAAAATCGTATCGATTTTCAAATAGTTATATCAACGTCAACTAAAGTATCCAAGAAACGCACAAAATTCCTTAATATCTTGATAAACAGAACCGATACAAATTGATATCGTATTTATGGACGTCCTTTTCTTTTTAGTGTTTCTAAAACCATTCCAAAATCGCAAAATTAACAAAAATCAGATTAATCAATCGACCACGATCTACAAGCTACTACGATCGTTAACTATCTTCCATCCTTCTATTAGTCAAACGATACCTCTTTCAAAAAATTCCTATAACCACCAACAACGCCAATATTACAATAATCGTTGCAACATAGCAAGCCAATATTTCGCAACCGTACCAATACCACGACGCATCGAAACGCCTTTGATTACTCGAAATCGTCGTAAAGTGTTCAATGAAAATTCACGAGTACCGTTCGCAATGCGAAGCGCAGTGGTAGATGGAAGGATCGAGAGAGCAGTGGATCTCGATCCTTGCATCTGCGAGCGACGTGGAGCGAATAGTAGGGCGTGGGGTGGCTGACTACTCCAGGGCCTAGATCGGTGCCGCAAGGTGGTCTCAGGTGGGGGGGGTTAGCGGTGCAGGGGCGGAAAGGGGGGCGACGACTTAGAAAGTGAAACTGAAAACGCCAAGTCGGATGCGAGAGGACCCCACCCTGGCGTGGTCTACTCACACACACCGCGGACGTTCCGATCTTGCACTCGCTCAAACACATACTCCGAAACCAGCATACGAACCACCTCGTTGAATTTTTCAAACCACCAAGAAGATCCGATATCGAAAGAAGTTTCTACTTTGCACGGCGAAGATCTCGAACAAAGCCACGGTGGAAAGAAACTCGATCTATGCGCGCGGACACGGGATGTTTGAAAAAAGCGCAGCACAAAGGATTTCGCTGAAACGAAACGACGAAAAGGCAAAAAAGCGCTTCCCCTTCACTTTTCCCCGCGCGATCGCACGGATAGAAGAACAGCGTCGGTTGGAGAGCCTAACGAAAGCAGAAAATCGGCGTGTTCGACTTCGTCCTCGAAGGAGTAGGTGTACCAGGACACGTCGTCGCGCGAGGAGACCATTCAGGAAGGAGGCCGGTCTGCGGCTCGTGGGGGGACCCGGGGGGAGATGTTAGAAAGTAAAACCGAAGAGTTAAACTTCCACTGACGGCAACCCCACCCTGATGAAGCGGCGCTCCGCTCCTGTTGCGCTCGACACGTACTTAAACACACACACACACACGCGTGCGTGCTTAGCTGGAGCGCGAGCACGAGCGGCTGTACTTCTTCTATGGTGCAGCAGCTAAGCTAGCGGGGCCGCATACATACACGTACGCATGATTAGCCAGTGACTATGCTGGCCAGAGATCGAAGGAAATGTGGTGCAGTGGACGATGGACGGCTCTCAAGAGCAGAGTAAAAGTGGAACGAGCCACGCCAGAGTAAACAAGGACCCTTTCTTCCCTGAACGCAGGGATTCGTTGCGTGGACATCGAAACCTAGCGAAACGATTCGAATTTTCGTACGTGGCTATGAAATTATGAAATCATGGAACGATTCAAATTTGTACGTGGAATAATTCCTCGTTACGAGATCATGAAATTATGAAATGCCTGTCGTTAGTGAAATTCGCGGTGAAAGAATGTTAATATCGGCGAGGTCTTTTTTTCAGCATCGTTCCGATCGATTATGGTGGTTTAACGATGGAATTATCGGCGATTAAGGTATACTCGTTTGTGGCGAGGTGATTAAAATGATCGGATCCTTGAAAAGATACGTAATACTAGGAAACTAAATTTTCATCTATGCTGTTAACAGAAAATTGTTGGAAACTTTGGAAATGAACCGTTATAAGTAGACCACGGATGCTTATGCGTTTATATCGAATTTAAATGAACAAAATAGCGGAGAATGCACGTAATACGCAAAAAGGTACGCAATATTGGTAGTAAAGTGAAAATTATTGTATTTTGGGGAAGAAACAACCTTCCTTCTACAACGCTTAGAAGGAATTATCGATGGATGATTTTCACCACTTCGATGGTTCTGATATTAACGTAGCGCTGTTTCTTTCGAATTCGTCGGTGTATACGCGTCGACGGACGCAAAGGTTGAAAAACTCCGGGCTGCAATGAGAAGTACAGAGAGCTCGGTTGCGAGAGAAGCGAGCCTTAAGCCAGACCGTTTCCTCGTCCGCGAAGAGAAACACATTCCTAGGCCGGGTAATTAAGAGGGGGATCGGCATGGAAGTATCGAAGGCAACCGCGAAAGAGCATAACCACGAGGGGGAACTTATTTACGAGTACATCTGTTTATCCTGTTAAGGCGTATCGAGGAATTCCTCAACCGATTGGGACGATCCCTGGTAGCTGCCCTCGCAGCTGGGATAATGGGTCACCGCTTTCGCATTGGCACACCTGCGCTCTCCTGCTTTCTTGCTTTCCTGCGTCAAATTTTGTCTCTTCCACCAGCACACTGTAAGCGATATACTTTGACCGATCGGTACGCGGTGCCGACTTTGATATCGTTCCTCACGTTCGAAATTAGTATACGAATCCATCTTATGGATCTGTATGCGCTCGAATTTTGTCTCAGATTTCGTTTGGTACAACTTTTATAAGGTGAAAACAGATTAAGATAATAATAAAGTACAAAGTGTGACATAGAGTTGGATACGTCGATAAACAGTGTCGTACCTAATAAATCGTGTAGGGTTGGAATGGAATGCTTTCGTGTAACGTATGTATGTGTATGCTATGACGAATTGTTTCGCTCGCGAAAAGGACGGTGTTGTCCTTTGAGAACGTCTCCCCCGTTGCGTTAGCAACAGGACGAAGTCGATTGGATAGTTGAGCATACGAAACCACTGAATAAACACCTAATTTTCGATTGTCCAATTTTTACTTTACCAATTTACTTCAGCAATGTTTACCTTTTACGTTTCCACTACCAGCTGCGCTTTATTCCACTGAATTTCAATCGCAATTTTATTTTATAATTGACATTAACAACGTCACAGATACGAGATTTTATCCATAAAGTCCTGTTTTTGTTCCGGTTATACCTTACATCAAGAGGATTTGTAAAATCTTATTCCGAAAGCAAGGACAAGATTGTTTCGCAGGCGGGAAGGCATCGATCATGAAAGGAATCGATGTGTGTGTTCCAAGGGGGAATTAATTACGCGATAGCTCGCACATCGGTCGTACATTGATGCAGCAATAAACCCTTTTCTCGCGCCCACGTTTCGATTCAAGAGGAGCTATGAGAACGCTGAACCGTATCTCACGCGTCTCTTCCACCTCCTACAAGGAGGGGATCTTTACTCTCTGTGTCAGACATTTAGAGCCCATTGAGAAACATTGCAGACGATGCTGCGCCCTGCCGCCTTCGTTTACCGAGCTGTGTTAACCGTTCTTCCTATAGGACCTATGTTTCGTACACACGTAAATTAACCAATTCGCAACCGCGACAATGTGTCACTTAAGCTGGCTGAATTCGTAACAAAAAATTGGATAAACGTAATAAATTAAGTCACCCTATTTAGAGGGTAAAAGTAGTCTATATAAGGTTCCATTTCTTTAGGGATGAAATTACATAAAAATCCGCAGTGTAAATAATGCTACTCTAGCAAATGTAGTAATTAATTATGGTTAGACTGCAGATTTTTGGATACGTTCATAAAAAGTAGCTAAATTAGGGGTAGTTTCACCCTCGAAACATTTGCAATGCTCTCTGATTTGACTATTCTACGTACTTTTGCATACTGCGTACCGTATATACTTATTTGTATACTTAATCTCCTCATAAATGCAAAATCCACCGTCTGGTTACGATTTTCTCTAGACCAACTTAACTCCACTTGAACGAATAACCAATTATCCGTACAACAAACAAATAAATAAAAGAAGCAACCGGGGAATAATTCTATACAAAATGTAGGGTAAATGTACCACGTACTGTTACTTTAAGGTTTGCGCGTAACTTTATTTAACTATTTTAGAACGTCGTTAACGTAAAGATCGTACGTACCAGTTTGAAGCCTAATATTGTTCAACCGCTCTTTTATTCATGAACATTTTTTTTATATGTTCAATATAATAAATTCATTACTACGTAATTGAAAATGTGCAACAAAGTCCAATGTCCTTCGTACTGTCACTTGAAAACTTTTTATTTAAATAGAAACACCTTTTACATATATTAACACGTCAGTTTGTGTAACAGATACAAGATATATAATAAACGTATCGTCTTACTGAATTATCACACGTTCCATACTTTATAATTATATTGATCACGTGTTAATGCTCAACAGCAGATTTACCTCCCAATATTTATTTACAAATATTAAGTGTAAACGAATATAGAATGTCTATATGTTGTTACGTAAACCGAAGTCGAAATTTAGTATGAAAATTTGTTTTCTTACGATTCTTTATACACCGCTTCTCTATTAAATAATATAATTCAAGTGGCAGTGACGGCAATTTGATCGTTTACCCCAGGTTGACGGATTTATACCGATTTAGAATTCACAGTTTCGTTCGACTCCGAATCCTTTTCGGAAACGATCGATGCTTCTTCATTAACCTGCCATTTGTTCACGCGTGTTAACCTCTGCTCCTCGGGGAGGATGTAATTCGATGTCGCCGGGTTCATAGGACGGACCTTTCGCTTTGGACAACGGGAGGACAACGCTTCCCACGGCAGAAAAAGCGAAGATTCTCCTGTCCCGTAAACGGTTCGGATGTTCCCTTGGCCCATAAATGGCGCGACACGGTAGTGGCGGCAAGCCGAGAGTTCGTATCAGCAACAGGCATCTGAGGCACCGTGTACCTACCGATGTGTTCTTACACGTGTGGGAAGAATGTGGAATATCGCGAATGGAATGAAGCAACCCGGGACACGCCGCGTGTAATGCTTGCTCGGCCGTGCTCGTGTGCCGCGTGTGCACACATTCTCAGACGGTCTACCTGGTGCCCCGTACACGGCCGTCGATGTGCTCGATTGCGCGTGTGAGCGTATAATGACCGAGAACAAAACGCCGCGAATTACCGCTCGCTATCACTTTCCTAATGCGGCGTCTTCTTTGCCGCCAACCCATTTCACCGCGCGGAAAACGAGAGTTTCCCAAATGTCTCGCGGAAGTCGAGAGTTCCCATTCATCTTTGCCGAGCGATACGGCGCGTAGCGTTATGGCGTTATAAGGAATATAGTAGACCGAGGCGAATCCACTAGCAGGCTGATGGCAGATTAACCCTTTGACCGCGGCGCGATATTTTCGCGATACGCTAATCGAAAATGTGCGAATGGTTTACGCGTACAGAACAGTTACTTGTGAATTAATATGTCCGAGATTTATGATAACGAAACGTTAGATTGCTGTTGATTTGAACTTCCAAATGTTGCTATGAAATCATATGTTAGGAAATTCATCTACGTGTGTTGTATTATACAAAATCTATGGGACGTATGTGTGAAAGGGTTAAAATAAAAATTCGTGTGCTGAAACGATTGACAGACTGTTGGATTAAGAACACGAGAGAGGGATGAAATAACATAACGGACACGATGTAAGAGTGGACAAATCATCTCGCGGGACTTCGTGTCACATAGTTTGAAATAGCAACATGTAAAAGGGTCAGAATTTTCGGAAGAATATTATCACCCGAAAGGGAATTTAACGCTAGATTTATGGAACCCGCCAATTTGATGGCTTTCGAATTTTATCCTTCAAGTTAGGAAAATCATAAGTATTATTTTTTGCAATTTATATCGAGCTCGATCGATGCAATAATACGAATACGTATCGTACTTTATTAATCCCCTGTCAAAAACCAAAGCAGTAGCGAGAAGATGCCAAAGATGAAAGGGTTACAAGTATAAAGGGACAATGGTACTCCAAAGATACTCCAAAAACGACAGCAAAGAAGAGATTTCTTGCAAAGTGACTCGAAAGAAAAGGTTTTTAATAAAATGATACCGAATGAAGGAAAACACGGTAAAATCTAGGAAGTGGAATAAAACCATCCCAGAATGCGCGATATTCCAATTGCATTCGATAATAGCTTCGTATTTATTCTCACAGACGCGCAATTGATTTTTCCCCAACGCATATACATAGACACAACGGTAACGCGTCCCACGAGCCACTCGTACCTGTTTACAATGCTACAAAATAAGACCGACGACGTGGGACTCGTAATTACAGAGGAGTCGCCGTTCGTGTACTTTACGTAATCGGCCGTCCCGAATTACTTTAAGATTAACATTCTTCGTGGCACTCGGCTCAGCTCAGTTCCCGCGGAGAGTTCTTAATCTAGCCGAAGATACTTAACGTGCCAGTACAATAATTGTCGAGGGGCCGAGGAAAAAATATATTGTGCCTAAGCCGCTTGTTAACATTCCTCCCGTAATAAATACATCTTGCTTGCTCGTTGAATGCCTCCCTCGTTATTAATGAAACTATCATTGCTTCTCTCCTTACGGTACTTCTATCGCGTTGTAACTTATATTCGTCCCATTTCTCCATGGTTTCTAAAGTCATTCATCGGTGACATTAGAAATATGTTGAATTAATTGCTTGTGTTTTCGACGAGTAGCCGAAGGAATCCTCCCTTGAAACATTTTTTGGGGGGATTTGAGAAACAGGAACAAATATACCTATGTGTTAAAATCCGATACAATTTAGACTTGGCGAGCAATTTAAATAGCCAAGGATTCTCTAATGAAATTAACTCCTTGGCTCGTAACGACGAGTATAGCTCGTGAAACCGATTATAGTCTAAATGCACGCTGCATTTCTGATAAATGCTAATTTTAACTCTAAATATATTTGAAAACTATAAGATTAAGATTTCCATCCGACAGAGTGTCAAAGCAGTGAGTATTCAAGTTAAACTTCTAAGCAACTGAAGAATTAATAGAGCAAGTGGTAAACGCTAGATTTACGGACACTGATAGTACAATTTTAGAGGATCCCTAAAGACGAGATATATTACGTGTAATGAGATATATTTATAGGCGGAATAAACTTTGATATGTCAACATAAATCGTTAAAAAAGAATATTTATCATTTCTGTAACTTTAAGCAGAAATATTGAAATCCGTCAAATTGACATGTTCCGTAAATCTAGCGTTTAATTTATA
Source organism: Eucera pruinosa (assembly GCA_028830335.1). NCBI lineage: Eukaryota > Metazoa > Arthropoda > Insecta > Hymenoptera > Apidae > Eucera > Eucera pruinosa. Next base: position 12,555,759 of record JAMYCR010000007.1, read on the forward strand.
GTTACAATTTAGAAACAATTTTCGCTACGATAGATCACTGGATCGGCGGGCGGCAGCGTGACCAACGATGACGTCACGCTTGTGAAGCGAATTGGCCGCGAGCGATTCAATATCGCAATAATTACAGTCGATTCGTAATCGACGCGGTACATCTAGACACGCCGATCGAACACGGAGAGGAAGAAGGAAGCCCGTTCGAACAGAGAAACCTCTTGATTGGCCCAGTTAGGATACGAAAAAGATCTGGGCGAAAGGAGAAGCATAATCGAGAAACACGACGCGACGCGGACGAGATTAGACGGCTCGGCGGTCGCACGTGGTCTTCGAGAAGAGAAGAAAAAGAAGACTATCTCGCGATCCCTCGGAAGCGATGCCGGTTTTTCTGGACGGTTACTCAACCGAAAGACACTGCGAAACAGACATTTCGTCGTTTTCTTCTTCTGCGGATCGACGCGGAGCGAAAATAATTTGCCCGTTCAGGAAGTTCCCGCGACGCGTTTATGTAACTGCGAAAACGACGGATTTCTCGACGTTCACCTCCCTCTTTGTGTTCGATTTGGTCCCGGTAAATTGTTCGGACTCCTCGTAAATGCCAGTTACAGACGATCAAAATCGAACGGTAAATCTGTCGTTCTGAATTCCATCCGATCACATATATATATATATATATATATATATGTTGTATATATATATATCAGCGAATGTTGAACGCGAAACACATGAATGTCACGATTTTACGAGCGCGATGTTATGATGACGCTTTCTCGCGTGTTAATTTAAGCAATATCAAATTGCAAATGCAGCATAAATCTTTGCGGAATCTTTACCGGGGCGTTTGTGAAAGCACGACACACGAGTGATGCAGAATTTAATAAAATATTAGGTTGTATCGTGCGAGATTGCCGTTTCCGTGGATCGAAATGAAAACGATATACACTACCGCTCGTAATTATTATTCGAACGATTTCAAAAGACAGTTAGACGTCGCTTCGATAATTTAGGTATAAGATACGTACAGTTATAAGTAACTAATTTTTAGACTGACTAAATACTGTCCACTATTCTGATAAGGACTATACTACGCTGATAATAAATTTGTTGAATTGGAAATTTATGTGTTTTTCACTAAAGTGGAAATGAAGTACGAAACACCCATTGATCGAATAATTATGAGCGTTGATGTACGTACAAACCGTCTGGAAGTATTAGGTTACTTGCTATGCAATCTGATCAAATAGTTTTGTATTTTTGGATTTATTGCAGACATTTCCAAACAAAATTTACGTTAAACAATGCTACTGATATATGGAAAAACTAAAATGCATCGCACGTTAAAAATCTAACCAACAAATGGATAAAAGTGGAACTCAGCTAAACTCGAACTGAAACAACAAAAAAGTCCAAGCGAAATTTTAACTTCATCCGTATCTGTAATCAACGATTAAAATTTAGTAAAGATTGTATTACAGAATCTTTTAAAAACCAACTCTGCATTGCGCAGTCTTTACAATATACATATATATATATGTAATTCCAACTACAAAAAGAACCATACGAATATCACCGCTGATGATTGAAGATCGATACGAAGACAAAAGGAAGTTTCGAGGGCTAGAAAACGTAACCATCTAAGGATAGGAGAGATTCGACGCGATCAACAGGCACAGTTTACGTGTCCGCGGTGAGCTAATTAAAATTCTTCGGCAGAGAGAAAGGCCTCAGCCGGTGGCCCAGTTATGATCGAGATCGAGAGTAAAAGAGAGATTATTACCGAATGCGATCAGCAGATTAGGCGTGCGTGAAGTGGGTGGGTATACACACCGGAGGCATCCAGTTGCTTTGGATTGCGCCATCCTTCGATCGAGCTTTCAAGGACCCTCGGGGCTGACCGTCGAATACCAAACAGACAGGGGAATAAGTATTCCGAATGGCAAGTCACATTTCGCGACCATAATCGACCTATATAGATCGGTACTAAGGAGGAGAGCTACCAGATGAAAAAATCATCCGAATCTACCCGCCTTTTTTCCATTGCCTTCTTTGTTTCCCCCCTATTGGAACAGTCGGAGCGAGAAACTTGCAAACTCATACCTCGATGAGTTTTTTTCTGCCGACCGAAAGCGAACGTTAACGTTACCGATGCGGTCCTTTTTATGCTCTCCTTTTCATTTGCCGAATTGATAATTATGTTTGCACAAAACCTGACGACAGCCGTTTCAGGCCTACCGGATTAAAAACGGAAAGTGATCGGGAAGCGAGCGAGATAGAAGATACGGCCACGTTCATAAGTATCTACGGAAGTTTGCGAATCTCTGATAGAAATAATGTTGGCGATTATTACACTGCGGATGTTCACGCGATTATGGAAAACTTCAGCTTGCGGATAAGTATAGACTGCAGGTATTTAAAGAAGTGGAACGTTAATGGGGATTTGTTTTGTCCTGTGAAGATTCTAATATCTACTTTTCTGCTATTTCCCATAAAATAAAATTAGTATGCAATTATAAAGTTGCATATATCGAATCTTAGAAGACTATTACGATACTTGGAAAACTGTTTATATTCAGATTTTTCCTTCGTATTGTTTGCCACTTAATTTAATGCTTTCCCAGTGAATTCATAGTAAGACCAATCGCGGTTAAATTAGTATTTACAGTGCCGAATGCAACGAAAACAAAGTAGATATTTAATTTCGTTGAAACTAAATGTTGAATGAAATCAAAAGGTGGATTATTCATTGATACGCCTAATATAATATATATTTCATACATCGTTACTACAAACACGCCTAAGTCCGGTTACTTGTGGTCGATAGTATACGTAGGAGTCGCAGAGAACACAAAGAAATTTGTCAGGATTCAAAAGTTCTCCACGGCATACTTTCGTGCGGCTATCGACTGGCGGTGTTACGAAATCGATAGATCGCACGTTGTATATCGGACGTATATCAGGTACCGTTGCGGCCTCGCGACGTACCTGGACGCCAGTGTAAAATGTGAAACCGGAGACGCGCCCTATTCCGTAGGAAAAACAATACCGTTTTATATGTAAATCTACACCGCGAATGCGCGACTCGCTTTAACGTCGTCCTCCGCGGCCAAGCGATGCAACTTCTCCGCGAACGTGCAAACTTCAAAGTCGAAGTTCGCGGTACAATACGCCAGCGAGTAGCGATCGAAACAGTCTCGCGGAAATCATGTTCGCTGGGAATGAATCATCGAATGGAATCCGAAGACCGCACACATATTCGCCGAATTAAAATCGTATTATTCGGTAACGAAGAATTTCAGCCTAAAGACTCGATAAATCAAAGACGTTGGAATACCGGTGGAACATTCATCAATTTCTGAATTATGGTTAATGAAGAGCGTCTCAGTGGTGGAGGAGGGGAGAAAATTGTTTGAGAACATCGAGAAGATTTATCGCGATCACGAAGCAACGATCGGTCGAAAAATCTGGCAAATTCGCGTGACGTAACGCGAAACGGGAAAGGTGCGGGTAATTGATAAGGTATCAAGCGTTACATTGAAATATCGTTCAGGAGAGCGGGAGAAAGGTTTCGCGAGGCGGTGGAGCAGCCTGCACCGGGTTCCGGACCCTTTCTCGGCCCGAGATCGGTATCAAGCCGCTTGATCTATCATTCCGCCACCAGAAGTGCGGCTACATGCATGCACGCGCGTGCATGCGCGCGTAAATGCACGAAAGCGCGCGGTTGCGTCCACGTAACGCCTCGTATACACGTAATGAATTCTTTTTCCCCTTTTTCTTTCTTTTATCTCCGCAAGCCTCTGGATACTAATACTGTTACCGTTAATTACGGTAATCTATCGCAATAATAATTCCGTTGCTATTATTATTGGAGAAAACGATTCGAATCAATGGTAGGCGCGCTTAGAACGGGAACAATATACAGTCAGTCGCAAAAGGCTGCGTACGTATTTTAACTTTCAAATAGAGGCAATGTAAATTAGAATTGTTAAATGTAAATAACTTTCAAACGTTCGTATGTATGCTAATCTTTTTTTGATAATTCGCTTTGCGTGCTCGAATCTTCGATACTAAATGTTTCTATTTAAGTTTAGTATGCCACTGTTATATGCGTTCCTTAACCAATGGGTTTCTATTATCCGTAAACAAATGAGTAAATAAATATTTTGGAATAATACAAGTGGTGCTGAGGAATGATAAAATATAAAACTTCAAATGAAAAACATTTGTAGATTTGGTTTAATGAAGCGAGCATCATTGATTATGCGAATAAAGTTGCTCCTAAAAGTACGTAGAATGTAATTGTAGTTACGCTGAACATATTATTGAACGCAACAGGTGCATTAAAAATACAGTTACATTAACATCTTCGATTTTATACAGCTTAAAGCTTTTTAAGAATTTATTTTTATGGATGACACATCAGAGATGCATTAGAAAGTCTAACACTGTAAAAATATAGTTATAACAATAAGTTTCCCATACGTTAATGCGCGTACGTAATCTTTCCTAAAATGGTGTCGTTGATTTATGTACATTTATTTATACGCGAGTGAAAAAAGCATAATCATTGTTTTAAAATACTTCCAACTTTAAATAATGGACAAATTGATACTTTTCAAATGATCAGATATTTGAAGTTCGAAGGTATATATGTAGACTGTTGCTAATGACTGTACATATTTAATGATAATGCATCCGAAGTCCATAGTCTATAGCAAAATTACCATCAAATGCAACGGTCAAAGCTGAACCAATTTAATAAGAAGATAAGAAGCATAATCACAAATACACGCGGCAGATTATTTTGCCCGCGTGCTCGTCGTAGTATTTTGATTCGATTAGAAAAGCTGCTTTAGCATTCGTTCGCTGTAACGTCGTATGCATTACACTCTGTGAACCGTACCTTGCGCAACTCCGCAAGGTCTGTCGGGAAAAGTGCGAGATGACAAATGTAACAGGCAGCAAAGATAAAACAGACCGGACAAAAAAATCGCCGCACAATTGTGGCTTTTTTGTTAATCGAAAAAATGTGTAATTGCATATTCATATTCGTCTATTTATACGTTACGTATTATACGCATCCGTACAATGCCGACAGGTATCAAAGAACGAGTGCGGAGAGAAAAAGAAAAGAAGCGGCGTCCGCGAATATAAACGTGGCATCTTATGATTCATTTTTCTTCAGGCTTCGAGATCGCTATCAAGGATGTTTTCGACCGGTGGATCGCCAGTGCAGCGCGTGCCTATTCGCGGAGAGGTGTAACGACGCGGATGGTAGATGTTCATCTGCTGACAGCTACGTAGGCATGCATTATGCGAGCCTGTATGCACGTAGTCGGATGCTGCATAGGTGTGAGCTCCTCCCACTGATAATGTAACGTCGCACTGACCAATCGAACGTGACCAACGAACAGTGATCGTTTTGCCCCTTCCGTCACACGTCGACGACACCGAGTCAGAATTATGCCGAGGCTTCGAACGCGCGTGCAAAGAATCACGCGATACCGAAAAACCTGATTCGATACGGTAGAGCGACGATTATTCGAATTAATTGGGGGACAAATATGGGCATACGGTGACGAGCATACAAATGACGACCACAGGGGAAGAACTCGATGAGTCACATTGGTGGTAAGTTTAGAGGAGAGCAATTTTAACATTTTAGCTACGACAGGATTAAACGCGAACTGCGTAGAAACGATTTTAGTATTGAAATCGGTGTTCAATGCTTTCGATACGTTCTAACATTCTAATATAATTTCATTTAAAAAATTTGGATAAATACGTTGATAGTTAATAGTGCAATTGTATGTGATATCTTTTAACATTAACCCTTTCGCTACCAACACCTTCAACTGAGAACTAAAAGCGTAGGTAAGAGTAGCATTTATTAATATGGAAATAATATAGGTACAAATATTTGGATATCCTATGTAACTAATCGTGTGTACCTTAATATCGATGTACGAACGATGCTAAAAATCGTATTGTGCAACAGAAAAGGTGGAAGTGTAATTTTAATAAACGTCAATCCAATTCTTGGAGGCGTATATATACGTTCGTGGTAGCGAAAGGGTTAATTATGTTTAACTATTCTTATGCTTCGCGATTTTTGTTTATCGCGTTACTCTAATTCGAACAACAAGCGTTATGATAAAATTAAATAGGCGAAGGTGGCGGACGATTTTGAACGTGAGCGATTGTACAAAGTACATACTACATTCGAGTAACCGAAATTCGAACAATCGACGTTCCACCGTACGGGAATTGGATTCGACACGCTATCGCAAACGGAAGCGCAAAAATCGGCGTCCTTAAGTGTTGCATTCTCTATCGTAATATTAGTCAGCCACCGCCGAAATCTCGACCTCTGGTCGTCAATTGTTCACGCCTCGCGAGTGCACGCTGCTATGGCCTCGATTTTTTGCCAACCTGCGGTTTCCTTTTCGTTCCTTCTCGCTGTAAGGCCTTTTCGCAATGACCCGTAGGATGTACGAAAGAGTCGTGCGGACCCTGGATCCAATTGGACCGGATCGGGATCAAAACGGTTAACTAACGACGCCGTTAAAGGAAGATTTAGAGCGAACGTTCGCGCAAAGTGGCGCGAAAATGCAACAACACTGCGGGCGGGATTCGACGATCGGCTATAAAGAGGATGTTGGACACATCGATGATGGAACCTAAGAAGGCATTACGATATCGAGATTGCCAATACCTTGTGATTTCAGTTCGATGGGCCCCACGATGCCTCGGAGCTTCGCCGGCGAATACCTCGAACTTTGTTCGCCACCTTACCCCGACCCAATTACCTCTCTGTTCCATTAGAATTTGTAATGTCGCTCCGGGGTGTTCTTACCCTACTTGGCGCTCGCCGATCGCAAGATTCACCCGGTGGGAGAAAGTTGTTCCACGGTGATTTAGGAAATTTCAATCTAATTCTGCAATTTGTAGTCAAATCGTGGGCTATCCTAGATAAACCGAGCCACCTTCTTTAACTGGGCGCTTCGTTAAGGAAACTTCTACGTTTCCATCGTATTAAACAATTTCAATAGCGTGGCCCGTACATGTACGGCCGAATTTCCAATACTCTACATAGAGTTTATAAATTCTAGTCCTGTCGAACAAGGAACAATTTATTCGTACGAATTTTGGGTTACTGTGCTTATAAAATACATAGTGAAGATAATAACGGAACATTCTAAATGCACAAAAACATGGCTCCAGTTACGTAACGTAAGACGTACATGTACTGAGTTACTATTGCGGGCCTAACAATTTTTCACCGTATTCGTTAAAGGGTTAAAGAACGTGTATATGCTTTATCCGTAAAGCAAGTCCCAAAATACGCCGATTTAAAAAAAAAAGAACTGTTCCAGATTCAAAGGGTTAACAACGAAAAAGTCGTAGATCGAAGGATTATTGTTGAATTTCCTTGGCATCTACGAGGCTTCCGGTGTTCGATATAGTCAGCGGCGTGTGTGACCCTCGATGAGGTACCGATTCGGTCTGTCGTGGGCCCCTCGTCGCGACATGGAGAGTCGCGAGCGGTTCGCGCCGTCCCCAGCGATATTCGCGCGCGTAGGCGGCTAATGATGGGTTCTCACCATGTGCACGCGCGCGTCCCGTGTCGCGTCAACCCCGCGGGAAGTGTCATCGTACAGAATAGAATGCGAGAGGGAAGAATCCGTCGCGACGTGGTCGCAAATTCCGACCCACCTTTGTCAGCCTGAAATATCACGATCGACGATCTTTGATTGACGCTAACACACGCGCACACTAAGACGCCAGTTCCTCGCCCTGCGCGTAAAAATCGGGCAAATTACTGTAATGAGGTGCATACTCCTCCCATAGCCTGCAGTGAATGCGATAATTTCAGGTTTAAGGGTAAGGAGGTGCGCGAGCAGTTTTCGCAACCTTCTTTCCTCTCGATAGAAGATTATTATTCGTCTTATTATTCTCTCTATTCTTAGTGGGTGGATCTGTATCAATCCTTCCGCTACGGGGGATTTTTAATCAAATGCTACGATGACGTCAAAATATTGAATTGCATTGAGTTGTATTCGTACTACTCTTCCAATTCAAAGCTTTTGTGACAAAGAATTTCAAGTGTTTCGAGTCGTCAGCAGTAGTTTTCATTGCCAAAATTAATCGACAATAGTCGTCATCAGGCTGCGGAATTTTACGCGCTTATGGGAAACTTAAATGTGCTAAAAAGTACAAAATGCACCTAATACGCAAAAACATGCAAGATATCCATTGAAATCTACGCGTTAGTGTATTTGGAGCAAGAGGCAACCCTTTATCGAAATTTCATTTGTTCAATTTTACGAATTAAAATATGGCACACGTGAAATTCTTCAATGCCTATAGACACCAACACTAATGAAAGGGTTAAGCATCGTTAAAAAGTAACAATAGTAGGTAATTGCTAAGGAAGCGACACGACGATTAGAAACTTTAGGAAGAAACGGTGTTGTCTTTTGGCTCGCTGGATGAAAGGTCGCAAAAAAGTCGTGGAACGGCGAGGAGCGAAGGGAAGGGTCTTCGAGAGTGGCTCACGTTTCTTCTTTTTTCATTTCTTTAATCTGGCCGTAACGCTCTGACCAGGTAACTGTGTCAGGACTGCTGTGCTCGAGATCACCGACGGCGGTGATGGTTGCGCAACAAGGCGGAGCGAGCAGATCCACGAGGATCCGATGATCTAAGGTCTCGAGGCGTATATACCTACACTGCCTCCTCGATTTACTGGCCGTGCTTAGTTTCTCGGGCGTCTCGAGCAACCTAAAGCTAAGAAGCTAACCAGAGATTGACCCAGAAAGCCAGAACTTGGATAAAGTTTCCGCCAAATATGGCGACGTCGGGATGAGTAATTCGCGCAATCCACCGGCCGATCCACCTTGTTGCTTCGCTAATTAAAGGAATGCGTCTTCTCCTTTTCGATGCCGCGCCGCTAAGGATTGATAGAGTAATAAACCAGTAGAATTGGGTTCGATCTTAATCGTTGCAAAATCTTACGAATTCCAGTGAACTCGTTACGCGATTTTTGGTAATTAGGAACCACTACGAGGAAATAATATTGGTTGACCGAAAAGTCTCGTTGTTTCGTTTGAAACGTAGCATTGACATTGTGATACGCGTAAGTTAATATGGCAGAAACTTCGCGAAGATAAGTAAAACATTTGGAAGTATCATTTGAGAATGAAGTCGTAAAGGTTGACCACATTTGTCATGTTTGACGTTATCTTGAAATGTAATATATTATTCGAAATTTCGATGCTACATATTATACTACCACCGTGCACGTGAAAATGCGATACAAACCGAGAAAGAAATAATATGTTAATGCTGATAGATCTCCAATTTTTAGAAATCTAATCGGATTATCTGTTTGCAAGGGAATTGAAAAACCTGAAGGCTTATAGAACTCGCTTAGAGAAGAGTTAACGATACAATGATGAAAGTAGGTACCTAATACAGAAGCTAAGTGGCAGAGGAAATAGCGACAACAAATTTATCGCACAAACTTCTGGACTGCCTTTTAGAAAACCCATCGCGAAAAATCGGAATTTAAAGGTGCGCATAAGTGTATGCAATTATCGTAAAAAGTTGCAAGTGGTTCATTTTGACCATCTTGTTGTAGTTCCCGCGTTAAAAATTGCCACCGGCTTCTGATTCTCCGAATAGCACGAAACAAAGGATACGAGATGCAGAAATTGAAAGTTGCTTCATCGTATAAAAAATAAAGGACAACGATAGCGATCGATCATCGCGGATTACAAGCGAGCCGGACTGGTTCCCCGAGAGACGAATCGTAAAGAGTCGCGGGGGAGATCGGGTAGTAGGGGGCCGTGAACGAAATCGTAACAAGTTGGCCCGGTCCTAGGACAACCGGATTGTCATCGCGGAGAACCGAGAACCGGCAGTCAAGGGCCTAATGGTGGGGCAACGGTACAGTTGCGAAGAATTAGTGGCCCAAATGCGGAGAACGAGACGAGAGTATGGTGGGAGTTGGTCCCGATCCTTGGAGAATGGGACGCAGGAAGTCGAGCAAAGAAGTGGAAACGTTGACGCACTATTGAAACGATCTATCGGCGAACCTACTCGATAAAATAGGAACAAAGGCGCACGTGCGGGCCCATGAATATGCTAGTGATGACTGTAGAGGACAAATCGAAGCGATCGGAGAGCGTTACGTTCTTTCGCTGTTGTATCCTCGATTATCGAACGAATCCAGTAGAAGATAAGTTACAAATTTTGGAATCGAGCTGATAAAAAATTAAGCATTTCTTTTTGACGGGAAGAACCTTGTCGGATGGTACTCGGCAAATCTTGGAAACTATCCATCCGATTGACTTGAAATTTGCATACGCTATTGATTATAAAGGTATCTAAAAGGTAGCGTACGATTTCTCAGTTGTATCGAAAATTTTATTCCGAAGAGGAAGAACTTGCTTTTACTGAGAAAATTCAACCGCAAATGCTCGCAACATTTTTTTAAATTGAGATACAAAGAAAATCTGACGCTACATTGTAAAAAATTCTACAATGTATAACATATTCAAATTTCAAGTTAATTGGCTGTACAGTTTCGAAGATCTGCCGAGTGCCAAGCTCAAAAATATGATCTCGAGAAAAGCGCGATTAAAGTTCTAAGTGTCCATTTTATACGATACGTCGCGGGTGCTGAATTACCGCTACAACTTTGTCGCGTATTGAAATTTCATAAAATGCTTTTAAGATAATACTCTAAACAACGTACGAAAAGAGTATTCAATTTTTTGAAACCGTCTGGTTTTCATTCACAGATTTCATTCCTCTCTCTTTTCATTAAAAAGTTTCCAATACTACTGTTCGTTGTTACTCGGAATGTAACTTTTGCCCAATACACTGCGGTATGAAGTAACCTCTTAGAGGTGTCGGTATAGTTGCAAAGGTGAATTAGTTGGCCGAGAGGTTACACCGCGCGATTAACGACACAGAGTAGAGATAGCGAGCGTTACACCCGAGGCTCCTCTCGATTTCTTCCTCTCTTTCTCTCCCATCTCGAGGATATACGATGGTGGGAGGATTCCGGTGTGTCCACCAGGTAGGAGTGGTGCACCAACACTAGATCTATCCAAGGAAAGCGTCTCCGTCTCTCCGGCATCGTAATCCCTTCGCGGCATGGGGCAAAGAGAGGGAAGGAGAATGTCGAGGAGGAACCTAGTAGAGGAAACGATCAAGGAGCGTTAGAAGGAGAGGCCGCTGCCGCTATAGCAAAAGGAAGAAGACGCGAAGGATCAACAGGAGCAAGAGGGAGAGGGATCGTGAGACGAAAGACGGGGTGGGAGAGAGCAGGTCGCGTGCCGGCGTGGTGCTACTCCGTGGCTGAAAGAGAGGAGAGCACTTACCTTCCCGACGTCTCTCACGGTTAACACGCAGGGGGCTCCTCGCTATCCTTACGCGCACACCTTCCTACCTGGAGCGCACCGACGATCCACCCAGATTACCAACGACACAAACGAACGTCCACCGTGTGTTCCTCGTGGTTCACCTACCTACCTACCTACCTACTTACCAACCTACCCGCCAACCTACGAGTTCAGTCTCCCCGCCCAGTCCACCACGGTACCCTTCTCTCTGTGTGCGTGTGGTGTTCTCCTCTCTCCTCCTCCTCCTCCTCCACCTCCTCCTCCTCCTCCCCCTCCTCCTCACGCTTCCTCGATAAGCTTGGTCTACTTTCATCTCTTTCTCTCGCTCTCCTCTCGTGGATAGCGCCTTTTTCTTCTCCCCTGCTATACGTTTCACCTCCGTCTCTCCTCTCTGTGTGTGTTCGCCGATCGCGACCACGCCGTGTGCTCCCGTCTCTACCCGCTCCGTTTGCCCGCTCGCGCGACGCAGCTTTACTCCTCACCGATACAACTCCGGCTTACTCACCACCGTCGTACACAGCCTCCTCTCGTCGTCGCAGCCGTCTCCTGCGCCGCGCCTCGCCTCGCCTTGCCTCTCCGCGCCACGCCACGACTCTCCCCGTTCCTACCTTGCCGAGCCACGACTCGCAGCGAGTCGCGTCTCACGAATCTCCTCGAGAGCGCTCGCTGATATTCCGCTTCGTCCACGAGGTAGCCCGACGGGGGGGATATCACACGCCTCGAGAGAGGACCTGGACAAGGAGCACCAAACGATCGCCGGACGGTGCTGAGCAACGTGGTTAACTCCTTCCGTTCCTCCGTGCTTCTCTGCCGAGGAACACGAGCAGTCAGGACTCGGCTGTCCTGTCGACACGACACGCGATCAACGCGATCGATCCGACGCACGCACGCGGGAAACGTCCCGCCGGAACACGCACCCCTCGCATCCCCCATTCGATACACGCGGCCCGCGAATCCAAACATCCATTGATTAAGCGTAGGTGTATCGGTGAAGATCGAATAGGGTGTTAGTTACCCTAGGTTGGTTCGCCAAAGTGACGATAGTTCGAAGAAAGGAGGACGCAGTTTCTAGTCAGGAAGAAGAGGAAGGAGAATAATAATACGAGGATATACATATACGTTGTTCACGCCTTCGTCCCGTATTATATTTGTGTTGATCGTTGGAAAGTTCGGCGCGTGGGACATTTGCCGCGTGACACGCACGCTAAAAAGCGAGGGAATCGCGTCTGTCGCTCGAACACGTGGTCGCCACTACCACGAGGTCTGCTCCTGGAACGCTGAATCCCCTGGCGGAGCCTCGTCGCATCGTAAACACCGTCGGGATGTTCGATCGGACGTTCCGAACTGGATACTCGTAAAACCGCAGTCTCTGGAGGGATCGATGAAAAAAGAAGAAGAAGAGTGCCTGAGTGTGAGGATAGTGTGCTGTTGTTGAAACCGGAGTGCCTCCTACTTTTCCTCTTCGCTTTCTTCTACTACCTCTTCTTCTCTTCCTCCCTTGTGACTGACTTGACTCTCTTCTCTTTCTCTCCCGTGGAAAACGTGGTGAACCCGTCGAACGGTTATGCACGCGTGATCGGAGCAAAAAGCACGGGAAACGAGTTTCAGCAAAAAGGGGAAAAAATACATTGCAACGGGACGCAGGTGGGAAAGTGAGAAACCGTTCACCGGAAGTGCAGCCAGCTACCCCCCGGCTTCAAGGTCGTGGAATGACGCATAAGGTAAATCGATTTGTTTTTCTTTGCTCCGTTCCCTTGCGCTGTTGCAAGGGTCCGCGGCTTCGACCGCGGCGCCTCTGAATATTTATGAAGCCGATCGCGTTCGAAACGATCGTCGCGTGAATCGAAGACCACGAACAACACGCTCTCAAATTGATTGAGACGTTTCGCCCGGCTCCTTTACTCGGCTAGCGACCCATGCCGATGAAATCTCGCTTCGTACTCCTTGCTATACGATCGTCTTACCAAATATCGGAAAACGGGAACACGAGTATCCACTTCGACGCGATTGATTTTCACTAGCCTTGCGATGGAACTCGGAACACTTCGAGTCGTGTGTAATGGTGAAAAATTCGAATCGCTTCAAATATGAGTCGAAGTCAAAAGGTCTTGATCGTCTTTTATATTCTTTATGGCTTGAAACTCTTAATAGTCGCGGATGTTTCGCGAGTTTTGATAAGTATCGAAAGTTTAATGAGAATTTAGTATCTTGCAAGCATTTTTATTACTTTTATGCAAGAAATATTATTGACACGAATTATTAAGGGAAATGTGAAAAGTTGGGATTATTAACATAGCTTGCAGTATTTGTTACGAAGTATGAATGTTGGTATGTTGGGAATGAGAGAAAGAAAGTTAAATAACATAGAAAAGATGTCTCAATGAGTTAGATCAAATTTCTAAGGCGATCTAGAGTTCTGAAAAATCAGAACTTCCAAGATTTCCAAGACTCAAATCTTTTAAAACTTCCAAGACTTTCAAGACTCACAAGACGTCCAGGACTTTCAAGACCTTTAAAAGTTTTAAACTTCGAATCATGTTAGAAGTGATTCGAATTTATCGCTAGATACACAATATGCATTCGAAGCGATTCGATGCGATCCAAATGGTTTGGCAAAATTTAATCAAGAGTGGTATTTTAACTTCTTCTAATTTTGTCTTTGTGACAATGAGAGATAAGGTTTAACCTTCCGTGAACCATATGGGGCTAAATTAATTCCAACGATCTCAAAACTACTGCAAGAGTCTACTTAATTCGCTTATACTTAAGCACAGCAGAACCATTGCGGATCTTTTTATTTATTTCGTTAAGATCTTGAATCGTTTAATCGATTGCCCACCAATTCTTCAACTACTCAATTTTAAAGTATTCTCTGGAACATTGCGTAACACAGATCTGTGCAGTATTAATTTGATAGGACAAATAAATGCAGGAGTTCGAAACTGTATTACTAGAGAATTACGAGAACAGCTAATGAGTTTAACAGACGCTTAACACTAGAAATACCAAGGCGATCAAAATGATCGATCTGTAATTTTGTATAAAAATTGTGTAAACTTATATTAATGCACTTTTGAAGATTCGTGGAGATTTTCTGTAAATTGCGTAAATGAAAGTTTGCTTCCCTTGAATTATGCATTTTTGCAAACATCGTACTATTTTAATCACTTTGATGCAAAAAAATTATAGTTTAATTGCCGGTGGTAAGTCTAGTGTTTCTTCGGTGGTAATATTTATTCTTTCAAAGCTTCTTGCGTCTCAACTCTCGTATTACAAAACAATTAATAACCCTTTCCTTCTATTAGGTGCACCAATGAATAATCAACTTTTTGTATTAAGTTCTACATTTATTTTTAAGAATATCAAGTAAATACTTATCCTATCTTAATTGTGATTTCTTTTATTCTGTAACGATTAACGTTACTTTTTATACAAGCTATGAAATCCTGCTTGAAAGAAATCTTGATCCTTTGATCCAACAAATTCATCGACACATTTAAGAATAATGGATCATTTATCAGGTTTGATATAAAGATTCGTACAATTTTTATTCACTTGAAAGAGTATGTCTTTATCCATCAGTATCGTCGTCGAACCAAATACATTTTTCCAGGTTTCGAAACATTTTTGGAATACACTTTTTGGTATAGTATCCAATACAATCAGCGATTTCTGTTTTACGTGTTCAGTAATCGCAAAATAATACCCTTTTATGATTCGTTTCCATTCTTAAGAAAAGAAAGAAGCCACAAGATGTTATGTCTGGCGAATACAATGATTATCGTATCATTGTGGTGGTACTTTTGGACAAATATTCACAAACAACTAACGATGTGTGAGCTATTGCGTTATCGTGGATCAATTTGAAAAAAAGAATCACTGAATACACTAAAACACAGTTTGCTTAATTAGCTGTCAGATTTAAACTACGCATCCGATATGGCCAACAATTTAGACAGATACGAAGAACAAATGTAACAACATCGCAATATAGCCATTTCTCAATCTGATGTTTCCCTCGCGAGAAATTTAAGAAAATTACCCGAACTTTTTAATCAAACCTCATATCGTTACACCTAATATCTTTCTAAGTATTCTCGTCTGGTTTCTGCTAATTTCCTTCGACGTAAAATGGCTGCAAGTACGAAAAGTAAATAAAACAAATATTTTCAAAATATACGCAACTGGTCTCAGTTTTCGCGTATACGCCTGTAGACGTTTCAATTTCGTAACAAAGTCAGAATAAAGTTCATAGTAAAATTAAGTTTGCATGGTTCGCTTGTCGACTTTTATTCGTTCAGCTGGTTCGCGAAGGGTTAAATCGCGGTAGGGCGGGGAATTTATAGTGTCTAGAGTGGCGAAGAAATCGGTCGTTTGTCATCGAAGAAGAGGGCAAAAAAGCGAATAACGTATAGGTCCATAGATCGTTTTCCGTAACGCACGAACGACGACGACGCGACGCGACGCGCGTTTCACTCGACTCCTCCCGCGGCCGTCTAATTCGCTCGGAACCAGTTTCGAAGTCGCGCTTGCGATTCCGCTTGAAAAGTAAGCGTCGCCCACGCTCGTCCTTATATCACCGAACGGTTCGTTCTGCCGCTCAGACGACGAGACACCGCGAAAGCTATGTTCCCGCCGCGATCCCCAGCGTTTCCTCGTTCATAAATTTACCCGCCGAGGGCTGCGCCCATTCGAAGGATCGCTAAGATAACCTCCGGGTGATCGGCCAAACGTTGGCAACAATTTAAAATTTCCGCGGAATTCACTTGGAAAGCGATTTCATTTATTCCTGCTCACAATTAGAAAGTGATTTATTAGTTTATACTGGAATATACATACATATGAACGATATTATCTTCTTTCTTCGCTGTTATAAATATATATTGTGCAACATGGCGGCCGGTTAGGTGGTTAATAAAATCGACAGGTGTCAGAAATGGCCAAAGGAAGTCAATAAACAGGAAATTTACGACTCGCGTGCTACATACTATATGTACATACGCGTGCACATAGGTGGCACAGTATTGCGTAACGCGATAATGCTTGGTAGCAGGTCCCGGTACATTCAAATGTTGCACAATTTTCGAAATAATTATGTTGTCTGATGCTTTATTGCGACTCTTATTTACCGATTCGAAGCTCGCCCATTTAGCGATCGGGCTCTATGCATTCTCTTTGTAAATACGGCGCCATTAACCGCACGTGTGTATCGAAGCTAACAACTGCTGCATGGCAATAAACATTTGCAATGATCCTTCCGGATCATTAATGCTACGACCTGTTAATTTATTTTATCGTTTATTATCCTTAGCAATCTTTTTCCCCTGTTGCTGCCTACTTTTCTCTCGGTTTTATCGTTACACCAGAACCATAACATCTTCCGAGCAGATAATAAGGATAAAGAAAGTCTCGTATATTAATATTAGCGATGGATCTATCCGGATAATCGAACATCCGAATATTCGGATAACGACGCCAAGGATTATTCTCAATCCGGATTCCGAATATCTGAAATTGTTCTAAAAAAATGCGGATATCTGAGTATCGGTTGGATTTACATAATTACGTATTTGAGCAGAGATACGACTGTGTGAATCCTGTTCTGCGATGATATATTTGTCCATTTTAGTTCTATCCGGTACATTAATTGCATAATTAATCATCCTATAATATTTATATTGTGTTATAATAGCTTTAGACTTATTATTAGGTGTATCAATGAATAATCAACCTCTTTTATCCAAATCAGCATTTATCGTGAACAAAATCAGACACTTATTCCACTTTACATGCAATTTTTGCCATTATGTAATGTTCGACGTCATCTTTTGGGGAATTTTTGATAAAATAAATTTATTAACTCGTTTCATTGGTACACCTAATATTTTATATTACTCTATGAAACATAATAACGCAATATATTTAAATTAGAGCTGTAATTCTGCGTATTTTGCTTCGTTTCCGCACTATTCGAATATATCTATTGTACTATCCGAATTATTCGTGTATTTTTAACTATTCGAGTTATTTTATCACAGCCCCGAATATTCGAATATCCGAATTATACGGATAATAAAAAAATCCGATCCATACAACCAGCCCTACTCGTAATTATCGAGATTTCGTAAAGTTCCATATTACCACCTTACGTTTACCCTGTAACGAGCGCTTAAATCACAGCGACAATTCACAGGGAAAATTTAGGGTAGATGTATCACGTACTGCCACTTTAAGGTTCGCGCGTAACTTTATTTAACTATTTTAGAACGTATTTAACCTAATAATCGTTTCAGGTTGGAGCTCAACATTGTTCAACGTCTCTTTTATTTACGAACAAGAATAACGAATTAATTACTAATTCATTGAAAATATGTAACAATGTCCAATGTCCCTATTACTGTCACTTAAAAAGTTCTCGTGTAAATAGAAACACGTTTTCACATGTATATTAACACGTCAGTTTGTGCAACAGATATAAGATATACAGTAAACGTCGCGCCCTACTGAATCATGACCCGTTCCATACTTTGTAATTATATTGGTCACGTTTTAATGTTCATCAGCACATTTACCTCCCGATATTTATTTACAAATATTAACCCTAAACGAATATACAATGCCTATGCGTTGTTACGTAAACCGAAGTCCAAATGAATCTTTATACATTACTTTGCCATCGAATAAACGAATTGAAGTGGCGCTTACAGGAACAGTGACAGTACGTGGGTCATTTACCCTATGCGACGTCACATTCGTTATCCTACACGTTGTAAGCGTGTCCTCGTGCGTATCGATGGACAACGTTATCCGACCGATGCCAAGTATCGCACAACGGACACATTTTACGCGCTTCGCGTTTACCTCGAATCGGCGAAGGCGATCAGCCAGGGCGGAAGATTCTCATGGCGCAGGAATATTCGTGGGTGCCGCATAAATCTCCGCAAGTCGGTCGTCCGTCCTTTCTTAACGATCCAATGATTAAATGCCACGAATTCCCCGAACCGAGATACATTATTCATAGAAAACAAGCCGGTTCGATAGTGCACGCAGCACTTACGGTTCCGAGGGTGCAGCAACGTTAACAGTTAATTGATAACAGGTAAGCCAGCGGCGAGGCGCCTCGATTTTTGTTGCACAGGCCGCGCCGATCGAAATAGACCGACAAGACCGTTAACGGTCGCGCGAAACCAATACCATCGGCCTTCCCTCGCTTCTCTTCCCTTCTCGTGCGCCATTATTTTCTTTCTTTCTTTTCGTACCAACTCTCAGCTCCGCCGTTCTCCACGATCGATTCTTGCCACGCCATTAGCGATTCCTCGCGACCGCGTCTCCTCTATCTGCGTAATAATTCACCGTCCGCTCAACTTTTTTTTTTTTTTTTTTTCCCCCCCACCGCATCGAGTCCGCTTCGTAATTTACATGGACGGTTTGTATGTACAATTAACGTTAGCCGGATCGATAACGCTGCGATCGAGGGCGGAACGGATTGACCGATTTATGGAGCAGGAAAGAAGCGTCACGAGGCTTTAAAATTATCATTCGGGTTCGGAATGGGCGGGAAAAATTCGAGATAGAGTGTTGCGGATGTTTAGACATTTATGGGGGAAATAAGTATAGGAAAAGGTGTGCAACACGTCGAATGTGCAAACATGTGTAAAATATTCAACTTAAAGAAGATACTATGACGTTTGGTGGCTGCAATTAGTTCTTATTTAACTTCCGTTTCTTTACTTCTGTTTATAAAAGAATGAATTTGCATAACGATTCGCAGTCTAATCATAAGAGCCCATTTTTCATCGATTTCTGAGGATGTACTACCGTAAGCGTGAAGATAAAGTTCGCTAAATAACAGTAATCTATCGAATCATTTTTCCACGATCGACTAACAATGAGATCTACAAGAAACGTCGAACTTACTTTAATTCTGCCTTTTTTGGAAAATAGCGCAAACTGGACTCCCATCGATTGCCTCTAATTAACACTAAAGAATGTATAAACTGTAGTCTTTGTTCCAAAGGAAATTCTTCGCATTGCCGAAGTTAAAGTGCTCTAAATAACATTAACTTATCTATACAATAATTTCTCAGAATCCTTTACTTGGAAAATAGCATAAATTGGACTCTCACCAATCGTTTCCGAGTGATATTAAAGATTCTACAAACAATAATTTCTACTAAAAAAAACAATTCCTCTCGTTATTAAATATAAATTATCCTATGATTCGCTAGAATCAGTTAAAAATGAGATCCGCAAAGAATTTATATCTCCGTTCTCCCCCTTCTAAAAAAATAGCATCAACTGAGCCCCCGTCAATTGTTTCTGAATAACACCGCCGAGTCTACGCAGTACGGTCTTTGTTCCAAAGGAAATTCTTCGCATTGTCTGGAAGCAACGCGAATTCCTGCGACTTGTTCCCCGATCGTCCAACTATCTCATAACTGAAAGATTGCAGGCATCGGTGGTATCTGGAATAGTTTCAACGTGCAACGGTAATTCTGCCGATACTGTGATTTGGAAGGAAACAGCTGTGGGAGGAAGATTCGATGGGTATCGAATGTGGCACGTGGGCGTCAACTGGAGCGAAGTTACGCGACTCGCGGGTCGCTTCCTCTTTTTTTTTCCGATTGCCCAACGATCGCGATGCGTAAACGTGTACCGACGTTATTTGAATACGGCCACTATTACGAGAATGGAAAGCACGACAATCATGAGAGACTCCCAGAGGTTCGAACAATGTGTCCTCGTCTGGCGAGATACTCGCCTCTGGACTGGCGCAAACGGCAATAAAACGGTTCCTGAACGACAATGCCGTCCCCGTCCACGTCTTTCGAGTCCTCTAGCTTGTCATCGTGTTACGTTATTATCCCCCCAACAGGGAAACTGTCGTGAAACTTCGCATTCTTTCGAACTACACTCTTCCTAGCTTCCGATGCGTCCATATTAACCCCCTTGTCCTACGGTTATTTCATTACGTACGCGTACGCTGATATTAGTTGATCGGTGATTCCATATCGCGTCAAGTGCAAATCATTCGATTAAATCTTACAACGCAAAGCTAAAGGGATCGTGTTAAGTTTTCGGTTGAATCCGTGCTATAATTCACAGCACGAGTGTGACTCGTTGTTGCAAGGCAAAGGGTTAACCCTCCATAAATACTAGATTTACGTAATTCAGATTTCACGCGCAAAATTACAGAAATTATGTTTAACCCTTTAATTACGGGTTTATTATAAGAACTCGTGATATATTTTCGAAACGTAGAACACGACGAAATGAATATATGTATGTCGACAAATGATTATCTAATTTAAGATATAAGTTTCTGCGAATTTGCAATTATAAATTATATTTGCACATTCGCGTGCAAATATAAATATTCATTTTCGCAGGAAAGAGTGCAGTATTATTCGTATCTAGACTAAAATCTTAAAATCGTTTATTAACGACACCCGTGGTTTCATTCAAGTTTCGCTTTGCCGCGTATTGGCGACGGCCGTAATTACAAAATTAATCAACTTGCGTTAATCTTCATTGATGCAACGATATAAACAATTACTCTAATTCAACGTTCTCTCCTTCTTGACGACAGTAAAACTTTGGAACGCAACGTGAAACATGTTTGAAGTACGCTCCGCACTTAAAGGATTAATTTGAAAAGAGAGAGAAAGAGAGAGAGAAGCTGTACTAAATTCGCGGTTGAATTAAAGAAATGTCGCGAAGCGAATAGAAAGTAGAGTGAATCATTCGCGATCCATCGATACTAGCCGAGGGGTTGACCGAATATTCGTAATTCATACGGACGCTGCAAGCAGTGACTTACGTAAGCACATTTCAGAAATTAATCCTCTTATCCTACACGCTTAAAAACACACAGAGGCGATTATCGCGCGCAACCCGTTTACGCTGTCCGCATTTACTGTTAGTTAAGTCCGCGCGAACGCGAGCGGCCGGATGAAACCGAGGCGACAGAACTCCGGGAGAATCGCGTTTAACGAGAATTTATATGCTCTTTTTCTAGAAGACGCGCGCACAAGGTTGTAAATGTAAATTCGACTCGGTAGAGAGAGACAGGGATGTGTTCGGTGGCATAAAGCTGCTGCGTGGGCACGCGCACCGACCGCGTCTATTTATACGTAGGTACACGTACGTACGTACATACACACACAATGGGACTCGCTGCTTTCAAATTAAATTCGAGCAGTACCGCAATGCCATTGTTAAGCTCATTGCCGTGGCGGTGATCCCACCTATCGTAGACTAGCACGCCCACTTTTCATCCGCGGAAAAAATACGCCGGTCGATCTTGGATCCGAGGACGAGACGGCAAATCGTTGCGCACGCGAAATTCTTACAATTTCTCTGTTGCAAACGAAACCGAATAGGGTAGATGTACCACGTATTGCCATTTCAAGGTTCGCACCGTAACTTTATTCAACTATTTTAGAACGTCGTTAACGTAAAGATCGTTACAGTTTCGAGCATACGATTGTTTAACATCCAGTTCATTTATGAACATCTTTTTTATACGTTCAATAGGATAAATTCATTACTACGTAATGGAAAATGTAAAAGAAAATCCAATGTCCCTCGTACTGTCGCTTGAAAACTTTTCGTTTAAATAAAAACACGTTTCACATATATCTTAATACGTCAATTTGTGTAACGGATATAAGATATATAGTAAACGTCGCGACTTACTGAATTATGACACGTTCCATAGTTTGTAATTACATTGGTCACGTTTCAATGTTCAACAGCACATTTACCTCCTAATATTTATTTATAATGTGGCAGCTCTCCTGCACCCACCACTAGAGGGACATACGAAATAGGCTTTCTCGAAAGTACTCGCTCCAACTACCTCGTCCATATATATATACCGCCTTTAACCTTCCTTCCAATATCCCAAGTCTAAGGCAGGGCCTGTTAGGTAGCCGCACTGATGAGTCCACTAGCAGGCCCAGGACGAAACGCAACACCCTTCCTTTTCCTATTCTATCCCCTCTCTACAGCTCCACAATAATATTAAGTGTAAACGAATATACAATGTCTATACGTTGTTACGTAAACTTATGTCGAAATTTCGTATGAAAATTTGTTTACTTACGATTCTTTATGCATTACTTTGCTATTAAATAAGCGAATTAAAGTGGAAATTATAGGAACAGTATAGTGACAGTACGTGGGACATTTACCTTATATTCAGCTATATTATTTCTAATAGAAATCTACCAAAAGTAAATATCAATGTTTAGATTTAACCCAATGGTTATTAGGTTGTAATATAAATTTGTTACATTTTTTTAGGGCACTTTTTTAAGTACCAGAAATTCTACAAGTGGAGAACATTTCAGTTATCAAGAAAATGAAAGGATGGTTATTCATCAATGTGACACATATGTATATAATTGACTAAACTTATTTCTGAATTTACAAATAAAGGATCTTAAAGACACGGATGAAACGAGACGAATATATTTTTTACTGCACATATATGTAAAATTGAAGCAACGAATCTCAGAAGTTCGTAACAGAAACTGCATTTAGGCATCGTATCAACATTTTGGTGTAAGGTAATTAATTTCGATGATCTCTTAAATTTGCTCAAAATATATGTGAATATTTAGGTTGAATAACTAATTAGGGATCTCTTATTGAACGTAGATATAAAATTACAGCAATTAAACTTAGAACTTCGTAGAAGAATTGCATCTACTTATCATAGGTATCAAATTTTTCGCGTAGGTAATTGATTTCAATGGTGTCTTAAATCTACCCAAAATAAATATCAATATTTAGGTTTAACAACTAATTTAGGGTCTCTTATTGCACACGGATATAAAATTGCATCAACGAAACCTAGAAATGTTTAAATGAATTTCCTCTATTTGTAGGTATCGTATAAAAATGTTCGCGATAGGTAATTAATTCCAATGATGCCCAGAATCAGTACAACTTTCGAAGCTTAGCTCCATCGAAACGAGCTTCTATTTAACCCTCCCTGTAGAATATTACGTTTAAATCGATGAAAAGTCGTGGAACGTCTCAATTGAGACAGGACGCGTTCCGTTTTTTCTCATTCGTACAAAGAATTCGTGTTAATGTTGGAGATGGAGCAAAGAGATAGGCGAGAAAAGAAACCGACAATTTATAAACTGGTTTAAAGCGAACACGGGCGTGACACTTGCGCGGCGCAATTCGCCGAAAGATCATTCGACCAGAAGTCGGGGTACGAACGTGACATTTTTACGAGCGCGGTGCAATCGTCGTCATTAACATGAGCATGCAATTTTTTGCCTCCGCTTGATTTATAGCCCAAAGAAACGAAATCACCAGCGCGCTGCAACAAAGTTACAATGATCCGAAAGCTTTCGAGATTGACCTTACGCCCGCCATCACGGTTTCCTGCGGCGTGCAGAGCAACTCGTCGAAAGGGAAATCGATTGGAACTCGAGGAAACGAGCGTATTGAATTCCATCGGATGGTATCGAAGCCGTCCTTGGTTAATTTCGCGGGATTAACGATTGCGGAACGCCTTTGGTAGCTTAAATTTGAGGCCGGAATCTACATTCGTGACGTAAGGATGATAATCGAGGTAGCCATAAGACGAAAATGCAAAAGAAGGGAACACGACACGCTACGTCTGCATAAAAACGATTCTGTCTCGTCGAAAATTCAGCTGAAATTTATTTATTCATTTACGAGTAAAGGTCCATTTGTGCGGCAATAAAATACAGGCAATCGCATTACGAAGGATTTGCAGTGCGTCTGATTATACGAACGATCTAGACTTTATCGCATGCAACTTTAGCCGATTTAAAATCGATGTTTATATATTTTTTTGTTAAAAAAAAATTGTCTTTTATCTGTTTTACTTTATTTCATATTTTATGGTACGGATAGCATTCTTTTTTGCCGCCACTATTTTCACGTTTTTGTATCATTCGGAATTCACCCGTGCGTTAAACAAATAAATAAACTAAAGTGCAAAGATAATAAAACAGCAAAGAACGGAACAGTAATCGACGACGATGGCCTAACAATTTATAAGGATTTTAGTTAAATCCGATTATCGTAAGAAGGTACGAGATATTGCACCAAAATCAGAAAGGCATTTTTTTTTAATTAATCGACGTCTGCAGAATTGTACCCCTTTTAATTGCTAACGATACAAAGGGTTAAGCCGCATAAAATGGGCCATTTCATATGCAACAGCCAGTCAACTTACGTTAAATGCCTGCAAGCTTGCAAATATTTTTCAAGCTTTACGTAAACCGTATATGTACGTATGTTCGAATTATATTCGAATATCGGACGAGTGAGAGCGTAACGTAGCCACAATAAACATTGTAATCCATTGAAATTGATTGCGAAAGTATACATTTACCGGTCGGTTATAACCAATCGTATCCATAGGTAATTAATTACACGACTCGGTTCGATAGCATACGCCCGTTACCCTGCATTTATATTAATTTCGTTGTACACCGCGGTTAGACTTTGGCTTGGGCTTAACGAGTCCACGCGGTGAATTACGATTCCTTCATCGGCCCGAGCTGCCATATCGATCGCACTCTCGGACATTCCTGGTGAATGTTCGACCGGTTGGCGAGATAATGTTATATGATAACCGTTTCGACACGAGGTAATTTAATGCGCGAGGGAATAATTCGCCGTTCGCGCTTTTGGCTTGTCGTGGCTTCGTGGCCTCCGCGAGACCAGACGTTCCCGATCCAATCGCGCTCTTTGTTCTTCCTCGTTGTTCTCCACCGCTGTTACGCCGATACCGCTCGCCTAACTTGGACCGTTCGATTAATCATGCACGGATGACCATGTTCGGAGCGTAAGGATGACTGGAGGAACGCGAAACAGTCAGAGTATGGGTCCAGCGTACCTTGACTCTAGGACTATGGATAGACGTTGGTGTTTTTACCGTGACTACCGATGGGATCAAGTTCATTGTGTACTTGGGAATAATAAGTGCCTCGAATAACGAGCTACTTCGTTAGAGTCGAATAGCTTTGATATCGAGAGCCGAGAGAGGGGGAGTAGAATGAGTTGTGCGAATAACAGCAATGTCAAATCGGGCAACACTGTTGCACAGCAATACGTTAAGATCGGAGATAAGGTATTGTACGCGGCATTGTGCGCGTTGTAAGCGGAGATAACGATCGAGAATAGGATAGGAAGTATCTTCCTTTTGCCGATTATGTTGAAACCTTGGCACACTTTTGCGTGGAAGACAGGGAAGTTCCTAATTCGACATCTGAATAATGGCTAATCGATTCCTTCTCCATCTAAGTACGCGCGTTACTCGTTGATAGTTAGTTCTTCGTTAGATTCGCAGCTGGCGACTGACGAAGCGATGCGTCGAATGCACGTGCATCAAATTGCTCCGTACGTGTCACCACAGAATCGAAGGTTACGCGTGCGTGGTATTTGGTTGTGCCACATGAAATTGTCGATAATTGTGCGGCGATCTGTAAGGAGCATAATTCACTATTCCTTTTCGAACCATGTATCGTATCGATAAGAAATTGAGATTGCGCTCCAAAAGCTGACTTAGAAACAACTACCGTAATCTGGAAATGGAACATTTTAATAATTTATCCAATTATGCAACGATATTTTCTATCAAAATTGAATACGATAGTTAGCGCCTATTTCTTTAGAAAATATTAATGCCAGTGATGCGTATTCTACTTTTAATCAAATATAATTGTTTTGACGATATTGTACGTTCTTTTTACTTTAAACTACAAGAATGGCAATTTTTGAAGTGAAAATCCCTAGGATGCTTTGAGCATGCAAAGACTATAGTAATCTTCTATGAAGACCTAACTTTGACTATGGGACTATCGACTATTTGTTAGTAAAATTAACAACGGTGTTACGTAAGGAACCAGTAAATAGATTCACTCGTAACGACTTTCATAGAAGCATTAAAAAGAACAATGAGAAAATTTTCCTTCGAATTCTGTAAATTCTCACGAGAATCCCTCAATTTACGCTCATTTCGTAAATGATCGGCTACCGATGGCCTTGAAAGGCCGCAGAAGCAGTTTGGATCCCCATCGCGTGCCTATTAGAGCATTCTAAATCTTCCCAGAACACCTAATCGCTCGCGAGCGTGAAACGATCCTCTAATGCGTGACCTTCTTCCATCGACTTTGCCAGGAACCAAAGAACGTTTCCTCGTTTTCAGCACAAATACGTCAAATCGCAAATCGCGAAGCATCCCCCAGGCAAACCTAATTTCAGCCAAACATGCAAAACTGCATATTACGCAGCAGTTCCTCCACCTTCCCCAAGACAATAGTTTCTAACAATATTATGTCACATTCTGGAAAATTTGATAGACGTACATTTAACGCTAGAATTATCGAGGCCGTCAAAATGACGGATTATTAATTTGCAATTTTTATGAAACGTGTATAAATCTGCAGCGGTACATCGTTGAGAACATTCCCTGATTTTCCGTACAAAATATGAACAGAGATTCATTTCAATTGCCTCACATATTTTTCTCAATCGTCTGTCATTTCTATTTCTTCGAAACAAATAAGCATATTTTAGTTATTGGTAGTTCTAGCGTTAATGCGCTGCAGTATCAAATAGAAATACAATAGTTCCTCGATTATCCGACCTCCTGGTCGTAAAACAAAAAGAAACTCGTTAGCTGTGATAGTCATAAAACTTAAAAGGACAAATCGCGAGCTTTAACCGTTTATCAATTTGGTGTATAGTTACTGTTGTAGTAAATAAGCGATACGTACATAAATTGTATGTTCCGGAATCCCCACGTACCCCGAAAATTATGTATTTATAATTTATACCTTTTTTGCCCTGAGAAGAAAAGATCCCCAATTTTTCAGACACAATTTTGATTAACTAATCGAGCCCTCGCAATTAAAGTATAAATTAGATGTAAATTTCAAATCATCCAATGGTTCTCCATCTTTTAATTCTCCTAAAAAACGTTCCTAGGGCTGCTCTTAACCCTTTGAGTACTATGGACGCACATATGCGTTCATTAAAAATGATCGGTATGCGTTTAACAAATGTTTCTATATTATAAACACGACAAAAACAAAAATGATCAATACTTCATAAAGATAAGCACATGTTTGGGAGGAATGAAAATATTCCACTTAATATTTAATAGTTAAGCTAATGAACATCCCGTGCAATCAATCAGGCTGAAAGGGCTAATTGCAGTAGACGCGTGGCTACGAAGATCTACGAAACGACGAAACGGTACAGCGTCCACGACGTCACTTCGTGGAAAGTTGATCCCCGATATTCAAGCGGAGGCTGGCCAATACCGAACACACACACAAATGTATACACAATCGGCCACGAAATCAGGAATAGATTTTCATGAATTTTCCTTTCTTTGTACCGTGTTGGCCTGATTTCCCCACCGTTGCCCCGGCAGAACCATCGCGGCGCCCTTTCTCGCGCCTCTTCCGCGACGTCTTCTCTCCCACTCGTTTTCTCTCGTTATCTTCGAACGCGACGTCCATCCCTCGATCTCCGTTCTACGTGACATCAGCTCCGCGACATCGGACCGTTTTCTCATGAAATATTCACGCGCCACGGGACACGAAATAAATCGTTTGTTAGTCAACCATTCCCCCCTTTCTCCACGGTTTCGATCGCGTACTCTGACATCCCTGGCACATTTCTTTTCGTCTGCGAGGGGAAAGAATTCGTTTCGGTGTCCCGTGTTGCGACGGAAGGAAGTCCCGATTCCATTCTATCCTACACGTGGACTTGAAAGCGGAATAACTGAGAGAACATGCATGGAACGATTGAACCTGACTGATTAGAGCCAAACGTGCTTCACTGGCGTACAGCATATTCTCACTTCGATGTCTGTACCGCGTAAGGACTAAATATCGGTGGAATTTTGGTAGCGGTACTATGATAAAAATACTGCACAGATAACGATATAATACCGAAATCGACTATTACTTAGATACTTACTTATACTGTTACGATAGACAAACCCGAAATAAACCACGGTATTATTCGGTAATTTTGGTAATATTCGTATCATATGTGGCAGTATTAATACGTTCGAGAACTGGCCGTGTGATGAAAATTCAGAGTAATGGAAATTCTAAACATTGGGAATTCGAAGCATTAGATATCCTAAGCTTTGGAGATTCAAAGTATTGGAAATTCCAAGCTTTAAGAATTCAAAACATCAGAAATCCTAAGCTTTGGGAATTCTAAGCTTTGAGAATTCAATGCATTGAAAATTGGAAGCTTTGGCAATTTAAAGCGTTGAGAATTCCAAACTTTAAGAATCCAAAGCATTAGGAATCCTAAGTTTTGGGAATTCAAAGCATTAGGAATCCTAAACTTTGAAAATTCGTAGTATTGGAAATTCTAAGCTTCGAAAATTTAAAGCGTTGGCAATTCCAAGCCTAACGAATTCAAAACATTAGATATTCAAAGCATTAGGAATCGCAAGCTTTGGGAATTCAAAGCATTGGGAAATCTAAGCTTTGAAAAGTCAAGGCATTGGGAATTCTAAGATTTGAGAATTCTAAGCTTTGAAAATTTAAAGCGTTGGCAATTCCAAGCCTAACGAATTCAAAACATTAGATATTCAAAGCATTAGGAATCGCAAGCTTTGGGAATTCAAAGCATTGGGAAATCTAAGCTTTGAAAATTCAAGGCATTGGGAATTCTAAGATTTGAGAATTCGAAACTCTGGAAATTTTAAGCGTTGAGAATTCCAAGCTTTTACGAATTCAAAACATTAGATATTCAAAGCATTAGGAATCGCAAGCTTTGGGAATTCAAAGCATTAGGAAATCTAAGCTTCGAAAGTTCAAGACATTGGGAATTCTAAGCTGTGAGAATTCAAAGCATTGAGAATTGGAAGCTTGGAAATTTTAAAGCATTGCGAATTCTATTGGGAGGATTCGATGTATTGGGTATAATAGCATTATTTAACATTTCGGTGTACGAGTCTCTCTGATTCGAAATACTTCGAATACACGTCGAATCGAGCAGCTCGAATTTAGGGCAAACAAGAGTCATCGATTACGCAACAGTTCGATCTGTACGCCGTTCTAATTACGAGCAACGTTCCACCGTTCCGACGGTCTCGTTCCGACTATAGTGGCCCCATTGGAACGATTACAATTAATCACGGGCAACGGGAGCTTTGCCGAACTCGACCAAGGGCTAATATCACAACTGCGACGCATTAATTAAAAGAACGCTTTCTAATACACGTCGAATTGAATTACAGCGGGTCATCGATCTCCTCGCTAACGGGCGTTCCCCGCGTCTATTTTCTATACTGTCGCGCTGCTCGTTTTCTCATCTGCCACAGATTTCACTCCTTTTAAATCACAATCGCCTATTAGGAGAAGGTGCGCTCCCATACGTAATTTTCGTATCTCGGTCACGAGCTCTCTGGGATCGCTCGAAATCTACCACAATTATATAATCGATATACGTTTGGGCCTCCGCTTATCTACGAATTCCAACGGCCGATCTGGAATCCGGAATTCTCTTTCACTCCGTGCTCCCTTTTTTTTTTTCTTCTTTTTCTTTTTTTTTATCGCTCACCAATTTCCATTGCCAGTGTCAACGACCTCGCAGCCTGTATCGATAAGCCGCGCATTTATAAAAGGTTTAAGAACTTTATCGATGATCTCCACCCTGTTCGCCGTGCAACTGATAGTGAAATCATGGAACAATCGATAACTTTCCTCGGCTATCACTCGAGTGGTAGGTATTCGCAAATAAAAAGTAGTGCACGCGCGCAGTGCACTTTCGATCGAATCGCAAAAACCATCACCGGATGCAAGCCTTCCAATACGACGAGAAGCGCACGTGTTTCGTCGACTTTACGTTGCTTATTTATTTATTTAATAGTACACGGGACAAAACCCTTTGATATACATAACTTACGAATTACTCGCAGGTGGATAAAAGCTGAAGTATTTGACGCTCGAAGCGAGCGAAAGACGAAAAAATATTCACTCCCCTACAATTGTTATTAATATTAATAAATACGCGATTAACCCTTTGCACTCGAGAGGCGACTCTCTGTCGCCAAAATTCTACTCTGTCTACATGTTTTTTTATTTATTTATCTATTTCTTTACGGGTTTGAATTCCCATGTACACTAAATTTCATATAAACAAAATATGAAAGGAAAATATCTTATAAACTAAGTAAGAAACAACAAATTACCATATTGACATTTTACAGCATATAACAGACGCATACATGAGTAACACATTAATAACACACCAATTATATAAAACAATTTGATCTTCTATTGCTATTTGTAAATACCGTCTCTTCCTGTACGCATTCAGTAATTTCTTATGAAATTGGGTATTCTTCTCCCGTCCAATGAATAAAAGCAACCAATTTTAATAATTCTCGAGTGCAAAGGGTTGATACAGTTTTGTTCGCCGAACAACGTACGATGATTTTCCTACGAAAATAAGGTGCGATTCCTAGTAGATGCAACGAATTAATACCGATTAAAGAATGTATTTCAGTGCAATGCTCGCACGATACCTCGCAGCGAGAGTTTCTACTTTATTTATTTAATAAACGGGATAAAAAAGGGAACCCTTCGGTGTACAAAGCATTTAGTCGTCGGCAGACACGTCGCGAATCAATTGACGCTTAAGACACGTGAACGATGAAAATATATCTATTGCTCCACAATGTAGGTTAACAATTAATAATTAGACAAATTTATACAATTCAATTCGCGATATTGGGAATTTAATTACGAAAGGATGTTATTTCTAATGGACGCCGGTAAGAAGTTTATGTGAAATAGAGTAAAGATTTCAGGACATATAATAATGCCATGTAGGACTTTATATGCAAATATAATATCAAGCATTGCACGTCTCTTTTCAATGGTTAGCAGATTTAGCTTGATTCGAAGCGGTGAATAGTTATGGTCTAATAATGACATGGGATGTCCCATACGTAGGGAAGCTAAGCGCAGAAAGCGACGTCGAACTTTTTCAATCTGTTTGGAAAGGTAGCAATGATACGGAGACCATATTAAAGAGGCATACTCTAAATTAGAACGGACAAGTGATATATATGGAATCGGAGAATGATTGGACACGGTTAGAAAAAGAGAAATAACATATTTAGTTTGTAATACAAAAATAAGAAAGAAGAATATTGATGTCGCACGTTTTCCTCTAGCCTCTAGTCTCTCCTTCTTTTTGTTCCCGCCCACTGTCCTCTCGCGGGATTCACGTCTCGCATATATATAGTAAACGCAAAGTAAAAGGTATTTTTTTTTTAGCTTAGATAGAACTTTCGATAGGGATAACTGTCAATACAAGCTGTCCTTCTGACTGCTCTTGTTAATATTTATATTCGGTATAGTCTGGAAAATCATCGTGAATAGACTCACGCTTGAACAACGCTACCAAATTATCCAAATTTACTTTGAAAATCATTCGTCGATTCGCGCAACTTATAGACGACTTCGTGAATTTTACGGGGCACATAATCGTTTTCAATAATCTTTTGTAATAAATATCTAATCTATTGGGCCCCCCAAATTGATATTGCTAAACAGAAACACCGTATCGATTTAACTGCCCGGACAAAGATCGCTTTAAGAGTTTCGCAAACTCGAACGTCTGCCAGGGGGCATTTTCGAGTGGAACCGAGGAGAAAATAATGCTGGTCGATCGGCGTGTCTAACGGCGAACGCGTTTGATGTCTTTGTTTCGGCGAACCCTATCCTCCGTTTGCCGCGCCTTTCTCTTCGTCAGCTGACTTCCCTGGAAACGCTTCGAACAATTTTCCGATAGCGGATCGGGAAGGGAGTTGCTTCTTTCGACACCTCTGCAACCGCTTTAACGTCGCCTGCCTCCGGAGAACTCTTACGAAATCTACGCTCCGAGCTTCTACGCGCTGCGGTTGACATTACGGATTGTTACATTGAAAGTCCACTCGAGGATATCGCGTGTCGATCTGTTAAACGTTGACGTGTTAAATCGCCTGAAATTACGAGACCTTTTAACCCTTCTTTAGATTATGGCTGCCGTAAAGGGCTACGCGAATTCAGACTTAAGCATGCTTTAAAGGGTATCGTTACAATTACAGTAGAACGTCGATTATCCGAATTAATTGGGAGAACAATTTATTCCGATAATCGACTTTTCGACTGTTCGGATAAATAATAGTGACAAATCGACTGGAAATGTTCAAACGATTGAGTTGACTGCAACCAAGCTGTTCAAACATGCAAGCAGATGAACTTTTCCGATGTTATTCAAATATTCGACCTATTTGGATAATCTTTGAATACTTGACTTGTTTTGAGAGAACCAGTTTCAGCTTGCTTTGAACTTGAAGTACTTGAATATTTCAAATATATGAACAGCGCTACACTGCGGCCCTCGTAATTCGAAGAAGGGTTAAATTCCAGTAAATCGTAACGATCGTGACTACTTCGCGTGGAAATAAATCAGCCGTTCACAGGCCAAAGTGAATTTTTTTAAAATTTTAGTGCCGAAACGCTTAATCGATTCTTAACTTTTTCTATTTAAAATACATTTCCTTAACACGTGGGCTTGACACTACTAAATAAGAAATATCTTTCCGAACAATTTATACGAATAATACCAATTATTCCAAGGATGTATTATTCTACGCACCTTGTAAACATAAATGCTAATAATACTTTTTCTAATGCGATTATTCGAGTTCAAATTTGAAAGGGAATTTTAGAAAAGACCGTGTCTTAATTTTAATAATCTCTCTAGTCTTCGTTTCGCGGGGTTAGTCGATTTGGCAAATCAGTGACTCGAACGGGTTGTTCCCTTGAAATTGTATCGAGTTCCGCTGGGAAGTTCTACCTATTCCACGAGCACCCGAGTTACTTTCTTTTCCCGTTCCTTCCTCGCGTGCTTCTTCGCGTGGTGTTCCCCTGTTATCGCGTAATTTGCAGACAAATGGCCGTTACTGTTACCAGATGCGGTCTAAACGCGTTGCGTTGCGCGACCCGTGAGAAAAATTCTCAGCCCCGCATTGTCGGGTCCTCGATCTAACGTCTATAAATGGCATAATCTTCTTCCGGCGCGGCTGGAAATATTTGGCTAACCTCAGGCGATTAACGTGCCGCCTCGAAACGGGGCAATCTCCGCGAGAAAGCGAGTAGTATTACTTTACTCTTATACGTCGCCTAATGAAGAATTATTAGTCAATCAATTCGGTAACTAAACGGTTAATTATTGGAACGCGACTATTATATACCGCGAAAATTAATAGGTACTCAAAAATTAATCCCATCGCCGACATAATAATCGATAGATCGTAGCAGTAAATTCTTATGAAAGAGTTAAGTAATGGATGGTATCGTGTCAGCAGAGAGAAGTTTCCTTTGATGTTTTTTAACTTTTTCCTCTTTGCACTCCGTGTTTGTATCCATCTTCGTCTATTGAATTTTCAATTCTCTCGATATCAACGAAAATTGCAAAGAAATTTTCCCGTGTTTAAATTCTCGCCAAAGTGTGCTGGATTTAGCATTTTATTCGCATTTTCTTGCCATAAACTTTAGTTTTATTTCAATTACATTTCACTTTGTGTTAATGTGTACATTTACATTAACATTTATACTTATACCACTTATATGTTTCCTTTTGATTGTTCAGCTTATTATGTCACTTATATCATATTCAATTTCGTATTCCTCCCCGCTAAAACGTTATTACAATCGAGAACAATACGAGTTATAGATATATATGAGATACAAATGAAGAATGATAATGAAAATAAGATAATAGGATATAACCTATGTTACACAAATCACTCGACTTCTCGTGATCGTCATCATGTTTACTATTCAAGAAGTTTGGAGCGCAAAGTGTTGAATTTTAGATAAAACATGTGCCTTCGTTTCTCGCTGTTTTGGTATTCCTTTCCCCAAATCGTTTGCATAAGTCGGCGAGTAACGTGGAATCGTGGAATCGCGGAGAGAGTGGAAGACAAAATTCCAGCAGCGGTTTCACGAGGGAACGACTGCAATCGTTCGCCATTTATCTAAATCATCGAAAGATCGCAGAGAAAACTACCGAATGTTGCCACGTACAACTCTGAAATATGCCCGCGCGCAATTCGCTTGAAATTCTGCGAATCGTTGCACGGAAAACCGGGCGGAATTGATGAAGAATCGGCGATCGATGATTCGCTGCAACACCGTTTCCCTGTTGTTGGCAAACTTTAAGCAACAGTCGGCAAATTTATCTGTTCCCCTCATTGAACAGCTCGCGAATACTCTCGAATTTGCACGCATGATCGGTGCAGTTTTCCAACTAGAAGAGCACCTGCAGCTACCTTGTATCGCGGTTTAGTTTCACTCGAACGAATCTCTGTTAACTCGCTCCTTAACTGCTCGACAAATTGAGCTGAATGTAAGGCGGGAGAAATTGCGCGAGGTATTCTTCTTTGCAGAAGCTAGAAGAAGTTATTCCCAACGTAAACTTTTTAGCATGAAACAGGTACATCTCTGAACGCGTACTTTCTATCCAATTATTTAGTTCTATCGGTTTGCACTCGATTTTAGTGGCAACTCCATAAACCACGAGTCCACGCGATGAATGATGAACTTTTTTTCCTTGACGTTTCGATGGATGCCAATTTTTAAAGCAACAATAAATGGACAAGTATTCTTTATGCCCTGCCCTCAAAGGATTAATAACCGAACAAAGATTCGTTACCTTTACTTAAATATTTAACTATTCGACTCGTCCCTCGGAAATTCTTGCATATCGCGGAAGAGGAAAACATTTGTTCCTCAATAATGGATATTACACCGATGCTTAATTGTCTCTATGATCCGTTATTGTTTATTCGGAACTCGTACACATGGTTCTCGGTAATATTCGTTATTTAATTATCGAATTTTTACAAAGATCCATATTAACTGCCTTGAGTCACTTGAATCAAGAAAGACTATAGCTTTTCTTTTGAAGATTTTCAATGGTTTAACAGAAAGTCCTCGGCTTCTTTCACTTGTCAATTTATATGCTCCTTCAAGGACACTTAGGTTTGCTCGTACGTTTGTTCCCGCGAATTATTATACGTCTCGTTTCCTTAATTCCGATCCAATATCTAGGATTACGTACATGGTGAATAATTATTGTACAACTATTGATCTTTTCGGTGTTTCTATTGTGTCGTATGTCGAAATCAAATAGGAAATTTATTGTAAAGACCGCACATCGTATACTCAATTGTAAACTAATGGGTTATCTCGTTTATTGATTAAATTAAATTAAATGAACTGCTGTTCCATATTACCTACGTTCACCTTATTATTTCTTCTTCCCTCCGCAAAGGGTTAACGGGTACGCATTGAAACGTAGATCGCAAAACGTTTGAAATTCAGCGACGCAAAACAATAATTTAACGGACGGAGGAATCACGGATGATACGCCGCTTCCTCGGAACTCGGGATTGCGGACATCGCCGACAGCATTGTGTTCCCTCGATCCTAATGGGTAAACACCTATTAGGGTCAAAGTGTCTGTAAAAGTACCGGAAACCGAAGTAAGAGGCTTCTTTAATCCATTCATCGCGATCCGAACGGAGAGATCGGCTCTGGTAAACCGATAAGGTCAGCGAAGCGCGTTACGGCTCCGTTTCCATGGTAGTGGAACAATAAAAGGAAGGAATCACTTCCCCTTTCGTGGCTTTTCCACTTGCAAAAAGTCCACCTAGTTGGAAGCTTTAACTCTTTCCCGATATGGACGTACGCAGTTGCGTCTATATAACGTTTCGCCGTTACAAGTCGTCCAATTAAAATT
Source organism: Eucera pruinosa (assembly GCA_028830335.1). Classification (NCBI taxonomy): domain Eukaryota; kingdom Metazoa; phylum Arthropoda; class Insecta; order Hymenoptera; family Apidae; genus Eucera; species Eucera pruinosa. The sequence continues at coordinate 12,591,995 of JAMYCR010000007.1, forward strand.
TCACGCGGACAACGTCGAGGGAAGTTTTATTAGACGCGTAAAAAAAAAAAAAAAAAAAATAAAAGAAAGCTTCGGGAAGTAATAAAATCTTCGCGAGGAAAAAGGTCTGTCTATAGATTGCGAAAATCTAGTAGTATTAATGCAACACTACTTCTAAGCAATTACAGCGGGCGATCAAATTATTACGAACACTTCGAAATTATCGCTTCCTCGAAGTTCGAACGGCTACGCTTAAAATGAAACTCGGTATTATTGCAAAAAGTATTCGGGTGTTTTTAGAAACGTTTAACGCAAGAGACAGGTATGATTTCGCGGTGGAAATAAACGTTAAGTTTAACCAGAAAAAGTGGATTATTTATTAATACGCTTAACAAAAATCGAGTCCCGAAGCCCGTAATAAATTGAAATAGAAATGAAAAGATTGGAAAAGACTTTGTGCGTAGCTGCGAAGCGCGCAGCAGTAGCGCCAAGTAAGTAGAATAGACCGGCGTGTCTAACCAGGGACGCGGACAGTTTCTACTGCGGCGAGCACTTTCTCATGGCGAACCAATTTGCTCGTAAATTAGACGCGACTATTTAGTCTAACCACCTTTCATCCACCAATTGAAGATCTCCGGATGAACCCGCGGAACGAGCGTTTCGGAGAATATAAGAAACTCGATGTTACCGGGAGACAGTTTTCATTAAGATCTTGCAATCCGAACGTAACGCGACATCGCCGCCTTCCTTTCCCTCCGACTGTTTCGCTTCTTCTGTCAAAACACGGCGACACGCGTGGAAATCGGACGCTTATCGACCGCCGAACAGTGCGTGGGCGCGAATCGGAACGACGTAGGAAACGATTACGGTGCCGTTGCGCGTCGCGGGGAGGCGAAATCATAAATAATAATCGCCGGATTATCGGCGATGCACGCGCGCCACGTACCTGTACCGACGAAATGTTGTCGACAAATTAATTCTGCCAGAGTGGCCGCTGCAAGCACCACGAAACGCGAAGCTCAATGAATAATGAACGGTGTCGCCTGTCAGGCCGAATGAAAGTAACATTGAAAACGATTAAGCAGTGCGGCAACGCCATGGCCGTTCTGTATCATTCTGTATCGCTTTACCACCTTTCACCGACTCTTCTGCGTTTCACGATCGTTTACCGTATCATTCTTACTTCTGCCGCCTCAATTTGGCGACGTAAAGGACTCGTTCAAAGTTTCTCCCAATTTCGTGAACGCGTTTTGAGTTGTCGCAAAATGTTTGATTGGCGCACACGAAATGTCGTCGTTCCGATGTTCGATATTAACGGATGATTATTATTGTTTTAATTTTTGCAACATCGGTAATTGTAGCGAACCGCGTTAAAGAAAAAGGAATTGGCTTTAATTATAGACGTACAGTATGTGTATTATAATATGATTGGGAAAACTGCAATGTTTGACGTCACGAATAATTGGAATATTTAAGCAATTCTTTTTATGGAAGTCTAAAGGCAAATATATTATAAAGGCTATCGCAAGTGAGATTTGAGGAAGATTATATAAATAGAGGAATAATTCAACGTTGATTTGCAACGTTCACGATTAATTAATTTTTTATTGGACCGAAGGTAAATCGGATAATCCTGAAACTGATCATTTTTATCAATGTACATATATTAAGGAAACTAGTTAATTGCTGGAGAAAAGTGTACAAAATCATGTGAAACTTACTGTGCCAATAAATAATCCACTATTTTTGTTTAATTCGCTATTTACTTTTGACAGAATTCGATATCTTCTTGATCTTAAATATAATTGCTGTTATTCGCTGTATTTCTATGGCAAGGTATAAATTCCTATTTAAGGGGTAGCTTAATCTTTCGATAACATAAATCCATTAAATCTTTTAAAACCATTACGTTACTTATCGCTACGCCTAATATAACGTGTCGATGAATTTACTTACGTTTACCATTTTTTTACTTCGAACAAACGACATTTCGCTGAACGCACCAACCTAATATACGGTTAAGGGATCTGGTTCCTCGAGCTCGATTAATGATTTAATTTCTCGTACGCGCAGTGGCGATTACCAGCGGACTATAATTAGGCGATCCGACGAAATTAACGAAGGGTCCGGGAGACGAAATTTCCCCTGCATCGCGATACCGCTGCGCGCTCTCCGTTATCGTCGCTTTCGATCGACGTCGAAAACGATGTTCCACTCGCGTCAATGGGCTAATTACAATATTACGGCGTGGAAGTAATTACACCGATGACAAGACGCCCGAAAATTGCGCATCCCTGTCGCACACGAAGGGCAATATTTCCGCGTCGCAACCCGTATGAATTTAACGCGTCGCGTCGCGCACTTTATCTCGGACAAGAGGCGGTGCTTAAAGCGGCGCGCGTCGTAATTAAATGCCGGCACCTCTTGGCCCCCTTATCGTAAGGAACGATCCTGCCTCATACGGAGACTCCTTGCAACGAGGAAGGACACGGATCGACGCGCCTTTCTTTCTGCTCCTTTTCTTTTTTCGCCGTGTCTCTTGACTCGAACGCGAACAAGACAGCTCGCGGATCAAGATTAAGTCGCCGGAACGATGCTTTCTCGCCCCGCTCATGAGAAACGAGAAAATTCGAACGAATATTCTTGAATCTCTCTCTTCTCTCTATCTCTGGAAAATTATAATGCTAACCATAAGAATAAGTTCACCTATCGCCGGACACTTAAGTAAAAGATTTCTTTAATCCTTTGTCCTATTAAGAGACAATAGAGTTTATTAACGATTACACGGTATTAACTTAGGCGAGCGATTTTTTCCTTAGTTTTGTACGTTTCTTTGAAGCCTATCATTGAAATGGTATGACAAAGGAAATGAAGATATGAGATGCAAACGGAGGTATATGGAAAAATATATCAGCCAGTGTTGCGTCGAAAAAGAACGCGCGAAGAGCATTTGCAACGGTCTCAGCACTTTGCTAGCCCACTTAAAGTTTTCGATAATGTACCCACGAAATGCCTTTAATTATTACTGTTTGAATTATACAATTTGTTCCATAAATTCGAAAGTTATAAACTTGTAATGTTAAACTATGGTGTTTCGGGCAATCTTCCCCTACTCGTGAAATCTCTCGCGCCCGTCGAAACGTTACAAAATGTACATGTACATTAATACGTCGATGTATAGACAATAATGTAACGTTTCGTATCCACAGCGGTATTACCGATCTGCGACTGTTTTGTACTTCAAATACGCGATTACATATTACACGTATAATAGGGGAAATTCTACCATCTCTAAAGTCCGTCGTTAATCAGCCCAAATACGAAACAAGAAAGTAACATTTGGTCGATGATATAAGAAGGTCGAGACGCGTGCATAATTGCGCAAAGAAAATGATCGTACGAAGCGGAATCGTGAAATGACAGCGGCTCGCTTAAGGGCGGTCATAAAATGGCTCGTTAAGCATCGAATTTGAATATTTCGCGCAGCCACACTCCGCTGCGTTATGCTCTTTTTTCGCCCTGCGCTTCGTTGACCCACCGTTTCTTCTTGCCGATCAAAAAAGAGAAGAGTTGCGTCACGCAAAAAGAAAACAACCGATTGAAATCTTCCCCGTGCCTGACATCCCGGCCAGGGACGTGGCCCGTCCGGGTAACAAGTGGTGAACGGTTATACGCGTTACACCAACGGTGTGTGTTTACCACGCCGCAGGGACGCATTCGGTGTTCAGAGATTTTCAGATACACCCGCGAACAGCGTACCCGAATCGACTGGATTAATGGTCCCCGTTTGTATCCAGTACAGCGAACTCCTGTATTATTCGTCCGCGACACGGAGGCAGACAAGTATTTACATTCCCGTTCTAATTACAATCTACTAGCCTCCCTACACGCACGTGCCGTGTTCACTATTAACCGAAGATGTTAAAGATCGACAGTGGTTTAATAACGAAGAGGGCGTGCGGTTATAGGGAAGACAGTAGACCATATCTACAGTGAGTGCGTGAAGACTCGTCTGCCTTCTTTTCGTAGACGGACAGTAGGTGTAGCGCGGTTAAACCCTTCTCTTAAAATAACGTCTTCGAGACATTATGGGTTTTGGGTCTCACACTTGACTATCTTTTTTAACCATATAGATATACGATGATTCGAAACTGATGCAAATTGTTTTATTTTTCAATATTACGTGTATAGAACGTCAAACAGAAATAAATTGTATTTTTTTGGAACGAATGCTTTGAGTTAAATGGTAAGGGAATGGGTTAATACGTTGCGTGCTGTATAAAATTGTGTTGTAAGAAATTATATTATGCGAGAATTTTCCCCATGTAGTGCGAACAATATGAGCTACATTATACTTTTGTCTCTATATTATTATAATATATTTAATTTTACTTTTCGTAATAAGCCACTGCCTATCGGTAAGCCTAACTTAACAAATGATCGTCCAATTTTTTTACGTGCAAATTATATAAACTATAAAGCACGATTTAAGGGCTGTGCAACCCCTGTTAGTATTTTCATCTTAACCTTTGCAACTGCGTACAATTTGTAGCTTTGCGTTTGCTTCTACATTTTGCCTATTAAAATATTTCAGAAGTATTTGCATCTCTTTTCAAGTAATAAAAAGGACGATATTCTTCCTAAGAGTGTGATTTTTTTTAGATGTGAGTATTTCAAACGAGATGAATAGGGTCTATTCTGTACCTCACCTGTGCGCGTATACTTGCGACCTCAACGAAAAGGTTAAATACAAAACTTTTCAAGATGGGTAACGTCCACGCATAACGGTGACGCAAAAATGATCATTGCGCAAAGTCGAAGAAGTAACGACCAGGAAAGATCACGACGCCATAAAGTTTCAAGTATCTTCAGTTACTACAAAGGAACAAAAAATGCCATTCGTCGGATGCAAATATTGGGTTGCAAGAAATATCGCGAAAGATCAGTGACAGTGGGAAGGTTTGCACTTTTGCACGCACTTGCGGCCCTGGTGGCGCACTTATGGTACACGTAGGTGAATGTCGGGAGAGAAATCATACCGGCAAGGACGACAGCGAGCGAGAGGTAGAGGGTGAAAGAGAAAGATACGAAGAGGGAAAGAGAGACACAAACCACGCCCGACTCATCCCGACTTTCTAGAAACCGAAAACTGGATCGTGGGCTGGCGAAGCGTGTGTGTGTGTGTGTATGCGTGTGGATCTCGGCCGATCTCGAGGCGATGTCAGTCGTGGTTGATTCACGTAACAGATGTCAGTCTTTAAGGATCGTGTGCCCCGCCTTTCCTTCTTCTTATTTTGCCCGCCGTTCCACGGAACCAGCTACCGTTTCCCGAGGACATTACTCACGAAGTCGCTCGGAGAAACTCCACCTTTCGGGAGATAAAGCGCTGCCTCGGGCTCGCTCGAGGGAAACGAAATTCCGAGAAGACCGCGCCGCTCGCGATTAAGTTACCGGAAATCTGTGAAGGGAGAACGAGCCACGGCAGTCGATTAAGTCCGGCCGAGCTCGTTAAACCAACAACAATCTACCGAACGTTCGAATTAACGGCGGGCAAAAAGATTTTGCTCGTAAAACGACGCCTTAAGATCGCGTTATCTCGGAATTGACGCGTTACGTCGCGTTGCGGTTGTTTCGTCTGAAAAATCTGATTAGCACACGCACGCGTACACATACGCGAGTTTCTCCGAGCGAATGGAACAGGGGAAAGTACGATATGTAAATCGAATTTAATCAACGACATCTAGATGACAGAGCCGCGTCTATCTCTTCGATGCGATCCGCGATGCGAAATAGAAGAAAACAAAGGAACGTCGAACGATCATCTTTTATTGTTGGAATTAGGAATTGGCGGCTTTCTCGCTGTCCGTCGAGTAACGGCGAAATTCCGGTAATAAAAGCTACACAGCGTTATTAAAGAAGCTCGAAAGAACCGTTTTTCCGAGCGAGGAATTTATCTGGCTTTTTACACGCAACGATGGGTTAACGACTCGCGAACGAAACCGTTCGACCGTTCTGGATCATCGAGCATCGTCCTAACAGAACGGGTATCGGCGTTTCCGAACAGCTCGGTACACTTTCGATTCCAACTGGACACCTCTCAGTCCTCGTCGCATTCCCCACACTCGTAATTAACGCTTTTCACTATTGTCGGCCGCGAGCTTTTTGCTTCTACTCCTTTTACGTTGGAGCGGGGTTCTTGCACCGTCGCGGACTCCTCCTTTTCCCCTTCACCCCCTCCTCGTTTCCCTCCTCCTCCCATCGCCAACCCTGTCGCGAGCGGATTTCTCTTTCGTTGGAACTGGACAACCAGCTGAGGATTAGCTTCTTCGGTAACTGGATCGACTTGCGTGAAACGACCGTCCACTGTGAAAGGATTCCACGATTTCTCGAATCAGCGAGTGCTTCCTTTATCAGGAAATTCGCTTTCCGTCGAGAGAGCAAAGGGTAATCGAAATCAAAACCTTAAACCGCGCGTATTCTTGTAAATACGGATTCGGATTAGTTACTTTCGGCGAAGATGAAATTATCTACGCGACCGTCGGACACTGGCAAGATTATAAACTGTGTTTGTATGATCGTTGACTAACGATAAGTATAGAATAGATCAATGGCTTGTAGGAATCGTCGTAGATTGCGGGCCTGGTCAGACTCGAACCGAATTTATATAAAAAAAGGTAAAGTAGTAGTATATAAAAAAATAGGATACAAAAGATTAGCTAATCGAATGATCGAAGTAGTAGAACATAAAGGCAGGTCTATGCTTCGTCGATGATACGGCCTATGGTCGAAACGCGGCGAATTCGGCGAAGCACGACGCGCTCAGCTGGAGACTTTAACGCGCGCATAAGCGATGCGCGCAGTGATTTCGACGCCCGATAAGAAAACATTAATGCGACAGCTTGTCTTCGTCGCGGTGTTTAATATCGTATACTTTCGTGTAATTTCTCCGTTGGATGATCTGTTCGATGGCAATTGTAAAATTGTAATTTAATAAATAACAGCAACACCTTATACGCGATGCGTTTAAGAGTCTTTAGTGAACCAGTTTTCATGTATCATACGGAGTGTCCCAGATTTCTTTCACAAAACTTTATCAATGTGTTTCGTGATTACATCAAGTGTATTAAGTAACACACTATTTCTGTAATAAGTTCAACATACTGTTCAAATTTGAAATACGCTACCAAGATACAGAGATGAATTGACGAATTTATTTTCTAATACGTAACTATTAAAGACTAACACGAATTAAAATCGCTAAGAATGATTAGCTTCCCATCGATGCAATATTTTCATCGTAACTTTTTAACGGAACTCCAAATGCTTCTACAACTTTATAATATTTTCTGCTTATTTATCGTTAGAAAATATACCGACAAAGTTTTGCGGGCAGAATCTGGAACACCGTGTATGTTAACGCGTCCGTGAAAATTATGCAAACGAATCTGTGTTCGAGGATTGGTTTCGTAAGATTGAAATCAAAATCGAAATATGATCGGTCGATTAAGACAGCACGTTCCCTGGATTCTTTTAACCCAACGATTTAACATATTCGTACCGTTAATTACGTCACTAATTTTTTCAATCTTCAATATACATTTTCGTGTCTACATGTGACGGTTCCGTTAGGCAAAATTAAAATTTTAAAGAGCACGGAGTTGGGGGGGGGGAGATATGTAACAGGAAGAGCCTCGTTTACGTTTTCATAAGTCGGCGCGTTAATTAGGAATGAAAACCGTTGAACACGTGTCAGATACTAATGTATCCTAACGTGGTCCAGTGTGACGTCAATGCATAAAAATGCGAGCAGTTGGAGAGAGAGATCGATTTCTGCGGCTCCTAAAATCATCGACATCGTTGCCTCTGGCCAAAACAGTATTTATCGTGGCGAAGTTGACGCTTTGATATATTAAATCCAGTTTCCTTCGCTGCTTACATCTCGCATTGATGTATAGGAATAATTCGCGAACCTGACAGAATGAAATCCTTTCACTAACACTTCCAAATCGTGGCAATTTATCAGCATCCCTAATACCATGTATCTAATATGCTATTTCCGTTTAATTCTAGATTCCTTGCCTCGGAATAAATGGGCAAACTCTTTCAACAGACACAATAATTCGAATTTAAATGCTCCAATTCAAACGTTAAAATTTCAGATTCAAACTCGAACCTAATATCCTTAAATTCGAAGTTAAAATTGTGTAGTATAATAGCGAAGTTGAAATTTAGTCGATTTGACGGATTTCATGCTTGATGTTGCAGAAATCATAAACATTATTTGTAAGCAATTTACGTTGAGTCTGATTGATATAATGGAATAAATAGTTATCATAATTCAACGTTCTCCCTTCTCCAACCCTACGATATCTATATTTCGGGGAACCTTTGAAATTATATAATCAATATCCATAAATCTAGTGTTATTAGGTGTACCATTGAGTAGTTCACTTTTTTCGTTAAATTCAGTATTTACTTTCAACAAAGCTGGCGAATATCTGTCCCATTTCAAGTATAATTACTCACGTTCTATAATGTTTTATATTATACTATTTCTGTGAGACCCTATGTATAGGTTTCTATTTGAACGAATAATTGATCCCCTAATAAGATAAAAATAGTGGACTACTCGTTGGTATACCTAATAAATTGAAGAGCCAACAAAGAAAGCTTATCAATTCTTATTATTTCCTAAAAAGGAAAATAAATGCTTTAACATTTTCAACTTTTACTCGATAGAATTCAATATCTTTTAACAAGATATTTGTAATATTATACGGCTATTTTCTAACGATTTTGTTCCTATAAAACGATTGTTAATTGTTCTGTAACTTCATTCGTTGCTTTAGGTTTCAACGTAACATTTATTCGAGCAAGGCATAAGGGTTGATAAGCTTTGCTTTTGCTATCAACCGCTCGAATGTTATCCGATTAAACGAGCGTTTTTTCCCGTGATTTCAGATCACTCCGAACAACGAGCAGGAGCAAGGCCGAGGGTGACAGAAGCGGTGTGATGAGCGGATATCTCGGTAACATCACCCTGCCCCCAACGTTGTTGCACGACCCGAAGTATCCTCCAGCCATGCGGGAGAAAGACTCGAGTCCAAGAAAAATGCCGGGCCACATTAGCCCAAAGCAAGCAAGCATTTACCCCTTGAGCGTCCGCGTGCCGGACGTGGAAGAATTGCCATACGACTTAAGCCACGGTCACGGTCGTGGTCTATCGAGTCCCACGAATCAACAACAACACCAACAACAACCCCACATGAGTCCAGCCGCTAGACCGCCTCAAAGTCATCACCAGGAGGATCTAGATTGCGAACCGCTGGATCTCCGCGTGGATCACAAGAAGGAGAGACTCACGGACGAGAATCAAAACGAGATAGAAGTTCTGAATCAGAATAGCCTCGGCGGAAGTCTTCCCTATCACACGGTACTGTTCCCTCAGCATCACGCTGTTCACCCGTTGGTCCTCGAAGCCATGTACCGTTCGCACCATCATAGTTCGTCGGTTCCGGATCTACCCAAGATTCAAGTTCGAGCTCTGCCAACGATGGTCCCGTTGCCTCCCAACAGATTCTCTTCCACCACTTCTTCAACTTCCTCCGCTTCGTCGCAAGCTGCCGCGAGAGTACCGAGTCCCTCGAGCGGTCAGCAACACCAGCAACAGCAACAGAGCCATTCGAGTCAACAGCAACAGCAACAGCAAACGTCAAATCTACCGCCCTACTCCATCAGCGTTCAAGCTGGCCTTAAACCGAAGGATAGATACTCGTGCAAGTTCTGTGGTAAAGTGTTCCCTAGATCGGCGAACCTAACGCGGCACCTGAGGACGCATACCGGCGAACAGCCGTACAAGTGCAAGTATTGCGAGAGGAGCTTCAGCATCTCCAGCAATCTTCAACGCCACGTGAGGAATATTCACAACAAGGAGAAGCCTTTCAAGTGCCCGCTGTGCGAACGATGCTTCGGACAGCAGACTAATTTGGACAGACACTTGAAGAAACACGACGCCGATGGGCCGACGATATTGGACGAAGTCAGATCGAGGTACCACGGCCAATTGCCGCGAGCGGATGAATCGTACTTCGAGGAGATTCGCAGTTTCATGGGCAAGATCACTTCGCAGAGACAAGGGATACCTTATTTCCCGGGACTATTGAGCCACGGTGGAGACGATTTTAGGAACGACAAGCAACAGCTTCAACTGGAAGAGAAAAGGGGAGACTCTTCTTACTTCAGCGACAGGGATAATCTTAGCTCGAGGTCGAGCAGCACCGCCAGCAGGCCTGAAAGCGTCCAAGAAGAGCAAAGGGAAGTCAATTCGCCGCCACTGTCCCCTGGAAATAACACTTGAGTCGAGGAACTAGATCGTACGTCCGACGAGGACTCGTCGGCTACGATTAACTAGAGATCGAAGAATCCCTGAGTCGAGAGGATGCGATAGGGTTCGCGTTTCTGCAAATTTGCGCAAGTGTTCTTCGGGAGATAGAGAGAGATCGAACTCTCGCTCTTGAATCGTTTACTCAAAGGACAAAAGAACCGTAGATTTTATTACCAGTGGATTACTATTTTTATACAGCGGACTTCTTTTTCTTAATTGTACATTCCCTATTCTGAAATTACCACACTTTACAGCTACGCTCGGTTCAACGAAACGAAGCACCGGATGTAAACAGCTACAAGTGACGGCTAGACTTCGGATTATTCTGCATTTATGGGAAAATTTAAGTTTGAAAAAAATCGTACAACGCGCATAGTATCCACGAATATAAAATATTTCCAAAGTAATCCGCGCATTGTTACATTTAGGGACTGAAATAAATATATGTTAAAGTTCCGTCCACTTAAATGTGCTGATCAAATCTCGAACCTGCATAGAAATCCGCAGTGGAGTAAAATTTGTTAACTGTAATTGCCACAGAAATTTTGTCATATTTTTATTTTCTCCGTCAGGCTATGGGACTGTAAAACACGATAGAAGGAAAACAGAAATCCAAGAACACAAGAAATATAAAACTCGAAGAAAAATAAAGAATAACAATGGTAACTGGACTGCGGATATTTATGCAAGTTTATATTTTAACTAGCAAAATGAAAGATATGGAAGTTCAACAAAGGGTTAGCTCCTCTTCTAAATATCGGATATTCTGCATACTTTCGCGTGTTAAGTGCATTTGGTACTTTCTTCACACATTTCGATTCCCTACAAATGCATAAAAATCCGCAATCTATTGATAACTTAATGATGCGCTCTTTTATGCATTCGTGAAAAATTTGAATCTGTAAAACGATACAAGATCCATATAATGTATAAAAATATTCTATAAAGCATCCCAAGGAAAAAAAAGGTTGCTTTGCCACGCGAATAATTTGTTTACATCTGAAGCCTCGTCTCGTTGAACGAAGCGTAGAATTTATCGTGTTCTCCAACAGGTGCCTTACGCAGTACGTGCCTAAACTGCTTTCCCAAATACTGGGAGCGCAGAGCCTTGTAACTGAACGCGACATAAGTATCGATATTTAGTTCTCTTAGGTGTCAGCACGCGCCTCGATCTAGGAAAACGAATTAATAGATCGTTTATTCGTAACCATTGTTCATAAATCAATCAGCGGAGAAAAGAGAAGAGAAACCGCGATCAATTTACTAAGGGAGAAGTTTGGTATCATATTACGCGAAGTTCGATAGTAATGTTCTCCTTCTCTCGTGCTTCGAAGATTGATTTGCCGAACCATTATGGCAGAACGAAGAACAGGCTGTAAATCGAATTCATGTTCGTCCATTCATTCGAAGACTAAGCAGTTGGAAAAGTCGTATATCTCATTGAATCGTTTACTGTCCGTTCCGAAATCGAGACTAGGGCGATATCAATGTTTTTAGAAAAAATCGTTGGAAAAGAAAAAATACCAGATGGGGGGAAACCAAATAATCGCACGGATTAGGCTCAATACAGATGAGCGACTTTTTAACGGAGAAGATTTGTTAGTTTTTAACAAAATGTTTGTTTTTGACAATTAGACTTTCAGTATTTTCTCAACTCTTCAGGAACGACGCTACTACTGGATAAAACCGATTTTGTGCGACATGAAACATGCTATTACGATCTCAATGGAACGTAATTTCATGTGATAGATTTTAAAATTCTTGCAAACAAAATTTGCCACAAAATTCGGTTGCATAAGGATCTATAAAATGAATTCGTTGATGGGTTAAAAATGCAGCATTATTTGACGTTCTTTCCGTAGTCCTGAAGTAAATAATTAGCGAATAGCAGCTTCGTTTTCTAACCGTAACATAAATTTTTCTTTATTATAAATTGATTATGTTTGCAACGGATTCTATGGTTGTAAAGCAAAACACCGTAAGTCACAAGTTTTCGCTTTAAAGATATTACTGCTTAAACTATTGAGTACACGTGCTATATATCGAAATTCGGTCAAATCGCACTCACCTTTTGAGCACAAATACTTTAGCTACTTCCGTGCATTCGTTTCTTATAAACGCGTAGATTTTATATTCTGAAGCACAAAATGCATTTTCTTGAAAACGTGACTTAAATCGTTTTGCCTTACAACCGCAAAAATTATGGACAGAGGAGTATACATCTGTTTTTATCGCTTTCAATTGAAAAAGTAAGGAAAAGCGTATATTCGTGTGTCAGAGAATCGCTCATCTGCATCAAGTCTTTAAAATTGTCGCGACTGGAAACAATAGAGAGGAGAAGAGCGCGATTTTACGGCCTAGAAAGTGAATTTTAAGCACTCGAGCGGTTGGATCCTAATACGCGGTGCCGATCGTCGTTCGCCAGTGACGGATAATAAAATAGAAATCGATAGGCGGATCTGTGGTGGCTGTCAATCGACCGCCTGTGGAAATCGTCCTCGAACGGAAGGAACGGGAAACTCGCGGCGCCCTCGACACGAGCCATTAAATTCTTCATTGAGGAAGTCCGCGACGCGCCTTCGGAGCTTGAAACCATTTTCATAAAGCGACGAATCATTAACCCCAGGAAATCGAATGGTTTTCGACGGACGCGGAAGACGAATGCAGGGTCACTTTGACTCGTGATAAAATTTCTATTTCAAACCAGTTTTGGAAAGGAACTAGCAAAAATTAGTCGAAATTTCTGCTAATTCGAAGACTTGCAATTTGATAGCCTGAAGATTGAAGCGTTTGGAAATACAAAGGCATGGATGTCCAAAACTTTTAAAATTCAAAGGCTTTTGAAAATTGAAACGTTCGAAAATCCAAATGTTTGACAATTCAAAGGCTTCGAAATGTAAAACTTTCATAATTCAAAGAGCTAATAATTTCGGTGGTATGGAATTCGGTAGGTTGAAAATTGAAACGTTTGGAAATCCAAAACCTTCACTACTCAAAGGCATAGAAGTCCGAAACTTTAAAAATTCAAAGGCTTGAAAATTGAAACGCTTGAAAAAATCCAAATATTTCACAATCCAAAGGCTTAGAAACTAAAACTTTTATAATTAAAAGACCTGGTAATTTCAGTGACTTGAATTCCAAAAGCTTGAAAATTCAAACGCGTGGATAGCCAAATACTTGATAATTCAAATGGGTAGCAATCCGAAGCTTTCATACTTCAAAGACCTGGTAATTTCAGTGACTTGAAATTCCAAAAGCTTGACAATTCAAACGCATAAAAAGGGTCGAAGCGGTTCCGCATTCTTCGCTTAGCAAACTTTCGTAGCATTCAACGATCTTCGATTAAAGAAATTACCACATTGATGCAAGAAACTTAGGAAACTCCAAATTAATCGAACGGATACACGCCGAAGCCAAATAATACTCGACACGTGGGAAACCCCGTTCCCTTTTTCATTTTGCAAACACTCGTATGGTTCAACAATCTTTGATTAGGGAAATTACCACGAAGGCGCAAGAAACTTAGGAAATTCAAAATTAATCGAAAGGATGTACGCCGAAGATAAATAATACTCGACACGTGGGAAACCGCGCAGGTCTGGCAGGTTTACGTGACACGGAAAAGCGACTTCCGGTTGCGGATGATTAGCAGAGAGGCTAGATGAGATTGGTAAAGGCGCCATCAGTAGGATCCCACACGATCCCTCTCATTTCCTGCGGATGGTCGCTGAAAACTGTACCCGGGGCGAAACGATCTAATCGCCTTCCGCTGATGACTGCGCGGTTACAAATTCGTCGGCCACTTTCTAATCGACGCGAAAGAACGGGAGGCGCTTCGACCTTGGTGGCAAAGCGGGCCTCGATTAATTATGCCCGATCTGGATCGAATAGGCGGCAACGCAGAGATCCGTAGCAATGTTTCTAAAATTGACAGCGGATGGTTACGTGGACGATCCGGTAATCTGGTAGAAATCCGTCCGTGGAAAGTTGAACGTTTTCGACGCTCAACTCGTACGAGTCGAATGAAATTCGTCGCCAAGCTTCCCATTTGCCGGAGCTGATCGGGCAATACCGATCTCCGGAACTGTCAAGGATCGAATGGATGATCTCAGTTGAGGAATACGGAATCACGGTACCAAAGATTGTAGAAGTTGTAAAATACGAGGAAGTTAGTAGAGCGAAGAAAATTTGCATGCTCGTTCATAATTCATCGGACGTTTAATGAAGTTGATATATTTAAAGGAAATCTAATGTTATATTTATGAGACGAAGCTACTATTCGCCAACAATTAATGTTAGGGGGATACTAAACTATAGAAATTAGCAGAAACCTAGTTTAACCCTTAAGTGGTATACTTTTAAGTGGAGTTCCTGAATAATTTTGCGATAAGAATTTGATGTTTCACGTTTCTGTTATTTTATACGCTGCTTACGATTAAAAACCAAAATATTTATAGAGGATTATCTAGTATCAGATTTACAAATTATTCGAGACTATTAACCCAGCGGAGTACAAAATTTACTTACAATATAATAAGTAAAAATTGAATTACTAATTAATCATTTTCTTGTTTGTCTTATTTCTTTCTTAACTTTATCTACTTCGATGGTACGTCATTAAAATCGCAGCAAATATGATACAATAGTCCCAAATTATTAATTTATTCCATAAGATTTGCCAGCTTTGGTTTGTAAATTACAGAAAAATTCGAGCATTAAGAGGTTAAAGCTTTTTTCTAAAGTATTTTGATTCGTTATATTTAAGAAATGTTCATTTAACAATTTAAGAAATCTAGATCTTCTCCGCTTAATCTATGACCAACCCCCGTATACCACTTACGTTTGTGAAAAGCATTAGACCGCTCAAGGTTTAGTAATCGCTTTGCGCCTAATTAACAACTATCCGATGATTTGCGAACGAAAATGCAGCCGACTAAAGAAAAAACTATATATACCTAAATTGAAGTTGTGTAAATTGTGTACATCGATGTGCACGTTGCGTATATAAATCGAAGTTCGCATGCAAAAGTGAGCGAAATGAAAAGCGAGAGGAAGGATGGAGGCGCATGGAGGCGATCGGATCGAATCGGCTGCCGATGCGGTACTAGATGGCAATTTATCGGTACTTTCTACCATGTACCGACATTCACTGCAAGTAGCGCAGGTGCAGAGGTGCACGATGCAACGAGCCACGCGGTCAGGAGATCCTCTTGACCTTGGTAAACGCGATCGACGAGCTGTTACGCCGAAAGAGAGAACAGTCTGGGCGTCTTCGTTTCCCAAGGAGTTCACAGAAGAGAACATACTTGAGAAGAATCGGCGGTCCACGAGGTCTAGGCGGTGATGCGTGAGAAACGCTTTTGCGCTTTCTAGTTTGGAATGCCGGCGAACCTCTAAATTATAGGAGTCGCCTGCGAAAGATGGAACGAACAGTCGCGACCTTGATAACCAGCCGATAAGAATCAGCATCGTTGGAAACTCCACGAATCGAACACAGAGAGTCACGATAAAATCGTAGACGACGGAGAGAAGCGACTCCGATTCTCTCGATGCAGTTTTGATACAATGCTCTTCTGTGTGTAACATAATCGAGCACGCTGTCCGTCGACGAATACCAATCGCAAGGAAGGTCAACGATGGAGGTGAAACGTATTGAAATTTATTTCGTTACGGAAGGCAGCCAGGATCGAAAGCGTCGACGACGAGAAGCCGGGAAATAGAGATGCGAAAAGAGGCGGTGTTCTTTTCTTTTCATCCGAGCAGCAGCAACAGGCTGCACGCGTATCGGAAATCGGAGGATTTGTGGCGGCGGCGACGCAGCAACGAACACAAAATCCATTTTAAGAACGAGCCGATTTCGTAAGGAGATCGATGCAACGAGTTACGAGGACGTGGCTCGAGGTGTGACTAAGCTTCTACGGTTGTAGATATCTCTCTCCTCCGCGACGAAGCTACGAGGAGCCTCGAGAGAGGATGGTAGGCCCTGTTTTTCTTGCCTCACGCATACGATCCCGGCCGACGATGGCCTCGGACCTCTCTTGCGTTACACTTTTGCCACGCCCCGATCGGACGGGCAAGCTCATCGCGAAAGTGAAACGCAATAAAGGAGCCACACCGAGCGAGAGTCTCTCCGACAACCATGAAACGCTGCTGCTAACAGAGATACACCTAAGAGGTACACACAGAGAGTTACAACCGAGAGAAGGAACGATCCAGACGGAGAGAATCGTGGACCAACAGAGCCCAAGAAAGAGAGATCCGATCGATCGAAACCTCGGGGCTTGGAAATCGGTTTCCTCGCTGTCTCCCACAGTCGCCGATTTACGGTCTCCACCGAAATCTACTTGGATATTCTCCAGAAAAGCTCCAATGGCCAATCGGTAGGAAATTTTGAGGAGGTACGGTGAGGAACAGAGTAAATCATAAATGTAAAAGTGTAACTTTGGATATATATGTATATACATATGTGTATGGGTCGAAAATCTAATAGCGGATATCGATTAACCCTTTCGATACGAAGAACGTATATATGTATATACGTTTCTAGAAATTGTGCAATCGGTCGTTAAAGACATACGTATATTTTCTCTGCAGTACAATGCTGTTTGTTTCTCAATTCGTGCAACAGTATCGCACCGTGATTAATCGTATAAAGCATTCAAATGCTTATATGTATACTATTCTCATATTAATAAAAACGGCCCTTCTTTCTGCTTTGAATTTTCAACTTTGAGGTGTCGTAACGAAAAGGATAAATAATGTTCAGTGCAAAAGTTGCACGCCTCCTCCTCTCTCCTTACAAAAATGTGACGCCTCGGAAGTACAATGATCCACATGTTTCCTACTTTTCGCAAAACAACTCGCGAACAAAAGTTACCCGAATTCGTTAATGTTCTCCAGGTCAAATAGCATCGTTTCACGTTTGAAATTCTCCAACGTCGATAGTGTAACGCAATCATGCAAGCATCCACTTTCGAGAAAAATGTACGAGACTGTAGCTATCTCGCTGGGATCGCCGCTAGTTTCCACGCTAGGCAATCCGTCGACCAGTTCCCGACGCAAAAAAGAAGCCGCGAAATTTCTCGGCGACGAGTCTATCCGCGAAATCGTTACACGTTCTCACGTCCACGCCGCGCCGCCGCTACGTTTTTCGATCTCATCTCGTTCCAGTTTGAACGCGTGATTTCACTGGACAGGTCAGCCCCATTCGAATTACGACAGCCTGTTGTTACGAGACGTGGAAAAAAAGGCGTATGAAAAACATAGACGAGAAAACGCGTCTGTGATTACCGTAGAAATCCTTCGTAGAAACTTGGTGTTTAGAACGCGCAACGTGTGATGTTCAATCGCTGTTATCTTTTCCAAGCGACGATCAATCGGTTTCCCCCGCCAATTTTCCAATCATTTTGCACATACATACGCGTTCGCCAACACACATTAGCGGATTATAATTTAATATAGTATATGTGTACTTGTACCTATAGCTGCTAGAATTCGAAACGAGGCTCAATTTAGTTAGTCGAAGTCGTCGCGAAGGTATTAAGGTTGTCGCTCACTTATCAACGCAACGCGAGCACGACATCGGATCGACATCGACACTCTCACGCCTATTGCTCATTTATCAGCGCAACACCGAAACGACAATGTTCAATTGCACACGCAACAGCGATGCAACATTTATCAAGTACCACAATTGCCGTTATAAGTATGATGAAATTCGCGATCAAACAAATGGCTGTAGCAGAATAGGAATGTAATAGAAAAGGGCAAAAAAGATACCGGCTACGCAAAGCTCTGAAATTATTAAAGGAGCGACGGTGAATTTCATACATTTGTAGACAATTATTGAAGCGTTACCATTAATGTTAGAACTGATACCGTATCGATACTATTGGTACCGGTTTATAAAATCCAAGTAGTATCAGAGACGTAAGTATGAAAATATATCGATACTTGTTTAATACCTACAGGCAAGTATTGATACCTTTAATAAAGAATCGATGTTTTATTGTTCTTTTGGTTATATTTTACTGGATCGGCATTTTATGTATTCGTTAATTCCGCTGTATGCACATTATGTACCTCTTGCATTATTTTAACGTACAATTCTCAACAGCCATATTTGTTTGTACGTTGGTGGTACTTTTAAAACTGTATTAGGCAACCATTAATCTTTTGATGAGTTATCAAATCAGCATCGACAATTTCATAAAGTATCAAGCAGCTATTGAATCGGTATGATATTAGTCAGGTATCGTTTCAACAAGTATCAGTATCAAAGATTGATACCGAATACTTAAAATATCAATACTTTTCGATACTTTCTATCGAGTGTTTTGATATCGAATTGTTTGAACACCACAAATAGTATCGGTACTGCTCTGATCTCTAATTACATGAAAATGAATGTAATACTATACATTTTTCTATGACGGTCTGATATCGTGTTTACGTTGCGTTGATAAGTGAACGATAACCTTTAGTTTCTCGCGCGTCGACGAGTTCGCAACTCGAGTGGAACTGGAGTATAAACCCATTCTTTTCAAAATAAAATAAAACTCTATTTATCTCCGACTATTATACATCGGTCATCCTATCGCCGAAAATCTCATCCAGTCGATTTTACTCCGCTTTCCTCTAACTCGTGGACGCGCGAATCGCTGAAGGCAGCTAATCCCGCCAATATTGCGTGCAATTTCATTCAATTTCACCTGTAATTTCATTTCTCCCGCCAAAACGCGATCCTTCGTTAAGCGAGGACCGAACGGAGTCCACGAGAGGGACCAATTTTCGTTTAAATAGAAAATGGGGGTGACGTTCGCGCGCGTCTCACCCTCCGCAATTGATATAGTCAGCGCGAGGCGTACCAAGCGGATCGTGAAAGAATACCGTTTTAATTTTGATACATAGTATATATATATATATATATAAACATAGAGATCTATATGCAAAATGTCTATAAATATAATATATATACGTGCGTGCGTGTGTGTGTAAATCGTACGACGATTGTGATTTCACCGAGGTTACCGAGTTATACGTATTTACCGTTTAGCCACGAACGCGGCGCCGTAAGCCGACCAAGCTATCAAGCGCTCGTTACCTTTTAGAACCGCTAGCTCGTAAGTGTGCGCAAGTGTCCACGCTCAGTTCTGTATTTTTTCTTTTTTTTTTTTTTTTTTTCTTTTCTTTTTTGTTACATAGTCAAATTACGAGGGGAACCCAGTGCCGATCTAATCCAACCAGGGATCGTCGTCGCTTCGAGATCAACGTTTCCATCGAAACAATCATCCCCTCGTTTTACCTTTTAGCGCGTTTCCTTCCATTTTTTATCGGTGATTATCGATGAGAGAATAGGTGTATAGATTTATGTTTAGGTTTTGTTCGTTAGCGCAAATGATCTCGTAGCGAGGACAAACTTCCGGTCGATCCTATTTTTCTCTTTTTTATTCCGTAAAGAAACACTGTTTAACCCTTTTAGTCGCGCGTCCTGTAGAATATAGTGGTGACTGTATATATGTTCATATGTAATATTCGATTTAAAAATGATATATATAAATATATGGATGTACACACACAGAGAGGAACGAACGTACACGTGGAAAATCATTTTAAAGAAACTCTCGTCGTACTTGCGTTTACTTTCTCCGCTCTCTCACCGCGTTCCTGCCGCGTACCTCTCCGAACCTTTCATTAAACTCCCCATTTTTACGTCCCTACGATGCCCCGCGAGTTTTTCGGCGATTCTGCGAACGCGATCGAAAGAAAGCTGCCTAGATTCCAGAAACACTTAACTCTTTTAACGCTCAAATTGCTCCTCAGTTTTGTTCGATTAAAAATGATCAAAGTTCATCGGGAAAATTCATAACGCGAAGATCGTATTTTCTTTATTTTCAATGTTAATTTTCTCAATGTTTTCTTTTCAATACTAGGTAAATTTAACATAGTAAACTATACAGCACTTTAACCCTTTAAACTTGATCCGTCTTCAATGTCATTGCACGTCCACTTCTATTTATATTAAAGTAAATTATGTGGAATAAATGTGCAACGGTAAAATTCGGAATAACGACCAACACTGTAGTTCACACTGCTAACAAAACTTATTGTCAGCAAATTATTGTTGAGTCAGGTCTCGAAGTTCACATAGGGTTTTACAGTAAATTAGTATTGCCACTTCTAGCGTTACATACTAGTTTTACAAAATAATTTATGATGTCACCTAACAGCGCGACACACGAATTAAAAGGGTTAATCAACCCTGGAAGGGTTGAACAAATACAGTTTACCATTGGAAAAGTGATTATTCGATTATCCACAAACTTCTTTATGGGGAATTTCTTTTTTTTAGAAGCTCTACTGTATAACTAACGTCCAATTTGCCCTTTCAAAACCGTCGTCGAATCAAAATTAGTAATTTACATCCTTACTAATGCTCGCAATTTAAAAGTCCGCCGAACAACGACGCTTTACAAATACAAGTTTTATGGAAGATGATCGCGTTTCCAGAAAATCAACATTTCTATCCCGTTCCGACCAGGAAAAGGACTCGCAATTAACGTGAGAAGCGGTTGTCCAGGGTCACAAGTGTGTGAGAACCGGAACACGCGATGGACAAGACGAAGACGTGACCGCGTGGACAAACGACGAGCCGAGATTCTTCTAGAACGACTTCAATGATCTTGATCGAATCGTTCTCCGACCGTACCTTACAACAGTTCCTGCTTTTTCTCCTACCCTTCAATCGTAAATATCCCGGAAGGTATACATTATATTCGTTTCTAATTTCATTAATTGCTCATTAACATCATGAATGTCATTTTTCCAACGCCGACATTTTTACGGTCTTAAAACTTTTTGCACGCTCTACAGCCGAGAATATTTATAGGGGCTATAAAGGTTCGCAGTTTTTGTACGCGTGTGCACAGGCTAATGCAATTTCTTTGCACATCGACGACACTATCGATGATTCTACCTTTTAAGCGTTGTAATTCCAACGAAATTTCTCCTTCCGTTCCAAGATCATCGAAAAATTTAGGGGTTTGGCCAAATATGCGGATTTTTTGTTTTCCGTATCGACAAGTGATTTTTGTAACTCTTCTTCTTAACCCTTTCGCTACGAAGCACTTCAGGTTTAACCCTTTCGTTACTAAAAATGACTATAGGCACCGTTGCGGTACATTAACCCGTTGCCTTACGATTATTTTATTATCTAGATATGCTAGCGTTAGCTGATCACTGCTTTTATATCATGTCAAGTGCGAATCACATGAATATTGTAGCCAATTTTTATTTAACAACTCCCAATCTTATAAGACAAAGCTAACATTAGAGTTCAAATTAATTTTTACCCTTGTAAATGCGCCCATAGCAGTCAAAGAGTTAAATATTTGTATTTTTTTAAATATTCTCAATTTTATCTTTTGAAAGATTCACTAATGATTTGCTTGTAAATTTATAAAGTGTAACTTTTTTATTGGACCCCTCAATTCCCAGAAAATTCTACAAATTAATGCACTATGCAACGGAAATTTTTTATTTTTTCATACCATGGAAAAGCTATGGGGTTTTGGGGTTCCAAGTTCTGAAATACCGATCGCGTAAAAAAATCGGAGATTCTAATGCCCCCTACAAATTAGAGAGGCGAGTTTAGGAACTACATTCAATCCTATCGTCCAAGTTGGTAAAATCAATACGCGTTTTGCGTGTCACGGATATGTATTCAAATTCGAATTAATTACAAAAAATAAACAGAATCCCATAACGATCAATTTAAAAGAAAATTGCAATTGGAATATATAACAAAAGTATGTGACTCACCAATCGATGCGTTGTAATCTGCTGCAATCCAGAGAAGAAAACCGTACTCCATAGTGTCGTAGCTTTCTGCTCATTCACACAACACTCCGAATCGAACATTATACGGAAACCACTCGCGCACATAATCTATAAAATACAATATGTCGTCACATATTGTTTGTATGAAACAATTTTGCGTATTAAGGTTCAAAATCTCGCGACTCGACTACACGCTACAAACCGCGGGAACTACATGAACGATATCGATTGCTAATTCGATAACTAAACATGGCCGCGACAATCGATTATCGCAGCACCTTCATACATGTCCGTTCGAATCTATACAACTTTATGCAGGGAAATTTATGTTCTTACATAATTCATGTTAGACTCAAATGTAACACAATTCGACAATTGATCGATCGTATTCAAGAATATTTAATGACTTTTAAGTATTAATAAAAGGTTACAGATAAATAGATTGAAATTAAGTGGAGGGAGGATTCATGGCCCCCGATCAAACGGCGCAACAATTTCTAGATAGATTTTTAATATCAAAATCGCTTATTCATAACAGATTTTTATATAAAAGTGTCTCTAAGCTTACTATCTACGAATCTGGTATAGATTTGACTAGAACAGAAGTTAAAAACGGTTAAATTTACCCAAATTATACGGAGCAAATTTCGAGCGACACACTCCCTGCACGTTAAAGGGTGTAGACTGCGCACGCATTCAGAGTTGCGCGCGCATCCCAAAAATTCCGCGCATTTTAGTTGCTCGCGTATCCTAATAATCATGCGCATTTCTAATTGCACGTGCATATCGGAAGTAGGAGCAACTTTAAATACTTTTCGTCCAAAAATACCATGAACTTAATATAAATTTTTCGTAAATAATTATAATGAATACATATCGCGCTAATCTTTTACATAAATCAAGAGATACATTCATGAATATTGGTTCACGGTCATTTGAAATAGACTACAGGAACGGAAAGGGAAACCCGCATTCTTTTGATCTCGTAGTTTCATTTAATTTCAATTCTTACTATTATTAGTACCGTAATTTTATTTAGTACCATAATTGAATTTTGTTTTAATCCTTGCTATTATTAATATCGTAATTTTGATTTAGTATCGTAATTTTATTAGTGTCGTACTTTTATTCTATGCTAAAACCGGAAACGTCGGAGGAGACATTAAAATAGTAAGGAGGCACGCGAGTTCTCTGAATTATGGCAAAAGAAATGAAATACAGTATCGCGGGTGTGTAATGAATTATTATTTGAGTGATAGAAGTTCTTTTAACATTTTAAGCGGAAATACCTCGAAACTGAGAACATCATAACTTGCATCGTTTTGCTTTACAGTCACAGAATGATGAGTAGTGTATAGTAGTGAGATATGTAGTGTGTATCGAGTGATAGGCCTATCCTGTATTGTGTGCGTAATGAAACGATACTGATCCATAAATACAGACTCACTCATCTCAGCCAAACTTGGCCTGGAGGTGATCATGTACCGAACGAACAGGGAGACTAGGCCGCTTCGAGCTAAGTGGCTTCTTGGCCTCGTCGAGGACATGACTTTGACCCAGATATCGGTAAACTACGCCGGCCAGGCTGCAGGCACGAATTCCAATTGTTTTAATCCCAACGACATTCAAACTCCGAAAGGTATGCTCTACCTATATATATTTGAAGGGTTCGTAACTGAAACAACCCTTGCCAAAGTTAAGGACCTTTTAACCCTTTCACTACGGCGAAGTTGTCAGTCAATGTGTTAAAGCTGTACAGGATAATTCAGCTGCGAGTTTACAATGAAAATTGTTAGCTTTTCATCGAATTAATATTTAACAAATACTATAAGTTAACTTCAAGCCTAATAATGTCGAACTATACTACTAGATTTAGCCAGATTTCTTAATTGGTGCGAAATTTCGATAGACGGCTATAGTCGCCTATAGTATCGAAAGGGATAATCCTTTCGAAACTGTAGGAAAACTGTCAATCTTTCAATTGCTGTAACTTCCTAAAAAAAGTATAATACGACGATTAACTTGGGCTTATTTTGAAGCTTAAAATCTCTACTTTCGCATAAATGAACAGACATTTTTCGGAAATTTTCTTACTTCGAAGAGTAAAGTGAAAAACTGAAGGTAGCTTTTTTTAAGGTTTGGTAAGTTTAAAAGACTCTACGGAGCTTAATAATTTTTTTGTGATTCATTGTATAATGCATTTGAAGGGCAAAGTTTTCCCTTTATAACGAGCCCCTAAAAGTCGCTGTACGATTTTTTGTTGTCCAGTTATTGCAGTTGGAATGAAAATATTCATTATGTGCTGTATATCACAAAAATATAAACGTGTTTCTTTTTCTTCGTTTTACTTTACGCCACTTGTATAATTACTAACACGAATAAAACTAAAGGAATAGGATTCAAATAGGGGTTGTTTCACCCTCAAAATACGAAGTTTTACGGATACGAATTTCTTACGAAGTTATAGCAGTTGAAATATTGCCAATGTTTTCATCGGAATTTTTTGATCTTTTAATATTGCTCACGAGTGTAATTACCATTAACACCTAGAATAATTGGGTAAAATGATGAATAATTGGTTGAAAAAAATTAAAGTCTATTATAAGATAATAATGTAGGATTTGGTCTTCTGAAAGCTTGACATGAATTATTCTTGTTATGCACCCTTCATTTGCACACTTGTACTTTGCTTTTACTGCAATACTTGTCGATACCAACGCTGAATGAGATGTTCGAGGAAAAGGATGATGAGGAATTTTTGTAATCGCACGATATCCACAGAGAAATTTATTTATAGAAACGTTTTGCATCTACGTACACTTGGTTGAATAATGTTCCTCTTTTTTACTACCGTAAATGCAAAGCATGGTAAAAATTCGCGTAATTTTAACGAGGGCCTTGATGACATGACAATAAAGATGATTCGTCACGTGTAACCTTAGATGCTCGGTGAATCATCGACAATGAACAGTATCTTCTCCGGAATTGACAACAACGTATTACCTACTTAAGGAATTCCTATATTAGTCTGAAAAAATGTGCGCGGTGCACGTGTGGTCAGAGTAATGATAAATAATGAACTTCCATATATGTAAGTCACACATAAATTTATTTACAAACATTTCTTCATTTGCGACGGATTCGTTGAACATTCGTTTAAAAGAATTTCCAAAAATATCGGTACATTTTTTTGATAGTGTACTCACGTTTTACGGTAATATCGAATATTAAAGAATACCGGTAATGTTATTTCCAAGGAATCGGTTCCAATCGCCAGTTCTGGTCACTATTTTTTGTACAAGAGGCTATCACAGGGCCTTCGTCGCCGTTTGATTGTAGGCACATTCCGGTAGACACGTGTAAAAAAGTTTTCGTCTACATAAAACAAATGCGTCACATTTCTTTCGAGTTTATTAATGTGAGCTACAAAAGTGTCACAACTCAAGAAATGGATGTTTGAGTTACGACTAGAGATGGGTCCAAATTGAATTTTTAAATTCGCTATACTCTAATCTGAAACTTTGCGAGTTCTCAAATATTGAAATTTTCGAAACCCTTGGATGCTTATTTTATTACTTTTAACGCAGTTAAACTTTATAACTTAGTTATAATTTAAAAAAAAAGCACTCATTTTGACGTCTTTTCTTCTCAGTATAACTTACTTTCAAAATAATTCTAAACGTTTGAACATAAACCTGACTGGATTATTAGCTAAATGAATTTATATCATGACGATATTTTCATCATTTATATAAATTACTATTTACCCAAATTTCGATACTTTCGAATCATAAAAATAGCACAAAACTCATAGGGTCACTAAGTTTTCGGCTTCTCGCGAAAATTGTACTTATTCGAGTTGTGTAACTTTTGTAGCCCAAGTGCGAAATGAGGATGTATAAAAATGGAAGACACACACTTGTTCATCGTATTGCCATTTTTGTCGGTTATGACCGCTGCACGCCATTATTTTAACCTTTGGTGTCTTATGCTGGGTATCGTGTTCAGGAGCATCCAAACATACGCTCTCGTCAGTCATTATAATTCCCTCTTTCGTCATCACGAACATTTGATTAAGTATTGGCCGTGGAAGACACGTTTCGAGAATTGCGTATCCCGAAGGTTGCGAGTATGTCCCTTTTGCAGTTGGTCGCATAATGCACTTCTTCGATGATACATGCACGATCTAATATGCGAATATTGAATAACTTATTCCCTGAGATTCAGTTAACATTCGAGTCCATTATTCAGTGGTCATTTTAAATTGAAATTTACCCGGCCAAAAAATCGATCGTCTTTTGGAAAAAAATGTTCCGGCCATACGTTATCCAAATACCACTCGAAGCTCTTGCATTGCAATTTTTTACGTAATTCCAATCGAGATCGAACTGGTTGCTTGTCCCTTAATCTAGCTGCCTCTGATGGAAAGTAAAGCAGCACGTTTAGTTCATTAACCCTTTGAGTGCTATAGACGCATATATGCGTTTGGCGAATGTTTCTAGTTTATAAACGCGAAATAGATCAAAATAGTTTACTTTAAATACATAAAGAATTTTAATATCATAAATGAAATATTATTAGGTGTATAACTAAGTTCTCGCAGTTAACTTTAGACGAGAAATTGCAAATGCAAACGCTTACCGTCCACAAAACGTTTAAATTAAACGAGTCCCGTAGTCAAAGGGTTAATTTGCAATTACCTGCATTAAACTTAAAATAAAATTCTGCCCATTCGTCCATCCAAACCAAAGCCACTCTAGCGATATT
The DNA here is from genome assembly GCA_028830335.1 of Eucera pruinosa. NCBI lineage: Eukaryota > Metazoa > Arthropoda > Insecta > Hymenoptera > Apidae > Eucera > Eucera pruinosa. The sequence continues at coordinate 12,618,963 of JAMYCR010000007.1, forward strand.
CCCATATAAAATTTCCCCGACACCACCTGGGAAAGTGTACGGTGATGATTTTCGAAAAAGGTGTCCAACGTGAGAGCACGGAGCGATCTCAACGCTTCCTCCACATTGCCATACTCGAAACGATAATTCCAAATTTTCTCCGCCCCAAATTTTCATTTGATCATCGTAGCTGCCTAACTCAAAGAAATAATCTCGGTTCATGGAGAATAAACCTCCTGCCATTGCGGGCGTTCTAAACGGTTCGACAATGTTATCGCGTCTTTCTTTAAACAATCTGCCGTTTAATGTCAGCCATCGAAAATGCAAGTCCCAATTAAACGCTCCCCAATGCAGCTCAAAAGATCTATAATGTTACATTACTATTGAATATTTCCTCCCACCGTTAACAAACTTTTAGTACCATTTTCGTGTCTCACCGAATATAACTAAAAGTATCGTCATTTATTATATCGATCACGGGTGATACTACTCTGGTTCTGTTATTGGATACTGCTTCAAGTAAAGGTTCCAACCATCCTGGAACAAATTAATATAATCGTTTTATATTTGTTTTTTATACTGTAATCAGTGGTGTATTGGCAAAAAGGATGGTACCGGAACGTTCATTGATTTGACCTAATATGTACGAAGTATTAAAAAAAAAACATGGCAATTACTTTTACAAATTACATTACGTTTCTTTTATCTGCAGAAACCAATAGCTTAAAGATAAAAATATTTGTCCAGTATTTATTTATAACTATTTAATACAAATTTCGGGAGTACGAAATTAAAAAATTATACTATTTCATAGTATAAAATGTATAAAATACTTACATACGTTTGGAGGATATTTCATAATAATAATAAAGCTACAAAAATAGGTATTAGCAAAAAGACAAAGAAATTGTAAAAAACAGGATACGATCTAGCATAACATTCAGTGTGGCTCCGCAATGGACCACACGGCACTCGACGTATTAACGATTTTCTGCTATAACGTTTAGAAAAAAGTATTGAAACAGCCGGAAGTCGTTCCGATGCATTCCGGCTACAATACACCCCTGATTGTAATGTTTATTAGAAGAATATTAAAAAAAGAGCTTACCTACCAACCGTGCATTCGCAGTGCGCGTCGAGGAATGTGAGGACTTCGCCTTTGGCTTCATTAGCGCCTAGAAGTCTCGCATTCACTAAACCTATTCGCTTCTTAGATCGAAGAACCTTGGTAGAAACTACTAAATTCTTTACATGTTCATCCAGTGCATGCTTCAAAAAGTCTAATTAACAAACAGAAACCAATAAAAATAAATTTCATGCATTCGTAAAGGAAATAAAAAGAATGCTATGCATTCACCTCTGTCACTGGCGTCGTCAACGAGAATTATTTCCTCTAATAAATGCCTCGGTGATCTATTAATTACACTGTACACGGTTCTAAGCAATGTACTCCAAGCTTCGTTATGAAAAACAATAATTACCGATGTTCTCGGCAACTTACCCAAAGTTGCATACCGTTTCATGCACCTGCAATCGGTAAATTACCTACCATTGATGCGTTACCGATAAAGAAGACACTCAATAAAAATGTTACCCCTTTCTTCGAACATCCGGTAGAGATCGATTCAACGGTATTCTATCACTAGCCATCAAATTGAACCGATTGATTTGGAAAAGCTGCTGCATTTTGTAAAAGTCTTTCGCCGGCACCAAAACCGGACTCCCATTTTTTCCCTCGAATGGCCGCGGTTCGAACATATTTTTGTTAATGAGATCTGCAAACAAAAGAAACTCCATACAACTGAATACACAAGTACAAGTTTCTACTTCGTAATTTACCTTTCGTGATATTCGGAGTTTTCAGTGGATCCACGGAATCTCCTATGTAATGACCTACCACGACATGTACTCCTCTACGATCTATGTAATCTCTTTGATTGTCTAAAAGCCTGAGAACGAAAGAAACAATTGACACTAAGAATTATCAAGGTAATGAAAATGAATGGTTGCAAATTTATCATAAAAACTATGTAACTCTCCAGCGATGCACTTTTTTAGAATAATCCGTAATTTTCTGAACGAAATATAAATGAAGATTTATCGTACTTTAGTCGCGCGCACTTTGCAAATGTTTACCATTTTTATTTCTTTGGTACAAAAAAGTATAGTTTAGTAGCCGATATTCTACTTAACTTAATTAATTTATTAAATTGAAATTAAACTAAATTAAATCCAGAATTATCTACGTGGACGCAGCAGATGATATAAAAAGATTTACTCTAATTATTTTTTCCGAGAAAATTAACCCATGAATCTGCTCTTAATCGAAACATTTTTAGGGGAGAAAGTTGAAGATTAATTAGGGTAGATTAGTATGTTTTGTTCGTATAAAAGTATAATGTGTTTTAACATTGAACAACATGTTTATTCGAATATTAGATTTTTTAAGAGAGCTCTAAAAGCTGCTTAAAAAATGAAGTTCCAATATTTTCCTTATAGAGACGAGAAAATTTTGTAACGTTTTTCATCATTTTAGTTATTTTCTTATTTTAAATATGTTCCATTGATATCTCCTCTTCGAAGATTATTCGAACAATTTATTCGAATAATGCCCAGCTTTGTCTAGGAGTATATTTAAAAAAAAAAAAAAATGCAAAAAAGAAAAAATCGAAATTTTTTCACGGTTTACAGTAGAATCCCCCTTAAATGGTTACATATATAAGCGTATAATACTTTGATAATATTTTAGAGCATTTTAATAATGTATTCTCACTTTCGCGATCACTTACCGAAGCGAAACGTAATCGTTGCGAGAATCTTCGTTCTCCCGTCCTTTCCATGGCCAAACGAAAAATATTCCCGTTAGCAAAGCTATGGAAAGAATGACTGACCACGCGCGACATGGTTTCCTCAGTCGTGGCCACATCGTGATCCTCGTCGGAAAGTATACTAAGCTTGACTAATTTTGAAAATAATCCCATTTATCTCATTATGGAATAGTTAGCCGTTATCGTTGAAGCCGAACTTCCGTTATCACGCACTTCTCATCCCGGGTCATCGTGAGAAAAAGTTCCAACGTCTACCTTGAACTTGAAAAAGTTACGAAAGCCCGGATAAATGTCAAATATTACCATACAAACGATTATTTATCTAGAAAACTTTCTGCTCCATTTTCCCGTACATAAATAAGAAAGTAAAAGTAGAATCGAAATAGAAACGGAGTCTCAGAAGTTTGCCATCGATTTTATATTATAGTTTACCTGGATAAAGTATGAAAATTGCAGCACGGACTTTAACCGGCGGAGTACTCGGAGTACTTGCAATAATATCAGGTGTTCTCACGGATGAACGTGAATCGACGAGAGAATATTTTTTTTTATTAACTTTACATGGTGATTATTTCTTAATAGAATAATATTATTTCACTGAAGGATTCGTGTATCTATCGATCGGTTGTATTGAAATCGAATTGAAGTAAACAACGGCGCAAAAGCACGAAAATTACTTACTGCGTTCGTACTTTCACAGATCGGGCAACTGGAATGAGCTCCAAGGAGTTAGGACGCTATGAATAAGTCAGTGCTGTATCGGAACAGTTCGTAACCCGTTCCTCCCATTAAATACGAGCATCTTAAACCAAATCATTTAATAAAAACTAAAGAAAATATCCAATGAAACAGGAATGAAGATTTTATATCTTTTCGTTTATAAATGAGATCAATTTAACAGACATTCTTTTCTCTGTAAGAATATATAAGTATTCCATGTATTTTCATATATTTTACATTACTGAAACCAGTTGTTTTCTGCGCATTTCGTTGAATTCAAATAAATTTAGGAAAACTGGAAGCTGAATAAAATTATACAGATTTTCTTTATTAATTCTTAATGTTTTATAGTTGAGTGTTTATGTAAAGCAATATAATGAAGAATAAACATTAAAAATTGTGGTGTAAGTCGAAATAAAATAAAAGACGAAAGAAACTTGCATATTTTTTAAATATTCATCAGTCAGTCGCAAAAGTACACATATATTTGTAAAGTATTTAAAAAAGTGGAAAGAGTTTTGCAGATGCAAACACAGGAAAAAGTGGATCATTTATTGGTACACCTAATATATCTACATTGTGTTAATCCTTCCTGTAATTTACTTTAGCACAAATAAAATTAGAGTTTGTATGCTTTTAAGAGCAACTTTATTCATACAATCAATGATATTCCTTTTACGAAACTTTCTAGCTTTTAATTTTATATTATACGAATTTTCACACCATTTTTATATATCCCAAAATAACAATATTAAAATGTGTAAGCATGTAAACTTTCAAATGCGTACATGTAGACTTTTGTGACTGACTGTAGATATAAGCGATAAATTCAATTTTTTTAAATTTTTCACTTACGTCGCTTTTATAATCACCGGCACAATTCCGCCGATAATTAAACCCTAATCGGAGTACTACTATATATGGGGATGCACATGATTTTTGCGTGGGTTTCAAACTGCCACAATTGATAAATATCTACATTGAGAAAAACCTCGTGATACAGTCTACTCGAAAGAACTGCTCCATTTAGGTATAGCGACGAAGTTCATTAAAAAACGATTTCTCCTGTAGCGATGCACGGTTACGGACTAAAATTACGTTAGAATTGTTATTGGAGGAGACGTAACCGAGATTGTTTCGCGTGCGTGAAACACTTTTGCTACCTTTTCTCAATACACAGCGATTCATCTGAGCACACCGTGCTGATGTATCACGAATACCGAAGAGGTCAGCACCATTCTCAACGTACGGTTCGCCACGTTGGAAGAAGTTGACGGGTGGTTATTGCTTATTTGACATTAGGGATTTATTTCTGTAAAACACGTCTAAACATTGTTAATTCCATATATTAAGGTGAGGAAACGTTGCTCAAACAAATTACGTGTTTCTCGTTTCATCTGAAACAAACTGTACAGCGTACATATCGTGCGTGTGAAAAATTTGATAGCAATAGGTCGCTGAACCTTCCAACCAAGTATAATGCATTTACATCATAATCAGTTATAACTCTATAATTTATATTGTAACAGGATTATTGGTTCAACGCTTATCTTATAATCCACGCTTGTCAACGGGCTCATATTTATCGGAAGTAAAATATGTTTTAATATATGTTTCGATCCTTCTGTTAGTGTGTTTCATTATGGTTTGATGGTTTTTAAAAAATGTAACAGGTTGCAGTAATGCAAGCATTTGCCTGTAATTCACTACAATACATATATCTGTTGTTCATTCAATTCTATTTAATATATTCACTTGCAGTGGCTATAAGAAGTATTTGCATATCACTGTATGTTGACGTGTAAATACTAGTTATTATTTAGGGTAGAGTATATTAAATTTCTTATTATTCAGTAGTAGTCTTATGTGATCAAAAAAGTTAATTGCTATGGAAGTAAAATATAAATGCTTTACTGAGAAAATGTAGCCATCTGTAAATACTTTTTATAGCCATATTTAGTACAAGTAAAATCTGTTTTAATATATGTTCAAATCTGTCTGTTAATGTTTTGGTATAGTTTGATTATTTTTAAACAATATAGCAGTATGTAGTAAGGAAAGCATTCACCTATAATTCATTATAATATTTATATCTGATATTCATTCAATTTTATGTAATATGTTAATTTATAGTACACCACTGCATTTATGTTAGTGTTTAGATATTAATTATTTAGGGTGGAGTATATTAACTTTCCTATCATTCAATAGTAGTCTTGTGTAGCTATAAAAGATAATCGCCATGGAAGTGAAATACAAATGCTTTGCTGGAAAATTTTGGCATCCACAAATAGTTTTTGTAGCCATTGTATTATGATGTTTAATGTTTTTGTATGGGAAAGGTATATATGATTGTTTCTGCAGGCAAGTAAAAATGAAGGTAAAGGAGTTGCTCAAGACTGTCAATGTGGCATGGTCACCACCTGCTCAGCATCCCATATTATTGGCTGCAGGAACTGCAGCACAGCAGTTGGATGCAAGTTTTAGCACATCTGCTAGCTTGGATTTATACTCTCTAAATTTGCAACAACCAGGATACGATTTGGAATTGAAAGCCAGTGTTGCAAGTGACCATAGGTTGGCAGCAAATTCTACTCTCTCATGTGCCAAAAATTTTCTGCTAAACTATAAATCCATTTCAATTTAAATTACACATTAATAAAATTTGTATGTCAAACTGTTTAATGAGATAAGATATTATAAGCTGTAATATACTATTAATATAATTGTAACTACTATACAATAATTGTAAATATTATTAACATAACATTATTGATATAGAAATTATACTTTGGCTGGAAACTTTTGGCAGCCACTTATATATGTTATTAAATAATCCATAAAGTTTAACATTTGTATGAAAAAATTGTAGATTCCATAAAATAATATGGGGTTCATATGGAAATAATCCAGCTGGCATAATTGTCGGGGGCTGTGATTATGGCATGATAAAGATTTATTCAGCCGCCAAAATGCTTGCCAATGATAGTAATCATTTAATAAGCAGTCCAGACAGACACACAGGTCCAGTTAGAGCACTGGATTTTAATCCCTTCCAGGCAAATTTGTTAGCAACAGGAGCAACTGAAAGTGAAATTTATATATGGGATATCGTTAATACAAATACTCCTATGACTCCTGGATCTAGAAGTCAGCCATTAGAAGATGTCCAATACATTGCTTGGAATAAGCAAGGTATTAATCTGATGCTTAACAAACGTTTGCTACTAGCAGATCCTTATGTGGGCATTCATTTTATTTGATACATTGGAAAACTAAATTCTTCACACATTTCGTATGTGTAACATATTGGGAAACTATTCTATTATGTTCTATTATATTCATATTTATTGGATTTTAATCGCATATAAATAAAAATCTGAAATATATCTAGTAAAAATTTTGTAAAAAAAATAAGGCTTGTGATAGGGTTTTTCTTTATGGTGTGGCAGCAAACGTATTAAATTATTAAAATTGATATTATTTATTTTTATTTTCCTTTATAGTGCAGCATATTCTTGCTTCCACATTTTCGCAACGATGTGTTATATGGGATCTGCGGAAAAACGAACCTATCATCAAATTAACAGATGCAAATTCGAAGGTTTTCGGATTTTACTTACATTATATATTCCGTCTCTTTTAGCTTTAGTTTTAAATAAATTAGAATTTGTATGTTAATACATGAATACAGGTAAGATGGAAAGTGGTCCAGTGGCATCCAGATGTTGCAACTCAATTATGCTTAGCATCGGAAGATGATCAGGCTCCCATAATCGAATTATGGGACTTGAGATTTGCAACATCAGCTTTAAAAACGTTCCAAAATCATCAACGCGGAGTTTTATCGATCGCATGGAATCCACATGATTCAGACTTGCTCCTAAGTTGTGCCAAAGATAATAGGATATTGTGTTGGAATCCTAATTCGGATGCACCCGTACGTCTACTAGTATTGCATTTAATTTTTATGTGGATTTTTATGCAAATTCATATTTTTATCAACTAAATTAACAGCACCTTCGAGTTATTCATGACCTCAGCAAAATTTGTTGTTATTCCGTACTGCAAAATAACGGCAAATAAAAATTTTCTCTAACTTTTTTGAACATTTTAATTTTATAAGCTTGAAAGTACTTTAGTGAATTTTTATAGATATTTTACATGCTCAAAGTGAGTGAAAATCATACGAAATCTGAAAGGCCCCAAAGTGCTGTGTGAGAGTTTAAAAAAAACATAAATGAAATCTGGGTATAGAATAATATGCAGTTTACTTTGGATATTTTGTGTATTTTTATAATATTAAATGCGATCTTTAATTTTTTGCATAGTTAAATTTCCCATAAATGCATAAAAATCCGCACTCTAGTAGGTCTATAATATATTTTTATTATTTTATATACAGAATGGTGAAGTAATTTGTGAGTTAGCACAAACAAATCAGTGGAACTTCGATGTCTCGTGGTGTCCACGACATCCGGGATTGGTTGTGGGAACTAGCTTTGATGGACACGCAGCAGTTTATTCTTTATTGGGAGGGCAGCAACAACAGTCCGTGGAAACATCGAATAAGATTGTAGATTCGTTCCCTGGAATGGATCCTTTCACACAGCCACCTCCGCAAGTGCAAATGGAACCAACAGTTGTTCTGACCAAAGTTCCCAGATGGCTGAAAAGACCATTTGGAGCATCCTTTGGTGTAAGCATCTATTTTTAACCCTGCTGCAGCCTTTAAGATTCTATTCTATTGAATCATATTATTTATTCTGTTTATAATTCTGAGGAAAAGATTCTTCAACACACGAAGATTGAAACTTAAATTTTCGAATACTAAGAGTAACAGCTTTAGATTTGAAAGCATGCCTTAACATATTTTGAGGATGACAATATCTTGTATTTAGGTTCCATTTAATTGACTGTAGTTTCAAAAACATAAATCTACCTAAATATCCGCATTATCGATCTTAATGTGCTACACATTTAATTAAATTTGTGATCCCTTTTATAATAACGAAAAAATCCCTTTTAGTTTGGCGGTAAATTGACAATATTTGAAAACGGGCCCGTAGATCCTAATCTACCTCCAAACCTAAGTAGAAAAGTAATCATATCGCAAGTAGTCACGCAGCCAGACTTAATTCATCGCTCGAAAGAATTAGGGGAAGTTCTGAAGAACGAACAATACAGTGATTACTGTAAAGGAAAAGCCGAGAACACTAATGATTTGCATAAGAAGAAAATATGGAATTGCGTGGGTGCATGTTTCGGGGAAAATATAACGCAAGATATATTGGATCTACTGGGTTACAATATAGAAACGATGAATAATAAACTGAATCAATTTGTCACGCAAGACGACGTTGACAATATTACGGACGGTGTTGGTAATTTAAATAGTGTAAGTGTTACTTGAGAAAGTTCAGCAAATATTCGAATGTTCGTCGCATTACGGAAGACGTGATTTTTCTAGGTACTTAATGGGAATATTATGGATGGAAGCGCAGCGTTCGACGCTATCGCGCAAGAATCTAAAAAGACAACAATGACTGCTTTAAAAAATAATAACATTCAATTAAATGTATCTGATGGTAATTTTGTTATTACAGACTTAAAACAAATTTTCGTGAAATTTTCATGTGAAATAGTAAATAATGTAAATTTATTTGAATGCCTTACAGATGAGGATGGGCTTATTACTCAAGCAATCCTCTTAGGAAATATAGAAGCTGCAGTGTCGTTGTGCTTTGCAAATAAAAGGTACGCAGATGCAGTCATTCTTTCAATGGCTGCTGGACCTGATTTGTTAGCACGTACCCAGTACAGATACTTTTCAGAACATTCTGGTGCTCTCAATTCTCTTATCAATTCAGTAGTTAGCGAAAATTGGGCTGACGTTGTTAAAAATTCTGATATAAATTGCTGGAAAGAAGTACTGATTGGAATATTTATGCATTCTAATCCGGACGAAGGATTCGTTCTGTGTGGTATGTATTTTAATCAGCATTTATCCAAAATTTAACTATGCAACGCTGTGTTAGGGTAGCTACAGATATACGACTTCCAATTCTTGGATCTTCCGTTTTTTACAGACATGCTAGGAGATCGTTTAGCATCGTCCGAAAATCCAACGTTTAAAGAGCAAGCACAAATTTGCTACATTTATTCCGGTAACTTGAACAAAATGGTCGAATCCTCGAACGTTGAAATTCAAGAAGTGGTAGAATTAGTAGTAATAATGCAGAAAGCTTTAGAGATACAAGGAACCAGAAACGTACAAATAGAAGGAAAGATTGCCACGGTTTTGTCTCAGTACGCCGAAATGTTAGCGTCCGAAGGAGAGCTCGAAGCTGCGTTAAGTTATCTCGGAAACAGTCAAGACGAAAAAGTCGTCATGTTAAAGGATCGCTTATGCAGAGCTTTGGGTTACATCGAAGAATCCAAAGCAATTCCGAAAGCGCCAATGACGCAAAACTATTACGATCGAACAAGGAGACCCGTGCAAAGCGCACAAAATCCATTATCCGCTGCCTCAGTGCAAGCAAGACCATTCTTCGATTCCAACGTCGCTCCCACGAAACAATCCTTCGCCCCACCACCTTTGAATCAATTTAATGCTCAACAACAACAACCTTTCGGAGTGTCTCCGCTTCAGCCACACGTACAACCCATGCAACCTATACCACCTATGCAATACGAACAAACACCACTTTCTTATACTTCTACATCTATGTCTCAACCTCTTCCACCTCCACCTCCTTCGAGTTCTTCAAGTGGAGTTGGATCTCGTCCACCCAGCGTCGGACCTCAAGCTAGATCAAAATACATAATAGATCCCTCTGTGAAATCTACTTCAACGTACGGACAAAGTGGTTTTCCTCAACAAACATCGCCGTACAGTAATCAACAAATTCCTCCGGTACCAGGCTACCCATCGACAAACATGTATGGACCACAAGTTCCTGTATCTGCAAACACGTACCCTGGACAAACCTTTGCACCTCCTCCTAAAGAAATGGAGCCGTTTAATCCGGTTCAACCTAGCGTATTATCACCGTTACAAAATCCACCGCAGAGTCAAATGTACGATCCGATTAGGACGCAGCCGCTTCCTCAGAATCAAATGTACGGAAGCGAGAATCAGCCACCTATGGATCCTTCGAACATTTATCAACCGATGCCTCAGCCTTCTGGATGGAATGATCCACCAGTCGCGAAGCCGTCCAGGATGCAAGTAAATATCTTTGTTTTTTTTTTTATACTAATGTACAGTGGCTATGAGAAGCATTTGCACGTCGCTGGGTTTACTAGTATTAATTAATTAGATCTAAACTCGTGAGCGAAATTAAAAGATCAAAAAATTCTGATGGAAAAGTTGTCAATATTTTGAAATACTATAACTTCGTAAAGAAGAATCGTACGTCAAGCAGTTTGGGCTCATTTTAAAGCTTGAAACTTCTACTTTTCCATAGAATAACAGATGTTTTTCGAAAATTCGTTTACTTGGAAGACTAGAGTGAAAGTCCGAAGGTGGTCGTTTTTTTAAAAAAAAGTATGATAAATTCAAATGACTCTACGGACTATAATAATTTTTTTCATCTGTTCACTTTATATTACTTTTGTAGAGAAAAGTCTTCCCTTTACAGCGAGTCCCTAAAAGTCGATGTACGATTTTTTGTTATCGAGTTATCGCATTTTTAATAAAAAGTGAACTATCCGTAGAGCAATACCTTATGTAGCCACTGTACATCAAGTTAAGCGTTCAAATAATTATTTATGATTTGTATATGTATATATGTATGTATATTCAAATAATATAGCCAGTACTGGCATTATGCAACAAAAATGAAATGTCTGCGGATCATGCTGGTACCAGGAAATGGAAAGCAAAATATTCGAAGAATATTGATACGAAGGTAGACACTTAAAAAGAGATTGAGTGTGTTTCCACTGTTCCACGTAATCTATTTTTCAACAAATCGTATTCATTCTTTCCGTTTGCGTATCTCTAGAGTCAATTTATCCGATTGCGAATAACAATTTCGTGTGATATTACATTGACTAATACAACAGTGTGAAATACAATGATGTTTTCAACTGCTTCATACAAGAATTGGAGTTCTGCGATATTACATTTTACAAATTCATACATATTGCTAATCTCGTTGCTATAGTTAATACACGGATATTAGTTTTAAGTATAACGATTCGAATTTTTGTGCAGTCGAAACAAGATTATCAGCTACAGAATCCGATTCTTCATCCACTGAGGGGAGGGGTGCCACAACCCGAACCAAATGTAAGCATTGATATTTAATTGAAATTTTTTCGGATCGCAAATCACTATCGTTCTCTTGCTTCTCAGGTCTTACCACAAGAGAAATATTATCCGGACGTACAAGCACCTTACAACCCGCAACAATACAATCAAAATATTCCAAGTATGAGCGCTCAATTTGCCAAACCAATGGAACCAGCTTTTCAACCAGCTGCAGCAGTCAGAGCATCCGAACCAGAAACACCAAAACCGCCGATTCCGGAACAACACTTGCATTTAAAAACAGTATTTGATGAATTGAAAACCCAATGTTTCGAGAATGCTAAAAATCCGGTAAGACGATTCGTCATTTTTATAAGTATAGTACGCGTTAAGGCCAGATCAACACTATTTTTTTTTTTTTGCATTTTCGTCACACATCACATTAATTAAATCTTTGAATTCCTAATGCTTTAAATTTCCAAAGCTACCGATTCTCAATGCGTCGAATTCCTAATGCTCTAAATTTCCAAGGTTTCAATTCTCAGTGCTTAATAACAGATCTGATCTAATACATTGCAATCAATTTCAACAATTACATTTTTTCCTTTCCCAGCAAATTAAACGAAAAATAGAAGATGTCTCCAGGAAGCTTGAAGTTTTATACGATTGCCTTAGAGAGAATAAGGTATGTGTTTCTTTTATTCTATTACCGTCAGTCTTAAAGAAATTCAAATATATTTATTGTGTATACTTTACAGTTATCACAGAACACTTTACAAGGATTGCATCAAATATCACAGACGATACAAAGTGGCAACTATACCGGAGGTTTGGACGTTCACACGCAATTGGTATCAGGCCCAGACTTCAGCCAGATATCTTCTTTCATGCTCGGTATTAAAGTATTATTGCTAACTGCCCTTCAATTGAATGTCTACATTAGATAGAATGCAATATACGGAACTCGAAATGATTACACTTATTCATTTTTATAATTTCAAATTTTTATAATTCTTAACACCACTTTATTAAATGAAGTATTTATGTTGCATTAACTTTCCATACTATTCAGTGCGGTACGAATAGTCATAGGTATTTGTATATAAACTTTTTGGTTCAATCGTGGCGACAACAATAATAACAAAAATCATAAAGTTTATATATTTACACTTAGCGTTGACTTTATGGGGGTTAGATAAACTTATATCACTGTTCCTGTACAATTACAAGAAATCATTATGTTAGACGCATGTAAAAAGTAGAAGAAGATATTCAAAGCAGAGAGAGATTATCTCAAGTGTTCCCACGAGCTGTTAATCGAATTCTTTTTTTTTTGTTTTAATTAATATGTGTATATAAAATATTAAAGTTGGCTTAAGAAAATTATGTGTATATTTTTAAATAAAAAAAAAAACGTTATACGATAATTTTATTAAAATTATATATATATATATATTAAATTTGTTACTGAAAATAAGGTTAAAATGATTTATTGAATAATTAAACTGTGTAGTATGGCGGCTTTTTCATTGATAATAAACTTTTGTAATAATTCATCTAACGGATCGATACCGTCTCGAGCTGCTTGTCTACGCATCGCTTGTTTTACTTCTTCGCGTACTCCTTTGTCTGCTCCACGAGTAGTAATACGTCGATCTATAATATTTTTTATAGATATATATCATAAATAAAACGTATAAAAATATGATGTTTTAAATGAACAAAAAAAATTATGTACTTTGTAGGACTCCAGATCCTGTAGCTATATCCAAAGATACACCACCTCCATGTTCTGTCCATAGATACGTTAATTCTTCCAAAATATCTACGCATATAATGTAAGCTTGAAACAATGGATAACAAAAAGATCCACGGTTAATAATTCTTTCCGTAATGGTAGACAAAGTACTAGCTTCTTGTGGCCAATCGATTTGCATTAACACTAATGCATGTCCTATTGCCAAATCTCCAACTCCGCTGGGCAATGAAAAGTTCTCCTAACGCAAAATAAATAATCTAAGAGAATAAAATAGAATTAATGGAATTGGTGCAAAAATTGGTCAGCTTCACTTTCGGTAAAGAACGACTTTTTCTTTTCTAAATATGCTGCATTTTGTGTAGTTTGTTGCAAAAAGCTTTTTATTATTTTTAATATATCAGTATTTCATTTATCAGTTATTATATATTTAATTTATATTATTATTATCAGCTATTATTCACGCAACATTTTATACACAATTGTTTCAAACTTTATAAAATCGTAGAACTTAGGCAGAAGTAGAAATAGTGACGGAAAAAATATAATATATGGAGATAATAAAATTAAAATATTACAATGTGAATTGACTGAAAAAAATTGCATATAAAATGCTGCGTTAAACAACGATGATCTCTAATGAGTTAATCAGTGATTGCACTAATTAAATAAGTAGTTTTTCAATGCTTTTACGTATAAAAGATTGTCAGTTTTGAACATTTCTTTTGATACCAAAGAAATGTCAAGCAATGGAGCCGACTGCTTTTTGCACTGCAATTAAAATGATTTCAATTATAATCTTACTTTAGTTACCTTTATCGCTAAAAGAAGTAATCTGCAACAATACTGTATAACAGGAAAACGCGCGAGAGTCAAGTAATGCAAATGCCTTGCGCATGGAACCGTTAAATTATGCGATACTTTACCGCAAACTGTGGGTAATGCGCTAACTACTAAAACTATATATTCTAACATGCCCTGGAAAAAATATTATTACGTACTTGTAAATATTTTTAAAGAAAAACAAAATTGGGTAAAGCAATGATTCCCAAATTTTTCGGATCAGCGACCCACGTTTGAAAACGGTAATTTTTCTATTACAATGTATAGTTTAACACTTAATCTGCGAGTCGTGAAAAATTCCGCTTTTATTAGAAACTGTTGTGATTTTTCGACCAAATCTTTAGGTACACGGATTCTCCAGTAAAATGTGAGTAAAAGTAAAGGAGAATCATTTAAATCCGACATAATGTTTTAGTAAAACACTATCAAATTTTTTCTAAGCCCGAGAAAACGCAATGTATTAAAAGGAAATTGAATTGCACCTGATAGTTTTCAATAGGTAAAAGTCCCCTACCTAATGAACATATTAATTACCTTCATACTTTTTAGTATTTGACTCAATCCAATTAAATTACCCCATGATTCACCAGTGAATTGCGACCCATAGTTTGAAAATCATTGGAATAAAGTATAAGAATATAAATATACCTTATAATCTTTCAAGAAAAAACATGTACTTGCTAACCGAAGATGAGCAGATAAGCTTCCCGCTTCCTGCGATAGTCTCGCTAACACTTCGTGGTGTAAACCTTTATACATAGCTAGATCGGTCAAAAATATGCTTAGCCACGAATCTAATCGAAGTTGTTGATTTAATTTTCCTATCTCTCGTTGCAAATAATCGTTGCTATGTAATAAATCCCATAATTTCACCGCTAATGCCAAACCATTACCGTTGTAATCTCCATCGCTAGTTACTACTATCCCGCCATTATCCTCCCTTTTGCGTTTCTTTAATTTTGGTTCTAATCAGGACGGAAACAGTTCAATTATACGGCAATAAAAGAAAGATAGCAAATTATTAGATTTGATATTTTACCTGCAGGCGAATGCATGCATTCTCCAAACGCTTCTACTAAACAGTACGTGGTTTCATCGTTATTAATAAGCGCGTTGTGTTCGTTTAATATTCTTAGCAATACCACAACGGTACACATTAGTAGCTGTCTAACTACTAATTCCTCGCATAAATTTGCCGAATGCACAACTGCGTATTGGTGCAATCTTTCGCAATACACATCCCTGTTCCAAGTCATAGAAAATAAGCTGCTTAATTCCCAGCCTAATTTCTTCCCGATTAACTCGACAACTTGGAATAGTCTATCCCAGGGATGTTGAATTTGATTATCTTGTGGTTGTTGTATGTATGCCAAATAAAATTCTACTGCCTTACAAAGTAGTCTCAAGCTAAGCCTTGGATTCAGTTCCACCGGTGCCGTACCAAGAAGCGGTAACGCGTCGCAGGCCAATAATTTCCTGAAACCGTTCACCGCGCGTCCCGGATGACTATGCTTCTCTGCGGTGAGAAGAGTTTCCACTAAACGTGGCTAAGAATGACAAGAATTTAGAAGCAAACTCTAAGCTAATTAAGCTAACTAATAATTACACTCCGGATGTTTATGCACCACAGATATGTAAAAAATATATGACATTTACGCACGAAAAATACACAAATGTGCACGAAAAACATGCTAATATACGTGGAAAATGTATGAATGTAAATGAAGTAACATGTTAATAAAAATATTGTGTAATATACGCTTTGAATTCGTCTCGATGTCCGCTACAATACGATGACAAAAAAAATTGTGTTTCTATTTGTTTAATCCAGGGTGACCTTGATTTCGCTATGAAAACAAACTGTTTTCGACATTTTTTTTATTGACACCTATTGTACACCCTATAACGCTAAATGTTTGTTTTAAATTTTTTTTGTTAGATGACAGTGAGTGCGTGAAAAGTCATATGTCGCATTAGAGAAATCACCCTGTGTATATGCAGAACAGATAATATATTGCATCTGTTTTTAAAAGTGCAAAACAAAAAATACATTTTTAGAATTCTGTAATTGTAAAACATATTTCTGTCCAGGTTCTATTGTTCTCTATAAAAATATGCATTTGCATAAACATCCAGAGTTTAGTAATTACTGACATATTAATTAGAAATTCTTACTCCATGAGAGGCAATAGTTTGGGGAAATCTGCGTAATAAAAGGAGCAATAATTTACAATGTTCCATTGTATCTTCGCTATGATCTGCTGTCATAATCAGCAGCCTGTGCTGAAGTTCTTGTGGTATGTGTTGAAACATTTGACACAAAAATTCTGCATCAGGATCACATTGTTCCAAGCGCAGGCAAGCAGTTACAGTTTCTATTTCCTTCCATATATCGCGATCATCTGGAAAATTCTGAAATCTACGCATACATTTAAATAATTGTTTACATATACAAATACAGATACCTTTTATGATACAATCTGGACACTCACATCTCACTGAAACATTTTGCTGCCTCCTTCACATTTTTTGAGAGCTTTTCAATCCGATATGCTTCAAACTATTAAATGAACAGCATATTTTATTATTACAAATTTATTTGTTTATTATACGGAAATATAATATACAGTCAGTTATAAAAATCTACATATACCTTAGAATTTCAAACATTTAAAAAATTGCAAGAATTTTAACTATTTTAAGAATATCTATTTGTGTATTATTTAAGTGGATATTCTAGAAAAAATGAATTGTAAGAAAATGAATGTTTTTGCCTTTTGATTACAAAAGAAATATATAAAAACCATCAACATAATTTTACAATAGTGTACATAAGTGTATTAAAGTATGCAAAACTTATTGTTATAACTATATTTATACAATGTTAGACTTTCTAATGCATCTGTGGCATATTATAATATTTTTAGCATAAAAACATAATACCTTTTACACTTTTAGAAGCAAATTTATTGGAATGATCAATAATGCTCATTTTATGAAAAGCCTTCCAAGAATTTTTCTCCTTTATAATTTTACATTTTATGAATCTTCATACTACTTTTATTATTCTAAAATATTCCCTTATATATACTTAAATATTTGACATTGTTGACATTGTGTATGTAAACTTTTGTGACTGACTGCATAATAAAATTATAATACCAGAGGATATTTTCTAAAATGCCAATACAGTACGATGTTATGCATATTAAAATAAAGGGAATAATTACACGAATATTCAAATGTACGTAAATTAATAAACATTAAATGACAGTAACCTGAACTTTAGCACTATGAGGAAACAGAGATTTGGCAGTAATTAGCCAGGATTTAGCTGCATAAATATCAACCGGCAATGCATCTTTCGCACGCATAATTAAGTAATCTTCCTTGGATAATTGATTATTATCCGCACCGGATGTTTTTTCTAACATAGTTTAAATTATATCAAATTATCAGGAACAACCGAAGGTACCTAACACCACAGACGAGGTACAGAACAGATCTTTTGTCACAGACGAGGTACAGGATAGACCTATCATCATATGGGATTTCGTGTCACATGCTCTGAAATACCGACCTCGACAAAAATCCGAGTGTTTCATACGCCCTCTGTAGTACTCATAGTTATTATAATTCTTGCATTCACCTTAGCGTATAAAAAATAGGGAAACTTCCTCTTTAAAATCTTTTTTGTTTCATTTAAATTCTACTTTTTATTTTTACTCGTTCCTGACCAACCCCAAAACATCTATTAAAACGCTTCAAACTTTAACTCGCCGCCATTTTGAAGCTGCATGAACGTTTTCAAAATCCCTGCACCACCATAATCATAACCTTCCCCTTCAAACCACTTTTTGGTTCACATCAATTCGACTTTAGGTTGCCGAGATATCGTCGTCTGAAGAGAAGAACAGCTTTAAAGAAGGGCGCTATTTTGCGCTCTTAGAAATTTGTTGTAACGATGAATACAATACGTTATACATTTCGTGTAAATAAAAAACACCTTTGCAGTAGTACGGTGTTAGCTTTCGATAAAGAGATACATTATACTGCCGAACGTATTAATTTACGCTTTGCACATTTACGTGGCATTACGTGTACAGGCATCGACATGTATTTTTTTAATGCGTTAAAAAATTTAGACGTACAAGCGCGAGAAAATGCCGCGAATCAATTGTACAGTAAAATTGTTATGATGTCTATTTTTCACCGCTAACAATTTCGAAGTACGGATGAGGTAGAGAAGGAGTTAATAGTAAAATTAGGTTTAGAATAAATGAAACAGTAACCCAGCTTTTTTAAAATATTTCGTTCAATGAACGACAATAATCTTCTCGTCGTCCAATACAATCGTGCTCCTAGTCAAACGTAAAACTAAACTGCGCGCGCACGAAACTGCACGAGACTGCGCATTCGCAATCTTTACGCGGGAAACGTGTAAGTAACGGTCAGTAACAGTCGACGCGTGCCGCATTAAGACGCCATTATCGATACCACGAAAAAATGCTTAGATATCGGTTCCTAATTGTTTCTTTCCCTCGAGGCTGACCTAAAATGAAACCACGGTGTGTAGCAAACCACAATCGCGCGGTTTTAATCGGATACGTGCCTCGGTTCGTGAAAAATACGAAATTTCGTGTGACGCGTCAAGACTCCGATCTCGATGTGATTAGAAAAATGCTTAGATATCGGAATCTAAGCTCGCGACGCGAACGAAACCACCAAAAACCGAAAGTGCGGAGTGGAATGGATAATAATCCAAGGTTTCAATGGTATAAGTGCCTCGGTTCGTGAAAAATACGCAATTTCGTGTGACGCGTCAAGACTCCGATCTCGATGTGATTAGAAAAATGCTTAGATATCGGAATCTAAGCTCGCGACGCGAACGAAACCACCGAAAACCGAAAGTGCGGAGTGGAATGGATAATAATCCATGGTTTCATTCGTATAAGTGCCTCGGTTCGTGAAAAATACGCAATTTCGTGTGACGCGTCAAGACTCCGATCTCGATGTGATTAGAAAAATGCTTAGATATCGGAATCTAAGCTCGCGACGCGAACGAAACCACCAAAAACCGAAAGTGCGGAGTGGAATGGATAATAATCCAAGGTTTCAATGGTATAAGTGCCTCGGTTCGTGAAAAATACGCAATTTCGTGTGACGCGTCAAGACTCCGATCTCGATGTGATTAGAAAAATGCTTAGATATCGGAATCTAAGCTCGCGACGCGAACGAAACCACCGAAAACCGAAAGTGCGGAGTGGAATGGATAATAATCCATGGTTTCATTCGTATAAGTGCCTCGGTTCGTGAAAAATACGCAATTTCGTGTGACGCGTCAAGACTCCGATCTCGATGTGATTAGAAAAATGCTTAGATATCGGAATCTAAGCTCGCGACGCGAACGAAACCACCAAAAACCGAAAGTGCGGAGTGGAATGGATAATAATCCAAGGTTTCAATGGTATAAGTGCCTCGGTTCGTGAAAAATACGCAATTTCGTGTGACGCGTCAAGACTCCGATCTCGATGTGATTAGAAAAATGCTTAGATATCGGAATCTAAGCTCGCGACGCGAACGAAACCACCGAAAACCGAAAGTGCGGAGTGGAATGGATAATAATCCATGGTTTCATTCGTATAAGTGCCTCGGTTCGTGAAAAATACGCAATTTCGTGTGACGCGTCAAGACTCCGATCTCGATGTGATTAGAAAAATGCTTAGATATCGGAATCTAAGCTCGCGACGCGAACGAAACCACCAAAAACCGAAAGTGCGGTGTGGAATGGATAATAATCCAAGGTTTCAATGGTATAAGTGCCTCGGTTCGTGAAAAATACGCAATTTCGTGTGACGCGTCAAGACTCCGATCTCGATGTGATTAGAAAAATGCTTAGATATCGGAATCTAAGCTCGCGACGCGAACGAAACCACCGAAAACCGAAAGTGCGGAGTGGAATGGATAATAATCCATGGTTTCATTCGTATAAGTGCCTCGGTTCGTGAAAAATACGCAATTTCGTGTGACGCGTCAAGACTCCGATCTCGATGTGATTAGAAAAATGCTTAGATATCGGAATCTAAGCTCGCGACGCGAACGAAACCACCAAAAACCGAAAGTGCGGTGTGGAATGGATAATAATCCAAGGTTTCAATGGTATAAGTGCCTCGGTTCGTGAAAAATACGCAATTTCGTCTGACGCGTCAAGACTCCGATCTCGATGTGATTAGAAAAATGCTTAGATATCGGAATCTAAGCGCGCGACGCGAACGAAACCACCGAAAACCGAAAGTGCGGAGTGGAATGGATAATAATCCATGGTTTCATTCGTATAAGTGCCTCGGTTCGCGAAAAATATGAAATTTCGTGTGACGCGTCAAATCTTCGATCTCAATAGGATTAGAAAAATACTTAGATCTTGTCTTCTAATCGTTTCCTACGGACGAAACTGGTAGAAATGAAAGTGCGGAGTGCAGTGGTTATTAGTCAATCAGTTTTATTTGGATACGTGCGTCGAATCGTAAAAGATAAAGAATTTCGTGTGACGCATCGAGACGCCCAATCTCGATACGTTTAGAAAAGTGCTTTAGAAAAGCACTTTGTTTAGAAAAGCTGCATGAACATTTTCAAAATCCCTGCATTGTCATGATCGGTGAACCTTCCCCTTTAAAATGCTTTTTGTTTCACCTAAGACCGACTTTCGGTTGCCGAGATATCATCGTTTATAGACGAGTTTAATTTTTTCCCGCTATTCTGGGCCTCCGCGAACTGACCTACTTCTCAACCACCTTCACAATTCGTAGTATTACGCAGGTCAGTTTTACTATGTTTACTATGTCATTCGTAACTCCGCGCGCACTATCCATAAGAATAAACTTTAAACGGCCATATCTCGCGAAAGAGTTGAGATATCGACGTGAAACGGAAATCAAATTAAAGGGCACATTTTCCTCTATCTCTAGAATCATCGGCTCTCCATTTCTCACGATCGCAAGCGTAGTTACGGAACAAAGAACGTGGGGGGTCTAGGAACTTTTTTTTGAGGAAACTACGAATCCAAAATTCTTGAAACTTGGTGAGTGGTTGAGTGCTTGGAAGAGTAGCTATCTAAGAGCGCGCGGCAATATTTCCCTGCTATATTGGCAAGGGGGGAGGGGTCATGTGACTCTCCTTCTTTGGCTCACGCGTGAGAAGGACCGTTTTCAATTTATCACAATTTTTCTAGTACAATACGACAATATTTATTTATTTATATATCTTTATTATACGTTTGCGCTCTCAGGAATTTATCGTAACAATGAATACAATACGTTATACATTTCGCGTAAATAAGAGACACATTTGCTGGAGCACGGTGTTAGTTTTCGATATAGAGATACATTATACTGGTGAAATGATTAACTTATGCTTTGCACATTTACGTGGCATTACGCGTACAGGCATCGAAATGTAATTTTTTAATGATTAACGATTAGAAAGATGATTAGATCTCGAGATCTAATCGCGAGGGTGTAACGATGTAGGTTTTGCAACGGTACTTTTCTATAACAATCGCTCGACGAACAACGCGCAATATAAACGCGAGGACGCCACGAAGGCCGCTAATAGAAATATGATAAAAGAGCAGCCCCAAAGAGTGCTGAACGAAACGGAATTGAGCAGCCATAAGGGCCACTAAAAAATACCAATCATCCACTCGTAAACCCGATGAACGCGTGAGTGAAACATTGTTTGTTTCTCGCAACGCTAATATACTACGTTTACTAATCAAAGAGCAAATTCAACAAATCAATCGCGAAAGGTGCTTCGTTTTAATGCAAAGGCTACTTTACTCGACTCAACTTCAATCAAAGAGGAAAGAAAAGGACAACGTCGCGCAAGCGTCCAGCCCTGGACGCTTCGTTGACCCTGTAACGCAACGTCCCCCCTTGTAGGGGGAATCGTGCCCTTTATTTTGACTACTCGCCGATCGGAATCGGACGTGCAGAAGCCGAGATATGTCTACATCTCCGAAACGTGTACGCGCTGTCGCTAAACTCTAGCAAATGCTCTCCATGGTCCGCGCTCGAAAGTTTATATAAAGAATGCTGTAAAAGGAAAGAATTGCTGATAAAATCCGAACCGGAAGTGCTACTGCGATGAAACCAAGTGCTTCTTGTAGGGGGAATCGTGCCGTCATTTTGACTACTCGCCGATCGGAATCGGACGTGCAGAAGCCGAGATATGACTTCTGCTCCGAAACGTGTACGCGTTGTCGCTAAACGCTAGGAAATGCTCTCCATGGTCCGCGCTCGAAAGTTTATATAAAGAATGTAGTAAATGGAGTGAATTGCTGATAAAATGCGAACCGGAAGTGCTACTGCGATTAAACCGAGTTCGTCTTGTAGGGGGAGTCGTGCCCGTCATTTTGACTACTCGCCGATCGGAAGCGGATGTGCAGAAGCCTAGTTATGACTACTTTTCGGATACGAGAACGCACACTGTCAGGGAACACTCGGGAAATACTCTCCACGGTCCGCGCTCGAAAGAATATATAAAGAATGTAGCATAAGGTTTTTGGTCTGCGAAGGTAAAAGAATTAAAGACGCCGCGAGTTTTAAAGAAAGATGAAATGAACAAAGTTAAGAAGGAAATAAGGCTGTCTGGTTGACGTATTAACAGCTCAGCAGTTACCACTTACGATTATTCATAATTTCATTTCACGATTTATGTGCTTCTCATCGGTCTGTCCGTGTTATCCAAGTTTTCAATTATCCGAGGCTGTCTCAGTCCACATCACCTCGGATAATGGAGGATTCCACTGTATCATTAAGGAACTGGTAAAAGAATAATAAAAAAACGTGTTGGTATTATAACATCATTTTATTAGATTTAAATTGAAATTGGTTATAAATTATGGTGATGAGTTTGAATACTAGGACTAGGACAAATGGTTCTCGCTGCTCTGCTTTGTATATTTAACTTCATATTGCGTATAGTTGGTGAAGAATAAACATCATCGTCTGCAACTCCCTTCTCTCTTTTTCTCAACCCTTTTTTTTTTCGCACACGAACACATGACAGCCATGCGTGTTCCCTCATCTCTCCCTTAATCCTTATTTCTTTTCGCCTTGGTAAACGTGCACTCTTTATATCTTTCGATTTCTCTCATTCTTTTTTCTTCTTTCCTTTGCATTTGCCAAACACAATCGTAATAATGCCTGCTCATCCGTGCGACAAATGCAGCAAATTCCAGCATTCGCGTGCACAAGGAATGCAGTGTGAAAGATATCTTCGAACAATGTTCTTGAAATGCGTACAAAAATTCAAGAATACAACATGCTAATGCATAACAGTTCTTAAGAGTTATTTCTGCTCGATAATCATACGGTGTCGAGTAAAAAACTGAATGAAACGAAGGAGGATCGCCGTGTTACATTCGAATTGGCACGCACGCAAATCGTGCGACACGCGGCCTGGTTCTCACCAGTGTTGGGTAAACGTTCGAATAACAAATAAAAGGATAACGTATAAAGTCGATTCGTTAATTACGTGTAACGAATACGTCGACTTGATCTGCTACTCGAATTATTTGTCATTCGTGAATAACGAATAAGTCGACTTTATTTGTTATTCGTGAATAACGAATAAGTCGACTTTATATTGTTATTCGTGAATAACGAATAAGTCGATTTTATTTGTTATTCGCGAATAACGAATAAATTCCAGTAATTCCGTCCATCGTAGCGTTACGCACGAATGAAACAATTGACGAATGCGATTCGTATGACCGCTTCTATACGTAACAATGTAACATTGCGACGGATGTACCGTATAATCGTCAGTTTATCGTAACGAATAACTAAAGGATAATAATGAGCGAATAACGAATAAACCCATTAAAAAATTCTGATCGTATAACGAGTGAAATTTCATCTATTATTCGTTACTCGAATAACGCCCAATACTGGTTCCGACTTATAATGAACGTCAAGCGGACGAAATCTCCACTTGTGGCATTTCTTATGCTATCGAATCGCTCGAGTTTGACGCACTGTACGATACTAGAGACAAGAAACAAAGAACCAGTCCCGAGGACGGTGCTCCGGTGGTATATATCTCTCAATCACGGTACACTCGCGAATCGAAAGACGCAATCAAAAGAGGGGGGATATCGGCGGCTTTCGTTAAAGTTGCCAGCAACTCTTTAATACTAGTACTAGAGCTTCGTCCACGGTACGTACAATGACTGTAATAACCCCCTTTGGAAGTAAATTGCTTCGAACATCTTCGATTCGTCTGCAAATCGAAAAGAAATTGGCGTCTCTGGGTAGACCACAGAAACGCAAGATTGTTCCACTGATAGAAAGTCCGCGAGACAGAGTTAATAAGCGATCAACGCGCAACACAATGCTATTTTATAGGTCTGTTTCGCGATGCGGTTAATGGAATAATCATAGATTATCGGACTGCGGATGTTTATGCAAATTTATATTTTTATAAGCTTAACGAATCGGATAGGAATCTAAATAGAAGTACGTTTAGTTCTCTAAACATTATTTGAATATTTTCTGCATTTTTGCGTACCATTTGTATTCTGTATTTCTTTGCACGTTTACAGCCAGTCACAAAAATCTACATATGCAATTTTAAATTTCAGATATTTAGATACTTTAGGACATATTTTAGAATTATAGAAATGGCATGAAAATTCATAGAATAGAAAATCACAGGCGATGAAAACTCCTAAGAGACACTTCTTAAAAGGTGCATCATTGATTACACGAATAAAGTTGCTCTTAAAAGTACATAAAATGTAATTTTATTTATAATAAACAAGCTCCTGTATTTTTTTGCAAAATTGAAATTTAGAAGTGCACGTAGATTTTTGCGACTGGCTGTAAGTTTCCCATAAATCTACAAACATCCGCAGTCTACATATCGCAATAATTTTCTCGTTGTATTTAAATAAACGAACATTTAAATTTAAGGAGAACATTGCTAGAAATTCGTCAGTGTTTTAATTCGGCATAAATGCATCGCGATGCAGAATAGCAATAAAACACGGTATCATAACGCATATCGTTCTTTTTCTATCGAATCATCATAACTTACTGACTCTGCCTCGTCGAGATGGCAGTGATTATAGCGATAGATCGAAAGTCGATTGTCGCGTGACTATAAAGTAACCCTCTACACGGTGAGACAGACGATGGGGTTGATCTGAAACTTTAAGATCATTTGAAATCAGTCCTAGTCTTTTCTTACTTGGTACATTCTCGGTACTTCGAAATGATTCCAAATAGTCTCAAACTCATCGCTTGCCGCTTTCCAGGCAAGTCTCGCCATGTAAAAGCCCCTTAAAAGTTCAAGCTTAGCGAGTCTCTCAAAGCGTTTTGCCACGAGAGACATTCGAACTAGTAATTGAGACTAAGGAACCGTTCTTCTTGACTCCGCGTCGACCGATTAAATGATCCACTCTCGAACGCGAGAATCGAATCGCTTTAACAGTCGCGTTCCGCCGCAAAGATCGTTTCTGATTGTTCGTTCCAATTCCAGCGCGATTCGCGATACGCGCAACAGTGTCCAGTTTGTTGAATCGAGACGCGATACAATCGATATCGAAGCTGCGTGATCTGCACTCGAATTGGAACGCGATTACACGTGTGCTATTTATCTTATCCGAAGCAAATCTATCGAAGCATCGATCGCACTCTTTTCGTTTACTCCGATTATACGGTTCACATTTTCGTGGCAACAAATCGCGAATCAAACGTTGCCCCGTGACTCGAACGAAGAGAACAATATATACGAAGACTGCATGCGTCGCATTCGATCGAACGTAGTGTGTACAATCGTGTTTTACATTGCATGTTATTAAGAACAGGTCGTTTTCACTTGTCTCTGCTTTCGACTGAACAGTGGAACCTCGAACGCCGACCGTGTTTAAAACGTTGCCTCAATCGTTTATTATTCATCCCTTGCGTTGCAAATCGACCAAGTGGATTGTTAATGGCGTCGAAACGTGCAACTGCAAATGAATCGTTTTTCCATCGCGATAACAGCCTTTTCTTGCCGTCCTGCAATCTTCTCTTCTTCGAAAGTTTCAAGACCACGCTTGCGAATTAATGTATATGAATACATATGTGTATATATATATATATATGTATATATATATGTGTAACGTGTATTTATACATATACATATATGTATTTGTATGAGTGTGTATGTGTGTACGTGTATCAAATTGCTATTCAACAATTTGCGCAGCACAGCCAGCGACGCCACTTATTTACAATGTACATACATCTCAGCTCGCATCTCGAATCTCGCGCCACGTTTCTCGTATTTTCACATTTTTTCCCATTCTTACTTCTTAATATCCGTTCAAGGAAGAACTACGTTATAATATAAATCTTTTTCATTCTCCCTTTTTTCTTTCCTTCTTCGATCAACAGTTCTCGCTTTTAACGGTTACAATAAATTACGAAGCGAACATCTCGAGTATGCAACAGCGCGTTTTAGTCGCTAATAAATGTTATCGTAGCCGCGCACAATCTGAACTTGTAGAATGTTGCGTATGTAACAGACGAAGGGAAAAAAGCGAATAGTTGCGTTGACAATAAATAATTTTTCGGAAAATTTCCCTTACGAAACAATCTCCTCTCTCGATATTTTGGATCACCTTAGCGATCCCAAAAAGATAATTAACAACAGATAGGCTCAGCGAAAAAATGCACATGCTACATTTTATATAGGCTTTTTTTCCTATCACCCAATAGCTTCCGCAATCCTTTTTAGTATTTAATATTGCGACATGTGCTCGTTTTTTTTCTTTCACTGAACCCATCAATTGTTAGGTTGCTGCATAATAAATTCATGTTTTCAATAGTTTGCCTTAACTCTTTAATGCTCGAATTTTTCTTCCAACTAAATAACCGAATCTCATGGCATAAATTCATAATTTGAGGCATGTTACATTTCTTGTACCATTAAAATAGATAAAGCTAAGAATGAAAAGGGACAGAAACGCAAATTATTAATAATAATAGTGTACAAAATTATACAAAGAATCGCAGTTCAGGCTTGTGAGTTAATGAGTTAAACTGGAAAGCCTTAGTTAAAGTGAGAAACCATCCAAATCGATACATTCTCATGTAAATCGATTGTTGAACGTTTTATACTTTTAACCCATTCAGTACTAAAGGTAACTATAGTCGTTTGTTGAAATTTCGCAACAGTTAAGAAATCTGGCTAAATCTAGTACTATAGTTTGATATTCCTGGGCTTGTAGTTAATTTAGTGTTCGTTAAATATTAATTCATTGAAAGAACTTAACAATTTGCAAGTAGATGTTACATTGTGAATTCGTGACAAAATTAACGGGCCAACTTCGCCATAGTGAAAGGGTTAAAATGGTTGAAACGAAACCTCATTGCAAAGTAGCATTCATTACGCAACAACTTAATAAGAATAGTTATTCGAAATATACAATGAATTAAAAATTACTGTATAATTATTTATTTTAATAATTATACAGCAACTTATCGCCGTTAGCTTATTGTAATCGGTATTTGTACAAGATCAAATTGTGCTCGAATCGTAGAATGGTAACATTTGCTTCCGAGCAAAGGTCGTTCGCGTTCCTGAATTTCAGTCAGAGCTATCGTAACGAATTTTCCTCCATTTGAAACTATTAAGTTAAATTCTTCGTAACTTCAAATCCAGGAAGGCATACGATCGTTTTAAAGTTCGAAGCTGCACAGTGTCGGTTGTAAATAGACCCTGCAGAACATCGGTAACATTTAAGAGACAAATTCGCTACAAGCTTCTTCTGAACACGAGCGTTTCACATTCTGTAAACTGCATTCTGTTCGTCGAATTGAATATTCGATATCCTAAACTAGGAACAGATCTTCTTCCTATAAATTTAACACTGGA
The DNA here is from genome assembly GCA_028830335.1 of Eucera pruinosa. Lineage (NCBI taxonomy): Eukaryota > Metazoa > Arthropoda > Insecta > Hymenoptera > Apidae > Eucera > Eucera pruinosa. Next base: position 12,647,269 of record JAMYCR010000007.1, read on the forward strand.
GAAAGGCGAATTACTTACTAATACGGTACACCTAATACAAGCTATAAAATTATCACAAAGGAAGCTCTAGAAACGCATAAATGATCTACGATAATATTTTTAGCGATAGGCACTGTCCAATATCTCCCAAACAGTCACTGGGTTTACCTAAAAAAAAAAATAATCAAAAAGAATTGATTACTCGACTATTCAATTCGATTAAACTTTACGCTAGTTCAATAATTTCTCTCACCGAGCACACGCACACACACACACACACACATGCACGTCTCAAATTAAAGGGAAAAAGGGGGCAATAAAGGACGATAACATCGATAACAAGATAGTCGGGGTGCTTCTTCTCGATCTACATCCATTTCACTATCCTTAAATTCTCGTTAAACCCCACGCATAAATCGTTTCAAGCTTTACACATATCCAGAGAACATTTTTCCTAACCGATTCCCCGAATTTTTGTAATCAGTCTAATTTGGAACAAACATCCTTAAAACTTGGGGAACCATTTTTCTGTCCCCATCGAAGAAAGCGATCTTGTGCGCGCATTGAAATCTCCACTACCGGATGCAGAAGAAACGTTTTCATTCTTCTTCGGATTTTCAACTTTACTCGTACAGTTTAGTGTAGTTTTTTGAGCTGTCAAATCGATGTGGCAAAATTTAAAAGCTCAACGGCTAAGCTGCGAATTTTCATGCATTTATGTGAAATTAATTAATGAACAAAAAGGTACAAAATGCGCTCAGTACGGAAAATATGTAAAATATTCAATGTAACGTATAAATTATATTGCATTTCGAGGGTAAAATAATCATCTATCTACGATTCGCTTCTTTAATTTTGTTGATAAAAATTTGTCGTGCTTCGTTTCATCACTTTGTTAGAAAATGCTAGCGATCGCTGACTAAATTCACAATAATTTTATTATTTGAAATCGATAGAATACAATATAACTAGATTGCAGATTTTTATGTAATTTCCTGTTTTTTAATCATAACTAAAAGAATGGAATTTTAGTGGCGATCTGTTTCACCCTCTAAATATTATAACCTGTGATTTACTTTCGGTATTTTGTATATTTTTGCACGTTGCGTGCAAAATGTATCTTTTTGAAAATTCCAGTTTTCCGTTAGGTCGTTGCATAATTTCTGTCGTACTTCTTATTAATATTTTCAACATTTCGTAATAGTCGCTAAATGTTGAATTCTTTGTTTATTATTATATACTGTGTTTATAATTTTACACGTGTTTCCAAAATTCCGGTGGCTTAAATTTTACTCGACAATACGACAAAAATTATTCAATATGTAAGAAAATCTAATAGAGCCCCAATTATTTTTACATAAATTTTCAAACAAATTGAATTAACCTCATATTAAATGCACGCTTCGTTTAAAATCTCTATAGTCCGAAGAAGGGTTAAATGAAAGGTAAATTTTGCTTTTGTTTCTTCTATTCGGTAAATGGTAGATTGTCATTGTAAAAGGGTTCTTTCCACCAACAGCCGCAACTCTTAGAACGCTACTAGAAAAATGGAAAACAGGTGGAAGGAATCCTTACACGTTTGCTTAACCCTTTCACTGTTAAGTCCAATTAAGGCATGTTGAAAAGTACAAACTTCGACGATACACGAGCAACTAAAACTGTGTTCAGATCTTAAGAAACGGACTCCAGTATTATTTCTGCGGCCAGATGTCAAAATACAATATGTCCAACTTTCATTAAAATTGACACATGTATTCTGCTGTGCGTAAATTTGCTCAAGAAACCGTATTAATGTGTTGCGTGAATGAATTAACAACCAGTTTTTACAACCGCTAACGAGGGAAATTGTTTTTTTAAGAATATTTTGATCTTTCCTAGCTAAAGAACCTTTAAGATTAGAAAATTACCCATATCACGTTTTGCCATCTGACCACAGATTTATGCTCTCCTAATTTTAAACGAGGTAGCGTAAAATTTCTAAACCTTTCTTCCGAGTTATATGCTACTCAGAATCGCTTACAATTGCAGTGTATCGTCGTTTTAATTAACACTGAAAGGGTTAACGACGCAGCACGTAGATGCTTTTTTCGAAAGGCGAACATTGTCAGCTCGTCTTACACGTTACGCGATTGTACGGCCTAAGTGGAATCGTTTGTCATCTACATACGATAGAATCCCCTTTCGAATTCTCCTTTCTTGAATTGAGATCAATCTTCGGCAGCAAGAAGAGATCGGGACTGCGGCGAAGAAGCGGGAACAAATGTTACGCGCGAAAGAAAAACGTTAAAGGTGGCGGAAATTCGTTTGAATGACTTTAAGTGAAGAATTCGCGAAGAAGAGAAAGAAAAGCGAGCAAGAGATAAATATTACACAAAGAAGATTGGAAGAAATCGGCGTTAGATCGGTGTAAAATGACGAATGATGAATAGATTGCGGATATTTATGCATTTATGGGAAATCTAAAGGTGCATGAAAATACAGAATGCAAAGAATGTGCAGAAAAAATACACGGTGTAAAATGAAGTACATATTACGATACTTAAATGGTGAAACGAATCTCTATTTAGCGTTTTGTTACTTTAGTCGTGCTTATAAAAACATAAGTTTGCATAAAGATCCGCAGTCTAAGGGGTCTGCAAACGACCATAACAACGACGATGCTGACGATAATCATATTAATAATAATAATAATACAATATGATATAATATAATAATTAGACTGAGCATTTTTATACATTTATGGGAAATTTAAATATGCAAAGAGATAGAGAAGAGTGAAAAAGAAATCAAGGATATACAAGATATCGAAAGTAGAATGCATATTATTTTATTTACAGGGTGAAATAACCCTCCATTCAGAATTCACTCCTTTAATTTTGTTAATAAAAATAGGAATTTGCATAAAAATCCACAGTCTAATAACAATCGTAGTAATATTATTAATAATAGCAATAATAATAATCCTTATTGTTTATACCAGCGACGATTATTTAACAATTATTATCAAAGGTAAAATCAAAGTGTGATCATTTTCTCTCTCTCTCTTTCTCTCTATTCATATATATATATATATATATACCTATGTATATTTATATTTATAACGATTTTCAGTTTTCTCCTAAAATAAGGGTCGGGATGGTGGTGTTAGGTAGAACTAGTATGAAAAAACGTGTATCCGTTGATGAGGGACAACAGGTATAATACTATCAGTTAATTAATATCATTTCATCATAATAATAATAATAATTATAATGATATATATATATATATATATATATATATAATTGTGTTAGTGCGTAATATGCATATATGTGTATATGTATGTATATATCGTACGATTTCGTGGTACATACGTAAAATTATTCGCAGTCTCGAAATCCTTTTTTCATGAAAATTATCGGGTAGACTGGAAGGATGACGATGGAACATGGTTCCGTGTTCGTGTACGTGTCCGTGTGATTCTCATTTGTATGCGTTACACACACTCGTATATATACATATCTATATATATATATGGAAATAATATACGCGTATATATGTATATATATAACCGTAATTAAAGTTATATATTAACTTCTTTTCGTAGCTTTTTCTCTCTTTCTTCTTTCTTAGCGCGCGTTCTACATATTCGATAACCCCTTCTCTACCGAATTCATTCGGTCGGTTTCCTTTTCATTTTAATGGTACAATTTGGGGATCCACGGTGGCATTCATTAGTGGAACACTTTTTGGCATTTTAGTTTTGTTAGTCCCGCTCTGCTCTTTTTCTCTCTCTCTCTCGTTCATACACACACATACGCGCAATCTTACTCTCCGCCATTCTTTCATGGATCGTTCAAGCAGTTGTTGATTGTATTTTTATTATCAATGTTATATAGTTGCAGCTAGAAGGAATCAACTCCGCGGTTCAACAATTTTAAATCGAATGGAAACGTTTACAAATCGAGTTCTTTTGTAATTATTAGACCGCGAATTTGTATACATTTGTGGGAAATTTAAACGTGCAAAACAGTTCAGAAGGCAGAGATTAGATACAAAAATGTATAGTAATTATGGTTAGCTGATATTGATTGTAATAAGTTTCTTTATCGAATATTGAACCTGTACTTCCGATGAACATAATTTAAAATCGTTAAAAACGTGTAAAAGTTGGAGTTGCATTCTCATATAGCTACAGTTCTATTCAATTACTTTTCTTTTTTTTCTCTCCATAAAAAATGCACCCGCTTCCTTGCTCTCTCCATTTTTTCCCCCCTCTATTCTTCAATATTTTGCGATAGTGTGTATATTTGCGTATGTGGATTTGTATGTGCGTACGTTCTTTTCATTGTTGAATCATCGCATTTTCTTTCCTTTTTTTTTTCTTCTTCTCCCTTCGACTTTTTATTCTTATGAGATCGTGGCGTAGGTTTACGAAGAATACTATTTATGGGGGATGTTTCTAAAAGGTAAAACGTCGGTCAGTGTGTCGAAGCGGTGGGTTGAAACAATGATTTCTTCAGTGAAACGCTCGGTTGAGAAGGTTACAATAGTATTTCAGTTTCGGTATACAATTCTTGAGTATATATTACAATATCGTATGTATTCTTCCGGATAATTTACACTCAAAGCGCTACATTACACATTATTGTGTCCCTAATTACATTTTTCGACTATGCGTACCTCATTCCTCGATCCGAGATACTCTTAGAAACACGTACGAAACTCGAATCATTCATATGTATGATTTTCAACGATCCGTTCCATCGTTTTGCTTCCTTTTCGAGGTAAAAATTTCCAGTGAAACGTTCCATTTTCTTCTCGAAATATCAATATTTTCAATCTATTCAAAATCTTAAATTTTCCAATCGAAACTTTAATATTTCCAATAAAATTGTCAATTTTCCCGTTGAAATCTTAATATTCCGATCAAAATCTTCAATCGAAACTTCAATATTCGCGAAAACTATTTAAATGAATCAATCTATTGTTCCATTTCTAAACTTAACTCTTCATACTTTTCGCTAACAATTCTCATTGAAATCTTCAATTTCTCCAATTGCAACTTCAATATACACAAAATTTAATTATTTTAAATGAAACGATATGAAATAAATTTCAGTTTCACGTTTTCGACTGAAAATTTTCATTGAGATTTTCATTCCCATCGAAATCTCCAATCTTTCCAATTGAAACGTCGATATTCGCGAAATCGAACTATTTTAATTAAATTTAACGTTCAACGTTTTCGATCGTGAAATGTTCATCGAGATTTAAAGTCTTCCCATTTAAAATCTTCAATGTCCCCCATTGAAACTTTAATATTCCCAACAAAATCTTCAATTCTATCCATTAAATCTCCAATACCCCCATTGGAATTCATTTCAGAGGAATCAGGCCATTTTTATACGTAACGTTTTACATTTTTCCACTGAAAATTTCTATAGAATTCGCCCTCTAGCCAACCCCTATCTGAAAAAAAAAGAAAAAGCCCAGACAAACGGTTCGCTTTTCAATCCTCCGTCCCTCTGTTGTCCCACCCTCAGCCTCTTCATCTTCTCACTCTTTAAGCTTCACTATTATTCACCTGCCTCTTTCTCTCTCTCTCTCTCTCTCTCCCCCTTTTCTTCCGTCTAAATCTACATCTTTCCCCTGGGTCCCTCTCTCGTCTCGAGAATATACGCCTACGTGTGTGTAAACGTGTCTCTGTGAGTGTGTACGTGTGTACGCATCTGCATCCGCATCCCTTGAACTCGACTTGGCACAAACAACAGAGTCTTTGTAAAAAAGGCACTATTTTTGTAAAGCGAAACACAGTCACGCGTTATATCACGTCTCGTCGCCCTCAAAATTCTCATCCTCGCCCCTTTTTCCTTCCCTTCTTGCGAAACATTTACAAAACAACGGGAAACTGTATAGTTCGAGCGAAATCCGTCGTTCCCCGAGGAACCAAGCGTTCTTTCAACTTGGAAATTGGGGATTGCCAAGACCTTAAAATTCGAGAGGATTTTAAATGTCTCCTCGCAACATTTCTCGGCAACTGCAATGCTAGAGCTATTCCATTTCGATGGGTTTCCGTAGTTTTCAAGGTTCAGCCCTTTGCACTCCGTTTGGCGCACCTATGGTGACATAAATTTTTCGAAAAGTCGAGATGTAAGACTTTTAGTTACTTTCGCCGGTGCGATTGTTATTTCTGTCAAAGCAAAACGAATTAAAGACCACTTTTCCCCCTTTCCGAAATACATAAATACATACTTTTAAACCTCTGTGATCTCATGTAACTCAAAAGTTACGTCTCCGTATACTTAAATTTGTTCAACTTTACTTTATTCGCCTATTATTATACTTCTTTGCCAGTGTATCGATACCAAGCCATCGAACAGTAATTACTAATTACTAGTTTTCAAACTGAACTGAAAATTGTAACGAGATTATTATTTCTTTTGTCGTACACGTAAATAAAATTCGCGTTACAGAGGGTTAAATTGTCAGAGGAGCCATAAAAGTGTGGTGGAATTACCGCTAGATCATACTATTAAATAAGTTTTGGCGTGGAAAGGGTTAACAGACGAAATATAATTAATAAACGAGCAAAGTAGTCTTTACTATTTTTTTTTATAAATTTTGAGCTATCAGATCTATCGTTTTAAGAGCGGATGTTAAAATACTTACTGGAGAAAGGTGAATCTAAAGGCATCGAATTAACATTTACACGTATGATATAAATAGCAAATACAGATCGAAACTAAAAATCTAAATAGAAGTTAGCTCAAGCCTCGAAATATTGAAGCGTGTGTACCATGTTTTAAATACTATCTCTGGCAAAAAGTTTTCGCTCAAACGCGACAATATAAACGTAGCTAAAACGCTGAGGCTCTTGTAGTGCAAAGTGTCGTTGTATAAATATAAAAGTTAATAAAGGATCGATAGAGACTAGTAGTTAATGAAAATGTGTTTAAAAGTTCAAATTAGCTTCGAGAAATGATAAAATTATCGTGCATAGAAATTTCATCTACACATGTACTTCAGTTATTTTGTATCTTTTCGTACATCGCGCGCATTTTATATATTTTTGCACATGCAAAATTTTCTCTGAACGCGTAAATAATTCGCAGTTTACTTATTACCATATTTTTGACCGACAACTTTTTGCCATTGGTAATATTTTTTATACTTTTTGCACACTTAAATTTCCTACAAACACATGATTATCTGCGTTCTACTAATTACTTTGCGAAATAATTACACACTGCCGAAAAAGTTCCTTAACCCTTACATTTCTATGCTACTCTGTATTTTCTTATCGTACGTTTTTGCGTTCCATTAATAATTTCAGTAAAAGTATAAAATAGTAAATGGTCTCGAGGATCGAATTCATTTCGAACGAACTATTAGCTTCCCTTTTCCTTGCCTACGAACTTCCGTTTCCCTTTCTTCGCTAATACCATGGACTCGCGCTAGCGAAGAAGAAGTCAGAGCTAGAAGAAACGTGAAAAATACCGTCGGGAGAGAGTTTGGCTGTGTTAATTCTATGGCAAACCCTGCGAGTCGATCGCCGTAGGTTTCTCCATCGATAATAACGCAATTACATCGATCAATCGGTAGAAAATCTGCAAGGGTGCAATACGCGCGAGATTCTAAATACGAAACAACCCCGTCCCTCGCAGCGGTGTCGTGGTTCGCATCACAACATGTATAAAAAACGTTTCATGTCAGTCTTATTGTAGTTTTAGTGCAAAAAGCGTGTGTGTAGATTCTCGAGTAGAATTCGAGTCAACTCGAGAAGCGTAAATCGTTCTTTCAATTATGAAATGTGCTATCACTGTCCGTTTAATGTTGTACCATTAGAGATGGGATCAAACTCGATGTACTTAGCAATTCGAGTACGACAAATTTATTTATTTTTTTTTTTTTTTTTTGAGAAGTGATATTTTATCGCGTACATTCGCAAAGTATTCGTATTATTGAGTTGGTGGAAATATTTTCTTGCTTTAATGCATGGCATAAATTCATAATTTAATTATATTATGTCGTGTTCCTTTCAATTTTAACGGCATACTGTTAATATTAATTTTATAGTAATGACGTAGTAATACTGTGCAATTATAAAAGAAACACAGTACGAGTTAAGGAGTTAAAAGTGTCGAACTTCCAAGATCTCAGATTTTCTGATACTTGAATTTTGAAGCTTTCGTATTTTTGAACTTTCGAATGTCCCAATTCTTGACTTTTCATATATTCGAAGTTGAAAGTCTTCGCGTTATCAAGCTTTTAGCTCTTCGTGCTTTCAAGTTTTCAAATTTTGAAGCATTTGAAATTTCGTACGAGTTCAGTATTGTTAACCCTTATGCACTTTTCGAATAAGTATCACGTTAAAACCGTTGAAATTGATATTAAATTAACACACATTTGTCAACGTAACTTAATGGCGTAATATGTGTTCTCACATATAGAACTTACTTATCAAATAATGCTTAAAAAATCTATAAACTTCTCATGCATTGTATTTTTAGAGACAGAAGCAATATTAGTTTATTATTATTGCCATTACATTTCTCAAAATACGTACAAAGAGATCAAATTTCGTCATTAAAAGCTGCGTTCTACTCAGTGTATTGTTTTTCCTATTCGAAATACTCATTAGACTGCGGATTTTTATTTAAATTGATATCAGGTCGTTGCATAATTTCTGTCGTATTCAACATTTCGCAATGGTCGCTAAACTAATTTAAGCATAACTTGTGTTGTATTCTTTCTTTGTTATTGCGTCTCTCAAATGTCTATCCAAAGTGTTAGTGGTTTAAATTTCACCCGAAAATACGACGAAGACTATGCAACGACCTAATATCTTTACTGAAATAATTGAAGAAATGAAATTCACCCTCTAAATATCATAACGCGTGCTTCGTTCCGGATGCTTTGCATATTTTGCGCATTCTGCACTGTTTTGCATATTAAAATTCTTCATAATTGCATAAAAATCCACAGTCCACTCGTGAATTATTCGAAACAATGTAATCGTATTCGAACTCGTTTGCGGTATAATTGATCCCATCTCTCTGTACTCTATGATTATAATGTTCGAACTCCACGCGTGGATATAGTGATCGATTGAAAACCTGTCTTTGCGTTCTTCTTCTCTGGACCGATATAGACTAGGAATGTGAGTATCAAAGTTCTGAAAGACTACTCGAGCTTGAATGGCAACTTTATTACCGAAAATTCGTGCTAAATTTGCAAGAATTTTCATCTTCTATTTCGTTTCCCTTTTTTTGTCTTAAATTCACGATCCATTTGTCGATCGTCGGAGTTCGGCGCTGTTTCATCTGCAAAAAGTGTAATTCGTAATTTGTAAACGTATACAAATGTCGGGACGCTGTGTACAGTGTATACAATACAATACGAGTATCAAAATTTTGAAAAGACGTCTTTCTAATCGCGCGATCCAAATCCGTTGTTTGAATATCGGTGATAATTTCCCTGTCTTATTCTTTGCTCCTCCAACGAGCATCGAAGGCGAAAGAAAAACAGACGTAGAAAGTAGTCCCTCTCGGGATCTGTGTTCTAGAATAACAAGCCGGTCTCCGAAAGAGTCGTTTTACTACTGGCAAGTAGAGAAAGCAGTGTCGTTCGCTCGTCCTCTCCTTCGCCGATCGAAGAATACGGTGAAATGGGACACATGCAACTGTTATTTCCATTGCCGGGAAATCTTCTCCGGGTAAAAGGTCTTTCTTTCTCGATCCACGCAGGGGAAAACGCGTGTTGCGTTTACTCGTCTACGTAAAACGGCGCAAAAAATCCAGAACACGGCGAGGAAAAATTCTACGACCGGCGAAAACACTGACAAAAGTGTTTCTCTTCTGCCACAACGTGTGTAGATTTCTCCTTACGATGATACAGTTTAATCAAGTAAAAGTGAAGTCTCGGGGAAAGATCGGAGTTGAAAAATGGATAATAGAAGAACAATTATTAAAACGGTTTATGATAGACCGAGGCGAATCGGATCAAAATAAGAATTCAGTTCATTTTTGTTATTAAAGGTGCGCGGGATTCCGAAAATGTTCGATCGTCTTCAGATCCCTTATTTATATTTCTAGATTTATAGATGTTGATCCCATCGGTGGAATCAGCTGATTAGCAAATTATTATTAGTATTATGATCGGCATATTTCCGAAGAATATTAACGCTTTCAAATCTCATTGTTCATCGCTCAATCGCTCGTTTATACGCGTTAGAGACTTCAATTTTGTTTTGATCAAGCAGTAGTAGTTACGTTGCATTAGTTTTCTTCTTTCCAATCTTTTAGATTATAGGTATTCATTTTATTAGGTGATGTTAATGCCTGGTGAATTAGAATTATGCTGTGTCAATATGTTCTTCCGTAAGAAAGACACAGTAGGTTGTTTAGATAAATACGTGGAAGTTGTTTGGCGTGGGTTGAGGAATTTGATAAATGTGAATGTTTATGCAAATATACATGTTTATAGAAAAGTAAATAACGAAACAAGGTAGACTATCACCACCTACATTTATCATAAAAGATACTTATACAGGAATTATGTTTTACATAATTCGATGTATTAAGCGTGCAACTTGATTTGCTAGCTTTTAAATAAAATTTGAATCTCGTCTACGAATCGCGTAACTTTTCACAAGACGGGAAAATATTTGAATCCGAAATAATGATCATTAAAAATTTAAATACATCGAGTTATTTCACATAGTTAATCGTATATTTGCATAAAGATTCGCAGTTTATTGATAAGTCATCTGATTTTTGCAACTGCATCTTTTATTGTGTTATTAATCGAGGGTAAAGCTCTCCTCCTTCAAACAACTTCTTTGTATCTATTATATAATAGAAATGTAGTTTAATGTACATTTAAATTGCACATACTATATAAATACAGATCGAAAGACGCTTTATTACAAAGTTACAGGTTGTATCCGCTAAATCGAGACAAATACAGTATTCCAACGATGTCTGGCTTCAGTCCACAAGATGACCGCCACATTGGAGTGTATCATTCTTCTTCTCTAACTTTAAATCACATTTCTTCTTCTCACAGAACATATTGACACGACTTAATCGGTTATTAAAATACCAAATTATCGAGAAATCACAAATAACTTTTTATAGTCGAGCACTTTTTCAAATATTCTTTTATCTTTCCTTCTTTGTCTGGCAGTGATAGGTAGATTATATCTTATACGCATAAAATTGCACATACGAATTCTACATGCAATTCCATTGTCGAACAAGCGTGAAATAATAATACATTTTTAGAGGAATCGTTACACTTTAATTATTAGAGAATTTACTATTATTCGTGGAGGCTTTTTAATTAATCCCTACCGTTAAGTCGAACAATGGAAAAGCTTTCGCATGCTTATGCTGTTTTCAAAAGTGAAAACAAACTCTTGTTTCAATGACTGTTGCAATTAAAACGTCGCGGTGAACAATGGAAAAGCTGATTCTTTCGAATTATACGCGAATTAAGCGGGCAGGAAAGAAGAAAACTCGACGCGACCACGCAAAAAAAAAAAAAAAACGAATCGTTCTCCGAACACGGCGATGGCGAACGACTTTCGAACAAACGGAATCCTTCTCTCTTTTCCTAATAAAACCGGTGTGTGCTGTCTCTCCCTCGCACTCTCCTTAGCTTTCTCGATTCCTCGTCCACTTTTCCATTCTCTCCCTCTCTTTCACTCTTCCTCACTCTGCGCCTTCCATTTTTTACTCTCCTCTGCGCATCCATCATTTACTTTTCTTCTAAACATCGTTTAAGTAGAAAAAAGAAAGCGTTAAGAATGAATAAATCGTTACACAGACATTGACACAGCCAAATCTTTGTTTAAACATCTCTCTGGTTACCCCGTGTTGCTTGTCCCGATACACTCCCAATCTCCTTTTCCTTCCTTTTTTTTTTCGCAGATCGACTTCCTTAAATTCTACTTATTTTTTTTTGTTTTTATTGGGAAGCGACTTTCCTTCACCCACCCTCTCGACACCGAACTCACTTGAACACTTGGTGGATATTGCGATGTGCGTGCACCGGACGAATCCCATTGCGCGACCTTCAAAGTCGAGAATCGTTCGGTCAACTGCTTGTTCCCTTTTCGATTTCTCTACATTCTTTCCTACGTATTTCGTTCTCTCATTTCCTTTTTTTTTTTTTTTTTTTTTTTTTATTCATATTTCTTTTCTAAAGTTTTGGAGAAAGAAATCTTGTTGGATGAAAATCGAAAGGAAAGCCTGACCGAACGAGGATATGCAAGATTGGACGCGCGATGGTTTCGCAAATTCCAAAGTTCTTCGAATCGGAAAGCCGAAGATGATTTTTCGTGGTAATGTCGCACGATTGGAAATCTCTGGCGATTCCTCCGGTTCTTCGCACCGAATCCAAACGTAGCCCGTTTGGCCGACTAAAAGACACACAGCGTTCCTCTCGATCGATCCTTTGCCGATCATCGCGAATTATCGAACGATCTATTGAACTGCCTACTATAACGAACACTGGCTCTCCGTGACTTCATTATATATTTCTTCGCGTGTATGTATGTTTGTATGGGTACACGTGTTTTTTTGTATCTATGTGTGTGAGTGTTCGAAAACGTGTAAATGACGAGTATGTATATGTATTACGGAGGAGATATTCACCTTCTACCCTCTTCTAGTTACAATTCTCCCCTCCTCTCTTACGTCCAAGATGGTCACGTTTGCAACTGATGGTTTGGTAAAAATCTCTGAATAGTAATATACGTGGTTGTTTATTCTCGTGTATTTTCTATAGATATATTTTTATCGTGTGTCTTTCTTCTTCTGCAAGAATGAAAAAAAGAGAAAAGAAAAACGTCGCGTGCCTCCTCGTTCAGTCGTTCACATGTACATGCGATAGTGATAATAATAATAATAATAATAATAATAATATTAATAATAATAAAGACAATAATAATAATAATAATAATTAATAATATTAATAATATTAATAATAATAATAATAATAATAATAATAATAATGATAATAATAATAATTATAGTTTTATATATATATAATATTTTTGTATGTATATATATATAATTTCTATATACACAAGGTAGCCAATGAATTTATTACACCGCTCGTTAGTTTCATTTGGATCCCCATAACGTGTCGAGCTCCATAGAAAACATCACATAAATTACGACGTCAGAGACCAACAATATTCTAAGATCGACTTAGAGTCCCGGATCTCCCATATAACCATCCCACGAACTTCTTTTTTCTTCTTCTACGGTCGTACATTTTATTTTATTTTCCGAGCATTCATTCTTTCCTCTTTTATTTTATCCTCTTTGTTTTCCTTCTTTTCGTTGCTCGTTCAACGTACGACACACGTGTAACGACAACAATTAACTGCTATTATAAACCTCTCTGTGTCTCTCCTCTTTCTGTATCTTCTTTCCTTTTTTTTTTTTTTTCTTTTAACATTTCCCATTCACAAACTTCCTCAAAGTTCATTCTCGCTTTGCATACACACACACGTGTTTCTCGCTTCCCTTTTATATCGTTCCTTTTATCGCTTTCCTCTTTCTACAAATCGATCAAAATTGGCAGCCTATATATATGTATATGTATATATGTATATATGTATATGTATATGAACGGTCTCGCTCGATATCCCTTACACGCAGCTTTACAGCGTCGGATAATAAAAAGTACTAAGTGGTAGATGTAAGTTATAATCGATATTAGCAGCAGCTTCTGTCCACCTTACCATCTATGGGGGGGGGGGGGGGGCGAATATCGTCTTAATTAGCGGTAAATTCTTCAGCGGTAATAAAAAGTAGAAAGTAAAACGTTGGATAGTCGCTAAGAATGATTAAAAAGTTTGTCTCCTTATATATATTTTTTCATTTCCGTTTTTTACGCTTTTCCTAAACCTAAGTGTCGTATGTTTGTGGGTGATTCTCGACGTAAGTGTGTGGTGTGTTGTTGTGTTACTTCTTCTTCTTCTTCCTCTTTCTTTTTTTTTTTTTTTGTTCTCCTCCTCCTCCCGTGTTTCGCCTCGAGCCATAGAAATCGTCAGTACAAATATGTTGTGTCTGCGTTTGTGATTTTTTTTTCAGTCGGTTTCGCGACGCCTCCGCGCCGCATCGATTCTTCCAAAAAAGAAAAAAAACATGCCTCTCTCGCACCCTATCGCATTCACTCGCGTCTCATTCACCCTCGCTGTGAACCTTACGTGATGGTTCTTCACCCTGTGCTTTTTCCATACGTATGCACACTGGCTACAGACACACGCATACACCCTTTCTGCTCTATCATTATACCCTTGTTGCCGCAAGAAATTAAAACACAAAAGAGTTCGCGCGCGCGTTCCTCCCCATTCTCGTTCATGCTCCCTTTCATGCTCCTCTTGCTCCACGTGATAGCGTGATATATGTGTGTATATATAAAGTCTCTACGTGTACAATCTTATGTATAGTCTTCGCCAAGTCTCTTGGTGACGCGACCATGCGCGTTTCTCGTCGCCGCTAGCAAAAACGGCCGGATACTCCGAATCCGCTCTTCGTCAACCCCTTACGTGTACGTGCTTTTTTTAACCCTCCGTTCCGCTTAGGTCGCTTCCCTGTCTGTCTGAGGTATTCTATTCTGCGAGATGCGTGTACAATTAATAAAAATAGTCGCTAATCGCTCGGTAATTAAAATAGCGGTATCGTAGGTGGTTCTGAAAAGAAGAATCCGCGCGAAAGATTCGTAGATACAAATTATCGTGGAATCGTTTAAGCCCATTGGATAACTGAAGACTCGTCTTCGATTCTAAAGCCTACCATTTCTACCCTTCACAGGATTACCTTTCCTTCGACGTTCAATAGTTCGATTGCAATCTGATGCAGTGATTTCGATATAGGGATTCTCCCGTACGATGGAATCCCGTATACGTGTTTAATCCATTCGGTTATAGGAGAAAAAGAGTTCAGAAGATCTAGAATTAACGTATCCAGTATATCTTCCCTCGTTTTCTCGAATAGACCCGAAGTAATTTCAATATTCTTCGGAAAGATCATCCGTTATAAGGGTAAAATATTCATTTCTACGCCACGTATAGAGGATTATTACATCTTTTCATCACCACCTCCAATAGTGATCGTCTCGAAGCATCCTGGAAAAATAAACTTTCGCGCACGGTTTCTTGTTCTGTGTTTCGGTGTCCGCGAGGAGCTACTCTTGGCCGTGGGCGAAACGAAGGGTCAAAGGGTCTCGACTACCACGACAACGTTTCCCGTTAACGTTTCCGAGGCCGTCCCGACGTTCGTCGATCGGAAGCGGCCGATCCAGTCGTGGATGAGGCGGCAGTAGAAAGGCGGTTCTTCATCGGTCGCCGGTTCACTTAGGTATGCGATAATAGCGCAATACCAGGTAGCCCAGGGTACGGAATATGACGAGGAACGCCAGGAGAACGGCCGTGTTTGCCCATAGTGGAAGACCGGAACCCCTGGCGCCGCCCTGGCTCTCCAGAATCGCTGACACCGGTATCGTCGTCGCGTTCCTGCATTCCGCGAACTTGCTTGGCTGCGAGCATCTGAAAATGCAACGAGAAGGAAGACAATGATTAACCCGTTCGTTACTATCGACGCCTATAGACGCTGAAGGAATTCGCGCGTAGCGTGGTATTTATATGACATTTGCCGATTAATTTTCGGTAATTAAAAATCCTATTGGCGTCTTCAATCGCTTGAAAGCCTTTGTTATCTGGAGAATAGAAAAGAACTAGATGAAGAATATGACGTTCATGCAATGCAATTCGGTATTTTCAAGACTTCTGCATTTTTTTTTGGATCAATATCTGCCGTAGCGAAAGGATTAAATGTGACGATCTATGTACAGTGATTCGTAAGAACACTTACAGGCTTTCAAATTTTTGAATCTTTTAATTTTTAAACTATGAAATTCTCAAAGCATGGCATTCTCACATATTGGGACTTAAACTTTAAGTTCTTAAAGATTCGAATTTTCAAAGCTTTAAATTTTCGAGCTCTAAAATTCTTAAAGTTGCGAATTCTTATATCTTTGAGTTCTCAAAGCTTCGAATTCTCAAAATTTCTCAACCCGTCGAATTTCCACTGTATCCTATTTTTCTTTCTCATTGAAAACATTTATGTTTGTTAACGTGAGCCCCTTTAAACTTGTCTTAGGTTCATTCATTTACTTGATGGTTAACCAAATAAATCCGTAGATTCTAGCAGGAAGTAGTTTCTTAACATAATTTCTCCAAAATAATACGATTCAACGTTGCCAAGACAATCGTAAATGTTTGAACGAACAGAGCTTATTTGAACATCCATTAATATTATATTTCTATGCTTCTTCTTAGACCTTTCCCCTTGAGATTATCCGATAATCCTCGTCTCCCCCATCTTGCCGAGCAATTTGCAGACTAAAGAGATCAATTTCGAGTAATCTAATTAGCGCGTTGTCGCGGATTGTTGAATCGAATATGACATCGATTCGTAGAATTCTCGTGCTGAGGAAACTCTGAGGACTACAGGAGTTAGACTTTGGATGCTGAATGATGCATACACTGCGTCACGGTTCAAGTTCGTTTATCATTTATGCCCAACGTTCCTTTAATTTAATTAGATCCGCTTTGCTAGAAGGATCAAGCGCCAAGTACGAGGATTTCTATTTCGAGCTGCTTAATTGATCGCGGTAATTTAACTTCTTAATGCTTAAATTATTCCCCGAGGTTTGATCGAGAAAGATTACTTAAAAGTGATTAAACTCCATTGCATACATTCATAATTTGGCGATGTTGTATCACGTTTTTTTCGTTTTTAATGTCGTACACAATTCATATATGACCACGGGCAACTCGAAGCAGTAATAATAATAATAATATTAATAATAACAGTAGTAGTAGTAATGATAATCTCATGATTCGCGTAAGAATTGGCAAAAATTGTTAAACATTATCCGAAAAGTTCTATTCATATTCTTATATCGTGTATCGTGTCTATTATTACTGTGGTAAAATGTTATTAACGACCAGAATTTGAATACCGTATAAGTTTGGAAAACTTACTTGCAAGAAGTTATTTCGGAGAAAGGTACAAATTTTTTGGAAAATGTTTATGCAAATTCATTGGTATATCAAGAAAATTAAAGAAATGGAAAAAAGTGGAAAATAAGACTCGACAAAAATGGTACTGTTTTTATTGGGTCGTTGCATATGAAATGGCGGTGTTCGCACATTGGCAAATTTAGTATTGCTTCTATGAATTAGAATTGTTGATTACCATGCATTGTGATATATTAAATTGAATCTTATTGCTTACTGTCCTAAATGTAAAATGTATTTTATTGAAAGAGTTAGGTACAAGTTACTTAAATCTACTTAGTAAAGTTAGTTTAATAAAAATCATGTAATTTTGTAATTCGAGATCAAATTGGTATACAAAGCGGCTCGGGCTGTTCTCATTATTACTAATGCATTTGAAATACTAACAGCTAGTGAACAGATAACGCGATTTTGGGTTGAGAAATTCTCAAGTGGAAAAACAAGTCTTGAAAACAAATCATGTTGTCTGCCGAAATAATTCGGATTTATATCCATTTTGTAAAACGTTGCAGAGGACTTAGTAACTCTTTGACAAAAATGTATCGAGTCTGCTGGAATTTATCTTAATACTAGATTTACGGAGCTCGTCAATTTGACAAATTTCAAGGTTTCCTGCTTAAAGTTACATGGCCCATAAATATTATTTTTCAACAATTTCTATCGACTTTAATTGACGTAATGATGTGAATACGTATTCTAATTTATCCACTCACCCTTCGGCCATCTAATTTCGAATATTTAGGTACAGTATATCCACTTTTCCGTAAACCTGTCAAATTATACAATCAATGTCCGCAAAACCTAGAGTCAACTAAAGAAATGTAATTTTGACCACATTAGGGTGGTTTCAATTCTATCCTTGAATTCGTCGAATATCGTGTGCAACGACTTAATATTTCTATTCTATATTGTACGAGATTGGAAAATTCGACTTACGTGATCGGCTCGCCGACGCCAAATTCCAGGATCTGCATGTTCTGGTAAGCATAGTGCACCATACTTGCGTATCTGGCCCATGCCAACCATGGTGGAACAGCTGTGGCCAAATAACCACCAAGTAGTTGCGTTGCAAGCGTATAAAGCGCGGAAGCGGTTATGCTAACTTGGAGATCCAAGCAACACGCGCCAACGAAGAATCCTACGCTCTGAAATCAAAAGATAGAATATTTCTAGCGAAACGCTACCAATTTTTACCAATTACGCAACAGAACTTAATATAATAAAAGAAAACGTTACGAACTTCCCGAGCAACTCAATAATTTGGGAATCCTTTTCTAATTAGAAGAACACTTTGCTAAAGTGTACAAAATTTATTCTTCAGATTTGTGCGAATAAAATAATACGCTTTGGTAGCTTAAAAAAGTAAAGGGTTAATATAGAAGGTATTATTTCAAAAAAGATTCCGATAATAATATTGTAAATAATAATTAGCATAAATTTCATAAACGCGTGTAAATATTTCATTAAATGTTTTACAGCACGGATTGTAATGCACCCGTGAAAATAATCGGCACGTGTTAGGATTTCGAAGCGATCGACATCGAACAATTAACATTAAATCTAATCCATCTATCAATCTTCATTAATAGTTACAATTCGGGAAACTGTTTAAACGCTCATCGTTTCGATTTGTCGGCCCAACCGCGATTAAATTCACAGAAACTGATCCAATCGCGATATTACACGCTGGGATATTGCGAAAGCAGCCGCGAGTTATTCATTTCTGTCAATAGGTAGGTGGTTTTGAAAGTAAATCGCGGCCACCTTTCATGCTACGATGACTTAGTATTGACTGTAGGTGGACAGTGTTAAGAAGGGGGGTGGGCAGGGGGAGTGAGGGAAAAAAATGAAACCGCGAAATTCTTGTTGTTTATGTTTCCCGTGGCAAAAACTTCACCATGATTACGACAGAACCTTTACTGGCGTTGCAATGTCGCCATTGATGGTACACGTTGAATGTTTAATAAAAGGAGTTCTATTTTATCTGGATTAAAGTGAAATATATTTCTCAAGTAGAGTATAGGTACATTAATAGGCATTAACCCTTTTATGATTAATATTTTCGCTTGTGCAATTTCGAAAACTTGAGAATTCAACGGTTCGGAATTCAGAAGTTCCATCAAATACAATATTATTTCATATAGTTTTCCTTTTCATTTTCGCTTTCGTGTAAAATTACGTTGTAGGACTCGGACATTAATCTTGCTCCGAGGTACAGAATTATCCGTGAACTTTAATCTACCGAAGGGGTAAGTGAACTTTCGATATATATATATATATAAAAAAAAAAGAACGAATTAAAATGAGGAAAAAGTATATACCTGCGCGACGACAGTGTTGAGTAAGAGGAACGCCAGCAGGGTGACGAAAACTGCCGGACTGTGGAAGCCCAACATCGGGTAACTAATGATATGGTAGACCGCGGGCAGCGTAATCGTAAGCGGCAATTCGCCGACCATTTTTGCCAGGTAATAGGCCGAGAGCCTATATGATCCTGACAACCGCTCCTTGTTGATAACCTCGCGCTCCGGAGGAACTGAAACAAGAAAATTTCATTTCCGTTAACACTCGTTTCACGGACAACGATTATATAATTTAAGGGCTTGTTGCAAACCTAAGTAGGGGCAGTTCGCTTCTTACATGACAGTAGCTATAATCGTGAAATCAGAAACGATTACAGAACAACACCGCGAAAATTAGGATAGGAATTTAACAAACGTTACGTAGGAATCTGTACGTATCAGTCGTGTTCACATAAAGAAAGAAGCGAAGTTATTGTTGCATTCCGCAGCGAGTGAGTGTATCACGTAAGTTATAGAATGATATATATGTTGCAGTTTAGTGACTAGAAATATATAAGGGGCGTTACTATACATTTTCATAAGTATTCTTGTTGAGAATAAGCATTGCATGCATGTATTTTTAATGAAAATTTGTATCCATTGATGCTGTCCCCTCCCTTGCAAAGGTCAGTACTACCTGAGGAGGACACTCTTTTATTGCACCCCCTGAGCGTCTCGGCTTTTTTCCGAGTCTTAGTCAGTTAGCAGAAAACCGTCAAACTAAGAACAGCATTTTCGTTTTGTACAACTATATTAATTAAATACATACTTAGGTTAAAACTCTGTTGTATTTATTTAGCAAATAAATATTCAACAATTCTATCAATTATATTTGAATTTTTTACATTCAGTTGATTAATTCTCATAAATGGAGATTTTTTTAATGGGTTAACAGTCCGTCTAATGAACAATCGAAAAAGGGTATTAGCGAAATATGAACAACAAAGTCAAAAACAGTATCGTGTGAACGAACTATAGCACGTTTTACGAATAATGATCCCAAATTTTCCCGATCAGACTTTGCACTTCGATTCACGATCAACCAACACAATTCATGCCCAAAAGAATTCATCTTATCAGCGTCAGCAGCGTAATTTCCAAATGATCTGAAATTCAATCAGAGGATCCGAGATCTCCGCCAAAGTTGCAAACTCGAATCTAAGCTCAAAGAGGAAGCAAAAGAGCAACGTTTCGATTCAATTCCCACTACCGGTGAATCTTTAAGTTGTCCTCTAGGGACATCGCATCAGTTTACAGTCTGATTCCCCGTCTAAAATTCGTCACGGTCGTTTTGAGCACGGAGGCGAGTCGACAAAAGGGCCTCAATTACCGGATGGTAAGTGGGTCACGGCGCGACCTACATACTAACGTTCTTGATTGATCGTTCCTCTGGTCCTTTGCAAATCTTTGCAATAAAAAAAAACGCGTGTTCGACTGAATGGCCGATTCAGCGCGTCACGTCGTCGTTGCTCAATTAACCAATCTACCTCATATCTGACGTGTTGCGCAACAACCACAAGCTACCACCACCTGAGAACTTTCCATCTCGATCGTCTCTTATTCCGTAACTTCTTTTTTCCACCCCGCGCAAGCTTTCCAGAATATTTTGTAAGTCGGTTAGAGTGTTGTTTAGGAAATTAGGGCATTGTCTGAGAGGTCAGGAAAATGAAGGAGTTGTCGAGTGAGAAGTTTGATGAAAAGTTAAGAGCGAAGCTTTGCAAAGGGTCGTAAAGTTGGCTACTTGGTTGCTCGTCAATTAATTAAGAGGTATAATTGCAGTACTTTGCGAGTTCGCTATGAGTTTTTGGCTGATTAATTCATAAAGTAGGCGGATGCTATTTTTAATATATGGTTTCGTTGCTACAAGTAGGTTTTATAATCGATAGTTATAATCGTAAAATCGTGCGCAAACATTTCTTGTCGCGTCTATTAGAAATTTGTTAAATTTTGTTAAATTAAGTCAATCTAAATTTTACGTATTTACAAGATTTTAGGTGGATCTGGGAACTGATTCTCGAAAAGTTTAATGCTAATTACATGCCCGGTTAATAAAATTGCGAAGTTTATAAAAAGCGGAGTTAGCCCATTAACGACCAACGTTGCGTGAACCCAATACTTTATTCGTAGCTTTGTCAAATTTTAGAAAATCGTACAATCTGTGCGGATGAAGGAATAATAACGAAAACATTATTACACAGATCCCTGGACTGTTTTTCTTTTTCTTCGCAAACGCATCATTAAAAACCAGTATTCAGCGATGTAAATTGATTAAGAAAAAAATTGCAAATGAAATGCTACGTGAAAACACGTTGGTCCTTAATATGTTAATCAGTTTGGCTTCCGAAAGGTTCGTGTATTAAAGCCTCATCGATATCGGCGTGTGCGAGGTCGATATGTTTCCGCGTTAAGAGGGATGATGAATGAGAAGAAGAAGAAAAACAAGAGACTTACAACTGGAGAGTGCACCGAAATGCGCGAACAGCATCCAGTACGTGGTGCTGAAGAACATCCAGCCTTGGATGTCGTGAAGTGCTGCTTCGGTTCTGGGAAGCCTTAGCCACAACAGTCCAGCGAGCAAACCGAGGGCTATCGTTTGCAGCCAATTCAAACGAGACAGCATTCGTGGCCGTGCCTCTTGAAAGTTTCTTTCTGATAATACCTGGAACCATCGAACGATTACATAAATAATCTGCCGTAACTTACGCAGATGCAAATCTTAATAATCGCGTACTGATCTTACAATTAGTGAAACACTTAACAAGCTGCTATAAAGTCAAATTACTGGACGTGTGCAAAAGTTTCGATGGTTAGATCGTGTTTTGTTGCCAACGATCATTTATTTGATAAATTAGATAACATTTATGAGTTATTCTAATTGCAGTCGGATTTCTCTGTCATGAAAAAATGCATAATTTTCCTTTAAAGAAGACGATCCATATCGCACGATTTATTGGAAAGCAATTAAAACTTTTGCACCTATCTACCTGGTACATTATATTTCTACTTTTATATTTTCACGTTATTATTTTTTGAAAGTTTATATAGCTTTTAAAGAAATGAACAAATCGAAAAGTTCTTTTTCGCGTGCTTAGCACTTTTGGGCAAAATGCTTTCGCGGAATTCACAGAAAATGTGTGACCCCGAGTAAGAAAAAGGTTGAGTGCGGCTGGTCTAGTTAATAAGAGCATTAAAAAGACGCGAAGAGGAGTCGAGCGATTAATGGAGATACACAATGCAATTATTAATCGGCGCGTTCATAATCATACAAACACTGCCCCCGTACACGCGACAATGTCACAATGCAAGGTTGCTCGATACACCTCTTTGGTGCAGTTCAATTATATCAGCGGCCGTGAGGAAATAGAACGCAAAGTTTCACAATGCTGGTTTCGAAGGCCTCTTTAAATTACAACTATGTGTACGCGAGCCGCTTAACCGTGTAACGAGCACCGGCTCCATATCGCTAATTACTCAATTAGCCGGCAGATCGACCGCATCCATCGATGCGAAAACGTGTATCAATCACGACGAAATTCACCAACTTTGACTATTTCTTACAGACTCGTTCGTTCACCGTTATATTTCACTTCTGACCGATTGGCGATAAAGTATTGAGAAAGTTAATAAAAATGATTTATTTCGAGTAGAATCACTTCCTGGTTGAATCGTGATTAGTACATATTAGATCGATGCAAATGAAACGCTGTTTTCCATTAGGTGCACCAATAAGTAACCCACTATTTCTAAATAAGCTCGTGAATTTATTTAATCGAAAGAATAAGTTTCCTCTCGGACAGGAATTTATAGCTTGCCCGAAAAATGCAATGAATAATAGCAATTATATTTAAGAGATCAAGTAAATATTTCATTTCGTTCAAAACAGATGCTGAATTAAACGAAAGAAGTGGGATTTATTCATTGGTATACCTAATAAATTATACTGCTTACCCTTTTTAAAACCATCCCTAAATCCCATATTTGACATTCTTCAGCGGCATTTTTCTTTTTACAACTGCTGACACCCATTTCGATGCGCGGTACAAAAAAAAGCGGAACTTTCTCGGCGGTATAATAGATTGAAACACGGTTAGATGAGGAATAGTTTAGACGGGTAAAAGTGATGCAAGCGGCGAGATGCGTTCGTACAAAACGCACCACACCGAACAGACATACCGGTCGCGGTAATTATCCGGATATGGCGATTCGCGTAAACGCGACCTAGTTCTCCTTTTTGTGCTCGATCCTCCTGCGCGGCACGTCTCTCTTTCTTTTATCTTTTCGCGCTTTTCCCCCCCCCCAAATCAGCATTTCCTATCTGCGACACTTGCTGTAAAAGTTCTTTCTACCTCGAGAAATGGGAGTCGAGGATTTTTGGAGTGGCTTTAGCTATAAAACCACGAGTCACGCGTAGACAAAACAGAACAAATACTTGCGATATTTGTAACAAAATTTAATTTACCCCTTTAATTTTCTTTAGAACGTTTTACCATAGCAAATATAAATATCGCGTAATATTTTAATATTTAGCATCTAGCGCAGTGGTAAAAGTACGTGGTAGCTTTTACCGCCACGTGCATTTTAAATTTTTAACGTTAATATATTTTGGGGACATAATTTAGAGTAATCGAAATATGGTGAAAACTTATAAAATATAAATTTATTTATGCTAGACAAATTATAGAACGTCACGGATGCATCAGAAGATCTAACAAAGCGTAAATATAGTTACAAGTATAGTTAGTATAGTATAGTTACAACTGCGGATTTTTATGCACTTATGGCAAATTTAAATATGCAAGAGATTAGAGAAAGCGCATAATGTATAAGAATATACAAAATATCCAAAAGTAAAATACATATTATTTCATTTAAAGGGTAAAACAACCCTCTACTTAAATTCTGTTCCTTTAATTTCGTTAATAGAAATATGAATTTGCATAAAAATCCGAGCTTTCGGTTTGTATTTTGTTCCGAAAAAATGGAAAAAGTACCGCCATTATTTGATCACACGCACAGTTCTAATTAACAATTAATAACTAAACTAATGTTCTCAAAACGATCGAAACTGTTGTATCGGTTGAAATATTTGAAATTCATATAGACGTCTGCGATTGACTGTAAACGGTATTAAAATTATAATTTATTACAACTGCAACGCGTATCTATGGTATTTAGATCATAATCTGCGTCACGAGTTATGCACGTCGTTATAAACGATAGTGAAGTTTAATTTTCACCTTATCTCGCTAATTTTCGCCAAGAAAATATCGTTATTGGAGGGGAATATGATTTGAGAAGCGTAACAAGATAAGAGGCGGTTTAATAAGGTAAAGAAGTAAGGAAATAAATGGAAGAAATGCAGCAGGAGCACCTTGAATGTTATCTGGAACGCGTTACACCTATCCAGATAAACGTCGAGGACTCGAGATACGAATTTAATGCTCGCATTGAGCTTGAATCCTGATGTCATTTCCATTTCCCTCCCTATTATCTCGCGCATACCAGACCACTCATCTAAATTTTCATATTACTATTGCATGCTCTATTAAGCGCGCAATGCAATCGAACTTTTTGATCTCTCCTTCAGACGACGACCGCTTCTCTAGGAAATCAACGCTATTGCCCTACATAATTTCCAACGATGGTCGTTTGTTTGCTGGAATGTGGTCGCATGATGCACATTTTTAATTCCACCGCGAAAACTCTTATTTATTTCCTCAGCGTGGTTTTAATTCAGAAGATTTATTAGCGCTTAGTCTGGGTTCAAAGATTCTTTATTCCAGGCATTAATTCTAATCGTAAATCGTGGCCTCGATATTCGATATTAGATATGTTAACTGCTGTTGCGAAACAATTGATTTCTTTCTGTTCTACGTACACCTTTCGACGTAAACTTATCGTTCTTATCGTTAGTATTCTCCAATGTACATTAAGTTTTAATTTTGGTAAATTGCATCGTTATATATATATATATGTATCATAATAATTAGACTGCAAATTTTTCATTTAAAAAGATGTAGAATGCGCATGATATCTGAAAAGATACTTGGATTTAAATTAAGAAAGACCGTATAAACTTTTTAAAATTTTCTCTGGAAAAACCTATTGTCTTATCATTATTACAAGTATCTATTTATTACAGGTATAAAAGTCCCATATGCTAAATTACGTTAGAAATAAATTTTAGATTACAAAATTTCCCTTCTTTCCTTCGCTTTAAATTTTGAAAATACTAGAGGGCTACATTTTCTTCAGCAAAGAATTTTTGCAACAAGTTACTCTTTTTCAACCCTTTCATGCACGAACGAAATAAAATAAATAATTCGCATTAATGTTACAGAAATGTAGACTTGGAAATATTCTAAATACTAAAGACGACGATGTTAGTGGTACAACGTGAAAAACATCTATACGCGTTAACAAATTGCAAACATATATTCGGGGATTCTAAAATTGCTTACTATTGAAAAAGTTTAATTATGTGCACACAGCGTGGAACGTTGATATGTGTTAGAATGCAAAGGTTGAGCGGATGGAAGGAAAATATTCGAGTTGGCACGGTGCAGCACTGCAAGGGAAGTGAAATCAGAAAGTTAACGAGAACCGGAGCATCATGCGGGACGATCTCGTGACGATTCTGTTTTCAATTGCTAAACTGACGTCACTTCTTCTCGAGAAAATAACGGAACTGAGTCCGGTTCATTTCGTTCTTTAACGATACGCTTCTGCAGCCTTCTGAAGCATAAATGCACGTTGTCCTATCTCATATCGCGAATTTAGCCGCGAGAGGCGCAATATTTGCGTTTATTCTTTCTGAATTAAAAGAGAGCTCCGCTAATAACGAATCCATTTTCACGATAATTTTATTACTCCTCGTAGCTGATTTTTACATTTAGCCACTTTTTAGTTAACTAATTTTGCTCCATGTTGTCTACAAGTTCTCGATTAGGTGTTATTATACTATCTATGGCAAAAAGTTTTGGGTGAAACAGGATAACAGGAGGCTAATTAAAAACATTAGGGTTTCGAAGTACGCAATTTTACTGTAGAAACAAAAAGGCACACGCGACGAAGTTAAAGAAATTTAACGCGAAATGACTGAGGTAGGAAAAGTAATAAGAATTTTCGAAGAGTTTATTATCAAAACGAGATGAGCATTCGATTAGTTGAACTCCTAGGAAAAATAACTCTGCAATATAAATTTATAAAAATAAGCAACATTGTACTTAATATCTACATTACCTAATATTTTATAGTATTTCTACGGCCACGTATAATTACTTTCACGTATTGTTGCATTAACGCTACAAGATTTGCGCAATCTATAAGTAGAATTTTTTCTCGCGAAGATTCGATTACTTCTCGAAGCTTTCGTTTATTTTTACATCAACTTTCATTAATTAACTTCGCTCCGTATTGCCTATAAATTCTCTGTTAGCATCTATATTTATGCAATAGCATTGTGCATCTTCGAAACTTAAGTGCTTTTAATTAACTTCCTGTTATTCTGTTTGACCAAAATTTTGTTTGCCGGGGGTAATATTTAATTCACAATTGTGCATTAATGAAACACGAAAATTGGTTAAGGGTAAACGTTTTAATGGTTAAATTAGGAACTCCTTCATTTTTTTAAAAAGCCTCGTCTGTGGTTTCCTTATTTCTATGGATTATTCAAGACAAAGGGACGAATTTCTGTATGCTTCAATGGTATACATGTCGGAGGAACGTTTTGCATGCAGTTTCAGCGTCTAACCGCTGAAAACATCTGCAAAATACTCACTTTGAATTGCGACCAGAAACTGGTGGGCCACTGCCAGGCATAGTCGTCGTCCGCAGAACTGGCACTGCTGCTGGCATGGCTTTGTGTGTCCAACCACAGCGTACGACCTTCGTCTTCTTTCACTGTAAATCATCCACACAATGAAAGGGTTAGAGATGCTTCGTACCTCTTTTCACGTTTACTATCTCCAAACGTCACAATGAAAAATAGAAAGCTAAACAGAAAAAAAGCTACTACTTTTATCAGTGTGTAACAACAAGTATTCCACTATCTTTTAACGGATCGATGAATTTGTTTTATCAAAAGGCGAAACATTATTTCGAGCAGGAATTCATAACTGGCCTGAAAACGTTCGTAAACCATTACGGAATAATAGTAATTATATTTAAGATAGGTAGGTATTTTATTATCTTTAAAGTAAAGATTGAATTTAACGAAATAGGTGGATTACTCATTGGTGGAGCTGATATTTTTCGTTCAACGTCTAACAGAATACTATTGAAAGTGGATGAAAAATAAGGAAGGGGGTCAATACACTCAACGCTGGATTTAATTCAATTATTGGTAACAATTGTCAAATTGACATTCATATTATTTTTTTTATTATCATTCTACAATGTCGAATGAAATGTGATTCTGTATTTTTATTCGTCATCCGATTTCCGAATCACATTTTGCCCGTCTCTATTTTTTACTAAATAAGTTTCAATTTCCCCTTTTGTTCCGATACTTCCGGATACATTCAAAATGTGTCATTTTTATGTAGCGGATATAATTCGAATATAAAGATTCGATGAGAAGTATTGAACAACAAATATTCAGTGATCATTTCTATCGACCAGTTTCTCGATATTCAGCATTCCTCCGATCGCTGGTCGTTCGACCTTTGATTGTTCGCGAAGTGGGAAAGGAAAGAATCATCCCCTCGGCTCGACACACTTCTCCGCTGTGAAAAATCCCCGTGTTATTGCTTAGCAGACTCCATTTATAAACCGTTAATCAATCGACGCCGGAGGAAATATTCGGCCGAGCGAGATACTCGTATCTTGAAGAACGATTACCGACTACAATGATTCGCATTCATCGGAGAACTCATAAACACGTGTCTATTCCGCGGCCAATGGAGACGTTATGTCACGCATAAACCTGCTAAATAATTCTCCAACTATTTGGTTTGCATTCGGATTCCCTATACTCGGGTTTGATTAGAATTTCGATTAGGGTTTACGTTGACTCGATGGTAACCGCGATGAGTCATAACTATACCGCGGATCTATATGCAAATTCATATTTTGATTAACGAAGTTGGAGAAACGAAACCTAAATGAAGGCATGTTTTAATAACTGAGGAATACGACACGATTAATTAATTGAGAGATGAAATAGTAGCTTCTCATTAGTAGGCTGCGGATTTTCATGCAAATTTACATTTCTATATATAAAGCTGCAGAAACTAGACCTAAATAGGGAATGAAATTTTCACCCCCTAAATATTATAATTTCTACCGTACTTTGAATCATTTTAATGTTCTTACATGTTACGTGCATTCTGCGTCTTTTTACAAATCCAAATTCCCTACGGATGCATAAAAACCCGCAGCCTTTCCTACGAATTTTTTTAACATCTCACCTTTCGCCAATGAAGTGAAAAAGAATTCGAATTCAACAGTTCGAAACGTTTCGAGTTCCGAAGGATTTCAAAGTTTCGGGTGTCCCGTTTCAACGGTGGAAGATTTATCCCAGTTAAATAACTCAACTTAACGTCGAAATGTTACGTTAAAAAATGATTTAAGTTTCACAGACACGTTGACCCACAAAGAGCGGTCGCTAGCGATCTCGATCATCGAGTTTTAAGTTGCTGAACCGGAACCGCAACTATTCCAGCCCGATATATCCACGATAGTCCCTAGGCGTATATATATATACAGACGGTACTATGAACCGGTTGAGTACTATGCAATACCGTTGTGGCTGATGTGGTGCTCGTGATAATGAATCAGATGGTCGCAGAGCGGATGTTGACTGGGATTATACTCCGGACGAAGTTCCGGCGGGCAATCAGTTCCCTGTCTCGCGTTCCTCGCCGCGGCCACGATGCGCTCCCGAACCTCTTCTGGCCCCTTTATTTGCTCCACTGGAACAAACCAAAGGGAACCATCAAAACCCTCCACTTTAACCGTCATTGACGAGACTACTCCGCCTGTTATTGCATTTAGGTATCTTCGTTGGGCTCACGATTTTTTAATTTTCAGCCATTTCGAATGATATTGGGTAGAGGAACCACTTATGGCCGATTTACGCTATCTGTTACGACGCGAAACGTTTGCAACGCGTCTCTATTCAGGCACGAAACGTTTATGGCGCGATTCGCGGTTCAGGTAAACGTTGTTGTAGCAAAAAATATACGAATGTTGATACAGCGTAATCGGCTTAATATTATCACTTTGGGACTTGGATAGAATTTTTAATAAGAATAATTGGATGATAACATTGCGCGGAGGATAAACGATTTTCATTATTGAACCGATTTTATTAGAAATAATTTTGATTAGACTGTGGATATTTATGTATTTATGGGGAATTTAAATTTGCAAAGAGGAACATATCTGATATATGAAAATATACAGAATATTTAAAGTAAAGTACAAATTACAATATTTACAGGATCAAACAAATGCGTATTAAAATCTACTCTTTCAATTTTATTTAAGGAGATACGAATTTGCATAAACATCCACAGTCTAGTTTCCTAAGCTGATATATGCCATAAGTTATTCTTTCCTGTTTTTAATTCTAACGTTCTTTGGAATTCGTAGAAGTTCTAAACTTTCGGTTGATAATTTTAGTCGAACTTGCAATTTTAACCCTTTGCACTCTAAACTTCTTTAATAGTTCTGATCTATCGTTAATTTTTTAAAAAGGGAAGACTTGCCTGGAATCTTCTTTGTTCCGAAAGGAATGAAAATTAATGTATCGATCTTTTGAGGAAATTAAAATTCCTTGCCATAACAAAGCAGACGGATTGCAAAGGATTAATTAGCGAATTAAATTGGCTAATTTACGATTGCTTACGTATAAAATCAGCGGGGTTATAGTGCGGCAGCAACGTGAGTCCTATCGTGGAGAAAAACCTGCCGATATTCGAGGTGGGTCCGTAATACGCCACCTGGCCACGGCTCAGCAGCAAGATTTTACTGAAACTATGGAACATCCTGGAACTGGGCTGATGCACTGTTATCACAATGCTTTTGCCCTCTTGCTCCGCGTATTTTTTCAGTCGGGAGATCAGCGCTTGTGCTGAGTGCGAGTCCAGCCCGCTCGTGGGTTCCTTAACAGTTACATTATTATCATTACGTACTATTATACTATTTTCTATATTTGAAGATGGGAGGGGGGGGGGGGGGTTTCTTTGATTGAAGATCTTCAGATTTTAATTTCTTAAGATTCGTCATTTCAATTTCTACTGGCACATGAACTGCTCAGAAATCAAACCGACCAACTTTACGAAACTTTGCCTTTCGTTAAAAATTATACATTATAGATTGCCTAATAGAAAAAATAGAAAGCACTTGTAACAATTTCGCAAAACACCAGCTAAGAACCAGTGCACTAGATTATTTAATTATGTTAGATTACACTGAAAGGAACAAAATAATTTGCATCATCCCTGAAGGGTTAATTTTTGTTGTAGTCAGGTGACGAAATTGAGAAATTTGCAAAGAATGGATTCGATTAGTTTGGATTCTGGGAGTTTCATATAATATTACTATTAGTATAATATTAGTAATAATAGCATGAATATCGTAGTATGAAATGAATTCTTTGATACCGTATCTATTCTAAATCAATGAAACTACTTAAAAAATTGGCAAACTTCTTATCAGCGAAAATTCATAAATTTTAATCTTTATCCTTTATCAATAAAAGAGGCTTACATCGAGTAACATTAACGACGGATTGGTGAGTAGCTCGCAGGCTATGCTTGTCCTCTTCTTTTCGCCCCCGGACAGTCCCCGTTTCGTGTAATCCCCGATAACTAAAACAATATGAAACAATGCAGAAGGATATGATGAAACAATTACTTCATAAACTCAATACTAGTCCAAAGTAAGCACTAGGTGCTACTTTTAACCCTTCGCACTCGAGAGGCGAATATCTCGCTCGCCGTTTAGTTTCGCACGAAATGATCGAGATTTTTCAAGAGCTAAATTAAATAGTGAGTCGAATACAATTCCTCGTAGACTTTAGAAATAATTGTTATACGTTAAATTGAAAAAATCTGGTTTGTAGAGCTTCCACATTTTAATAGCGGTGGAAACGAGTTTGTTCAGAAATAAAGCGGATAGTATTATGAATTAAGTATTTGATCGCAGTGAAACAGTCAACGGTATTGGAGACGGCAATCAGACGATTGATTCGAAACACTGGAAAATCAGACTAATAGAAATTAAAAGTTAAACTGATTCTGATACTACGATGGAACGTTATAAAGCTTCAAATTCGATATTAAATTTTGTGCAATACAAAATACATTGGATATCGATATGCAAC
The DNA here is from genome assembly GCA_028830335.1 of Eucera pruinosa. NCBI lineage: Eukaryota > Metazoa > Arthropoda > Insecta > Hymenoptera > Apidae > Eucera > Eucera pruinosa. The sequence continues at coordinate 12,679,004 of JAMYCR010000007.1, forward strand.
AGTTACTCGTATATTCGTTGATATACATATGTGTGCTAGTTTTAGAAACTATCAACTTTCTAATAAATAAACTATCAATTTTCTAATAAACGCCCTTCGAGTGTAAAGGGTTAATATATTTACATTATCTTTTGTATATTTCGACGTAGTACATTTGCATAAATATTCGCTGTCTATTTACGTTTTAATATAATATTTCGATATTTCAATTCGTCTCTCAACTCGGAAACTATCGGAATTCAATAGAATTCCGGATTAATGGTCAGAATCAAATCAATGAAAATTCCCCGTCGAGTTTCCACGATTGAAACTAAAATTGTTTCACCTGTCTGGCTGTGTTACCGATCAAACGATTCGAAATTGGATTACGGAAGCGTCGAACCTGTGGCGTTTCTGTAAAAAAAAGGGGCTCAACTCGAATTTATCCCCGGTTCAATTAAACAACAAAAAATTGATTGGCGGCTCATCAATGGGTGAAACGCACACGTCGATCAAGCGATATCTCTATTTCGATGGAAAAAAGGAAGAGAGACAAATGATTTTTCGCATCGTTATACGAAACGTTGCGCGTTGGTATCGACTAAAAAACGCTATGCCCGTTATCGTGTTCCTCGATCGCATTTCAGCTACTTTTATCTTTCACTTTTTCGTGGATACAATAATTTGGGACAGACAAATACGATACTTTCGTATCTCGTATTTTTTAATGAACGTAGAAACTTGTGCAGTCTATTCTTTCCTGCCGAGGTTTCACATTTTCTCGTGTGATTTTGATTTTTCAATTAAATAGAATCAAAATAAAATAAACAAATAAATCGAATCAAAAGATTTGTCAAAAATAGTTCTGTTACAATAATTCGAAGACTTGCACACAAGTCGATCGTAAGCAAAACAGCAATCACTAATTACCTAAAAAAAAAAAAAAAAAAATGTCGGAAGTAAAGAACTCGTAAACACCGTGATATATTTCCGGACAATCCTAATTCAATAATTTTCCGTAGTTTAATGATTTACCACCCATTATGCATTCGTGCAAGCTAACAAAATCAGGTCAAACGTTATACGATTTTCTCGAGGCAGGCAACTTTCATCGAAACTGGGTTTTAAGTAAATCTTCGATGCGACTTCAAAGAGTTTGGTGGGGTCGGGATAACGATCGAAGCTTCCGAAACGATCGGGATCTAGTGAGCCGTGACGTGTCTCTATAACAAACGATTTCGTCTGGCTTTACGACGAAAGTTGAATGAGTTACGATCACGGAAATCGTCGATCAAAATCGCGGCAACAACGACGACGACCACGACGACGACCGAAACGTTACTGCTGGCTCGTTTCTTACCGGTGGAAGTCGTAAATCGTTACGGGCTCCTCGTTCTGGGTCCATAAACAAATTACGGTGAATTTACACGACTGCGATGCGAGAGATCGCCCCAGTTTCGCGATTCCGCGCAGATGCTTTGATCTTCGGAAAAATCGAGAGCAAGAAATCGTGAAAAATCGGACTTTAAAAGGGAACTACGGGGAAATTTCCAATTGGCTATTGCGAGAGTGGTTTATATCGGGAAATCGATTAATCAGAGAAAATTAACCCATGGTCCTCCGTCCAATATTGGACCGCGTTAAACTTTTAACCTTTCAGTGACGGTTTTCTATTCCGCTCGTATAACTGGAAGAGATTTCTGCATTTCAACGAATTTACTATATTATGCTACTAATTTAGTTCGATACTTATACAATACGAAGCCTAACATCGCGTCGTATAATCGCTAATAAATACTTCTGCCTGCTCCAAATAATTATTAATCGTTTTATATTAGTCATAAAAAGAAACTAGTCTCTGAGGGGTTAATGGATGCCGAACGATATTGGGTTGCAACGTATATTTGTCTTGCTTTCTTTGAGGTTTCAGAGTTATCTATTTACGTATTCAGAAAGAAGGTTAATCGTTAATCGTTGACGGATCATCTTGATCGATGATCTTCTTGCATATTTCTGATAACCGAAGGTTTTCCTTTCTTGCAGAATTTCTGAGACTTTAAAAGCGTTTTGCAATAGTTGCTTGATGCTGCCATCGAATATTGTCTTGTATTATTTCATACGAATATAACTCGATAACTATGTTAGTAAATTCTGATTGTTTGTTCTAATCCGGCAACTATTTCGGTAAGTTTAGTATTCAAATAGTTTTAATTCTATTTATGAGAATTGTATGGTGGTTTGATACGGGTGTAATTTTGTAGGTGATTCGAAACTTTTGATCGGTTGGGTATACTGCTCATTTGCTGCAATAATGACGCAACTCCTAATTTGCTGGGCTTGAATTACTGGTACGAAAAGAACGGTAAATGAGAATTTATGGCAGCAAATGACCATACCGTAGTACTTTTGTCTTCGCTTAATGTATTATTATACCAATTGCCATTTCGATATGATATCCTTGCAAAATTGAAGTGCTTCGAAGCGTTTAAATTCGTTCAACGGAATATCTTTATTTTCGAGTTACGTCACTGTAGTAGCAAACCAGCGATATAATTTTGGTAATTTTTATAAATACGGTCACAAATAACAGGATGCAAAGGATTGAAAAAAAAAAGGATTAGAAAGTGATTTTACTATAAAATTGACTAAAGAAGGGAATCGGTATAGCATTGATGCTGCCAAGAGGGTAATTTGTCGTAAGATTTTTGGAAATTAAATTACAAAGAACTATTACAGTAAACGTAGGTAATATGGAACAGCACGCAATACGGAACTTTGTAAAATCTCGATTAATGTATAGCATATTATAATGACAACTGTTTATACGAGTTCCTCGTAAACAGTAACGGAACATACTGACGCGTAAGCATCAGTCGAACATCGATTATTGAAAAAGAAACGTTTTTCTTTTGGCAATGGAATTCGTCCCGTACGTTAAACAAATAAATAGATAAATGAGGAATTTCAATGAAGAAAAATCGATTTGTTTGACCGGCCGCGGAGTGCGGTGAAATACACCTCGAAGTTTTAATATACTTTTCGATCGAAGGAAGAAAAAAATGCAAGGAAGTGAGACACTGTGGCGCGCAAAAGCAGGCCGCCACGTAGAGACCGCAGAGGCTTGGCACGATCCGTCGATCGTGTTCGATCTATACTCACTGGTGTCTTGGCAGGCGGCGAGGTCGAGGACCTCGATGATATGATCCACACACTGCATCTTCTGGGAGTGCGAGAACGTGTCCGGAAGCCTGAGCCTCGCCTGGTACTGAAACACACGAACAAGAAGAACGATGAAGAGAGGAAAAAAAGGCGAACAAACAAAAAATGTGGATCAACGATTAAATCGGCGAAAGCAAGTAAAGACACGCTTACACGGTGTTCGATGTGCTCGAACAATATGATTGCTTGTTTCAATGAGATTGGCGGCGAAGGGAACCGCGAAAAATTTGGAACTGATCGCTGGATTGCGAATCGTTATGCACTTAGGGAAGATTTGAATGCGCGAAGAGGCACACGGCAAATCTTTACAGTAAAGTACTCTATAATAGAGTAGACGCACCGATGAATAAACACTTGAGAAAATCGTTGACTCTTTGGGTGGAATTTATAGGGATTAACCCCTCAAGCGGTTGTGTCGTATATATACGTAATGACTGAAGGCAATATACAGCAGGAATGACGTATTGAATAAACGAAAATGGACTTACACCATTTTCAAAACGGACAATCTATACGTAACTCGTAGCTGTAATTTCATATCAAAAATTTACTTTTCTCGAAAGTTGGGGCCTGTTTTAAGGAAACGAAAGTATGATTCGGCCGATGAATTTCGAAGAGCGTAACGTGGAACCAATTACGTACATTGTTCGGTTTGCTTTCAATTTTGTTGAACGAACCGCGCCGCACGGTGCAAGCAAAACCGTGTAAATTCGCCTTAAGAGAAACGTTGGGTGGAGAAAAAGATGAAGGAAGATCGGTATCATGGCGGACTTTACGGAAAGCCAGGACCGCCTTTTAACCCAAGCCACGGCCCCGTTTACGCATTAAACAGCAATGTAAGCAAAAGCCGGCGGCGTGGACGTGCATTTCCGTTTCGTAACATCCAGGCCACTTTGTGTCTATTATTACCATCTGACACGTACCCCCAGGGATGCACCGGTCCGCTCGTAATCGCGATCGTTAAATCAATTACGATAACGCGCTGCAGCCGCCTCTTGCGAAACCGACGCCGTCATTTTTTGATCCACTCGAATCGTGCTTCGATCCTTCGTCTCTCGCTCCTTTCGTCATTTTTAATAATCTTCTGTGGGTTGTTTATTAAAGGGGATGAATTATAGGAATAGGTTTTGTATCGAAGGGAGTGAATAATAGATTTTTGGCCGATTAAGAGGAACCGAAGGTATTTAGCGCGGATAGATTACATGGAATTTTGCTGCGGATAGGATTAGCTGATCGAAAGAGGAATGGGGATTTGTAGATATTTCAGTAGTGTAGATATTTGTAGATATTTCAAAAATAACTTATCTAAGCAGTACCAAAGTTGCGAAGCTTTTACCCTTTTAACGGTGGAATTTTCGTTTGATAATTTCCATCTCGTCATTAGTCTGTGGCGGCTCTACTGCACCTACCACTAGAGGGACATACGAAATAGGACTTTCTCGAAAGCACTCGCTGCAACTACCTCGTCCATATATATATATACCGCCTTGAAACTTCCTTCCAATATCCCAACGTTGAAGACAGGGCCTGCTAGGTAGCCTTACTCATGAGTCCACTAGCAGGCCCAGGACGAAACGCAATTACCCTTCCTTTTTCCTATTCTTCTCCCTCTCCACAGTTCTACAAGTCCAATAGTGATAATTCCCTTATGACGAGTATACTAGTCAAATACTTTTAAAGGGTCGAAGAAATCTTTAAAGAAGTCCTTCATTCGGTTTATTCTTCGGTTGGAAATTCATCGAAGGGAAACGCAAAGCGATGCCCCATACACACAGAGGCTTGACAATTTTTAAACAAGTTTTCCACTGTGTGAAGATATTTCTCGTGAACACACGGATTACATAATGCAGGAACTGCACATCTTCTGAAGAGACGAAGGAGGAAACTTCGTGTCGCGATGTAACGAGCCACACCTTTGTCATGCGACAATATGGCTAGGAACGAGCCACCATCGGACTTGTGCGACTCTGCACGTACTGGAGACTTTCCTCGTCTCGAAACGTGTTCACGTGCATTCGATAATTCGGGGATACACGAGACGAAGCGAATTGGAAGGGAAAAACGGAGGCTTCAGAATTCGTGGACGATGCTTGAAAATCGTCTCCGGTTGCTCCGGAATTCGTGGAATTCGGCACCCCGAAATGGAAATCAATTCTGAGATACTTTTGACCTTTTAAGTAGAATCGAGTATCGTGGCATTTTTTTTACCGTTCGGTAGTTTGAAATATTTAACATTACTTAATGTTTAACTTAGTGACAGAAGTTTTGCAAATTTCTTCATATTCTCTATCTTCCAAAGTACATAGGTTAGAATTAAAACAAGTCATTTTGTTCAATCCATTTGGTAATTCTAGTGTTAATGTGTTATGTATTTCGAAAAGCAGAAATTCGCGTTGATTTCGAAGACGTGAAAATTGATTCGGCGAAAATAGAAAATTAAAGAAACTTGAACATTAAGTTTTTATGAAACTTACATACGTCTCCGTAGCGGAGCGAACGGAGTGTAAAGGGTTAATATACTGAAATCCGATGAAAGCTTTTGTAGCGAGGCAATATTTCAAGGAATGTTGAACCTCATAATAACAATAAGTAGAATCGATCGTTGCACGGTCTTCTGACTCATATTTCTGCTCGAATGGAAGGCTGGAATTGGACACTGGACGCTCCAACGGTGGGCTTTTAAAATTCTATTATGTGCTTGATTAATAGTTCCACTTAATCATTCGACGAAAGTATGCGCAACTATATAAAACGGCTGATAACAGCTTTCGACGCGGTTGGTTAACTTAAATCAATGTAAAGCAGCCAATTAAACGGCCCATTGTTTCCTAGCCGGCTATTTGAAATTCCGCTCGAACGAAACCATTAAGCAGCTTAATGAAAGGAAATTCGATTCTCGACTCTCGGCGATTAACGATTTTGTGGCCCCGTATTACGCCCGTACGCCTTATCAGTCGCGGAATTTACACGGCCGTTGCGATTAAAATCATGCCGCTTTACGGTGGATAATAATTGTTGTAACGAGAACTTTTCGATCGATGCGTTCGAACGACTCGATGGAAATCGAAGCGAGGAATCTTTTCGATCGATATAATCAGAAAGATACATAAAAAGGAATACGTCTTTGGTTGCAAGGCAATACTGACACAAGTCACATGTTTTCACTTTCGAAACCGTTGCCATTTAGAGTTGAAAGACTTGGTAGAAGATTTATTACGAATACAGTGTACAGTTATCGTATTGAAACCGTAATCTACATCGCGAGTTATATCTGTCATTCTAACGCGGATGAAAAGAAAGTTTAAAGGGCGAGTGATATGGAAAAGCAGTACAATTTCACTGAAAGTGGCTATAGTTTGCAATAGGAATAAATTTTTCATAAGTATATACATCATACGGAGCGATAGAAATAAGAAAATTGTGTATAGTGTGCGTTTCATCTAAAATAGTGGAACGAGTAAAGATAATATCTCGATAAAGGTAAGTTTAACCCTTTCGCTATTAAAGATGTATATATACACGTCTTTTCCTGTAATACAATACCATTTTTCAGATGTTTTCTGTAACAAAATACTATTTTTACTATGATCTATATTCATATTGCCACAATTAATTAAGCGAAATATACAAATATTTATAATCCTACTGCTTTTGTAATAATAAAAACAACTTCCACCTGTGCATTGGGAATGCTTTTAATTTTAGAGTGCCATAGCGAAAGGGGTTAATCAAATGTCTTTATATTTACAGATACACCAGTTTTTATACTTAGTCCTGACCCAATTTGCCAAAAGTTAAGGGGTTGATATGTTTCGAATTAAAAAATACAATTCCATAACGCGTTATTGTATTCGAAAATACATTTTAAAAAAACTGCATATATTTGAACACACCAAAGAACTTAAAATTAACTACTCTAAACTGCATAGGTGATCTAGAGAACGAGGCACGAAATATAATTAAACGATTAAACGAACTGTACCTGTAAGCAATATTCGATCGTAATTATACGAATTATATTACTTCCCACCCAAAAAGATTACAATTTTAATCCCAACCCCTACTTGGACTATTAATTTCGAGTCTCCAATTCTAAAGAATGAAATCAGGTGCAGGAACCGTAAAGGAAGGTTCTGTTTTCTTTCAAAATTCTCACTCCAAACGATTAGGCGCGCGTAAGCATTCCTTCGATGGTATTTCTCTTGTTCGATTATGCGTGTTCGGTATAGAGTGGCGATAATGGTTCGTGTGTACGCGGCTTAAGGGAGAAGTGGCCGCGGTCGACACACCCTGCGCGGCCGCGGCCAACGCGGATGGACGTGCCATTTTCTCGACGGCCGAGAGTCCGTTACACAAGAGGATCCGTTATGCGGAGAGAGAAAGTGGCAGCCGACGATATTTCGCTGCGGGTATAGCGGTTGTCTCTCGGCCAGCAGGAAACTGGACTGCTCCAGAACGGAGCACGACCGTGAACGTCATCTCCGCCGGCTGGTTTCCACGGGACGGCGACGACGTGCCGGCTATCACGGTCGACGCGGAGAAAAGGGAAAGTGAGGCGACCGAATCATTCGTGGAACTGCCTCCCGATAAATATACCGTGTCCATTCAATGAATATCGATTGAAAAAGTGCTCGAAGTAGAAGGACGGTATGCGGTTTTGGTCGAGGAACTGTTGCGGCCTTAAAACGCGCCACGGGGGAAGGAGAAAATGACGGAAGTGAGAGCGGGAAAATAGTCGAAGTGACGTTTTAGGTGGTTCGTGTATATGCAGATAGATAAGATTCAGAGATTATGAGTTAGGTAATTTAGCTCGGTTTAGGAATTAAGATGGCGGAAGTTGTAGGAGAAGTAGATTATTAGAAGGTTAAATTTCTTGGCCATAGGATATTATGGGAAAATTGAGCATTGGCTTTATCGCGAAGTTGAATAGAGTTTAGGGGACGAGAAAATGGTGGAAGTTGAGGTAGATATCTGAATGGATAAAGCAGATCACTGAGAGTTCAAATTTATTGGCTATAAGATGTTATGGGGAACATTAAGCATTGAATAATAATTAGAATGCGGATTTGTATGCATTTATGGGAAATCTTAAAGTGCAAAAAAGTGTCGGAGTCATGTAATATGCAGAGAAGTACAAGATATTACAAGTAAAATGTATTTTATAATAGTTAGGGGGTGAATGCGGTCAGTATTTAGGTTGTACTTCCTTATTAAAGTATTAATGATTCTTTATCAGAACGTTGAAAAGAGTTTAGGAGATGAGAAAATGGTGGAAGTTGAGGTAGAGATCTGAATGGAAAAGTGAAGAACAGATAGTAGGTTTGCTGTTACTTTAGGATGTTTAGGGTTTTTATGTGCAACATATTAACCCTTTTATTGGTACCAGCGCTTATAGGTATTCAAGAGATTGACGAGTAGCGTGTTTTTGCCGTCTTCTGCCGATCAATTATCGTTATCAAAAACATTATAGCATCCTGAAACATCTGAAATTCTTTGTCATCTAAATAGTATGAAAGATTTGGAAGAAGAGCATGAATTTAACTTAATGTAATTCGGTACTCCGAAGACTTCCTCGTATTCTTTAATAAAAATCTGCCGCAGCGAGAGAGTTAAGGAAAACTTAGGCACTGAATATCTGAACATTCAAGATACCAAAGATGATGAACAATATCGCGACGCTCGCGAAGAAGAGCCCCAAGAAATGGTAACCAAAGAAGTTGAACAGAAGAGCAAAGTGCAACAGCGTGAGGAAAGCCGCTTAACAGTTTAGAAACTCTTCTCTGTGTAACGGAAAGAAGAAAAAATAACGAACAGAAACGAGAAGGAAAGAATGGGCTATCGAAATGAAAAGCCGGCAAAAGCTGAGAAACTGAAAATCGGGGCATGGTGGAAAGAAAACAAGGCAGAAAACGGGTGAAAAAGGAGAACACCGCAACGGTAAGAAGAAACGTCGAAAGTCGGCTTTAAGGCACGTCCATAAGAGCGCCGCGCCGGTGACAGAAACGCCAAGGCGCCGAGAGAAAGGCACGAAGAAGAAATACGAGCCCGTGAAGAAAACAACGTGACACGAGAAGAGACAGAGAGAGAGAGAGAGAGAGAGAGAGAGAGAGAGAAAGGAGAGTTTGAGAGACAGAGAGAAGAGAAGACAGAAGTTGCTTTAGCGTATTATGCACGTAGAGACGGCGCCGAATGTTTTTGAAACACGTAAGACACGCGCTCGACGGTTCACTGACCGAGTTATGACGTCACCACAACTCTCTTTCTCTCTTTCTACCACCCTCTATTTGTCACGGGGCAACTCCTGTGTCCCCCTTGCCGCAATTCAGAGGCCAACGTCCCGTTGGATCGGTTCGTTTCGCGTCTCTCGCATACACGTGTTCCAAAGGTACACTAGTACTCTTGCAAGACTGTATCCCGTGATAATTTAAGAAAAACATGCACAGTGAGATATGATAATCTAAAAATATGCAATGGTTACAATGGGTGTTGGCGTATCTCCATAGTTTTCAACTAGCTTCTGTATTTTGTTTCTAAGATTGGAGGGAGTTCGTCTATTACCGAACAGCAGTCGCATGCTTGAAATTCGAAACAGTTACCGAAAGGTAAAACTGCGAAAACTGACAAAAAACGCATAAAGGAAGACTAGGAAGATAAGGGTGCTAGGAACAATAAATGAAAGTAAAGCATTGGTACCGAAGAATACAAACGACGAAAGATGGTTTTCGTGGTTTGCTTCGTTCAATATTCATATTTCAAAGAATACGCTGCTTGCGATGCGTGTGTCGATATTCTGGACTGTTCACATGATTACACAGGCAGAGCACTGCAAATCATTTTGCAGTGCTCCTAAGTTACATTATAAACCTTTGCTGCGTCCGGTAATGGAGGCCGCTTAAAATTGCTTTTAAAACATGTAACAATTTAAGGTCATATCATCATGATGTTGGTTACTTCGTTCCACTATTTTTCATTTTAATAACGCTAACTTGAAATTAATGCAGAATAGAAGGAAGAAAACATCGTTATTTTTTTAATTTATTTAAGGAAAACCTTAAGTGTCGGGTTATAAAAGAACTACCACCATTACGTTTCTATAAAAAGCCAAAACGTGTTAGCAATCTTGTTTACTAAACTTAAAGTATGAGATAAAGGGGTAGGCCTTAAAAATATTTTTTATTCTTAACCCTTCGAAGTCCTCTTTTTGAGTTGCGACGGTTTTGATGCTTTACTCAATCATAAAAGACAGAATTATTTTGAGTTATGGCACCTTTGACATTTTGTTATGAATTAGTAACAATTTGGGCTAATTTTGAACATCGCTTTATAACATTTTTCGCAATCACTGAATATTAAAAAAGTTCTTAATAAGTAAGTACAGCGCTATATAAAGTAAGGTATGCTTATATGCTGATGAGCCATCCTTAGTGAAAATATATATTTAGTGCAGTCTTTCGATTCATTATCTTGATAATGTGCGGTTTCATTACCTCGCGCATGTTCATTAACGCATAAAAAATTATAAATTATACGTTGGCTTATTAACTTACGCAAAAATTGTTGCTATAAGCACGTACTGGAACACTGAAATCATGCTTTTAATTTTAATTATTCGAAAGCGTAAAGGAATATCGTTTGAACCTAGATTCCAGCTTCATTTAAAATGGCCGTCCTATAATAGTAACGCAAAAAGTTCGAGAAAAGCGTTGTGTAGAAGTAAAAGCACAAATCTAATTCCTTTATGAGATACACTGAAAAATTGGTTGGAATTGATTATATGAATTTTTGCATCATTTTTCTTCACCTAAAGCGTGCCCTCAAATACGTAAATATTTAAACTTCAGAATACGTATGTAAACTTTTGTCACTGACTGTATAATAACTTCAAAGCCTTCAAGATTCTTCATTCGTTATTTTCAACAACAATGCGACAAGCAATGGGAAAACAAAACCCTCGACCATTCACATAGTAAAATTGCCCCAAAACGGTGTCATGGTTCTCGCTGTTTCGCTCTTCATTCTTCGCGGAATCATCGAATCTTTCAACTCGGTAGCTGCTTAAATACGAGCGTTCAGACAGCGTTGAATTTCAGGTTGAATGGCATTAGAGACGAGCCGGCACATGTTTTCAAATCCACGAAAACGCAACGAGTAGCTGTTTGGCTTCTAGCCCGCATTCCACGCGATCTCAAGCGCGAGGTGTTCTCCTAATTTTCTGTCGCGAGCCTTCATAAATTTCGCACGGAACTTGGCACTTACGTGGTGGCCAATTTTCCCGGAAAACAAGGGAACTCCGCGAGCCAGAACCGACCGTTTCCTATTTCGTCAGCCGCCCCCGCTGTTAGTACTCTCGTCTAGTCTGTCTGACTATACTTGCTTATTTCTACTTGCGCGTTTGGCCAGGCAATGCGGAGAATTTCTGCGATTACGCGACGAGGAAACGCTTTACGTATTCTTTTCTTGCCGCTAATTGTTGTGTGCTAGGGTAGATGTTCCAGTTACCATAACTTTAAGGTTATCTTATTCAGATCACTTGAATTTAGTACTAAGAATCTGTAAAAACTTTTCTAGCATCTAGTAGTATGTCTGACTATGTCCGACCGTTTCTACTTACACGTTGCGATGAGCAATGCGTGGAATGTAGAATTTGTGAAATTGTTTGCGGAGGAAATGTTTAATGTTTATTTTTCCCGTAGGCAATCGTTATTGTTCATTGGTGCCGTATTATAATTATCGATATCACCGCTGTTAATTTTAATATTAGGTACTATTATGTAATATTAGGTACCGGAAAAAGTTCCTGCAGCTTCTCTTTCAGAAATAATTTAAGATCAAATTTCTTGTAATATTTCATCAAAATAATAAAGCAATTATGTTATCGGGAAATTTCGCGTTAAATGAAATTGTATTTGTACAATGTTCAGATTACTTGGATTTTGTATTACAAATCCGCACAAAATTTGTTTAGATGCCTAATATAAATAACAGACCAATAAGAACAATGCGAATGTAAATAAATTACATAAAGATGAGGTCTTAACTTAGAAATAGATTGTGGATCTATATGCAAATTCAGAATTTTATAAACACACAACACAATTAAAGGAGAAGAACTCAAGTAGAGATTCGTTTTAGCTCCTAAGTATTTCAAAAGACATTTTGTATATTTTATACATTTTGACGTATCATTTTACAAATTGAAATTCCCCATAGACGCATAAAAATTCGCAGTCTACTTATAAAGAACAGAACATCCAATGTGAAATATTTCCAACATAAAAAACAAGCGTATATAAATTCTACAAAAGTGAGGCCTAGCGTTATAAACGAAACAAGTTTCAACCCAAAATAAACGCAATATAAAAAGCAGAGAACGACGATGTAGCATTATTATGGGGTATAATTAGCAAACCACATTTATGAAGCGTAATTGGATTTCCTAATATAAGGGACGAGTTATTTTAAATTAATTGGATTATTTAACAGTTTTGACATGAAATATTATGCTAGTTTTAATTCCGAAACTATGTTAATATAATAATTAGTAGAATCAGTGGACTGAATTGTATTTATGGCGGATCATTTGAATAACGAGTTCCAGTTACATTTTCCTTGATAAGCGAAATAATTAAGGTAGCGAAGATTTAATGAAGTTATATAAAGATTTCTATTTAATTGTTATCAGAAATAGAAACATTCAGTATTGTTTTAACGTGCATATTTTATAGTATCTGTTAGCGTGGATCTCATTAAGAGAATTTATTTAATGGAACTCGAATTTTATTGACTAAATTCCTGCTAACATGGTCACTGAGTCCTGTCGGAATTCATCGAACGAAGATTCCTTCGGCTTTCATTGTTTCGCGAAATGGTCGTAAGAAAGGGTCCGCTTTTTTTCCCCCATAACGGTGTTTATGGATGTAAATTCGATGAGTTTTACGACAGGGATTGGTCTCATTTAATGGGGAGCTGTTTCATTGGTTTTATCTTTCAATGGAGTGATCGTAGGAATTTATCAATCTGCAACATTAATATGTCGTAGCAAACATTTAGACTTTTGCCATTCGATGAGACCGTTTTATGGAAATTGCTCGTTTTACGAGAAAAGATTTCGCTACGAACACAACATATAAATTTCATACAACTCTTTTTTTACTTCCATTTTTTTTATACATCAACAGAATCAGTCATCTTTATGTGTTTTTTAGCAATAATGTTTCCGCTTTAATTAATTCAGTGAAATTCATTCATTTTTATATTCCTTGTGTCTCGTTAACTTTTATGAATGTAATAATTAGACTACGGATTTTTATGCAAATTGATATGTTTATAAAATTGCTTGAAAAAATAGGATCTAAAATGGAAGTTGCTTCACTTTCTCAGTATTATAATTTATACTACACTTTTGATAGTTTGTGTAATTTTAATGATCTGCACATTTGTGCACCTTTAAAGTTCCAATAAATGCATAAAGATCCGCAACTTGCTTATGCGTATGCTAAAGACAATTAAGAATATATGTAGTGATTGTTATTGTTAAGCTGTGGATGTTTATGCGAATTCATAGTTTCATGAACAGAACTATAGAAATTAAACTTAAATAAAAGTTTGTTTTACTCTCCAAGTATAATAACATGCAGATGAAAGCATCTTGAATATTCAAGTTTGAATATTTTATATAGTATTACATTAGTATTATATTAAATATATTATATAAATATATAATTTATATATAGTATTATATAAATATATTCATTTTGAAAATTTGTTATAGCTATATACTAATAAATAATAAAACAGGGAAATATAATTCAGTTTACGAAAAGTAATTTGTAGACTACATTTATGGGAAATTTCGTCGTACGAAAAGAAACAAATGCCACGTGATACGTATAAATACGCGAAATGTGCAAAGTAATGTGGATTTTAAATCCTCTTTTTTAGAGGATTAAACAAATTTCTATTCGAACCTTTTCCCTTTAATTGTGTTTATGAAATTATGAATTTGCATAAAGATTCGCAGTCTAGTAATTTGTTAAAATTCAAAGACTTACCTCGAGAGTCTGCCGTAAAGTGAGATCGGGAAAGAAAACATCCTGTTGCTGTACGTAGCAAATTCTTCTGCGCCATCTTTTTGTCAGCCTTTCACGATTTAACCAGATTTCACCCCCATCCAAGCCCACGCGACCGGATAGGCAGTTCAACAACGTCGTTTTGCCGCAACCTGTTCCAACAATCAAACTATCATAAGTATCTCTCAATTCAGAGAACAATAATTGGTGGTTAATACCACGCGTTAGGAGCTAAAATCAAATTTTAGGATTCCGTAACGATTTAACCCTTTGCCATACGATAACGAGTCACACTCGTGTTACGAATTTCAGCACAAATTCAATAAAAACACCTATTATTGAGGATGAAATTTAATTTTAATTCTGATTTAAATTTCGTGTTATAAGATTGAAAGGTATTAAATAAACATTGCCTGCAATATTCGAATGATTAAAAATAGTGATCAGCTAATGTTAGCCTAAGTGGGTAATAAAATAGGACAAGCGGTTTAAAGTGGCCATCTAAATCGATGGTACTCTAAATCTTGGCCGAATACTAAGCTTTTACGCGTATTGCACTGTATAATTATTCGAAAAATAATATAGAAAGAAACAGTAATTATTAGACAGCGGATTTGTATGCAACTTCTTATTTGAATTAACAAAATTAAAGGAATGGAATTCGAGTGAAGGGTTGTCTCACTTTCTAAATAAAATAATATACATTTTATTTTAGATATCATGTATATTCTTAATGTTTTCATTTTTCTTTAACTTTCTGCATATTTAAATTTCCCATGTATGCACAAAAATCCGCAGTGTAGTAATTACATTTTTATGAATACCTACAGAAAAATGAATTCCAAGTCTCTATTTAATTGTAAGACCAATTTCAACAGCTGTTTTATTGTTATAAATAACGTTATTCAAATATTAACCAAAAACGTGCATAAGTTCAACAATTAGGTCATTTAGTGGTTGGTTCACCCTAATATTAGACTGTTTCCGTATCTCAATTCTAAATCGATAAGCCATGAAATTAATTAGACGAGTAATTCAGGTTGCTATGCTAAATGCATAACTGTGGCTCCGATTCCAGTGTTTAACATTCAACCCTTTTTGCGTTATTCAAATTAAGTTTAACCCTTCGACTACGGCGCGATATTCGCATGATCGTCTCTGCGAAGCATTAGTATAATAAAAAAATCCGGACACAGCTTACATCTATGGAACAGTTATTTGTAAATAAATTCAGTCCAAAGTGTAGAACAATAAAATCTTATTAACCTCCAAATGTTTCTCTGTAATAAGTTAGAAAATTGATAATTGTTACATTATACAAAATCTACTCGACGCATATATAAAAGGTTATCCAAAAGTACCTTTAGGATGTTGAATGAGAATATCTGTGAAACGCCATGTTTGTTAGTAAAATAGAGGTGAAAAAAATAAAAATTGAAAACGAGAACGAACGCAGATAATAGAAATAAAAAAAACAGATTAGAAAAGGGTAAAGCAGAAAGGGATAGAAAGAAAGTGAAGGTAGGTGTTCCTATAGTCTACTTTGGATAACTCTATACGTCTTTCGTAGATATCGATAGACATTTAGAGCGCGTATAAACGCCTTTCGTAGTCAAAGGGTTAATCATTCGTTTGGACAATAATGCTGCAAATTGCTGATTAAATTCACAGCAATTTTATTGCTTAAAATCGATACAATACCATGAAAGTTCGTAGCGATATTTATAGAGCCGAAAGCCAATTCAGAATAATCAATACTCATATTCATCAACACTCATTTCATACCGAATATTCATATAATCGAATAATGTCGTACGTAGCATTCATTTCAGTAGTAGATGTATCGATTTGATCGAGATTCAAATGCGCAGCATCGTAGATCATTTTTCAAACGGTCATAAATTCCTTCTAATTCCAAGCGCGATAAAATAAGTGCTCGTAGCTAAGTCATCGTTGATGAACGTTGCAAAACGCTACGAACAGTGAACAGTAGTTCCATACGATACGCGTCCCCAAATACATAGATGCCAAGGGGAGGACGAGTTACGAGCGCGAGCGATTGAAGCGGTGGAGGCCGCGAAATAAACGAATGACGCAAACTACCGCGAAATTGTCCAATAGAGGGGCACGGAAACCCGATCAGGTCATCAGCATTCGCGAGGATCGCGGGCGAAACGGTCAATTAGCTTAAACGAGGCGAACGAAGCTTCAGTCCAAAAA
This sequence comes from Eucera pruinosa, assembly GCA_028830335.1. Taxonomy (NCBI): domain Eukaryota; kingdom Metazoa; phylum Arthropoda; class Insecta; order Hymenoptera; family Apidae; genus Eucera; species Eucera pruinosa. Next base: position 12,695,491 of record JAMYCR010000007.1, read on the forward strand.
TTGGGATGATCGTTACACGACGTGATAAATAAGTAACGTCACCGACCACGATTATCATGACAGTAGTTCTCTGAACGATAAAAAGAGGGATGCATGTGAGTACAGTCGCGTTCAAAGGTACTGCGATGCTTGCAGAAAACTTAGTAAACTCGAAAAATCAATGAGAAGTTATTCAAACTTTTAAGAATTATTAGGTGCGCAAATTAATTCCCAGCAGAATTGGGCATTATTCGAACTGTTTCGAACAAATATTTATCTAAGAAAAATTATCCAAATAAATTCTGTTTAGTCAGATTTTATCCAAAGAATAATCATTTGTTATTCGTAACAAATTATTCTCTATATATATATTCTTGTATCAATTAGTATCAGAGATAAATTAGAGAATCAACGGTAATGTTATGAACAGTCGTGTACATTGCTCGATGTAGACAAATAACGCGTGAATTTTGTAATTTAATCTTTCTTTTAATTTCGGTTTAAGCGTGCTTCAATTGGCCGCTCTTTATGATTTCATCTTTAATTCGAATTTTAAAACCGTGGCAATTTGCGCAATACAAATGATGTGAATTGCGAAAGAAAATGAAAATTCGTAATCATTGGATGTTTAAAAAAACATTGTCAAACACAATGTAAGTATAATGCGGAACAAACTTTCCACTCAGTTAAATAGAATAACGATACAACTTACGGTAAACGTATCACAGCATAATTTCGTCTTTGTAAAGACGAAACTTCATTTGTTCTTACTTTTCAATCTCATAACTTCACTTACTTTTGACTCTCACCGTAGAAACTTAATTACTCCATTATTAAAAAGAAATTCAATATTATTCAACAACCCGAACACGTCCAACAATCTCACCATAAATCTTAAATCCCCCCCCCCCCCCGAAAAAAAATTGCACAATAAATATCCACCAATAAAAATTCACCCCAACATCCTTGACAAATAAAACGCATCACACTTGAAGCCTCTACCAACCTGTATTTTATCTCTTGTTCAATCTCTAAATCAATTCCATGAAGATGGAAAAAAGAACGGATGTTTGCAATCCCCATACAATCAATCTGTCGTGAGATTGAAGGATTACTCCGGTACGTTGCAAGGAAATGGGAACACAACAGAAGGGGATGAAGATTCTTAATTTGTACGAATGGATCGATTACCTGAAGGGCCCATGACGGCTAAAAGTTCGCCGGGTTTAACAACGCCCGAGACATCTCGGAGGAGGGCTCGTTTTTCCTTGACCACCTGCAACCCCCGGAAGATTAGCTGCACCGGACGAGAATCCAGCGGGTACACCAACTGCAACGCTGAGCTTTCCACTCTGCAACAAACCATGGATACCTCTACTATAATTCGTTGCTTTCCTTCATATTGTATTGCAAGAATTTCAGGATTTTATCATTGACAAACGATAAGTACAGGATAGATTTTTTATTCATACGAAACATCATAAATTCGAATGTGAAATTTCACACGTGTAAAACAGCAAAGGTTTTGAAGGGTTATTTTAATAATTATATTCAACATCGAAGTTGCGAAAGTTAGCCACCTACAATGCTATGCAACTTAAGATACTCTCATATAACTCCGTGCCTCGTCTAATTGTGGGTCTCCTAATTCAAGAATCTCGATCTTCCAAATTGCTAGAGATACATTTCTATTTTCCTTTTTTAAATATATTAATCGTATTATTTGTGGTAAACATATTCGATACTTTGAAAAATACGATTGGTGTACCAGTCATCGACGTTGGTTACTTGCAGGACGTGGTTTCAATTGGTATCACATAGTTATTATATTTAGTGTGGATATTTCTAATAATTGGAATTATTTCGAATAATTATGGTATGTTGCGAAGACCGAACTAGCTTTAAAGCGTATCGTTACCCCAAAAATGTTGGGAAACATTGATTTATGTCATACAATTTGTTCACTTTGGTCTGTAAATTGCAGCAAAAATTCGATCGTTAAGGTAACGTAACTTATAATGGCAGACAATTTGGAAGTTAACGTATTCCAGTTGCCAGAGTAACCAGCTGACGAACACTCGCCTTCATAATAAGAATGACGTCCCATCGGAGCTATTTCGCGACAGCAATTAAGACGGACACGCGTTACGCCACGAATCAGACCACGTCAAAGATCTGGCTCGCTTTCAAATGAAATTTCCTCATTCTACCATAAAAAAAAAATTCTCTCCACTTCTGTATCTGCTTTTCGTTAAAATTCATATTCAACATTCGCCCACAATCCAACGCTATAAAAATTCCATTTGAATATATTTCTAATTGAAAAACCAGATGGTTTTCACTATTTTATAGATTCAAGTGGTTCAAACTTCCTTTAAATAAAATGTTATTTTAAAATATAAAGGATGGACAGAATTTTCAAACATCTGTGGCTCGCTTTCAATCGAAATCTCCTCGTTATCACATGAAAAAAATTCTCTTTACTTCTCTGTCTATTTTCCATCAAAATTCACATTCAACGTTTGCATATTCCATCGTTAAGAACAATTGAAATGCAAGAACGTTAATTAGACTTGAAAGGGAGCTCAAAGGACTAATTAATCCTTTGACGTCGGGTTCGCAATCGATATTTCGTATCATAGGCTTAATCATAGCGATACTAATTATTTGTCGAATTAATTGCATGCTTTATCAATCTAAAATCGAGATAATGAAACGCTTCAGGGATCGTTTTATTTATACCATCGCAGAAACAAGTTTTCATTTCTACCCATTTCGGCTTAAATTTATTTCGGTGTGTTGGCTACATAATTCGCAAAATAACGTTCAGACCAGAATTTCAATCTCCGATGCAAAAAGAAACCATTTCATTTCTCTACCCATTAATAATAATCAAACAGTCCTTCACTTCCGTCTAAAGAACTCGCGAAATATTAAATTACTGCCGCTATTGCAAAATAACGAGCGTAATTTACGATCATTCTCGTGACGTGGTTGAATGAATCTCGCAAACAGAAAGAAATCCATTTCGGACGACTTAATTCTTCTCGGTAGAGGAGAAAGAAAGATATCACGAACGAAAGAGAAACATTGGCGATTTCTAGCAGAAATATTCGTCCACGGATTCCCTCTGCGAGATTGAAATGAAAATATCCATTTCGTTCGTTCGTTTTCGATGGAAAATCACTGATGGGTGGTTTCAACGAGCGCAAAAACAAGAATCATCCAGTTGCATCGGGCAAAAAGTTCGTTTCGCAACGTGCCACGTTCGTCGAAGAGAAAGGCAAGATAAAGGCTTAGAAAGAAGCCTCGAACAGATGTGCGCTTCTTTTGGGTAAACGAAAAAAAGAAAAGAAAAGAAAAACATTTCTAGTGTGAAGTGGATTAATTAAGATTAGGAGCATCAAAGTAGAATAGAATAAATAGAATAACCGATTGATAATTTCTCGTAGAGATGTTATAAAACAACTTAGCGATGTATTTGTTGGGAAATTTTGAGTAGGTTTTTCTTGAACAAAAACAAACAAATAAAAACAATTCGCAGTATAGGAAAATATTGAAAATGATTGAAGTAAGTACCTATACACTTTACGAAAATGAAACTATAACGTAATTCGTTTACTGTAAATTATATCGTAATTATCAGCCCGCGGATCTTTATGCATTTACTGGAAATTTAAATATGTAAAAAGTTACGTAATGCAAATGTAATATACAAATTATAGTACCTTGTTCATTATTTGTTAACCTCGTAAATTATAGTATCTTATTTGTACCTCGTTTGTTTAATTTTATTCGTAAAAATCTGAATTCTCATAAAGCTCCACAGTCTACTAATTATATTACAATTTTTGTTTTACGTAATGTTATAATTGTACTACTATTATATAGTATTTATTTGTTTCCGTTGAATAATACGATAATTATACTATAATTTCATTTGAGCTATAGTTAGTACTACAATTGTACCATAATTTCATTTTTACGAAGTATATACATACTCGTTTCTGACACTCATTGTATAAATTGATGGTCAAAAGCAAATTTAAGTATCGATATTTTGCACAAAAAATTGGATCAAAAAACGGCATTGCTTATGGGATGACCTAATAATACTTTAATTTATGGATATTGTAGCGTGATTCTTTGCCTCGTGTTAAAAGCGGGCAAGATTAATTTATCAAAATTAATTTCCCTTTCATTCAAGTTTCCCTTTCAATGCCTACAGCCGTTTGCTATTAAGAAACGAGCCTAACAGATTAGCGAACATTTTAATTCAGCTTCCAGACGTGTCAATTCTCTCGTTGAAATATTCGGAGGGATAGCCGATAATTATCTATCTTCCCTCCATTAACGAGGGAATTGAAATAATTTCGCCCGGATTTCAATTACTCGACTGAGGGAAGAATTTTAACGACGCTTGCCGGAGAACATGTTAATAAACGATGCAAGATATCGATTTCGTAAGGCCTCCTAGTCTTTCTGTAGGGGAGAAAATGGAGAAAGATCAAAGAGGAACGATCGCCGGCTCGTTCGTTCCTCGTATTTCTCCCGATTAAAATCATCGTACTTGCAGAGAGCACACAAATTGTACGATCTTCATATTAATCTCAATTATGTTGTCAAACGTGGCGTAACAGTTGTATCGAGTAAAAGTTCAATTTCGATTGGAAATGAGTCGATAGAAAAAGGGACGCGAATCAACGTATCTTTAATTAAAATTCTTCCCAGTTGAGAAATTAACAGACTCTTATGGTAATTCTCCATGATAAATTGCGTCGAATAATTTTTATAGTCGTCGATATTTCTCGCATCTGCTCGATGAAACGGTGTACTTTACGCGATGAAGAAATTAAGAAGCTGGATCGTATCGGAATTAAAAAAAAAAATATACATTATTAGACTGCGGATCTTTATGCAACTGCATATTTTTTATTCGCAAGATAATAGAAACGGCAACTAAATGAAGGGTTGCATCACTTTCGAAATAAAATAGTTTGGGCTTTACTTTGAATATTTTTTATATTTTCGCATACTTTTGTAACACGATTAAAAAATTGTTGGAATCTCCGCTATAACGCGGCATTTTTACGACAAGAATCAAATAATTGAGGAGTAAAATAGAACTTTTATAAGTGGACAGCGGATTTTTATGCATTTATGGAAAACTTAGATGAGCAAAAAAAAGAAGAAGAAGAAAACAGAAAATGCACATAAAATATTGAAAATAAAGCACACGGCGTATTATATTTGGAAAGAGAACTAAATCTCTACCGAACATCGTTCATATCATCTTTCTCCTATTTTTCGTTACTTTATTACACTTGTGAAAGGGTTGAAGCATCAATATTCATTGATTCATTCGTGTCTTTCGGCTTTGGATGGTTTCCGGACACATTTTACCTTTTACATCTACCTTTGCATTTACATTTACATTTTATATTAACCTATTTCAATCTATCTACATCTATTCTTAAAACTTCTAACTTAAAACATATAGTCTCCTAACCTGTAACATTTTTCTTCACTATTACCTTCCCTCTTTTTCAAGCGCCAATATTACTTAACGTATTAATCTTACTAATTCGCGTAAGGCTTTTCATGCTTTCGCAATTGAAAAATGATTGTCTAATAGAAGAAACTAGTATACGGGAGTGCGAAGTTGTAGAAATCAGCGTGAAACGACGAGAAACGCGTCGAGGGACGGCTTTCGATCCATCGAATCAGCTTTCAGTCGGACTTGCATGCACCGCGAGTCGCTCAGGGATGGGAAAACGGTTTCTGCAAGGCCGTTCGAAAGCTGCACCGCGAATAAACTTGAGAACGTCAATTAAGGCAGCGAGGGAACATCTTCACTTGCTTTACTCCTTATAAGAGGAATCAATCTCGCGACTTTCCAATGGGTTTCCAAGGAGAATAGGAAAGCCGTCTCGTAAGAGGGAAGTGAATCGTTCCACGCCGGTAAAAACTATTTTCTACACTCTATCTATAATAATTTCGATACTGATTTAATCCATTGTAACGTTGTATGTAGACTATGAACCTTTCTATTCTTCGAGTAACGCTAAACGACGCTTAAAGCGTGAGCTTCTCGAATTTAACACGATTGAAGATTAAGGGGGCAAATTTAGGCGATCCCATTTTTATTCTGCTTGGTTCAGTTTAAAGATACAAAAAGCTACAATTGTATCTTTGCATTTAAGTACCACTTATTGTTAGTTAGATTTAACTATACCAAATTTGTTGTCATTGAACGTAAATGTGGTCATATGCGGTACTATTAAACAATACAAAATTGACCATAATTAAATTTGATAGGATTCGAAAATTTGAAAATTCCAAGGCTCGAAAATGTTTTATAGCTTGTAATTAAAGGAGTCTAAAAAATCGAACGTTTAGATATATAAAAACCTGCTAACTCCATGGCATAGAAATCCAAAACCTTCAAAGTGATGATAAAGGCTTAGAATTCTAGCAGCTTGAAAATTCAAATGCCTGAAAGTCTAAAAAGATTTGCAAATCGAATGAATGAGAATTCAGGGACTTGAAAATTTCTATCGATCCAAACTCAAGAAACGTGAAACTATAATCAAATAATTAATGACAAAGGAAGCAGTGCCAACTATCCTAATGAGAACCAATCTGTGTTAAATATACCATAGAAAATTTACTCATCTTTTATAACGAAATCTCTATCGTTCGAATAATTATGAGCGATACATGTATTCGCATAATACTATTGAAATTGCAATCGCGACTCTCATTTTTGACATCAGGTGATGGCGCTGAACATCACCTCGAAAAAATAAAAATATTCATGGAGTTTCTAAGCTACCGATGGTATACCTTTTCTTGGGTGTAATGTTATTTCGTCGTACATCTTTTGAGTTTAATAATAAATATATATAGTTTTGTGAGAAAAGCGTGGAGTTTCATCCTTTAACCCAACAAATACTTTACCAGTATTGTATAGAGTGTTTCGCGCACTATGCGCGCTGTATAATATTTCCAAAGCATTTTTCTGACATTTTATATGGTATTTTATCGGCGTATAAACAATATGCTTTGCATTGTCGAGTAGATAAACGTAGGAAACACGACGCTGCCGGTGATAATGAAAAAGCTATTCACAGGTAATCCGAGTATTTCCTAGTAAACATCGGACCGCTACTAATTTTTACACCTGCACTAGATGGAATTTCAGTCGCGAATTTTTCAGATAGAGCACCTTTAATCGTGTTTCGCGTAAACACATCAACGACCTCGGATAGAGATAGCAGGAATGCTTCTAATTAAAAACCGGTAACGCCGCGTTGGGTACTCAATCATATAATTTATGTTCGTTTAAAGTAATTCATAAAGCGAGGAATATTATGGCTGTGGAAAAATTTCATGAAATTCATACTGCAATCGACGGCGAGGCGTTTATGTGCAGTCGCTTGCAAAGAGGTCAAAGATTCTTCGCGAAGGAAACGTGAATTGGTATTGAGTTTCATTCAGAGTTTATGAGACGTAACTTAATATAATGCTTTCGTAGCGTTACTGTTAAATTACGTTTAGTATTTCAAAGTTCGGTGACATTAAATCCAAAAGTTTGGAAAGTCGCCCGTTTGAAAATTTAAGAACAGGAAAATTCGAACTTTTGGACGTTTAAAAGCTCGACGGTTCAAACGAGTTTCGAACATAATTAAAATTAGCTTCCAGCTTATTGGCCAATTACACAATTTCCTTCGATTCTCTATCTTACGCTAGTAAAAGCGAAGAAATGAATTGTAAAATTAATCTTTTTATATAATTGAAAACTCGCAAAACTGACTTAAGTTATTTCCAACTTGCAACCTTATTTCGTCAATCAAACTTCATTTTAAAAATAAGAACAGCGACGTTTAACAAAGCTAATATATACAACCTTATCGAATTTTTAAAGGAAACCAAACTAAAAGGTAAAAGAAATATTACAGTGTATGTAATCTAACCCAGATACAATATATTTGAATTCGAACCTAGTCAAGCTACGCACTAAACACATTATTACAAGTTGGCACACTACCCCAGCCCTTTCTTCGCAAAGTATATTGTAAATAATTATCGCCAACAACTAAACTTCGGAGGTTTATACAAATCCATGCTTTTACGAATCCAATTAAAGAAGTGAAACCTGAACGCAGATTACTTTCACTCTCTACACGTTATAACGGGTGCTTTATTTTCGCAATTTTGCGTATCTTTACGCGTATCACGTGCGTTCCGCACACTTTTGCACATTTCAATTCCTTATAAACGCATCAAAATCCGCAGTCTACTTATGACCAAGTTGTTAACGCAACGTTAATTGTATTAATCTGCTAACTAAATATAAAAAAGAAACTATCAACTCAAGTGTTTTTTAAGAAGTCGCGATTTTCTAAATCCAAAATAATTAAGTATATTAAATATACGCATTAAGACGGGTAATTAAATAATTAAGTAAAGATTGTATTGTGAAATATTGAGAAGGATCGCAAATGACTTGACTATTATAAAAGGGGGTCACGATCCAAGGAAGGTTGGGAAATACTAGTTTAAAAGGACCAAAAATGGGCCATGGAGATTGCTTGGCATTCTGCGCGCCTTCACCCTCAAGGGGCTAAACTTGAATAGCGGCGCAATATGATAGGGGATTGACATTACCGATAAAATTAGGAGAAAAATACAGATTACGGCATGTTACGGGACGCGACGTTTCGTCCTAATATAAGTAGATTTTAGGTCGAAAGATAGCTCATTCGAAAGGGGAGGGTTCAACGCAGCGCGTTCTAGTTGTGATTTAACCCTTTCGCTACGGAGGACGTATATAAAGGGTTATCCAAAAGTACCTTTAGGATGTTGAATGAGAATATCTGTCAAACGCCGTGTTTGTTAGTAAAATAGAGGGGAAAAAAATAAAAATTGAAACGAGAACGAACGAAGATAATAGAAATAAGAAAACAGATTAGAAAAAGGTAAAGCAGAAAGGGAAGGAAAAAAAGTGAAGGTAGGTGTTCCTATAGTCTATTTTGAATAACCCTATATATATACACTGTCATAAATTAAATGATTATTTGCTAAAAGCATACGTACGGCTCATTTCACGCCAAAGCGATCACTTTTTACGCAAACACGTTTTAAACAATCGAAAAGGTAAGAATGAAAATGGCAATGGGGTAAGAAAAATACATTGGATGATACATTTATTCTTTATTTCGTCTGTGGTGGCAAACGAAGTCCCATAAGATGATAGAGGTCCGCGCCTCTATTTTTCTTCCAATTTCGTCGCTAATGTCAACTCTTTATCGTATCGCGCGTCCGAGAAGTCACGTGACTGTTCTAATCTCTTAATGAAATCGAGAAGGAACTAAGAACGAGCAGTCGATCGGTCTCGCGTCGCGATATACAAAAAGCGAGGGTCGTTGGACAACGGAGACAGATAATAAATTCCCAACATGGCAGTATCACGTCATCCCGGGTTCAGTGAACCTCGACGTTGCACGACGGACAACCAATGGGGAGGAAAGACGAGGAAGACGTTGTTCAGATGACGAGGCAACGGGGAATAGAAACTACAAGATTTTCACTTTCATTTTTCACCGTATTATTAATTAACGAAGAAAGTTATCGCTGGACCGCGGATTTTTATATTTGAGAAAACACGACCAACGGAATGGAATCTAAATAGAAATTAATTTCATCGTCTAAATATAACAATGAAATTATACGAACTTGCAGCGGTGCATTCTTGGGGACATTGCATAATTTTCCGTATGAAGTATAAGTAAAGATTTATCTCAATTGTATCATATATTCTTTTCAGTCGTTTATCATTGGTATTTCTTTGGTTCAAACATTTTGACCATCGATAGCTTTAATGTTAAAAGATTCTATCGATTCTTTATTTTCCTTCAAATTATTGTTTCACCAAAGAAATTATTAGTTCTTCCGATATGTATAATATTCTTCTTTGAACGTTCCTTACATTGGGTTGAACGAGAAGTTCGTGCTGAATTTTGTATTGAAAACATATAGTCGAATAAGCATAGTAAGAAAGTCTTAAATCTTAAATCTTTCGAATAAAACCTTTTCAGGTAAATTTCAAATTCTCTATCCGTTTTCTTTGATCTATCGCGCAAAAAGTTGTAAGAAACATTAGAGATGCTTTATCCAATCGCATATAGATCTTGAAATTCTTTCAGATCTTTTAACCGCAGTCTGAAATTTTAAAAAAATGTTGAAAAGCCAATTCCTTCGCAAAGTTTTTACGCGACTGTGTTTATATTCTTGTAATTAATTTTATGGTTATAATACAATCGTTTTGCTACCCCAAAGGTGTTCCTTAAACCGAATTCGAACAGCTAAGTTAACGTACATTTAGATGCAATGGTTGGCTACTCAAAAAGCATCGGTGAAATACAATATAAATATAAAGCGGCACGAACATTCCGTTTAATCCGATACAATGAATCGCGAACGATGAAATGAGGCAGAAAATTTGTCAAGGTACCCCTAAGTCTTCGGTGGTGTACGATAATTACTGTGATTTCCATCATCGCTGCGTAATTCGATCAATTACCGTGTCAAGGTTGCGTGAAATGAAAATTTCATCCAGGCGTTTGTGCACGCGTAATTTGCCCCGATTTCCCCTGAACTTCACGGACAATAGGCTCGTTCATTAGATCCGTCGATTAGGCTCGCAGAATTCGGCTGCGATGCGTAAGCGCCGGCGCTCCTCCTTCTTCCTCGCCGTTTTTTTTCCCCCCCATCATTTTCGTAATTCATCGCCTCAATGTCGTCGAGTCGAGGTTTCACGGGGTTAGGTCTCGTTGAAGGAAGTTCCAGGGTCCCTCCTCGAATTGACCCCGCTATCGAGTTCGTTGAACTCGCCTCCCGTGCATGCAAATGCGACGAAATTTTTGCGATCAATTCAACTGTGTTCCCCTGCCCAATCACGTGCAATCATTCGATTCTTTTCACCTTTTCCTGATTAAATTGTCCTGCTCTTGATTCGATTATTATACGATTCGCTGTTCGTTTAATCCTCTATAACTGCGATCCTTCTTGATTTAGAAGAGAACAATCGCAGACTACGGATTTCTATTTAGCGGGAATTTAAAGTGCAGAATGCAAATAATATGCAAATATATATATATATATATATATATATATGAAATATTCAAAGTACAATAGAAATTATAAAATGTATAGAGTGAATTTTCTTCTCCTCTAAATTTAAAATTGTGACTATTTTAGAAGACTAGAAACAAATAATTATTATTAAATGGCTCCTCTGTATAATCATTATATAAGTAATACTGCTTGAAAGAATTAGGGGATTGAAAGTTTGGATGATTTTATTAATCAAACCAGTTTCAAGCGGAAACATGGGAAGAAATTATGTGGACTTGATAAATTGACATCTAGTTATGCGATATTATGAATCGAGTTGAGTTTAAGACCAGAACCAATGCGATACGAGAACAATGGCCAGTGTATGCAAGGTTTACCATTTTTCCTTGATTTTTTATTATTGTATCTTCCAAATCCCAAAATACGTTGTTTTATTGTTTAAGGTACAAAATATTCACTTCGAATATTTCGTTTCTTATTAATAGATTAGGGATATTGATGCTTTCATGGAAAATTAAATATTGCAACTGCACGATTCATAAGATACGAAAAAATATACAAATATATCTAAAATAAAGAATATATTGCAACACGTAGAGGGTGAAATTGACTCCTACTTAGGTTTCATTCGCTTAGTCGCGTTTATAAAAGTGTTCATTTGCATAAACATCCGTAGTCTACTTAAAAAGTGCCGCATAAATTGTAAATCGATTCGACAATTTGGTTTTCTAATTAGGCTTCACAAATTGCTAAAAATGTCCAAGATTTCTCAAACGTATTCGCAATTTTTAATTACTAGCACCGTTGCAAGAACAATAAATATATTCTACTCCGAATACTTTTGTTAAAGCGATATGAATTGCCTTAACAGATCTTGTAAATCACTATAATATTACAAATCAGTGAAATAGCAAAATTCTACAACTATCGTCGATTCATCCGCGTCACACGGACTTACGTCGGAATTAAAAAAAAACTTGGGAATCCAAATGTTTTGAAATTCGAAAGCTTAGATACATACGTAAACGCTTGGGAGTTCAAACGCTCAGAAATACAGAAGCTTGGAAATTCGAACGCTTAGAAATACAAAAGCTTGGAAACTCAAACGTATTAAAATTCAGAAACTTGGAAATCCAAACTCTTTGAAATTCGAAAGCTTAGAAATTCGAACGATTAGAAATACAATAGCTTAGAAACTGAAATGTGTTAGAATTCAAAAACTTGGGAATCCAAACGATTCGAAATTCGAAAGCCTTAGAAATACAAAAGCATGGAAACTCAAACGTATTCAAATTCAAAAACTTGGAATTCCAAACGCTTTGAAATTCAAAAGCTTAGAAATTCAAACGATTAGAAATACAAAAGCTTAGAAACTCGAATGTATTCGAATTCAAAAACTTGGGAATCGAAACGCTTCGAAATTCGAAAGCCTTAGAAATGTAAATGCTTGAAAATCCAAAAGTTTGGGAATCCAAACGCTTGAAAATTCAAAAGCTTAGAAATGTAAATGCTTGGGAACGCAAAAGCCTGGAAATTCAGACGCTTATAAATCGCTTCTTGAAACATGAAAATTTAAGTGTCCGAGTTTTACTTTGAGCCACTGTAAAACTTCGGGAAGTTTTGAAACTTCTCTGAAACTTTGCAAAGCTTAAAAAAAAAGGAGGAGGGAAATCTTGTGAGATGTGTTCAGAATGAAAGAACTGTATTTCCTTGTGCGCGAATCTAAGCATTCCTAAGGCAGGAACCGACTCTTTTCGTTCCCGTCATCGGCCAAAAATATCGACGCGGAACGTGACACGAGCACACGTTCCAGTGTCGTCGACAGACCAAACACACATTCCAGTGATCGACTTTTCGAAACTCACGATTGGTCAAGAAAGTAACAGAGAGAAGAAACAAAAAAAAAAGACGAAAGGAACGATCGACCTTCTGCGGGCAGTCAATCACCCCAATAAAAAGCGAGCCCGCCCCGAAATTACGCCAGTTGTCGCGAGCATCGACAATTAAATTACAATCAAGGCTAATCGTTCGGTATCGATTTGAATCTTCCTTGTGACGCGATGTTACGGAACCTTTTCTTGATTAATTTTTTACTTTTGCTATATAGGGTAGATTAAAAAGTATTAAGTAACATAAATATTAGGTGTAAAGTATCGTTTTATTATCAAGTTGATTTATTTTCCTACCTGTTTTCGTTTTGATAGTAAACCATTATTTTCATTCGTTTCCTTTCCCCATTTATTTCATAGGTATTATATTTATTTAATCTTTCCATATGCTTTCTTATTTATCCAACTGCACTTCGTATCTAAAAAATTCAAGTATTCTTAGTGACGGGCAAAATTTTCGGATCACTTTTCTACTTCAATCTATATTAATATTCCTACGAATTTGTTATTAGTTCAAGATTAATATTGTAGATATCGGTAATAATTCCCCGTATTTTAACAATATTTTCCAAGCTAACACATTTCTAAATTCTCGCATTTTCGTTTCTCCGAATCATTCCAAACACATGTCAAATGCTTAATAATTTCGTGTCCCTCGTCGGATTTTTGTTTTCGTTAATAAAAAAAAATTCATTCTTCACCGCATTCGTGGGACGATTAGCAAAGGTTAGAGCGACGAGTTCGCGGAGAAGTTACGTCATCGTAAACAAAGGCTTAGGAAGCGAGTGCTGCGTGTGCATAAAAGGGGACCGATGCGTTTCGTCGTTGCACGCACGTAGAAAGTTTATCGTGTCGTTCCAGTGAACGATTTTGCCGGCGGAACGATTTTCAGAAGTGGAACGGGGCCTTTGTGAGCGGGCACGAGTTCGATCCAGCCGATTCGCTCCGTCAAATCGGAGAAATTGCCGGCTTCAGGGCTGGGGACGCTCGCACAAGAACTTAGTGCACGAAAATACACACACTTGTGAACATGGTAACATGCGCCGAGAGAATATCGAGCGTTTTTCATACGTGTAAATTAAATATTTCCTGTGAGAGGGTGAGGAAATATTTTAATATTACGTACAAAGGGGTTGTTCCGTCCTTTGTGTAAGCCTTAAAGGCAAGCTTACACGATGAATATTTGGAAGAATTGTGACGCAAAAAGGTAGCACTATATGAAATATTTGGCAATTTAATAGACGGATTCTTGATTGATTTCCATTTTTTAATATGCAAGGGGTTTCGCGTCCCGTTTCTCACATTGCACACCGTAATCTTAAATTACCACCTAGTCATTGACCAAAATTACTATTATTACTACTGATAAACTTATTACGTATTATATGATAAACAAAACTAGTTTTACCTAATTCTTTACTTATTTCTAATCTCATTGGGCGAAACTAGTGCTACCTAATCCTTTATTTATTCCTAATCATTGGACAAAATTACTATTATTACTAATGATAAATATATTGCGTGTTATACGATAAACAAAACATTTTTTGTTTGCTATAAAGTTTCATATTCAAATAGAGGGAAGAAAATATAATAAAACAAAATAAAGTAAACAATCTAATTTAACTGTACGCCATAACACAATGTAAACTTAGTCTCGTGCCGTTTCTTGTCAACTTAAACTTTGTAATCTGACATATTTGGGAATATAATAATATTACGTAGAAAGCGTATGATAGATAAGTAAGTAGTAAACGAAATAGTAGATAAAATGTATCAAATGCACGTGTATCATTGAATATATAATGGTACGAGTAAATCACAATCCTAACATTAGCTAATATACAATACCAATTAATTCGGTGCCTAATTCGATAAATTCAACGTAGGTAGAATATTATTCCAGAATTTTAATGTTCAAAGTAATCTCTAGTATCGTGGATGATTTCTTTTCATTTTCCTAACAACTGGCGAATTCCATCAACGATAAAAAACGATGAGTTTGAATTTTTTTTATTAGAAAGCTACCGAATTAATTTCCTAATATAATCCGGTTAACTAATATAATCTAATATTCTGATATAATCTAACTTTCTAATATTCGATTCACTTAAAACTCGTTTAAGTCTATATTCATCGGAAGGAATGAAAATTTTCGAAATATCCAAACGTAACCGCGTTCTCGGAATTTCGAATCAGTTTACGCTTAAATGAACCAAAGTCCAACTCTCTAATCAACGATTACAACAGTATCGTGTTCTTGTCGACCTGTTGGTTATTTGCAAGTTATTTGTCTTATCGGAGCCCTTGTATAAAGGATGGGTAAACGGAATCCCGAAAAGCGGATTCTAAAAGACGCACAGTGGTCGGCGATTTCTATATTTATACGCCATAAGCCTGTTATCAGGTGAACGGACCAAAACGGTCGCTCATGGCGTTCGCTCATTTCTCGGAGATCGGTTCAACGAACCCTGCAGAGCACGAGTCATCCAGTATCACAGAGGTTAATTGGGGTTGTAACTTTCTCCGATCTGATTTATGCCCGCGAAACATTGTCGCCTGATGTCGGCTTTCTTTTTCGCCGAGCGTTTTCCGTTATCATTCGATTCTTCAAGAATTAATTTATTCTTTCTACAAGTATTCACCTTCTCATCCAAAACATACGCGTTTATCGTTGCCTCGAGATTTTGTAGTTTTCGAAAAACGGCTTCGTAAAGTTCCCCGATAGTCGTAGAATTGCCAAATTAAACAAATACTACGTTCAAAATTGCACGTTTAATGTTTTACCGTCAAACATGACATTTTATATTCTTATTTTGACGACGCTGATAAAATTCTCTCGACAAACAATTTAATAAGATGATATTTTATTTCCAGCTGTAATACAGAATATATTTATGCGATAGGTTTTTATTCTGCAGTATTCATTATTTTATCGGTATAATAACATTGTACTTCTACCGGAAACTTTTGGCAACCGTTGTACGCTAATATTAGTTAATTGTGCTGCTTTCATGCCACGTTATTAGGTCGGTGCACATGAAGTGTCGTTTCAGCGATGTTTGAAATTAGCAGGTGAACACTGTCCTTTTAATTTGATCCAGCTGTTAATTGTAATGAACTAAATTAAGGAGGAAAAAAGTTTCTGCAATCTACGGGTGCAGAATAAAGCTACAAAATGCTTAATATCAGACATCGCGAATAAACGATGTTAAACTATAGAAGTTGAAACTTATAAAATATGAAAAAAATTAAAGCTATTAAAGGTATACATTTTGCAGTTATAGAAGCTTGTATAGATATTAGAATAGTGAAATGTTAATTCACAAAATTTAAGATTGACGAGCAAATCACGAAGTAGACTAAAAAATTCTAAACCTGGCGATTTTAATGAATATAGAATAATGAAACTGGTTAACTGAATTATTAAGTACATATTGTTTTAAAAAATCGATTTGGGTTTGAAGTTTTACTTTGAAAAACGATAGTTTCATATGCACGAGCCTAATATTATTTAAAGTTAAATATATATATATTGAAACATTCGATATGTTAAAATATTCAAATGCTCCTGAATTTTTTCGTTTCGAAATTCTTAAAGGATGATTTCAAAGAGAGACATTTTAGGCACAAGTTGATTACTTTTTGAATTCAAGGTGACTCACGAAAACGATCGAACGATAACATTGTTAACACTGAGATAAATATAGTCGGAAGATGGCGGACCAGCCTTCAATTGTACTTCAAAGTTACAATTGGACCCTGGTGTCTTCTGACATCGCGATCGAGGGTTCAATTACTCTTCAAGGTTACTTATTCCCTCGCATGCTTTCGTTGGTCTATTTTTACTCGATGGAAAATTTTTGAATCGTTTAGGACTATTAGATAAGGGAGAAGCAATGCGTGAACAATTACACGCGGTCGGACCGTAAATAGCAAATTTAAATTCCGAATCAATTCAAGTTTATCGAATTTTTCATTAGGTGGTATTTTAGAATTGTACAATGGTATTCGAAATTTTATTCAATTCCATCGCACCCCTCTTTCTTTAAAACAGTTTTATGATTTGTGAGAAAAAGAAGCTTCAACATGGAAACTAAAACTTAAAGATACGAATATTAGTAACAATGTTCGTTTGCACTTGTTTCGCCATTAGGAAACGTTTTACAGAAACAGGGACACGTTTGAATAAAAAATAATGCAGTAGCAGGGTTAAAGAACTAATGAATCTTAGGAGTCATCAGTCATTACTATAAATTATCTCCTTTTGTGCTCCAAGATTTTCTCCCAATCTAATTCTTGGCTTATTAGTCATCTTGTTTATCGCACTTTGGTTATTACTTCTGTCTGATCGTGGCTAGTAATTGTGCCGGTGATTATGAAACTGGTGCAAGAAAATTAAATTGAATTTATCACTTACTTTACGTTAGATTGATTTATTAGGTGTATAAATTAATTTTCAGCCTCTTCAGAATTTCATAAAGTTTAATATTTATTCGCGTGAAATCAAATACACTTTTAATATTCATGTTCAGTGTTTCACATTTGCGAAGCAATTTCGTCGCATGAAAAAGAGGAAGGTAGTGATTTTTAATCGATGAATATTAAATAGTTTAAAGATAAAGGCTGGAAATTAATTTAGAAACATGGCAGTTCTTTCTTTCTTTTTCGTTTTGGTTCGCACTACTTTTATAATCACCGGCAGAATTCATTTGAAGGAGTGCAAGATAAAAAGGCAGAGAAACACGAAGAACAATTACGATTCTTCGACTAGTATTGCTTGAGTGTCGAATTAGCAGCTGTTGAAACGAATCGTTGATAATTCAATTTACCGACAATTATGCGATTCCACGGTTAGCCGCACGGGACGATAAGCACGCTTTGCGAACATTTGCATATCGGTATTGCAAATTTACGATCCGTGTATTATATGTATGTACGTGGAAGGAACGACGATATTCTGACTTCTGTCGAACGAGACGCCGCTTTTGAAAGGCCGCGACATAATTATTCATACGGAGCAAGAAACACACTCGTAATCCGATCGTTGAGAACGGCCTTTATGATACCGCTCACGGGAATTTGCATATCGCCGAGGAAATTTATGAACTAGTACGATGAATCGATCATCTAACGTTCTTGTGAACCACCACATTGTCGACTTTGCCATGTTTCAGCCGTAAACGAGCTGCCACTCGACACAGATCGTATTTTACCAGCAGAATTCGTGGATGTGGATTGGCCGATGGAAAAACGGCGTTTAAAGCGATTTATACTATAACACAGTAAAATTAGAAAAAGGTATGACGTTGAGAAGATGAGTGATTCGAAAATTAACGAGGACACAGACGAATATTAATCTTAATATCTTGCAATTAACAATGAGAATTTAACAGTTGCTATATTTTTTTAATGTAAGTGCAAAGGGTGGTTAAAATGTGTTTGTACATCAATAATTTGTAAAATGGTAGCTACTACTCTGGTAGCAAATGTATCCGAGATGTATCAGCGTTTTAATTTATCGTTGCGTAAGAAAGATATTGCCAAAAGTATTCGGAAGTTTAGAGTATATGAATACTTTCTTTAAAAAAAAATAGTATCAGGGTAAAGCGAGCGAAAACATTTTACAAACAATTGCAACATTTAGAGGATCAAACGTATCTCTATTGAAGTCCACACTTTCAGTTTTACTTAAAAAGATACGAATCTGCATAAACATTCGCAGAATATTTATCACATTTGTACATAATGTAATGGATATACTAAGTATCTTTGTTAAGAACATGCAACGTGTCATAAGTTTGTCTCTTTAGCTTCTCCTCAATCGTATTTATGCATTTTCTAATAATTCTTGCCGCGTACTCATTATCCTGAAAGATAAAAGGTATGTACGCTTCGGTTAAAAGTAAATTCTAAGAATTTCTTATCATTTGTCCCCAAGTGTAATTATCACGTATGATACTGATAACCAAAATTTGATTACAGTAAGCGGATTACTTTTTAACTAATTTTATACAACGTTTCGGGATAGACACGATTATGATAACAATAGCCGTCTGGTACCATTATTCCGCGATTACAACAATCGTATTCCACTGTAATTTAAATAAATTTCCACGAGGTTACTTAAAAAAACAGGACGCCGAAATGTTTCATTTGCTCGTTTGCAAAAAGGGCAAATTAACAAGGATTGTTATTGTGCGTTAGAAACATTTGAATTTCTCTGCAAGGCGAGCATTCTCCATTGTATGATAAAAATTTCTACGAATCGTCAATGTTGTTCGCCGTCGAATACGTAAAAAAAAAAGAGAGCGTGAGGTGAGCAAAGCAGAGTGGATATCGGCTTAAAAAGCAGGGTGAGCTGGATAGGCATGGGCAAACAGTGGCAGAGAGCGGTATCGGCCCGTAAATCGAGCTATCGAGCACATTTCGATTTTTTCGCCTAGCTGGAAAGCGTCCGGGGACCGTGCAAGCTATCTTCGCGGGTATCTTTTGCCTGGAAAGTGGGACGCCGCTGCGTTCAACTCTTCTTCTTCTTCTTTCACCCCCTCTCTCTCGCTCTTTCTCTCTCTCTCTCTCTCTTTCTCTGTTGCACAGGACGTTTTATCACTTTGCTATCGCGCGTAGCTCGCAATAAGTAGCGTAGTAGAAAGTACGAGCATTTGGTGGTTGTATTTTAGCTTTCACGATCAGATAGCGTGGCCAATGTACGCGCGAGCCGCCATTTTATTAGCACGCTTTTGCTTTCCCGTTTCTCCCTTCTTCCTCTGTATCTTTCTCCTTCCGATTTTTCCGATTTTGTTCGATTGTGCGTACCGGAGCTATATTTTTGTTCGTACGCAATTGGCGATAAATTTATTGATTTATACAGGGTGGTTCAATAGTCGCGAGACTTTATGATAATGGTAAATGTGTTTGGGTGTAGAGTGGTTGCAGAAAAAGGTTTAATCCTGCTGTTTTCTCTGTTTATTCTCCACGGTTGTATCACTTAGTTGCTATAGTGAAACAGTGGACAGATTGTGGTATTTTAAGAGCAGGATTGGAACGAGAATTTCAACCCTTTCAATAGTAAGCGATTTTAGAATCTCGGAATCTTTATTTATAATTCGTTTAAATCTGTATCTTAGTATTAATATCGTCATTAGAATGCATAACTATATTGCTGTATTTATATTTCGCAGACCTTTTGTACTAATTATATTCTATTTGAAGTAACACGAATTATTTATTATATCCTATTATTAATCGATCAATACTACTGAAAGGGTTAAATAGGTTTAACAATAGGAAGAAATATTTAGAAACCTGATGCACGTTAAAATATATCCATCATCATAAAAATGTAACTAGAACTAGAACTATGTTTGTTTATGAGAAGAATTCGTGCGATTAGTGTTACGGTTTCTCACTTTGATTTTTGAAAACTAGGAATCGATAATCCTTCCAATTAAACAATAATTAGCAGACTGCGAATTTCTATGCATTCATGGGAAAGTTAAATAGGTAAAAAAGTACAGAAGTACACGCAGTGCATGAAAATCAAGTTAGAGAAGATATTTTAAGATTCAATAAAGAGTTAAAGATATTTAATAAACAGTTAGAATGATTTTACAATTATATGAATCTCGCAAACGATACGTACTAAAACGATGAAAAGAATCGACTTGCAACGTTTCGTTTTCCTTTTTATCGAAAAAGTAGAAGAATCAGAGGAATACGAAAGAAAAGTTAAGGTTGAGGGTTAACAGGGTAATTTTGTGGAAGGTTCGGCTCTTTTAGGCTTCTAGAAACGGTATAACATTTTTGCAACGTGTGTGCAAAGAGTATTCTTGCGACGAAAGCCGGCTGCAGGAAACCCGTTTCGTTCGCTGCACCCAAAACGAGGTTATCTCGGTTCTCACCGAGCCGCGCGTGCACCACGCGTGTAATTTCGATATTCCGTACAATTTCTGGTGTGTCGACATCGACCACGACCCTTCTTATCCCTTCTCATCTCTCTTTTTCCCCCCTCAGCTACACGTCTGCAACGTGCACCGCTAAACGCAATTCCTCGTTTTCGAATTGTATTTTATTTTATTCTTTAATACGCCATAACTGCTAACACGCGATTTCTGAACGCGGTAAAGTTTCGCGAATGCATACAATCGTGAATTGAATTGCTAATTCAATTAGCCAAGGTGGTAAAATTCGGTATGCTAGCTAGTGATTATTAATAATTGCAAATCCAATGCAAATATTTGCCGTGCAACCATTTTACGTTACTCTTTCCTTTTCTTATTTTCTTGGAATTATGTAAAACTTGATGTTGGGAATTTGTTTTTTTCTTATGTGAATATTATCGATATTTAAGATCATATAGATACCTAGTTTATTCGTATTTGCTAATATTTTAACTTTTCCAAATAATATTTTAAATAACAGTAGATGGATAATGGATAATAATTTATCTCTCTTCTTCAATAAAATGAATACTACATTTTTCGACGTTAATTGTGGTTTTACAAAAAGCAATGTCGTTTGTTTAATGCATCGATATCGACACGAACCAAGAATTATTTTATTCCTATTCGGTTCTCCTTTTTTTAAATACCTTTGCAATTTCAAAATATTGAAACTGCAATTGTTCGATTTCGCATAAATTTCACGAACCTCCATCTCGTGTGATTTATTTATATTTACCGATACTTTAGGGCTATTCGAATGGCGAGATTCATGTCACATTTTTGAGAGAAAACTTTGTTTGCAAATTTTCTTTTTCACGACACATTTTGCGAATATTTGCATCGATTGAAGCGAGACAGAAAGATATGTTTCGTGGCGTCACTGGCGTTAATCGAGAGGCCGAAGCATACAGGATTGTTTCTAAATTCGACAAGCTCGAAATAAAACTGTAAAGCGGGTCACTTTGTAGCGTTACGTTTCTCAGCTTTTTTTCTTCCGTTAAGTGACTCATGCACATTTTACCAAAAAACGTTAGATCATTCCAACCGAAGCCAAGAATTGGTGGAAAAGTTCAACCAACTATTTTGCATTATTTTTCGGGACACTTTTGTGTCAATTTTTTCATTTCGGGCTGCTCATTGGAATGTTAATAAATTTTTGGTACTTCTCTATGTGTAATTGTAGTAATTTAATTTGGTAATATTTTTATAGGTTATTTTGGAAAAAGTACGTTCAAAATATCTACTTTTCTATGTGGGTAAAGATATCGCATACAAAATCTGTATTTGACAAAGAAAAGGTGATTGCAGTTTCTGATCTTAAGTCTTGCACACTTTTATTCATTTTCAACATTGAACATCTAAGCATTAATTACAGTTCGTGGCCAAATTATTCCAGAAACATGATTCGTTTACAAAATTTAAAATTACAAATGAATAATCCCTTCTGATGAGACGTTTTTCCAATTTTGTACGTTACTGAAATTGAAACGAATTTTTTTATAGATTTTCCTTTTTCTACTTTCAACATTTTCTACGCTCATCGAATTTTA
This sequence comes from Eucera pruinosa, assembly GCA_028830335.1. Classification (NCBI taxonomy): domain Eukaryota; kingdom Metazoa; phylum Arthropoda; class Insecta; order Hymenoptera; family Apidae; genus Eucera; species Eucera pruinosa. The sequence goes on from JAMYCR010000007.1 coordinate 12,717,991, forward strand.
CTTAAAATAATCGTTCATTCCTCTCTTTTGAAAACTTTGAATACCCTGTGCAACTTTCTCCTTTCTCTCTCTCTCTCCCTCTCTCTCTTTGCAACATTTAAATTGTCATTTTTAAAGGTTTCGAATTTATATAACGGCGATTGATTTTTAGTGAACCATCGCAAGTTTTGTTTGCGCTAAAATGCAATGCAACAAGATAAAAAAAAAGGTACGCAAGAAAGGAGACCGCACACAGAAAAGAGGGGAAAAAAATTGAGTGCAGCGTACTGGAGTGAAAAAAGCATTTCTGGCGCACAGAGGAGAAAAACAGGGACGCGCAAAACAAAGCGTCGTAATTTTTCGGCAACGACGCGCGAATATACGCGCACACACAAGTTTCAGTGTTCGTTCCTCGATTTTCCACGCGATTCCGACCGGTCGATCGTGATCGAGCCATGTATAGTCAGCGATGGATTCGAATCACCTCGGAAATCTTTCCAAAATCTCCTCAAAAAGGAGGAAAAGAGAAAGAGTAAAAAAACAAGAACTGGTCTCGCGAAAAGTATTGCACTAAGAATTAGGTATTACAAATATCTTTCAGATATCTTCACTGAAGGATAGGAGGGTTGTGAGCGACTTATATTTTCTGCATAAGATTATAAGTGGGTCTGTAAGTAACCCTACCATTATAGACTACGTCAATTTTAACACTCCGAGGCTTTTATTAAGATCGACAGTTTTATTTAGACCGAAACTCAATTCATCAATATTCGTAAACATGGACCCTATAAAATAAAATTCTTTCCTTGGCATATTGCTATGCCGAGGGGGTTGACTTTTTCACCGGTGCTCCAGTACATTTTAAACGCCCCATAACCAGACTGCTTACCAATTTATAATCTTACGTCGTGTCTCTTTCCTTTATTTTTTTTTTTTTGTTTTTTTACCATCGTTATCGAACTGCTATTGTAATTCTTTTATAACTTTGTGTACTCCAAGGACCTTGACTCGGTTACTAGTTAATCCTTTCACTACCATGGACGCGTATATAAGTCTTCAAGAATTCGACTGGCATTCGTAAACTTTTTTCAATAAAACACAATACAATTTCTGGAATCACTGGTACGTCGATATAACGATACAATTGGTTATGCATAGTATCCAAATCATACCCGTAATTAAGAAACATCATCGTTTACCCACGCTTTTAGTTTTCAGTTCCAATGCGTAGGTGGCGAAAGGGTTAATAAGTAAATAGATAAACAAATGAATAAAAAAAGGGGAACCGAAGTTACTCGAAGCTCTGGATCGTTCGAAAGTTTTAATGCGAGAGAATCGTGCGCACCCATCGCAGCCATCGCTAGCAGCGGTGGTGCAATGCACGGAGGACGGCCGGGTGCAACGAGTATTTGTGTTTGTGTGGCTGCGTGTGCATGAGCTGGTAGGTGCACCGGCACGGAGGAGAGTAAACGCAATAACTGTATCTCTGGTCCAGGGGGTCACTGTTCCACGACTACAAGAGCCAGCTCGACTGTTCTCGGCTTCTTGCCTTATACACGGTGTCCACGCAAGATTCTACATCTCTCCTCGTTTTGGAGAACCGGAAATCCGACGTCCTTGCCATTCAGGCAATGAAAGTTTCACTGTATCGCTCTTAAGGCTGACTTTTTCGTTTGCGGAATGTTTCTGCGGTCAGTAAGCGGAGATTTTTCGTAACTTTAGATTTTTTTTTTACAATCAACCGATTTTCACTCCTGTTCCGCTGCCATGAAAAGTCAAGCAAAAGTCAAGATTTAAGAGTTTTAGTTCAATTTTCATTGTTTCGAAAGCAAAGCTAATTAAAGGCAATTTTTTCCCCCGTTTTTGAAATACGAAACGTTTTAAATTCTCACAATGCGTTAGACTTATCGGTAGATCATACTACTGAAAAAGTTTTGGAGTAAAAGGGGTTAATATTATTAGTAGACTTTGGATTTTTATATATTTATGGGAAACTAGAAATGTCTGTTGAGACTAAAAATGTGATTGGGTTTTATTTGAAATTGTGAGCTTTTTAGTTGACGAATATAAAGGATGCTTTTGTATAATTTTATAGCTTTGGAATTTCGATGTTTTCAAGATTGTAAATTGGTATTCCAGGATGTGCAAGATGGAAGCTCTTTGTTCTTTGGAAACTTCTCATTCCCTTTGTAGCTCTACCTCTTTGTAATATTCCGTAGCTTGAAATTAGATTACTATAGAATTTTAATCTCTATGAAAATGCAGAAGTTAGAATTAATTTTAATTGGGTTAATTTCAGATTTCATAGATTTTCGAGGCATTCAATAATACGTAGCTTTGGTTCTTTTAGTTCTCTGAAATCTTCCATCTTCCCCTTTTTGGAATATTCAATATTTCATAAAGTTCACCACAATCTTTTTATTTAGAATTTTCTACTTCTGATATTCTTAGAATCATTCTTTGTTACAGCCCCGTCCTTTAGCAATTTAAATTTCATTCTTCTCACTTGGTTTTCATTTAACTACACTTTTTATTATCTCCAACGCATCGTTATACGAAAACAGTTTCACTTTGTCGCAACTTAAATCTCATTTCGCATCGAATTCTTAAATTCCGGAGACAGGACTCGATTTGAGCTACATTTTTTTTTTTAAATATTTCAACAGTATTTCATAGCGCAATCTAAATTTCCCCACTAGTTAAACTTCACTTCACACAAAATCCTCAAACTCCTCACAGAGGATCCTAATTTAACTACATTTTTTAATATTCCACAACGTAACTTTCATTCTCCCGCAATTTAAGCTTCATTTTGTACAAACTTTCCCACTTCAACGCATAATTACGTATTAATCCCATTTTCACAATGCAGCACTTTATTTTCCAATATTTCGCAAACCCGCAAAATATTTTTACTCGTAAGGGAGCTCCCCGGATGATTTTATATAATAGTAGGATAGTCTTCATCGATCGTATTGTATTGTACGTTAATGCATAACTCACGTGGTCGCTAATAACTTACGAAAATTGATGTGCGACCTAAAATAAATAAATAATATATATATATATATATATATATATATATATATATATATATATATATATATATTAATTCCATCTTCGTAATGCAGCATCTGGATGTTGCAGAAGATTTTCTAAACGCTAAATCCTTTGCGTTGTATTATTTTGTTTACTCACGATGAGGATACTCACTCGTTCCAGGTCGATAACCGTTTGCCCCAGTTCGGCCACCCTTGCTTCTCGAAAAGTGAAAACAATCGGATGTCCACGTGTCCCTGGCCACGTCGTTTCCCTTTCGCTTCTTACCACCGGACCCATATTACCCCTAGGAACAGCGCACCCTTTCCCTTTCGTTTTCCCTGCTGGTTTTCCGCCACATTGAACGACGGACACCTACCAGAAAAGGGACTGACTGAACACGCGCGCATTTTTCTGTCTTTTTTTACGCTAAATTTTTCTCAACCATCTCGCGTTCCCATTGGTCCTCTCGCGCGTGACGCGTTTGGAAATTTCGAGAAGAACAGGAGAACCGCAGACTTACGCTCGACCTATTATTTGCGTATAAAGTTTTAAATGGAATTATTCCTTGTCCTGAAATTTTTTATATTAACCTGTTGTGTAGTCGTTATACAGCTGAATGTTTTGTAGTCATTGATTAATTAAAAGTAACGTTAAGTGACATTTACCGTACACAAAGATAGAGCTTGAAGCTTGCTGAATTTAACACAATTGATAGATCGTTAATTGTTTTAAAAAGGCAATTTTATTTAAAAGCAAGCTTCTTAGTAATTTCTTTGTTGTTTGAGAATTATTGTAATCTCTTAGATACTGTTGAAAGTAATTGAGTTATCCATTAAAAAGGAATGGTACGATGCTTACTGTCATTTCTAACACAATCGTGCTCTTAATTTTTTGTAAACATTTTCTAGTTTTGAGATAAACGTAAAAGAACTGTTATTAATATTTTTTTAAACCCATGCTTTCGTTTATACGTTGATGGATTTCCTTCTCAAACATTATAAAGATTCTTTAAAGAAAGACGATGGATTAACGACAATTTTAATTTAAGTATAGATTTCGTTTAAACTCTCTGGCAATGTTACAGGATTGTGTAATGCCATAATTGCAAAATTTGCTAGTGTAGTACCATAATTACTGTAAGATTTGCTAGCGTAATGCTATAATTGCTAGATTTGCGAGTATAGATCGGTTCTTTCTCCTAAAATACAACTCTACAAATTTATTTCTGGTCACTAGAATTTCATTAAGAAAATACTTTTTAGATGATCATTTTAATTTAATTACATGCTACACTTAAACATTGATTTACTTTAAAAGATTGTATAGTAAGTAACATTACAAAAGACAGCCATAAGCCAATCTCGTATACAAAATTTATTTTTGGTCACCGAGGCTTCGTAAACGAAATACTTTTTAACGTAATTACGTGCTACGCTTAAACATTTATTTACGTTAAAAGATTGTATAGTAAATAACATTATAAAGTATTAAACTTTCGTATTTTAAGTTTAAATGTTCAACGTTGCCACAATGTTTTTCTATTTACTTTTTGCAGCTTTATTATTATGGAACAAATTTGAAGCAAAACGATAGTATTGCGAGTGTTAACATGGAATATTCGAACAGAATTTTCGCGAGCAATTTCTCCGCGAAGCATAAGCGTCTCCCATTGTTCCCAGTAACTCGTTAACACGCGCCTTGCGGGTCCAGTTCACGGACTGTAAACGTAAATCCCGGTCAGCTGTATTATTGGGTCATTATTCCGGGTAAACCGTGGGGAAGCGTGCAAAAAAAAAAAAAAAACGAGGAAGAAGAAAAACGAGGGGAAGGTTACCCCTCTGTGACTGGAAAACGAGGTGCGGGAGCGTTCGCGCGAATTCACGTGACCGGATCAAGTTTGCTTGAGTAAATCGATTGGAAAAAAAACGCTATTCAAACGAGAAAAATTTCACAAATTTTGCAACTTTTTTTCAGTTGCAAATTTTGCAATTTTAAGCATAACTTAAAAGCTGTATTTTGAAGTTGTAATAATCGTGAATTACACGAGTTAAATACAATATTTGTCGGAAAATTTAATTTGTACTCCGATCTGACAAATCGTGCTTTCGATTATTAAAATTCAATACTTTTTTTTAAATTATGGCTTTACGAGTATATTTTGTAACTATAAATAAGTAGTAACTATGGGTTATCTGAAGCTTCGTTAAAATGTTATGAGAAAAGTAATGGATAGATGGGAAAGTAATAATACTTAATAATTCTAATGATCTATTGATAAATTCTAAAGTTATTCACGTTCCTATGAAAATAGCATTAATGCACTCTCAAGGCATTGGATTTGGTTTATGCTGTAGAAAAGACTAGTCGCTACAAAATAAAATAATAGTAGCATGATAAGACGACTTACTTTTCATTTCATTCATTCGGATAGTGAAGTGAAATCAAAATAAACTAACAAATTCAACCTAATATTTATTATTAAATAATTATTATTAAATATGAACACAGTTGCAACGTCAATGTGTTCTTACATAAAAATGAAAATGAAAATGCTTGATTCTTTATATATATTATTTCGCAATGAAATAAGATAATTAATGTGACAATTATAGGGACACTGACAGTAATTGAGACATCTACTTTATATAAAAATGTACAGTCTTCGCTAGAAGAAAGAGCCAGCAATATTGAAAATAAATACACACGCTTATTGCTCGAACCAAAAATTTCATTATCCCAATTTACTATAATGCATGGTACAAACATGATAAGTATACAATACGCAAGTAACGATTCTCCCCACTTACGCCTTATCGCATTGTGACGTCATCGCAAAATTCCACCGTCACTTTTCATGTCGATTTTCCCCCTATATATCCGCCGCCATGCTTTCCCAAAAATATTTTCAATATTTAAAAAAAAAAAAAAAATGCTTCTGATCTCACAGCGTTTGAGCTCCCACTAATAGGAAAAAGGAGAAACGTAGCACTACGTCAACGGATAACAACGTGACGCCGTTGACAAACAGTATGGTAATTTCTGTTGCGACAGAAGCGAATGAGTCTACGTCACTTCGAAGGGGCACCTGATTTGTCCATAGGGAATGGACCGGTGGTCTTTTCACCCGCCACCGGGAAATTCGATTTTTGCATAAACACGTAGGTTCCTGGCCGCGTGGGCGGCTCAAGTGGGCAGCATGATTACGGTGTTCAATGATGCGTCATCCTTTCCTATGGTCCCGACACTCGATCCCCTTTCGAACCGGACCAATGTTCATTTTTTTTTCCTACGTATCTTTACTCCTTTATACAATAATTCATTTGCTTCTTTCAACGATTAATAACGAATTGTTGAATTCAATTTGAGTTCGGTCATTCGATTTCCTTCGAAATAAACCTGATGATTATTCATAAATGTATCGTTGTACTTTATGTTACTTTTTAAATGGTTAATCAATTTTGGGTCAGATGCAAATTAGATTCGTGTTAAGATACTGAGATTCCTTTAAAATGGAAGCCAAGATCATTTTTAAACGTATTTTTGTTCTTTTTATTAATGATCAATAGTGAATTAGCTAATTTAAAATTGAAAGCATTTTTCTTTCACTTGTAATCAGCTGTCGAATGAAGATTCTAATTACGTTTCGATGATTAGCTTTGAACGAACGCTATAAACTATAAGCGAAAGAACGAACGAAGAAAAAGAATCGATTGAGTGACGCGTTATTTTTCACAACTGAAATTTTTTCTTCCTCTCTTTTACCCTTCCTTTTTTTTTCCTTTTTTTTTTTTTTTTTTAATAATAACAATGACGTTGCACTCGCTAACAATGATAACGTGGCGCGTTATCACGGCCCAAAGCGATCCACATATTAAACAAAGCAGCCTGGCAAGTATTCTTAGCCTCGATAAAAAAGAAGCTCCGAGTTACGAGTGTCATTGCAAATAAATCGCCACAGCGAGACTCGTATTTTTTCGCTACGTCGCGATCTCATTCCTTTTTTTCTCCCAGATGATAGCGTTTACGATATTTTCTATGCCGATGCTTTTGTTCCACGCAGAAATCACTTCTGCGCTATGCAAAACAGATTATTTTCCTTTTGTTGAGAAAGCTTCCTCCATTTGTTATTTTCAATCGAATCGAGAATCTTTGTATAAATTCACGTTTATTCGTATTAATTTTTCGGCATCTTTAAATTGTTACTAAACTGCGCATTTTTGTGCGTTTATGGGAACTTTAAGTGTGCATGAAAGTATAAAATATACAAAATACACGCAGTAGAGTAAAATTAATTTTAAGAATATGAATTTGCATAAAAGTCCGTAGTCTAGTTATTATTTATAAATGGATAGCGGATTTTGATGTATTTATGGGAAACCGAAGTGTTAAAAAATGCACATAATACACGGGATATGCAAAAATATACAAATTCATTAATAAAAATTTTGATTAATTCTTCCAACTATTAAACGGACAGAATAACAAAAAATGTTAATGTAAATAATGAAACATATTCATGATTTTAATCTTTGTAGTACTTGAGCTTAAATTAAATACGTGCAATTAGTATCGGCGACAAAGCACAAGAATGAGCACGAATATTTGCATCGAGATAAGGGAGTGATACCGCGCGAATAATTAGAAATTCAAAACGATGAAGTCTCGTTAGTTCTAACATGCAGATTAACAATTTTCCTGTTCGAAACTTTGACAATTTAACAAAAAAAAAGAATAAACCTAGCGTTAAAAATGCACAAACAAATGACTTAACAATATATGTAAGTGGAGAAGCATTTAAATAGAGACATTCTGGCTTCTAATGGTTTTTCAAACAATCGATTTTCGGATTACTACATTTCATAAATGTTTGAAGTCTTGATTTAGAGATTTGCGTGAACCTTCGCGACAATTCAGAGCTTTTATCTTTAAACTTTTGGTATGTTTAACAATTCGAAATCGCTACTACTTTCCAAGTGACGAATTTGCTGTTTAAGTGTGAAAATGCTAAATATTTTGAATATTAAAATAAACATTAAAAGTTATAAAATTCTTTCGGTTTAAAGTTAATTTGTACACAAAATAGTTTGCATACCTTTGCATATTGCGTGCATTATACGCATTCTTGCATATTTAAATTCCCTATAACTTCATAAATATTCGCAGTGTACAAATTACACGTGTTTTCGCGCGATAAAACTGGGAAATCGAAGTTTTAAATACTGGGAGAAATATATTATTGGAATGAAAATAAATCTTTATTCTGTTTTGCAATAGAAAATCGTGGAAAATTTGCAAAAATCTGTCCACGTAAATTTACACAATTTTTATGAAACAGTTGCCTATCTGTTCCTTTTAAAAATTTATATTTTTATTGTTTAAAGATTCATCAACACTATTTACATAATTTAAAATTGGACTAGTTCGTAAACAAGACGATATATAAAATTAAAAATACATTTATATTCATTTATTATCATTCCAAAATTTGTTAAGAATACGAATATGTTTTTCTGTTTCACCTAAATCCTGCTTTAACCCTTTCGCTACGAAGGGCGTACATATACGCCTTCAAAAATTGGACAATCATGTGTTAATAGCATACGTATTGTTTGTCTAAAGTACATTATTGCATCTAGTTTCATCTGTACAATAAAATTCGAATCATAATTGACAATATGAGGCATCTAAATATTTATATTTACCCCGTTCTCGTATTAATAAAAGCTATATACAGTAACTTCTCGAGTTACGACCACCTTTAGTTACGACCATTCTCACTGACGAAAAAATTTCATAAAAAAAATTAAAAAAATGTATCCATTTTTTATAGTCTTCGTCAAATATATATCATATACATATATAATTATTTGCTTACAAGTAGTTAACAATTAAAAATCACAACGAAAAGCTATTAATTTTAATGTACATATGTCTATTATAATTATATTATTTATATTTATATGAACTTCGACTTTCGACCATTTCGACTTACGTATGAAGTTGCAAAACCGAATCCCGCCGTAAGTCGAGAAATGACTGTACACTCATTGTTAAACAAAATATCGCCATCTTTTCGTGCCGAATATATCCGACATAAATATCGAAAGGGTCGCGCGCAAACGCGAGCGTCGTACTATTGTTCATCTCGTCGAAATAAATTCCCAAATTGCCCCTCTAAACCGGAATACCTCCTTAAGGGGTTAAAAAGTAGAAAGTAAAAGTGTAGCAGCATTGCGTATTCGCCGTTGCATTTGACGCGATGCAAGCGCACGAATGCAATCATATACAGTGTAACAATCGCGTGCGTGCAAGTCGGACGTTGAGTGATGATATCAAGTATATATACGACTGTGTGTCACGGGTCATCGGCCCTCGGATATTCTTGGCAATTCTCTCTCTTTCCCTCTTTCTCCCTCGCGCCCCTCGTTCACTCGATTCCTCCCTCTCTCTCTTCTTCTCGTTCCTTTTTTTTCCCCATCCCTTCCCCCCCCCCCCTTGATTCCCTCCCCCAATCTGTCCCTCAGTCTTCGACGACCCTAGCGAGAGGACGCTCGTTTGCTCCCCTCGATGTCTCGTCTGTGTGCACGTGTCCACGTGTACGTGTATCTCCTCCCCCTCTTGTAAAAGGGGCTCCGAGACTTTCTTTTCTCTTCCCGTTGACGCTGCATTGCTGTTCCTCTCGTTTGCGCCCGACCTTACCCCGCCGCCCCTTCGATTGCCTTCTAATAGTCCAGCAATCTGAGGGACATCCTGTCCTTCCGGAGAGGAACGACTAACGAGAGGAATATCAAAGGGGGAGGGAGAAATCGATCCTTTCCTGTCTCCGTCTTCTGTCGGGATAGAAAGATTACGCGCGTCTCTGTTATGCAATTTTCAACGTAACGTTTTTAACTGTACGGTGCGGGTAACGCGCACCTTGCGGCTCTTTTTGCAAAGGTGAAAAGGAGCGAAGGAAACTTTTGATTATGGTAATTAACGTGCTCGATGCCGAGCGATTTATTTACGATCTGTTCCCTCGCGCCAAGTTAATTTAATTAACTTTGATTGCGAAAGGCGTATATATATACGCCCCGTAGATTTTGCATGATACAATATTTGTAGATTAATTTCCTAACTTATCGCTTCGTAACAATGCTTGAAGGTTCAAGTTAACAGCGATCTAACATGTTAGTATCTTAAAATTCGGAACAGTCTAATTTCCTAAGTTTCGCGATTTTCTTATTGCTCGATTATTTGACAGTAAAACTATCGACAATTTAGGTGTACTTGTTTATGTCAAAGAAATGAAAGCAATAGTTATTTAAAGAAATATCTATGCATAAAATCATAAGAAATTTGCAAAAATGCATTGCTGTAAAGTTTATACAATGTCCCTATTGCGAAATGTAAATACAAATTGATTTCATCTTGCAAATATCATAAGATTCTCTCTTCACGTTGATTATTTCCTACGCTTTCGTATATTGCACGCATTTTTTACGTTTTCGTGTGCATTTAAGTGTTCGCCAATTGCATAAAGATTTCTATTTATCAGTCGTCGCGCGCCTAACGTTTTACACATCTCAAAGTGCACGTACGACGTACGGATTTAACGGTGAAATGGTTCAACCCCGGAACACGCCAAACAAGGTCAATCCGTCGACACGATGGATTTCAATTCCCTTGCCGTGGAGAAGACGATGTGTCGGGGTTAACGCGACACTAAAGCGTTTTACGAGAGCCACGCCACTATTGGTAAAGCTCGTTTCTCCAAGAATCTTCGGAACGCAACAACGTGACGATAAAACGTCTGCGTCGTCGACGTCGTCTTACAACTCCAATGTCTCAAGGTCATCCGTCGACCGTTACGACGGTGAAACAACGAGTTGGCATGATCGTCGACGAGCCAATGACACGCGGTCGTAGTTATAATCGCGACGCGAATTCTCGTTTAATTGTCATCAAGACGGATATTTTTGCCCTTACAACCCCTGACTTTTATGCGTTTTATGGGCGGTCTTTTTTCTTTTTTTTTTTGTTTCATGCGGATCATCGATGAGTCAGGAGGTTTGTGGAAAGTTGGGATAGCAGAAAGTTGGGCTGACGATTAAGTAACGCCTAAGTAATACTCGAGTGATGTCCGAATGATAGGGTAGATCACTTGAACAATCGATGAACACTTAAGAAAATCGACGAATCCTTCAGTTGAATTTCAAGGATTAATAGCATTAATGAGCTTTCTGACGACGAATGGACAATACGTAGTTTTGCATAGAAAAACTATTTTTTTTTTTTTCTTTTAATAACTTACTTCAGTCGATTTTGTATTTGGGGAGTAAAACTCATGTTCAATGTTGTATTGTATATTGTTACCTGCAACAGAGAAAAAAAAGAAACACGGGATTAGCAAAATCCATACGGATCGCGTGAATTTACGAAATGACTTCAATTTCAATTTCAGTGACCAGAGAGAGGATTTTCTATAATTCATATTCGGTTCTCGAAAACAGGATTCATTATGCTAAAAGCACGAAATCTAATGGAATTTGCTAAACGAAAATTCTACATTTACATACGCGACGATCTAAGATACCTAAAATATTAACCACTTGAAAATGAATGTTTAGGAAGATTCTATTGCGAAAAAAATCGTATTCGTATTTGGTTTTGTATTACACATTTCAAGTAAAAGGGTTTCCCTTTCAGTTATAAAAATGGAAGAGGAACAGGAATAATAGTCAGAGGTGATCGGTGTGGCGTCGAAGATTCATGACATAAAATAACAGAGAAAAACAGAAACGAAAGGCATTAGTTATTCCCGACAACGAGCGGCCATTAAAATCGCAACGCGTTCGAGTAGCTTCATCATCGTCGTCTTGATAGATTGTGGCAAAGAATCACCGTGTCCGCTGTGAAAACCTGCCGTTTACAGGCTGTTTTCGCAGAAAAAAATCCGCCAACCCGTTGCAACGCGTTGAAACGTTCAAAAGTAGAAAGGGAACTCGGAAATCGGCCAACATTTGCCTATTATTAAAGAATAATATATAAATATAGCCCATTAACTGCGGTACTGATATAACTTAAACATATTTCCGGAAGAATAAGCGTTAACAAGGTTGGGAAAGAAGGGATGTTGAATTAGAATTACTATTCATATCATTACACCAAGCGTGGTTACTATAAATTGTTTTAAAATAATATTTATTATTCCTGTAACTTTAATCTTGCTGCGATCCTCGGCTCCTTTTTAACCCAAACGCGTATTCCTATTTTCCTAAAATATTTTTGGTAGCTTAGAGACAAATACAAACAATTTGTTATTAATTTATTTGTAAATTTAAGGTTCAATTTCTGTATTGAAACTATTTATTAACAATTATAAAGCATTTTTAAAGAAAGAAGGATGCGATTCAATTGAATAGAAACTTGAAGATCGCAGCAGAGATAAGCATGAAACCCAAAATCCGTCAAACATTAAATCTATTGTTAAATGCTTTGAATCATTATAATTAGACTGGAATGAATTTTTATGCAAATTCATATTTCTTAAAAACTGGTTTTCTACGGTTGTAGCAATATAGAATAGGACAAAATATCAGAATTTTAATAATCGAAATATTAGTAATAACTAGACTGCGGATTATTCTGTATTTACGGGAAAATTAAATACGCGAAAACGTAAAAAATGCGCGCAATATGCGTATGAAAAATATTCAAAGTATAGCGGAAATTATATTTAGAATCAGAAACAATCTTTCATTCTAGTCTCACTTCTTCAATTTTGCTTATAAAAATATAAATTTGCAAACGAATCCCCAGTTTAGTAATAACAGTAGTGTAAATATATTGTTTTTTACATGTACATATAATATCTTTTTGCAGTCGTCTTTCATTCGGATAGTTTCGAAACAACTCGCGAAGAGACGCCTCCTTGTCGCCGCATTTTTCGTAGTTTTGTTCTACTAGCTTTCGGCCACGGCCGAAAAATGCTCGACGCTACTACTAGCCACCTAGATTCTTTCCCTAGCGAAGTATCACTTTTAATCTTCTTCAAACTGATCGGAGATCATTCCTCGGGCATTTTATAATTTATTCTTTGCTTACTCGAAACAAAGCTGTATAGTTTACAATTAACATCCATATTCAATTTTACAAATTAAAGCGATATTATGAGCGAACGAAATTTAACTTCTTTACTGAGTTTGTTCAGCAACTTCTCTGCTACAAATGTGATAACTACACTGCGAATATTTATGCAAATTCATATCTAATTATGCGAAAGCGAAAGAGTGGACTTTAAACAGAGATCAGTTTGATCGTCTAAAAGTTGCAATTTATACTTTGGATTAAATATTGTATTCATATTTAGGCATCATATGGAATCTGTTCGTTTTTGCCAATTCAAATTTACCATAAATGCATAAAGACCAGCAGGTATCTAGTCATAACGTGATGTTTGTAATAGTTTGCAAAGTGAGTTCAATAATAAAAAATCTTGTGTCCTTTGCGTAACATTATCCGCCGATTATTTTCATAAAAAAATCGAAGTCCCAAAGTGATCGCAGTAAGCGGATTCCACTGTATTGAAGTCTGCTTAGCAGAAATACATATATTTTCTCGTTTAATATAGCAATTTTTGAGCACCGAAACCTTTCATGCCTTGGAAGTTACAATATCCGTGACTCCTACGTTGTACGATGAAAAAGATCTAGGTCCGCGTCGAAGGGATCGATATTCCATAAGGAATCCTCGATATCGTTCGAGAAATGTTCTCTCTATCGCTGCACCGCAGGTCGTCGCACGAAAAGTCGATCGTAGGACAGTTTCACCGCGCGGGAAAAATTCTGCTTCCCTCCTTCTCTTCGCCTTGGAAATCACTCTTTCTCCCTCTTCCTTATTTTCTCTCTCTCTCTCTCTCTCTCTTCCCACAGATTTCCCCTTTCATCAGTCGTCGTACCGCCTATTCCTATTCACCTAAGGCTCTTTTTGCGAATCTACGAGCTCGAACCGCCATCGAGGATGTAAATAAACAAGATTATTATTTCTTTGCTGCCTACAAATGGCAGGTTACGCGCGTCGGAGCTAGGGAGACAATTTACGACTTTTTTCTGCGGGCGAATTACTATCCCTGGCAAAAAAGTTTTCGGTCGAATGCGATAAGAAAACATTAGCTAAGAAACGTTAAGGTTCTTGCGATGAGAAGCGCTAGGGTATAATTGTGAAACCTAATAGAGAATTTATAGACAACACGGAGAAACGTTAGTTAATATAAATGTCCCCAAAAGTAAACAACAGCTTTGGGAAATAATACAATTATTGTAAAAAGAATGCTACATCGTGGTACGAATGCTACAACACATAAAAGTAATCATACGTGGACGTAGAAATATTAGAAAATCTTAGATGATATAAATATTAAGTAAAGTATCATTTACTTTGTTTTTAATGATAAACGAATATCTTTATTCTTTCCCTTACCCCATTTATTTCATATTACATTTATAATATTTAATCTTCCAATATGTTTCTTTATTTATGGTGCTATTTTAATTCAATAATAGTTCAGAGTCTAATCAGATTCTAATTCCAATCAAATGATGCAGAAACTGAAATTTTTTTAGACGCGTTTATTTTTGAAAAGCTACCATTTATGTCACCTTGCTTTACGGGTATAAGTATACAAGGTGTTTGCAATTTTTCGACAAAGTTCGAGCGCATAATCCACAATTGAAAATAAGAAAGAAATATTACGTGCAGTTTAAGCGGTAGGTAGAGTCATTTGAACAGTGAATGGAATCTCGTGCTAGTTTACAGCTACGATAAGAAGTATAATTAAGTTGAAAGGCTGGACTAATTCGTTAAATTTTTCGCTTAAAGTAATGGCCACGAACTTATTAATAAAGTAGAAGATAATCATCTATTTACATTTCTATAAATACCTCGGCATTTAATTATCACTAGAATACGTACAAATACGATTTTAAAGTTTCATTGCAGAAGGCAATTATCCTGTACTCTCTTGTAATTAAGATCCTAAAATGAACCGGCACGATAACGTTACCGAAACTTTAATATAACGAAGATTAAAATAAATTATTACGTTAATACACGAATGGGTAAACACAGATTTTAATCTACCCCTTATTTATTCGTCTTTCAAAGCTTTATACTTGGCCACATTTGCACTTTTCCTAGTGCAAGAATCGAAGGAACGCACGTTTCTTGGAATATTGCATCGCTGTTGGAACGAGCAAAACGCCTGACTGGTAGAGGGAGAAATAACCCACGGAAAACAAGCGTAACTTCGATAAACGCTCCAATAAAGAAGCACTCGGAGCAAACAGCGCCATAAATAAAAACGGACTTGCCACTCGCCTGCAACAATCTCTCCCTCTTTTCCCCACCATCTTCCACGCCACATTCGATGCATTTCCCGGACTGCAAGCGAGCACAAAGGACACGCGCCAAGGGGTTAAAAAAGGAAACTATCGAAATTGCACACGCGTAGGATGAAGGTATTTAGTAAGGCCTAATAAAAATTAAATCGCTGTATATTAAAAAATAATGTATATCTTTGCGTCTAGCTGGTCTCAAAATAAAATGATACCATTTCTAATTTATACAAAATAAGTGAGAATCGTTGAACTGTACATAGTTTTAATTGGGATTGAAGAAATGTAATACATGTAAAAATTGGGACCTAAAGAAAGTGTATTTTAATATGGAAGAAATATTGATTAATTTCATTTATATATGAGTTTGTAATATCATTCTTAATCATGCCTTTTATCGTTGGCTGTCGTATAAATATTTTTAGACAAGTTTTTATTAGAATTCGCAGTCTATTCATAAACAAGTGCAATGATTTAATAAGAAATATTCTGTTCATACGTTTTAACGTTATATTACATAAGCATGGCTCAATATCCTTAAATTATTAATTTATGTCATACCATTCGCACACTTTGATCGATAAATTCACCATACATTTAAGCATCCAAGTGTTAACACCAGAATTAAGTAGTTAAAATTAAGTAGTTCTAATTAAGTAGAACAAAGTGGTTAAAACGATCCATCCATAAAACTTCTTGTAAAAATTGCATAAATTTACATTTATTTGTCACAATTTTCCAACCAGAATTACTTTTATCCTTTATATAACGAAACGTAAGAAAAATTCTCTTGAAGTTTGCACCGCCTATTCTTCGATAGGAATTAGCGTACCTGAATTGTTGGTAGCTTTAGCGTTAAGTGATCTCAGTAAAAGGAGATTTCGACTGAAATCGGACATATCGCGTTTTGTCATTTGATCGCAGACTTACGAGCGTTAGTGTAAGTACGTAAGAAGAGTGCAGTAGTATGCAACGCGTGTGCCATACTGTCGGTTGTTTTCCAACGTGCCGTTGACCTCGCGTTACGCATGCATCCGTCCACGTGTGTCTGCGTGCATATGCACGCGAACGCAAGGAACGCGCGAGCGCAGTGGTCGCGATGTGCATAAACAACGGTGTTACTTCCTCGATCAAGGAAACCGACTATCAACCAATCGAGTCGCGTTGCGTATTTTTTTTATGCCACGTATTTATTGGATACATTCAACCCCCGTATAGCACGGTACTTCTGCAACACGATTAAAGAATTGTGGGAGTCCTCCAGTATTTTTGCAACGAGAATTCACTTTAACACGATTAAATAATCGAGGAATAAACTAATAGCTTTATTAGGAGACTGTCGAATCTTTTGCATTTATGAGAAAAGATGAGCAGAAAGGCAAACATCACATGCAAAAGTACACGATATATTTAAAGTAAAGAGCACGGTGTTATATTTGAAAGGTGAACCAAATCTCTACCCAAACCCCATTTCTTTAACTGTGCTTCTAAAAATATGAAGTTGCATAAAAATCCTCGGCCTATTTATTAGTTTCTGATATCGACCTTAGCTTCTTGTTGTTAGTGATATTTATACAATATTTCGTATAACACCGAATTTTTTAAGGAACGTAAATTAACCGCAGCTAAATGCAATAAAGGGGTGAAAGGGTACAATTGTACTTCCACTACATTAAATTTAACAATATTCGGGTATTAAATTGTTGCGTAATAAATGTCCCCTTTCGATGAAATTTCGTAGCACAAAAGACTCGACAATTGATTTACATGACAATGGACGAAAACGTATTAATTCAGCTGCCTTTCAGTAAAAATTTCTATTTCAAAAGAGATTATATCTATTGAAGCCTTTCACCTCGAACACAGCATTTATAAAGCGACAATTTAGTAAAAGCTTAATACACTCTACGTTACGAAAAAAAGATAATAATACGGTTCACTTTGCGCGCGGCGTGCAAGCACAACGCTAATACTATCTTATTAATGTAATTTTTCCGGTGCTCCATCGATTTAATTAATCCAGTTAAACGAAAGATTTGTAGATTTTGAAGGGATGGACGAAGAAGAAGCGAGTAAATGTGCTTGCTCGCGATGCCGAGGCTCAATTAAAGCGAACGATAAACAAGTCCGCGGGCATACAATGTGAAAGGAAGCATCCGCGAAGTTTCTCTCCGGCCTTAATAACCAGGATAATTGGAAATTAAGGACGCCGGCTTATCGAGCGGAGAGCAGCCGTGCCGCGAAAGCCTCGTCGCGCTGATAAACTGCTCCCCAATTAAGTAACCCCGGCATTGATAAAGACAACCTGCAGGGGAAGCTTCCACGACCCTTCTTCAATTCACTACTGGCGACAATGCCACTGAAAAATTGCCCGAATAGCGTTCGAATGGCGAAAAAGACGAAGCGAATGGTGGTTCTGCGTGATTTAAGCTTGTTAGGGGTGAATTCGGGGGCTTTAGGATCCTTAACTCAGAATTCATAAAGTTTTTTAACCCATTCGCAACCGTGACTGTGTTACTTAATCCGGATGAATTCGTAAAAAGTGGATGGACGTAACAAAGATGTAAGGTATGACTGTGTTCGCCTAGCGTATCTCACTGCTTTGTAGTTTAACGATATCTATTAATTATGAAATACAGTAGAATGAAATAAACACGTTTGAACATTGAAAGAAATATTTTGCCACATTATCGATCAGTCGCGTGAAACGGAAAACGTATCGGTCTACTTGAAGAAAAATTAATAAAGAAGAAGAAAAAGGGTTTGGTTTCAAATAATCGCATTCCAAGTGCGAACAATTATAAGTCAAAGGAACCAGTTTAACTGTTAATGTATTAACACGTGATCAGCGGAAATTAACTAGTTTGATTTTGACGTATCGGTACGTGATTGGTGGAAAGTTAAAATAATTCGCTATTTGAGTAGTCAAAGGAGTGGTTTAAGATTTGACGTTTTCTAGGGTTGAATTTAGCTGGTTTAAGGTTTTGGATTTAGAGGCGCAGTATTTTGTAATTATTGAATGCTTAGAACACGAGGAAGGATCGGTTGGTCAGCGACCAAGCCTGGTCGCGAAATGCGGAGAAAATATCCGGACGCGTGAAAGTTTGCTTCTAATCGCGGATGCTCGCTCGCGGGATGCGGTTTTTAAACGCGATGCAGCGCTTTCTATCGTTTTCCTTTTAGACCTCGAACACTCCTCGATTATCTTACTTACGATCGTTTAACCTCTTCCGTCCGCTAAAAATAAGCGAAACCTTTTTTTTTTTTTAGAAACATTTGCTCGCATAACAGCTGATGAATCCTTCCTCGAACACGCTTCATGCAAATTAATGGTTTCACACACGAGATAGAGCAAAACTTTTCGTATAAAAAATGTTCAGCTTTTAATGCTCTATCACCATGTTACAAAAAAAAAGTCCAAGGCAAAGCTGCTTTTAAAAAATGAAAACATGCTGATATTTTAGGGAGCTGATTTCAACCCCTGCGAATTTTCATAAAAATCGATACTTTCGTGTTTGGTGACTTTCGCTGTAAGTCGTGTACGAATACTTTTATAGTTATTGTATATAAAATCGAAACAATAAATCCTCATAAAACTACCTATTAACCTATTTGCATCTACGAACGGAATAATTCGCGTACGATATTGATATTATTGATGTTTGTGATTTACCACTATACAGCGATCGTTTTAGAGATTGTCGTACTAATTAATAAAAGGTATAATATCTGTTCTACCATACATATGTATAATACTATCTTTTGATTTGATTATTACACGTAATTTCAAAGTAAAACCGAATGTCTCTGATTTACAAAATTGGTCGCGTATTTAGAGCTACGATGCAAATGGATTAATCAACCATACAAAACCCTTCAATCTTTACCCTTTCTTGACCTATTCTTTAATATTACGTTTCTCTTACCCTCCTTCCCTTTCCTTTTCTGTTTCCACGTTTCCCTCCTTAACCTTTTCGATACTACGGCTGATTATAGTCATCCATCCAAGTTTTGCATTAGTTAAAAAATCTGGCTAGGTATAGTAGCATACTTTGACAATCCTAGGCTAGTAGTTAGTTTAGTATGCGTTAAATATTAACTGATTAAACAACGAACAATTTGCAGGATAGTAGGTGGTGTACTATAAACTCGCGACGCTTTTAGTATTATCATCGACCAAGTACAGGATAGACTATCCGTTTATAGGAAATATCATAAATTTAAAACTGAATCTCGGATTGTGTAAAACACCAAAAGTTTTTTTACGCCCCTTGCGATTCGGAATCGTTCGTTTAAGAATTATATTCAATCCGACCATCAAAGTTGATAAACTTGACCCTCTATCCATGTGTTAAATATAATTATACGTTTGTTCGTGTCATAAAAGTAAATGAAATTCGGGTTATAGAAGATTAAACGATGGTAGTCCAATACATATGAAGATATGTATTTATTTATAATTCCTATCGTTTTGTAAACGCTGTTGTTTTATTTTAGTAAGGGGTCCAGTTAGCCCCCTGATCATTTCATACAAGAATGGATAGTCCATTCTATATTTCATCAATGGTATTATGTTCAGTTAATTCATAGATGTTGCACTATGAATCATCTATTCTAGAATGGATAAATAAAGTTACGCGATAACTTTAAAGTGGCAGTGCGTGATACATTTACCTTATAATGTTTCCTATAAACGAGCAGTCTACCCCGTCCTTAGTTCAATGGTTCTACTATCAAACTGTCCCATTCTAAGTGAAATTGTTCGAAAAAAAAGAGACGGAGGTGGAAATTCTGGTAGCGCTTAATTGTGAAGAGAGACTGCCCACCGTTCACGGATCGTTTTCGAAATAATACGTTGGCAGAGGGTTCGTTACTTCCAATTGACCGACTGGCCCAATTTCTACCGATTTCTCTCCGGCTCTGTTGCACTCCGCGATGCAATTTGCACTTCGCGTGCACTTCGACGCCCGCGTCCTCATCGATCGCGCAATTTCCCTCCACGTTTTATTTTGCACCTGTTGCTGGCCCTTTTGTAGTCACCATTCATCGTGTTGCGTGTAAGAAGCGATATACACAACGTATCATTCCCGCGTTTCCTCTTTCTTCTGTGCGAAGCTTTTTTTCTTTCGCCGAGAATTTCGATGCACGAGAATCGAAAGTTGCCACGAAGTTTAGAAACTCGAAGATTATTGGGAATTTGAAACGTTGAGAAAGTTCGATGCTTAGAGGAGAGCTGGAAGATTTGAAAACTCGAGGCTTTGGCAATTCAAAAGTTTCAGGATTCAGAGGTTTTGGGTATTCGAATTTTGGAGAATCTTAGACTTCCAGAAATTTAAAGCTTTCGGAATTGAAAAGCTTAAATGATGGATATTTAGAAAATTTGAAACTTCGACGATTCCAAGCTATCTAAATCTAATCTTTAAGAATCCCAAGGTTCGAGATATGAAAACTTTGAAAATTTCGAAACTCGACAAATTAAACTGCCCGAATTTCATGCATCATTATACTTGACCGGTTCACTTTAACTAAGAAGATGATAAATTAACCCATAAATTATTCAAATTTTGCAACTAATCAGTAGACTTACTTGAAACATTGCATTTGCCCATTTTAATGAGATTGTTTAACGTAGAAACTTTAATCGGTTTCTAACCTCATCAACGTGCAACGAAAGTGAATTTTCTGTTTATAATAGGAGATACGAGCTTTGGAACTTTCAGATTACCACGAAATTCGATTGGATCGGGCGTCTCGAAGCTGGGCGCCGCAGAAAATGTGCAATCTCATCTCTCCGGCGAAAGAAAAGCACACTTTCACGACGTCGAAACTCAACCTGGATTCCTCGAGCACATTCTTCTGCCTCCTCCGAAACCGGAAGCACCGTGAATCAACACTCCGCCAATCTGACAGCGATCTCAGCGTTCTTTTTCTTTTTGCAACTTTATGCAAACACCGAGCTCGTGTATTCTTATTTTTCGCGCGAAAGAAAGCATCGACGGTGCAAAGTTTCTGAAAGAAAGCGTGGGCGTTTGCGAAAAATTCAGATAAGGATAGAATTTTGCAGGGAGAAAAGTAATGGTATAAGTGCGCAACTATTTATAGATACGTGCGTAATTAAATGCACCGTAATATACTCCTAATACAAAGACAATAGTATGATTTTAACAAATCATTGACGAATTTTCTCGTAACGAAAGGATTAACCGAGTATGGTGCTAACGAGTTGAGTTTTATTGAATCTCCTACGAATTTTGTCTTATGTAACCATCTACTGTAGCAAAAAAAGCTAATCATCTGATCAGATATAAATAAAAGGAACAGATACCGTCTTAAACGAACAAAAAAATTTACATAACGTTTTACCGCTTTTGTAAACGAGCTTGTTGAGGAATTTTTTGCTACAGCCTAGGGTAGATGTACTAATTACTGCCACTTTAAGCTTCGCGCGTAACTTTATGTAACTATTTTAGAACGTATTTAAGCTAAGAATCGCTCCAGTTTGGAGCATAATATCATTCAACCGCTCTTTTATTTATGAACATTTTTTTATACGTTGAATGTAATGAATCGATTACTAATTAATTGAAAGTATACAACAAAGTCCAATGTCCCTATTACCGTCACTTGAAAAGTTGTCATTTAAATAGAAACACGTTTTTTACATGTATTAACACGTCACTTTGTGCAACAGATGTAACATAATAGTACTACTTTAATAATTAATAACCACCTTTATTTGAATTCCGTTTGTCAAATAAATATAAAGTTTCATCGAAGAAATCAGAAAACTCAAAACAATATCTATTTTCTAAAGAATACGTTGAACACAATAAAAATAATTTATAATAAATAATAATTTTTCGTATCGAATTATATGGACAAATTTTCCAGAGAGAAAAAAGCTCGCGAATATAATTCGAAAGATTTACGTGCGACGAATTGAGAATTCGTCGCGACCTCAGACGAAGGTTTAATCGAGTTTCCGGTCCCCGACGGGGCCTGTCGGTTCGCATAATTGATACCCCGTAATTTCCCTTACGTCCGCCTCTAATTGCGCGTAATGAACGCGAACGTTGATCAACATTCGTGTGAGAGAAGCCGTGGGCTCGGGTTAGAAAATTGTCGCACCCTCGTGATGAATCACTCCGACCGTATAAATCAAACGTTACGTATGAATAGCATTTTATTATCTACTTTTGTTCGTCTTTCAAACATTAAACCTGTCTACTCTTGCTCGTACTATTTATGGAAACTTCTACTTCAAGTTTACTAAGCGACAAAATGATAAAGAAATATTTCTTTCATACACTTTAGGTTAATTCGATTTTTTCTTATTATTAAGCTTTCGAATCTCAGGCGAGAGATTTACTTAACCGTTAACCTTAAATAATAATACATTGGTTATTTATACATTTATAATACATGTTTTCAAGAACGATTCGATACATGCACACGCTGCAATATTGAATTCAAGCAGAACAGACACGGTGGTTCGTAGAAGCACTACAACTTTGCATCTAGTTGTTCGTTTCATACGTAATAATTGTTAAATTGGATAGGATAATTTTGCCATCAGCATTTCGTTACTCGAGATCGAAAAAGATCGAGATACAAATGCCAAAGAAGCTTCGCAAAAAGTAGAACGAAAGAAACGAAGAAAATACCGACGAAAGGAAGAAAGAGAAGAAGAAGAAGACGAAACGGAAACGTGGAACGTTGGATGTAAGTAGGGAATTACCAGGCTAAAACTGTGCAGTTGAGCGAAGCCTAGCCTCGCAATTAAGTCTTCAACGGAGAAGCGTCGTTAGGTTTGCGAGTTGCATCGAGATAAGCGAGGCCGCCGCTAATAAAACGCAATCGAACAGCGATGAAGTCATTTCGCCGTGATCCGATAAAAAATCGCGACAACCCCGCTGGTCGCCAGCAACAATTAATCCACGTCAGTTCCCGGTACACCCTAGCTGCGCGGCTCCCAACCAATGTCTCCCACCTAAGCTTCATGCACCAAGTGCAAATCTTCACGATTATTATACCACACGTACACTACCATCCGTAAATGTTCAGACACTTGAAGCCGGAGTTGGACATATTTTATTCGAATAACATTCTATTCGAAATGTTATTCGAATGGAATTACAATATTTACCTTATAGTTCGTATAATATCTAGTTATATACTACGTCCTTATTAATATTAAACCAGTTCAGAAGACAGAAAGAATCGATACTTATTTTAACATAACGTAGAGATCAATATTTGGAACACGTGTTCGTTTTTACTTTACGGATATCTCGAAAAGATAAGCAACATTTGATCTGATCGTTAAGAACAGCAAAGTTAACAAGTATATTTATATTACATACATTCGAAATCGTTCCAGAACCTACACATATAAAACCTAAAAAGATAACGATTATAACAGCTGTATGGGAACTGATGCAAAAACTTCGACTTAAGCCGATACAGTCCGAAATTTAAGTTCTCCGTATCAGTTATTCAGAATAAAAGTTTTCATTAACTGTTTCAAGAACCTAAACTTGTATTATAACTGTTTTCGAGCTCCGATTACGATTGGCAGAGAATTGATCCTTGTTCTTGTATTTCGCCGAAAAGGGTTAAAAGCACAATCAGAAACTATTGTCCTTCCTTTCACAAAGTTCCTACTTTCATGTCCGACGACCTTATCGTTCGCCACCGCGATCAACCGCGGCTATTTGCATCTAACAGCGGCTATAGCCTACAGAGGATGACGAAAGAGGGGCAAAACTAAGTATCTTTCACCGGAGGCATACGACCAAAGTCGACCTAATTCCCCTTAATTACTTCGTGAAGGGAGTCGCGAGAGGAGCAAGAAATGGTTTTACGATGATCAGGAAGTCGGTGTTTTACGAGAAACACGCCGGAACACGTGGCCGGCATTGAGAAAAACGGGCGGGAAAAGTGTGCTGCGGAAAGATCCCGATATCGTTTCCCTAGATCCTCGTTCTACTTTTTCTTCCTTTGTCTGTTTTGCGTTACTTATTTTACAGCGCCGATTAGAAAACACCTTATTTGCAAGCCAGGAAAGAAATCGAGTTACGTTTAAATGGATCGCAAAAGAGAGTGTTCGATCTCTCGATGTTTAAACGGAGGAGACTGGCACTGTTTGTCTTCGATTATGGTTATTATTAGATTGCGAATTTTTATACGTTCGTGAAACATTTAAATGTTTCACAGGCGTTAGATATTATTAGGTGCGCTAGTAAGTAATTCACCATTTTTTAAATAAATATAATTTGAATTTAAAATATACCACTCGGATGTAAAAACAAGTTAATGAATTTATTTGAACAAATCATCCTTAATTTAAGTGGAGATTTTTAAGACAGGCGTTTTATTGTACGAAAAGTAAATGTTGAAATTGATAGAAAGAATGGATTATTCATTAGCACACCTAGTAGAAAGAAATATCATTTTAATTTAGCTGTTCGAGTTTAGTTTTATAAAAGCATTTAAGATAGTGGGATGGTTTAACTATAGTTATGAGATTAACTATAAACATTTAAATACAGCCACTTGATAGTTTCTTGAAACATGAAAAATCGGCATTTTGGAATTGTTTACAACTCAACCTTGCAGCCAAAAGATTTTAAAAAAACTTGCATATATATATATCCCACTGACTGAAGTATTTTTAATCTTTTTCATAATTTTTCGTGCGATAGTACAATATGACATTAAAGGGTTGAAATTTGTGAGAAAGGATTTCGTTTGGAAGATCTATCGATCGACATGTCACAAGTTTAATTTCGTCATTTAGTGGCGTGCATGTGAAACGTTTTTCTAAAGTTTGAAACTAACCAATGGATACTATTCTTTAATTTTGTAAAATCGTTAACTGAAATTAAGCACATTAAAGAAAACATCAGTCACAACGTAAATACGTGTGTATTGTAATAAAATTGTAAAGACTTGAGTGTTTGACATCCGGAATAATCGCAATATTTAATTTGAAATTACATAAAGATCCGCAGTCTATTAATAGCTCTCTATAATGCTATGTAACTTAAAATCACAAACTCGTATAACAGAATAGATTGAAATTTAGCTTACTTCCATATCACTGAACTGCTATATTTTATTGCTTTACCATTGTACCAGTGATTGCCAATTATTCGTACGACAATTATCAATACCTAGTTTCTAATTTTAACTTAATCGTAACTTTCTCCGTCATAAAAGTAAACGAAATTCGTCTTACAAAGGGTTAATGATAGTTTCACAATTGTGCAAAGACATGACGGCTCGCATGGTTGATCGTTACTGGGTTAAAAGTCTCGTTTACTCGTGCAGTCTTGAAATATGAAATACGAAATACGAAATACGAAATACCTTTCGACCAAAAGGAGCACCCTGATGTACGAGTTCTCGTCCAGGCAGCTGGCCACCATGTCTACCACGGAAGACATCAAAAGAGAGAAGAAAGAAGGCAGAGATACAGCACACGACGGCGGATACTTCGTTAATCAAACGCAGCGGATAAGAAAACGTGGCGTCGATCGGATGACCGAGTTTGCGGTGCGCGTAATTCGAATTGATGTAAATACACGCGGCGGTTAGGCTGGCCACGCGTGCACCATCGCCACCGTGAAAACCTGTGGGCGTGTGTGTCGTGGCCGGCCACGGATCGACGACTACGCCACTGCACAGAGCTCTGACCATCTACCGATCGATGTACCCGCGTGCCATTCCACGGGTACTGCGTTTCCTACCGCGAAATCGATTTTTCCCTCGCGCTCGATCGCGTTCACGTGCCCTCGGTCTCTTTTCTTCCACCTTTTCCTGTCACGCGACCACGCGATTCACTGTATCGCCTCGTTGTTATTGGAGAAAGGGGAAGGGAGAGATCGGTTTTGGGTTAGACGAGGTGGGTTCAGCCGAGAAAAAGTGGGGACGGAGTGGGGAGAGGTTTGTAAGTGAAGTGATTAAAGTTGAGCAAAGGAGAGAGGGAAGTGTTTGTAAGGAGTTTTGTACAAGAAGAGAAGTGAATGGGAGACTTAAGGCGAATTTACACGGTTCACTTGCACGGTTGATTCAACAAAATTGAAAGCAAAGTAAACCGTGTAAATTCACGTTTCAAGGAGTTGCAGGAGAAAACGTGGGAAGGTTCGATTGTAGATGTTGAGGACTTTATTAGATCGCCAAGCGTGGGGAATTGTTTTTAGACGATTTTTTTCTTCAAAAGTAGTTAACTTAAACACTGACAATTAAACTTGAGGTAATATATTTCTCGTTCACGTTCAAACACTCGAAGTGAAACAAAAGGGTACTCTATTTAGTGAATTTACCTTCATTTTAAAAGAAAAAAGCGATCACTGTACGGTACTGTGTTAAAGTCACAAACTGCTAATTCTAACACGCACAGCAAGAACATAGTAAGACAAGAAACGATCATTAGAATCCACTCCCAAAACTTAGACAAATTTCAAATATTTCAAACTTAATTGGAACATTAATCCTAATATTGCCGAACTCTTAGCATCGCGATCTTTAACCCTTTCACAGTGCAACTTACATTATATTATACATTAAACGACGATTAATGGGGAAACGACAACGTAAGAAATATTTCCTTACTACACCGTAACACTTTCTACATTTCGATTGTCAGCTACGAATAACACACGATCTCAGTTATATATACGTGACACTGTCCAATAGAAATATCCAATCTAATATTCCCATATTGGACAACTTACCCGAGTCGCTCTTATATCAACCTAAATCAAACGAAGCGGTTAATCTCCCCTCGTTTCAATTTCTAATTTTACCATCATTCGTACTTCGCCAACCGTATCTCCATTTAATGCAGCGAATTCTTTGCACCCGAGGAAAAGGAAAAGGAAACGGAAAATATGAATCATTCTAAAAGACGAACGCCTCTTCGTATCTTTCCGGAAGGTAAAGGCGACAACGGCGAGCGGAGAGAAAAGGGGCTCAGATCGAAGGAGATCGCGAGTATAGTATAAAGTGAGAAAGAGAAAGAGAGGAGAGAGAAAAAATGGAGAACTGGTCACGCCCGGCTCGCCCAGGCCGGGCCTCGACAATCGCGACGTTTTCAGGGCGAAAAACCGACCCGGAACCCCGGTCTCTCCACTCGCTTGCTCTCTGGCTGCTCGGTTGGTTGGCTGGCGTGCTTTGCTCTCCCAACGGCGGTGCAGCAGGCCACGCGGAAGTGAACGGCGCTCTCCCGCGATTTTTCGGCCCAGAAAACGTTCTGGCGTGGGTGTCAGCCTGGATACCTCGTTCGATGCACTCCTGGCTAGGAGGCACGGTCACCTTCCAGCAGCACGTGAACAGGTAAGCTGCATTTGCAGCTGCATCCATGGTTCCGGTGCCTTTTTACATAGGTATTTGTTAGGACACGTGTTTGTCTCTGCGCATATAATACAGGGTCCCTTCGTTACGCATTAGGCCTCTATAACCCGAATTTTATTTACCGGGTTCCTCGAGAGAAAATTCGTAACGATATTTACGACGCTCAACAAAAGCAACGTGTGCACAATTATCATTTTGGTTGAATAGTTTTGTATGTTTGTTATTAGGTTGGTGCATATGAGATGTCGTTTTTCCAAAAGTTTAAGATTGTAACAAATTGCGTTATAGAAGAAGAAATTTGTTGTAACGTAGATACGCGTGCGCTATATTAAAATTATGAAAACTTCAAGGTTTGATATTATGAATAATTAGAATATTTCTGCACGTCCTTGTGAAAGTACAAATTTGGCAAATATACCATAAAGCTATTGAAACTGGCATTTAGAGATTATATAAATAGTAGAATAGTTCAACATTAATTTGCACAGTAAATTACGAGGTAAATCAGAGAATCCTGAGCGCGATGATTTTTATAACTACACAATAATAAAAGCAACTAATTACCGGAAAAGAATCGCATAAAATCGTGTGAAAATTATTTCAAAAACATTTTCGCAACAAAGTTTCACAGAAGTGCAGCTTCTTATCTATAACAGATGATTAAAGAAACAATGCAAAGGGTTAACAATACGAACAAATTTTTCCCAAACATCGTGCAATGTCCAACCGTACAGATTTCATTCGAGCCACGTCCGATTTCATCCGTGTCTGATTCCATTCACGTTTCAAGCCGCGAGGATAAGAGAGATTATAGTCTAGCTGATTCTAACCGAGCCAAAGCTTTCCTGCGACGGAGGATAGAAGAGGAAACGAAAGAGAGAGGAGAGCGTTTGTTGGATATCGGGCAACGATACCAGCCGTTGGATTCATAGGCAGATTTAGGTGGATATTGTTTCCGACGCGACGTCACGCTGATGTGGGACGTTGCCCGGTTACCGGGTGTCCGGGTTCCCTCTCGTCCCCCGACTTCTTGTTGCCGATTTTTCTGCGACGCCGGTGCCAGCGTGTACTTACTCTTCCGAGACGGTTTGCTGCCTTGGATCGATGTATGCTGGTATTAGGATGCACTAAGTGTATGACTGCCTTAGTGGGGGTTAAAGTTGCGGCCGCTATTGGGTGCTCCTGATGCTTGCTTTTAGCGCATGAGAAATTAGCGAGAATTGTACGATATGCAATTGGAAATGAATATTTCTATCAGGTTATACTGGATGAAATTGAGAGCATAGGTGCAATAAAGGGCGCGAGACCACCTGAAACCTTTCTCGTGGATATCGATTCGATGTAGAATACGTTTAACATTAGGTTTACGGAACACGCCACGTTGACGCATTTCAGATTTCATACCTAAAATTATAGAGACCATAAATATTATTTTTCAGTACTTTATGTTAACTTTAATTAATGCAATGGTATGAATATGTATTCTACGTGATTCTCTTCATCCTCGACCTTCTACGTTCGAATATTTATATGCAGTATACGTATTTTTCCGGAAGCCTGTCAAATTATGCACGTAATGTGCGTAAACCTAATGTTAAAGTACAGTGGGTGATGAAATTATTACGGACACATCAATATTAATACCTTAAATTAAGTAAATTCGAATAATAATGGAAACGCAAGTACACTTGAAATGGAACCTTTTTTTAATACAAACAGTATTGATGTGGTATTAATGCATAACAAGAATTGTAAAACTGTTAAGAATTATTTCAAGGTTTTAGTTAAAAACTGTCGACCTTTGAACAATAATATTTGTTTCCAAGTAGATATTAAACGCACGAAATACACACGTGTAAACAGGATGTTTCTTCGCAAAATTTAAACCACTTCAAGAGTGGTCCCTAAAAATTGAAAAATTCTTGATACATGTTACCAAAACTATAGCAATACTTTTCGTAATGAAAACGGATTTCATCTGAAGTGTACCTATTTTAATTTCAAAGAAGTGATAATTCCAAAGTGCCCATAATAATTTGATCACCCACTGTACACTTCCTCCAAGCTTCATTCCGACATATCAAAAATTAAGGAAAGTAGAGCAATTTAAAGTACAGCTTGTACTACTTATTTATATTTTGAATTCAAAGTTCTTCATCAACTTTTCCACTCGTAATGAATCGTCAAGAAAAGAGATACAATATACTTACATTAGAAAAAGAAAAGAATGGAATATATCTTCGAACTGTGAATTTGTGCAATGGACTTTTGATCGATAAACTGAAGAATAGTTTGAGCGTTAAGAAGTTAATTAATTATCTGCTTTCGACAAAAAATCGACCACGGTTCAACCTTCTTTTCGCCCTCAACTATCTTCCTGTGCAATCAACCCCCCCAGCTTTGCAACATAGTGTACCTCACACGATCTTCCCACGAGAATTCATTCGATCCGAAACTTGAACGACTCTCGAACTACCGGTTTCCGATCAGCTCCATCGACTCCGTTCTAAAAGGCTTAATTAACGAGCTACGAACTTTCTTCGCCTCGCGGACTTTCCACGCGCTTTTCCTCTTTCTCGAACTTTTTCCGTAACGAGACGAGAAACTGTGCCGTGGAAATTCCCAGAGATCCACGGAAATTCCCTCGAAATTCGTCGAAAATTTGTTCTATTTTCCCAGCTAATTAAATCGACGACAATAATAAATTAGAAAATTTTAAGATTAGAAGCAAAATTGGAAGGTTGAAAAATTGTAAAACGGGGAAAGTTAAGAAGATTGGAAATTTTCCAGATGGAGAAATTGAAAAACTTGATAAGTGAACTAGAAAATTTACGCGTCTTCGAGAAAATGGCAATTGGAAAGGAAACGTGAAACAAAATCGCCTTAATAATAACACAAAAATAAGAAATCAACGATTTCCTTTGCAAACGTAATAATTGCAACGGTTTCCTTCGCAAGTGCTACTATGTTTCCAGATGATTAAGTTTCTCTAAGAGGAAAATACAGAACTGAAAGAAGAAATTTAATATTTGTGAAATAATAAAATCGACTCGATCCTGCTTCTCCCAAATAAAAATGGAAAAATTCGAAAAATTGTTTAAATAGCGTTAAAACGAACCCTATTTGCGTATTGCCTTTATTTGTGAAACGAGAAGAGTTGATAGAGGAGCACTTTCTAGCAGTATCGTGGTTCATTAGCGATTAGCGGCGCTTCGAATCGTGCTGGTTTCCATCTTCTGTTCGAAAGTCCCCGCGGAGAGCGTTCCACTTGCGAACGGATCGGTGACATGTAATTTTCTCCGCAATATTACGCGGCCGCCTTTAATTCGACAACTGAACCGTGTCCGCTCATTTCCGATGAAACTAATCTGCATTTTTACCGGCCGCGGAAGAAGAGAATCGGGTAACACACCGGAAAAAGAGAAAACTATTTTCCACTTGCAAGATTATTGACACTCTAATTGAATATTACTACCTGCTCGTCGACGTTTTATTATGTAATTATTATGGTGTTACAGTACGTACGCGAGCTCCGATGCGAGAAGAAGCAGGAGAGTCTAACAATAAGGAAAGAAGGAAAGTTTGATGTTTGACCAAAACAGGTCAATACTACTTAGACTCGCTGCGTTGTTCCACTGCGCTTTAAGGATTACTATACCAGCCGCTCATGTGGCAAATCGATTAACTGCACGAAACGAAAAGTAAGAAAACTGATGAAATACGCATACAGTTTTTTTTAATAATCAATTTGAAATTTAAATGTAAGTAAACACTGTGGAATGTATTATTACTTGAATAGCTTTTATCTAATATGAAATACGTAAAATAATATATCCTTGGAATAAACGTTATTATTTTTACAAATTGTTAATTATCCCATGACCGAAAACATTTTTCTCATTTCGTGGTGTTAAACTCAATTGCTAGGGAAATTTATTTTAAATACAAAAAGTTAAGCATCGATCGAGTGAAAATATCTACAGCAAAGCTTGAGTTATGCTATTTAATGATTTTTCAACCCTTTAATTGCGTCTACTTATGTGGCACTGAGCCCAGCATCATAGGTTAATATCATATTATTTAGGGCAGGGGTCGACGAACTTATTTTGTAAAAGGGAACCTATCAGATATTTTTAGACATTGGGGCCACAGACTATTTTTAATACATGTTTACCAATCATACGGAATTGAAGTGCTTCTCTTTGGAAAAATTATTCCAAACTCACAGGCCATACGAAAACAAATGGCGGGTTTAGTCTGCGAGCCGTAGTATGCCGCCTTCTAATTTAGAGCACCCATAGCTCCTATTTTCCCAAAAATATCAAAATTACTAACAAAGTGGTTACAGAAAGTCTCAAAAATCTATGAAGAGCCTAGCTTTACTTTTACTTTGAATCCATATTTACGCTAGAACTACTACCGAGACCAAAACATACTTATTTACGCCGTAGAAATAAAATGGTAGACATTTGAAAAGCCTATGCGATTGAAGTACAATAAATCTTCATTTATATTTCTATTTCACGTAATATCCCAAAAACTGCACCGTTGCAAATTTATACACCTTTCGCGATAAATTTCTAACCAATTATTTTGGCTGCCTCGGTAATTCTAGTAGTAACCCCTGTAATTCTTCAGCCTGACAATTAATCATGCATTAATCGGCATCGAGCAATCTTTGTAAGGAATCGTCAAAATCACATCATCCGTCGAAGATTGGCGTTGCTCTCCGATGATTACCGATGACAGTTTGCTTGCGTTTTGCATAAGTCGTGTATGTTCGACCTATCAGTAATGAGATGAAGGGTATCAGGGTGAAGAGGAATGAGAAAAACCGGCAGGACCGACGAAACAGGTTCCCGGGTGCCCGGTTGCGCTCGTTCCGGTACACGTGAGCAGGAAAGTGGTAAAAGAGCCCTGACGGAATGCGTCTCGTGCAACCTTGAACGCGGTTGCATCTCGTCGCGTCACTGCTCGCGATAACAGCCCTTCGATGGGCACTGTTCCGAGGGAGGCGAAGTGCACCAGATGCGCAAATCGACTGTTACGAGCGGGATTCGATTAACAGAATTGGTATCGTACTGAAAAATTGGGAAAGGTTAGGGAGGTCCTTCAAAGAATCGTTGGGAAACACTTAGGTGCCACTGGATGCTGATTTAGAAGAAGAAAATGGATTCCGTGACAAAAGGAAGAGTTATTATCGTTTCTAGTGAAAAAATTAGGAGAAGCCTACGTTTATATATTTTTTCGAGGTTAGAGGATTAGTAAGAGCTATTAGAATTATTCGAGACATTTGGGTGCCAATAGGTGCTGATATACGTTTAATTAAGGAAGATGGATATCACGGTAAACGGGAGGCTTATTATCGTGTCTAGTGAAGGTTTTAATGAGAATCTGAGATTTTAAGGAGATCTCTTTTATATGTTGAATATAACGAATAAATTATTAATTAATTGAAAGTATACAACAAAGTCCATGTCCAATGTCACTTGAAAAGTTGTCATTTAAATAGAAACGCGTTTTACGTACGCTAGCACATCAGTTCGTGTAACAGATATAAGATACATAGTAAAAATATCGTATTTACTGAATTATGATAACTCCCATACTTTCTAATTACATTAATCACGTTTTAATGCTCAACAGCACATTTACCTTCTAATATTTATTTTTAAATGTTAATCGTAAAAGAATATACGATGTTTATGTGTTGTTGAAGTCCGAATTTAGTATCGAAAATTTTGTCTACTTACGATTCTTCGTACATTACTTTGCCATTAAATAAAATAATTAAAGTATCGGTTCTAGAGATATTGACAGTTATTAGGACGTCTACCCTAGTAGTTTGCGATTCTTAGAATCGGTGCCGACGCCTTTGAAACCGTGGTTTCCCCGTGAAATTAGAAAGTCGCTCGCCGATATTAGAGCCACAGCGATTACTGTTGATCCGCGATCGGGCCGCGGCAGATTCACGATCGGTATCTCTCCGTAAATCCTCCCATCCCGGATGGAGCTCTCCGGTTTCTCGTTTCCACACTCGCCATGGAAAGCAGTCGCGTGCATCGCCGCGTTTTGTATTGAAATGACACACGTATATCTCTACACACACTTTCACATTGTCAGTCGACACTCCCACCTGCAACCTAGTTCCTCTCCATATTTATATCTAGACCGCGGATATTTATACAAATGCCTATTTTTATAGAGAACGGGTAAAAGTATAGACGTCGGCGGAAAAATCTCAGACGTGCGTGTACAATCTCGCCACCAAAGGTGATGGAGCATGGTTTTTACCACAAATTTGGAAATAATCAGATCACTGAAGCATAGGAGGAAAATTCGTGTGAGATTTTATAAACAGTTTTACCGAATGGTAAATATATTCAGTACTCGTAATTAAATTGCGAATTTTTATGCATTTATTGGAAATTTGAGGGTGCGAAAAGGGAAAAATGCATAAATATACTTAATGTTCAAGATGACGTGCAAATTATTGCATTAGGAGGGCGCGACAATTTTCTATTGATATCTTGTTCCTTTAATTTTGTTAATAAAAATAGGAATGAGTATAATCTGCCAAGTTACACAAAATATCCAAAGTTCAGTAGAAGTTATGATATTTAGGGAATGAAGCAATCACCAACTTAGATGACAAATTACACGTATTTAAAACTGGTTAATTGATATGGAAAAAGTTCTGTGCTTAATAAAAAAAAAAAAAACAAATCCATAACTACAGACCTCAGTTTTAATTTTCATTCTTCGCGTACATCGGTACTCGTAAAGGCGTATTTGCAAGAAGCTACGCATATGCGAATTCCACTATGATCCTAATTAACCTGCACGGTGATAGCAACCGACGATGTGAAAGCATAATCGGACCTATTAAGCAGCGATACCCTTCGAACATTTTAATTGATAGATAGATACGCATCGTAGCGATATCTCATCTCTCGCAACTCTGTACCACGGTATAATGACCACGTGTATGGTAGTCGTGTTTTAAATAGTAACAGCATTATCCGCCACCACAACTTTTTGCGCTTATCGTCGGTAACGTCTGTTATCTAACTCCAGAATAAAAGCATCAGGTCGCGCCGAGAAACGACTCGCGCAAAGAAAATAGGAAAATTGAAAGGAAACTCGACGAACGGGTTGAAGAATATTGAAAAACGACGACTCGGGATTCAATAAACCGATCTTGTCGGTGGACGATTAATTGCTTCTGATAATTTATTATAGGGACGTGTTTCTAAACAAGCATCACAAGTCGTTTTACGCTCGCAGGTTTCGCGTACACAAGGTTTATGAATGATGGGAAACGCGGAGAACAACAGGTTAAAGAGGGGTTTATCGCGCGGAGAACGCGATTCTGGGCAACCTTGATAAATTATTTTAAAGGATCGGGAGGCTGCAAGGTTTCTGTGTAAATAGAGTGTCGCAGGAACTGGTTGAAGAGAAGGGAACAGAGGGAGAGAGAGAGAGAAAAAAAAAGAAGCGGAATATCGTTTATACAACACGAAAGTTAACGAAGCCTTGGGTAGCAATTACTTGGGAAACTTCGTGATGAAACAAATTTGCATCTTTGTTACCGAAGGGGCTCTACTGGCTCATTATTGGATTTTTATTTTATTACGCTCTTATAGAATGTGTGTTAACCTTCTTTTTTTTTTCACTAGTATTATTTTATCCGATTTGTATTAAATTAATACGGATAAGTAGACCGCAGATTTTTATGCAAATTCATATTTATACGAATGAAACTAATGAAGTGAGAACCAAATAGGGAGTAAACTAAAATGCAATGATTTAATTCTTATGGCAGTTCGAAGCTGATTTAGAAAATCAAGTTTTTCAATAATAGAGAATAATTCAATACAAAATGTATAACATTTATAACACTATCGAGATGCTAACAGTATCTCATGATGAGATACCGCATATAAACATTTAAATTAGATTTGTATATTTATTTATTTATTTAGAACTCGAGAAAGGAGGAATTAACAATAATTTAAGTACACATTAATCATTCATTATGGCGACTCTGAATCGTAGATCGATTCGTTTCAAAATCAGATATCCAAGAATCGATTAAAAAAAATCGACAATGGATTCGGAATGATCAATTCCTAATAAGAAATCGTTTCATTGTAAGTATTATCATTTCTACCGTACTTTGTGTATATTTTCTACGTATTTCCGTGTATTACGCGCACCTTGCACTTTTCCGCGCATTCCAGTTCTCCATAAATGCATCAAAATCCTCAGTCTACTCGCGAAAGCCGGAAAAGTTAATAGCAGAAGAATAAATCGCACCCGATGCGTTCGCGAACTTTACGCTAGTTCGGATATTTATTTCTGGCGTCTGCTAGGGCTCGCGTAAGCAGCAGCGCTTCGGTAGTTGCAACCAAGTGCATTTCACCGAGATTACGGGTGCATTGACACCGACGTCATCCCCTCGTCGCTCTTCCACCACTTTTCTCCGGCTGCATCTCCAGTCGGCGCGTTCGCTGCCTCTTTCCTCTTATACGTCGGAGGTCGATGACGATGACGAGATCCCCTCTCTACCCTCTACCATCCCCTCTGCCCGTCCTCATCGCTATTTTCCACCACCCTGACCCTGCACCCATTAAGCGAATGCTACATAACAATCGACACCGAGACGACCTCTCTCTTCGACAACAGACATTCTGCTTTATGGATCTTCTCCTTGGGGGTGGATTCTTGGAGTTGTTGCGATATTAAACGTTTAACATTAACCCTTTGCACTCGAAGCGTTTTTTTTTCAACAGTAAACATAAAGGAATCTTTCTTCAACAGATTTAATTTGCAATTTGCCAAAAGAATAAGCGAAGTTATTACGATTTGTTTTCGTCCGAAATATTCACACAAAAAGATGAAATTACCGAATTAAAGTTGTTATCAAACGATACGGGTAATTGTTATTTTAATCGTTTAACGTTTATTTCATATGAAAGAGAGGAAAAGTTGAAGTTATCGTATTATTCTACAAAGTAACCGCCTTGACACACCTGAGGAACTCCGTCCATTTATTTATTCATCTATGCATAATATTGTTTCATAATCCTATTAAAGTAGCCTTTTCATCGATGCTAGAAATAGATTTCAAGTAACTTTACTATTTACTGACACACAGCCAGTTATGCAATCGAATTTGCTAAATACCTAAACGCAGTCTTACGCTTTTGCAACTAAATATTCGCCCCCTTCCTCGCATTGAATCTTTCATCGACGTGTCCTTCCTCAAAACTTTCTTCACCTCAAACAGAAAGAACCAATCCTCCCCTTGGCTCATGCTTTTTGCAGCATTGCTACTAGGCAGACAAATATCCCCGCGATTCTTTACAGAGACGAGTGCCTTGACCTTTTCCAATGACTACCAACAAGGTACGACCCCTCTTCAGCAACCCCTTCGTCCGCTGAGATTCACCGAAAACCGTCTGCTCGCGAAATTCACGATACATATTCCCGGCAAACATCGGCGTCCCTTTGAATCGGCGAATCCTGAGCACCCTGACCTTCTTCAACGACGCCACGGGTTGAAAATCAACCCCTCTTCAAAGCTGTACTCTCGTTGCTCGAAAGGTTTATATATCTTTCTCCCCCTTCTTCGGTGTTTCAATAACCAATTCCATCAACACAAGTCAAATATACGCATTCCACGCGTGCAAATATCTTCATCTTTATTTGAAAACCCCTTTTGGGCTCTGAGAGACTCTTCGGAGCGTTTTCAGGTTGGCGAAAGTGGTCCTTGGTGGATAATTGAGGAAATTAAACGATTAACAGAAGTTGATTTCAGATAACGTAACGGAACACGAGTAAAGGAAAATCGATGGCAATTTCTTTTAACCCTTTTGCGGTCCGAGTTATCCAGCCAATCCATGATCGTTTAGTCAGCGTTACATAATATCATATACTTTTGTTTGATTTATTTATCGAACGGGAATCCCCATTAGCGTGTTCAGATAATAAAGCACAGAAAACTGAATCAGTAAGAATTACAATAGATTGCTTTATAATAAGGTTAACAAGTCTTTTCCGAATTGGCAAGATAAATTTGAAGAAAAGTCTAGAATTAGCTGCTGTGCAGAGTCTGGTTATTGGATCTGAATTTACATACCTCTAAGTAGAAATCGGTGGTATAAAAGTACGGTGCATAGAAATTTAGCGATTGGCATCTTACATGAGAAAAATCATGTCTGCAATAATTCTACGAGTATCAAATGGCAGTAAGTTTGGAGAGTACAAAATCGGGCCACAATTATGATCATTTGCCTCTATATCAATATTTCAGCATGTTATTAATACAGCAAGATATTTAAGTTAAGTATAATATTACTTCGAAATAGAACTAATTAGAAAGAAATGCAATGTCGAGTTAGTCTTCGAATTCGACATAGGACGGCAAAGGGTTAACTTCAATTTTTCACAAATTTTTAATCAACGCATCGAGCGGAAAACGTCAATGGAAACGTGTTTTATCGGACTTTTCGGCGACGCGCACTTCGTTCGATCGGTGAAGCGGCGTGTCGCGCACACAGGTGCACCCGAAGCGCATTTTTCCGCGGCGCGTGCAGCGTGATGCCGCATCACGTGTCTAGAATGTTACTTTCACTCGAAGCTCTGCGTGCGGCCGCGGCGCGGACCGTTTTGCAATCTAACAGCCGTTCGCCAAGCAAATCCGTTGTCGATTGCCCGCGGAAATCTCGAGAGACGCCAGGGAACGGCCGCTTCCAGCGGTCTATCGATCTATCGCGCGTTTTCCTAGCGAATCACCGCGGAAAGGTCGAGACTAACGTTTCTGTGCAACTGAATGCTGCGTTATGTAACGTCTATTTAATGATAGATACAGAAATGTGCTATTATGTCGGCAACACGCAGGTCGTTGGCCTTTGATGGCTTTGGAATCGAAAGGCTTATAACGAGAACAAACCTCTGTTAATCGTGTTCGTCGTGCGGAACAACAAAAAATTACCGGAGCTTTCGTAATTTTTGTAGAAATTTCAGGTTCAGGGGTTACTTGTAACGCAATACGGAAGTCGTTGACATTTTGATGGCACTGGAATCGAAAGGTTTATAACGGGAACGATCCATGTTAGTTTTGTTACGTTTACTGCGTTATCATTGACATAAAAGTGGCGAATCAATAATCAAAATCAATTGTTCTTGCTTTGTATATCAATAACGAAGAAGTCCAAGTTCGATTGTAGTAATTGAACGTTACACTATAATTCAAAGATATCCACAGGGACTCGTAAAATCACGTAGAAAAAAAAAACAAAAAAATAGGAGATGAACAGGTAATTACTAGCAGTCTCGCACACCGACGATAACAGTTAAGGTATGAAATATTTGTAACATCAACGCGACTAAAAGGAGACACAATCGGGCAGCCACTTTTAAATGAAGCGTCCTACATTTAATTCCTTACAGGAATCTCGGTACGTATCCTGAAATTGCAATTCAAGGAACTGCACCAAAACGTCCATTATCCTTCTACAAGCGCTAAACTATCTTCAGCATCAACTTCAACCGCCACTTCCGGTTTATCGCCATAAGTTTGTACCAGAACAAGTAAGATGAAGCACAAAGAAGAAGAAGAAGAAGAAGAGGGTAAAGCTCCGTGTCCAGGGAGCGCAGTAATTTTCTAACGAACCGCGAACGGGGTTCGTTCCTCGACAAACGGCCTGATTTATAGCGGCTTCCACGCGTTTATGGACAACAACGAACGGCCCGCGTACTGCTCTCGATCCAGTCGAGCCGGATGGGCGCAAGGACCCCGCTCGCCGGCAGACTCCTGGTGAAGAGGACTTGCGCGGAGGGGGCAGAGGGCCCCTTGCCACGCTCGCACGCCAGACAGACCCATAAAACGCTTTATATTCCTGCTCAAGGAGTACCAAGCCCGCGCCAGGCTATATACGCGACTTTTCTAAGCTTGCCAGCGCACACCGGCCGAAAAGGAAGAATAAAAGCCGAGTACGCGAGCGCGGGGTAATGCTCCGCAGTCCACAGAATCTGCCACTTGCATCCGAATACTATACTCCCCGCGTTTTATCTGTTACTTCGGCTAATTCTACGAGAAGTTAGTTACTCGCGTATTTCGAAATGTTAGGGTTTTTTTGGTGTTTTTGTGTTACTTTGGTTTTTAGAAGTTTCTCGTTGATGCGAACGGGTTTTAGGGATGGTAGCGCGCAGGTTTAACCGCGATCGAGTAAGATTTTAGGTGCAAATGAAACTCTGTGGTTAAATAGTCATGAGATATTAGGCTTTTGGTACTGTTTTATATTACTTTCGTTAGCCGGAAGTGATTTTTTGAAATTCCTCGAGGGGAAAAGGGAATTTTAGGGGCGAGGGTGTAGATTTGGGTGAGCTTTAAAGTGCGAAAGGGGTTGTATGTTTAAGTTGCGGAGATTGAGGGATAAATAAGAACGCATTATACCCAAAATATCAATTCTATATTTATACGAAACTCGCGGATTGCCGATCATTTCTGCGTCACGGCGTCTATACGACTGCCCCCGCCGAGCAGTTCCTTGTACCCCGTGGTTGCTACGCGGCCCCCGGTTGCCATGCGGATACGCGAAATCAACAATGGAAAAATCTTAAAATTTGGTCCGTTCCGTCTGCGATCATCGTGAGCTCGCCAACGGTCATCGCTCTCCCTGACTCGCTTTTATTTTTTTCTTTCTATATTTAGCCGTTCTATAGCCGCCACAGAGATTATTCCTTCGAAATATTGGGATTTGGGTGCTCGTTTTTTGTTACATTGCTTAGGCTGAAATGGTTTTTAGAGGTTTTCCCTGGGTAAAAACAAATTTTAGTGGCGAGGGTGTAAATTTAGATGCGCTTAGATTAATTTCGCTGAGAGTGCATTTAGGTAAAAATGTGATTGGATATTCAAACTACGTTAATTTCCCGGTGTTGCGAAGATTACAGTTTATTGTTTCTATCATCTACTTTGTGTAATTTTGCTTGAAAAAAAGCCCATGGAGGAAATCTAATGGAAATCGATGACGTAATTCAAGTATTTTGTAAAATTATTGCAAAAACGCAATTAAACTTCGCAAGATTTCTCCTATTATCAGTTAAGGAACAATATAAAGACTAATACACTTATCGTACATATAAATCTCATCAAATTTTGTAGGCGTGGGTGCAGGCTTGGGTGCACTTGGGTGCGCTTGGGTGATTAACAATAGACAGACCAAAGTTTCCACTGATTTCTCCCAACTACCTCCTCTTTATTTTCTCAAAACAATCTCTGAAAATCGAAGACCGAAGATTAACTATCATTGTACACAAAACTGTCCTGTTCCATCAACTCCTTAACACATAATCCAGGTGTATATTGCCGGTTCTGCGTTTCTTTGCACTATTGGCTATTAACTAATATCGCGCTCCAAACCGGAACGATTATTAGGTTAAATAGCTTCTAGAGTAATTAAATGAAATTGCTTAAAAGTAGCAGTAATTGGGATATCTACCCTATAACTTTCTCTGTTGTTATCGATGTTCAATCTTGCAAAAGCATGGTTGAAAAATTCTTAGATGCCCAGTAAGGTAGCATCAGGCCATAAGAGGTTTCGTATCGAGGAGAAATTACGAAGATTTTTGCCTTGATGAAATTGATGGTAGAGCGCAGGATCGCCGGGGACAGGGCAATCGATAATCCTGAATTCTTCCGCTATGATGCCTTTCCACGAAGCTGTGTCATTGCACCAGGAGAGGAGAGTCGGGTTGCATACAGAGTAGAGGATGAAGGGGCTAGGCACCCTCGTGCACGCATGCACAATGCTCGAGGAGGGTGCAACAACCTCCTCCACCTTGGACTAGGAAGAGAAGAAGGAGTCGAAGGAGAAAGACGGCGATTGCCGAGGCGAGAGAATAGTCTGCCAGGGTCTACAGTCGCATTTTCAAGCACGCGTTCCTCGTTACTGTGGTAGAGAACAGAGAGAAGAAGAAAAAGGGGGGAAGGGAAAGATCGTGGGAGTGAAACATTCTACTGGAACGTTGTGCTTGCAGAGAACGTTAAATTCCTCAAATTCGTTCTCTTCAGTTTGACTCCTACTTACCCTCTGCTTTTTATTTAACCCTCTATTGAGTGAATTTTTACGACGAGTTGAAAAAAATATACGTATATGACTGTTGTTCTATTCAAACGTTAAGAAAATATTGCTAAGCAATGTTATTTATTGAATATTTATGACTCTTCCCAAATGGGAACTTCGTGGATATTCAATTTTTAGTTCTTAATGAATGGAACTATGAAACATTTGAAATTAAGTTCCCAATCAGCAAAGGAGTGCAATAGAGTGTTAATTGGTAGTTATACGAATTCCAAACGGTGCAAACTGTATTATTTGGAGGGTAAATCTAGTGTTACGCAATGTATTACCGAGCTTTTTCAACAACCTTTTGTTATATTAAGTAATTTCATCGTTTCATCGTTGAAGAATTTTCATTTCTTTCAACGAAGAACTCATCAACTATACGAAATTCTATGATATTCTGCATTGCAGTGTTGCAATTCCCAAAGCTGAATCAAAAATTGAAAAAGCAAAATTGAAGTATACACGGGTTAATATTCGTTCAGTTATTCAGCCCCCGTGTAATATCTACTGTTGCTAACAAATTGCAATCCCCTAGGCGAACCAGAGACATTCAAAATTCCATTCAAGCACAATTTCGCATCCGCTACGACAAGAAAATCAAAAACTACCACGTAAAAAATTCACAAGAATCGT
Source organism: Eucera pruinosa (assembly GCA_028830335.1). Taxonomy (NCBI): domain Eukaryota; kingdom Metazoa; phylum Arthropoda; class Insecta; order Hymenoptera; family Apidae; genus Eucera; species Eucera pruinosa. Next base: position 12,760,508 of record JAMYCR010000007.1, read on the forward strand.
ACGATGTTTTTATTGGGCAACGAAAAACATTTGAAAAGAGTGTGCTACTTTGTGGAAGAACAAAGAAATATTGTAGCATCTGTAACTTGTATTCAATATATTTCAAATTTTTTAACAAAACACTGGTCGCATTACAAAATTGCTGTAGGTGTTATTTGATATTATATCGTAGAAAAACTGCATCTAATTAAGTCATGGAAATGTGGACCTTACAGCCAAGTGTTATTTTTGATAAGCTACACTTTAATAAAACCATTAAAAACTAATACAATTAATTGAAAAATTAATACAATGATGACACAAAGACTTATTATGTATTAGATTACGGATATTATATTAACAAAATTAAAGAAATAAAATTTAAATGGAGGTTTGTTTCGTCCTCGTTAAAATCCTGCGATTAATTGTATTATTTTCATTTTATAAACTAAAAGGTTCATCCCGTTCATATTCAACAAATAATTAAATAAATAAATAAAAAAAGATTCTAATGAGTTAAGCAATAATGAAACTGATTGAGGTGGTCATGTTAGCTGATCCACCCTGTACATATTTTCTACCTTTTTGTACATATAAATTCCTCATGAATGCATAAAAATGCGCAACCTACTCATTACACCGTCTATTACAAGCTACGGTCGATAAACCATGGAGGGTGGATGTTGCGAAATATTCATTAATTTCATTAGCGACAATAATCGATAAGAATCTTATGACTCACGCTGGCGCATAATGGGCACCGTACGAGCCCCGTGGACGTTTATCAGCGTTTAATTACACCGGCCCTTTATCATGCAGATTAGAAAGGTGTCGTTCGGGACTCTGACGCGGCTAATTAGCAGGCTGATTGATTCGATCACGAGTTCAGCGACACCGATCTGCCTGCTGACGATTGTCGTCGATACTATAATACACGCAAGCAGCAAGGGAATGCAGCCGAAGAAAGAAACCGGCGAGAACTTCCTACGATCCATGGACGTGCGCGTCGCATAAGTTATTGGCGGAATAACGTTCTACGAGACCTTAATGTGAATTGGTTCTTCCGTTCCATTCATGACACCAGGGAATCGACCCTTGGAGGTTGATCTTACGAATGCAGAGGAGGTGTAGAAAACAATTAAAGCGATATTTAAGTCTACGAATGGTTTTTGGAGTTGGGGTAATTTTCATGGGATGCAGCAATTGCTCACGCTATGAATAACACGTTGGTTGCCGTGGTGGTGGTGACCGGCGATGTTGCGATTAACTAAAGTATTCGAATCAACTAAACAATCACATTTCTAGAAATTTCACTGCGCGTGATGTTACAACAGCAATGTATAGTATCGGGAGTATCGTAGAAAAGATAAATAATTACATTTCTTAACGAAATAAATGTAATACATGCATAATTATAATGTATCCTACTGAAACAAGTGGCGGTCAACGTGTTAACTATTTAACACGTGCGGCTCTTCAACTATTTATCTTCGGTCTTTCGAAACGTTGCATTTTATTTAGCTATATCGAAAATAACACAAATATGGCTGCATAAAGTAAAATTTTTTATTAATATATTAGGTGTAGGAATCAACTGTCCTTTTCCCTTTTATTTTCTATTACATCAAATACAATTTTAACGTTGAATGATTGTTGAACTTTAAGTAACTGTTTTTCGTTTTCAAGGCAACTGAAAAACTCCTATTTTGAGTTGGATAATTCAATGTAAAAGTACCGAATTAATTTTGTATGATTAATACCCAATATTTAAATATTTAATATTGCGTTCATTGTGGCTCGTATGGAATATTTGGTTTTCACTTTATATAATCTGAAATTCAATATTTACTTCGACAATTTTTTTATTTTTTATTTAGTTACAATAAAACGATTCAGACTATTGTATATTGAACTTTAATATACGATGATATATGTTCTTCGATTAAGGCTCTTTAATGGAAAAGCTACACTTTTAATTAAATGCAAAACAATGTATATCACGATTCAACATTCCTGGATTTCATGATTCTACCGCAGTTCAAATCGTATATGGTGAAAATTCCAGTAGAGGAAAATACAAGTTACGGAGAAAGAGAGAGAAAAAAATTGGAGGGGGAGAGAAAGACTGGGGACAACGTCCTTGCATTAGGTCACGGCCTTGACATCGTTTCAAGGAAATCTCGGTAAACTACTAATCGCTATCAAACAGTTTCAATCACGCATACATGGCGCGACAAGAAAGTAATGAGATTGAATCTTTACTGGCGTACTTAGCGACGACAGTGTTCACAGTTGAGTGACAATAGAAACTCAAAATGGTTGCTACTTGAGCATCAGTAGACTGAGGGTTCAAGAAACTGCCACGATGAGAAATTTTATATTAGCGATACTTTTAACCCTTTCGAAACTAGTGGAAAGTCTTCGTCCCACTTGAGTGCACGGATTGTAACAAATATTTTTTAACGGTGATAGAAAATCTTTGCAAATACCTTGAATTGCGACTCAGCTTCAATGTTTAAACAGCTTCAAACTTACAATCGATGCAGCAGTTCTAAATGGTTTGCGATTCTTACCTGAAAGCAGAAAAGACACAAAGTTAGCAAGTCGATTAACTTGATATCGAAATTTGAAAGTGATATAATCATTTCTGATGGATTAGGCGAACTTCAAAGTCTTCCATCGTTCAGTCGCAAAATAATCCTCGACAACAATCGCGCAAGAAACTCTGCTTTCCTGAATTATCCGCTAATAAAGAAAGAAAAAAAAAAAGAAACAGATATAGAGGAAATGAAAAGGGTGTTAAGGGAAGAGAAACACGGAGAAAGAGAAAGATCGGCCAACGATTTAGATAAACATCGAATGCTCGCGCGTGCCTATTCCGCGCATAAATCTCAGCTAGCATGGTCACGCGTTCGACACAAATTATCCTGTTCGCAGTACACGTGATACATGCACAAGCAGACGGAAACGCCGGTAATGCCTGATTTCCCAATCTCACGTCGGCTTGCCGACCGGTAAAGGCTATCGAGGCCCATGAGCATACTCTGACTCATTGTCGGTTATCACGAAACTGGCAGTCGCCAGATCGACTCTCGGTTCAATGCACTTTCGCGTTGTTTTACCTGGTAAACAGCGGGGAATAGGTTCAGACGCTTGGAAACATTTCTCTATTGAATAACACGAGTGGCTGGCGAGCGAAGTAGCAGAGAGTTCATACTACATTGCTATTATTATTATCATCTTTTATCTCAAGCTTTGCTTGCGTTTCGAAGCTCTTGTCAAGCTTCAGTCTTCTGGAGTTTAATTTATTTTAATTTACTTTATGAATTTTCTTAATATTGCACATGCATCGATGATGACTGATTTCTGTAGGATTATGCACGTTTTCGGGGGTAAGTTTATAGCTTCTGGATTATTGGTTAACGCTTTTTCGTGTTTCCATTGATTTTGTATTTCTTCTTTATTATTGTTATCATTTTACTATTATTATTAAGGATGACTTCCGGTGACAATTTATGCAAAACTAGTTACCAACTAAATAGGACAACTAATCATACATAGTACTTTGTGTAACGATTCTTAAATAAACTCCTCTCTATCTCTATTTTCCAGGTTCGATTTCAGTAACTGAACATTACACTATAATTGAAAAGTATCCAAAGTGACAAGATCGTAAATCATGCAGAAGGTAAAATAGAGACAAGTAATTATTATTAACGATCTCACAGACCGACAATACTAGCTAAGGGTTAAACGGTCAATCACCGTACCGTTTTTCCCTAATCAAGTTTGACACCTGAAACTCATAACGTTTCGAACACGTAACTGCATAAGAACAGGTTAAAGGATAAATTCCGATTTTTCTCTGAAAAATGTCGCTTACAATCGTTTTACCTTACAATCGCGCAAAAATCATCCAGCAAGTTTCGAATAAAACGGGTTACCACCTCATCTCGCGCAAATTCCCCTCTCCCAAACAAACGGCGTGAAAGTTTCACTTTCGTTGAAACTCGCAGCTTGATTCCAAATAATATGAGTCGATTGGAACGGAGTCACGAAGTCGACTGACCTCCCACCCAACCCTCTCCCTTTCTCGTTGCGGTCGTTTCCCTCTCGTTTTCGCGAGCACGAAGGGCTGCGTTACGCTACGTGACACGGGAATCACGTTACGCCCATATAACACCGCCGCTAACGATCACGGTTAAACGAGCCGACTACGTGACTAAATCACGAGCCACGTATAGTCCCGCGAGTCATGAACGCTGTCGACCCTCTCTCTATCGCCGTTGTAAATACAGCACGAATCCTTTTCTATGCCGCTGGCGATAGCCGGCGAATCATGGCAAAGAAAAGTGCTCGTTAGCATTTCCTCGCCTACTGACACCCGTGGCGAACGTTTACCTTGAAGGTGAAACGATTAGGGTGATTTGTCGAGGCGTGGACAAGTTGAGGGATGGCGAAATAGGGGATGCTTCGAATTTCGATTCATCGAAGTGTAATATTACCACGCGTCGGTGTGGAACGTTCAAAGGCGATTCTGTAGAAACTCTTTAATAATGGCACGGTAATATCTCTCTTCGATAAATTGAACTATACCTAGATTAAATGTAAGAAAACATTTTAGCTTTACACGTCAGGAGTTTTACTCTTCGTTATTATGGTTCGTATAACTGAATTAATCGTGTAATAATCAATGTGGACAGGTTTTCCGAAGATCTAAACTTCTCCTCTTATTCCACATTCTTGCAAAATGTAAACAATAAAGTGAGATAATTGCCTTGTTTTTAACAATTTCTGGGCGCCTTCAAGCGAAGTAACTAGGTACAGGATTTATTCAAATTGTACAAAGTTCGTAGACAATAATCCTTTTGCAATTCCACTAATTACACCACAGAAATGAATAGCAGCAAAATCGCTGCGAACTTTCTAAACAAGCTAATACAATTTAGTGGTGGAAAAATTCTAATTTTACCGTAGCTATGAAAAAGTAATTAAATAGGCAAGGACACGCCGTGTAATAAATCTCTAATTACTACGGGGTTATCAATTTAAGTCTGTCTTACTTTCACGGAGAACTATGCCAATGAAATAATTTATGGCGACCACATTTCCCTACATTTGCCGGGTTTCCTAGGTAGAAGTAACACGCGAAGATTGCGAATAAATCAATCGGTTGAAGATAAGAAAACAATTTGCAAGCGGTACATATTGCCAGGAGCGGTACAAGGCACGTATTCGCAAGAATTTTGGTCGCGCGAGTGCCAGTTACGTAAGTTACGATCGCGCGAGTTCCGATCACGCGAACTGCGATCGAAGCTGCGTGAATTTTATTCGCGGCAATTTCGATTATCAGGTTTCACGAGACTTTCACGTTTTGTTTACTTCCAGATCATAATCACACGATTATAGACGTCTGTTCGTAGTATTGATACTTTCGCGAATAGGTTGCTGAGTAGGCAAAATTGGTAAAGAAATTTGGTCTGCAAGAAGTATCACATTAATGGCGGCTCTCATTGACGAGTGCAACTATTTTCGATATTAAGACATCATCTGGATTGAATAAACGAAGTTCCGATGATTCTTGCGATTGCATAGCAATTTCTAACGCGTTTTCTAATCGTATTCGTTAGAACTGATTGTTGAAATTGTTACAACTGGAAACGATTGCAAGACAAATGGAAAAAAATGGAGAGATAACTATTTTGCTAATCGTTAGAGAAATTTTTACGATGGAGAACGCAATGTTGTATAATTTGTGAAATTAGATGTTGATTATGATAGAACGACTTTCTTGAATAAATTTCAATTTGAATTTGTATAAAATTTAAATTATGAAATCAGCTTCTATTTAAATATGTATTTTAAGATTAAATATTTGCAATTTTCGTTGAATTTCGAAGCTAAAAGTTGTACCGAAAACTTGTATTGAAATCTAAGTTTTAAAACCGGAGATTTGAATCTCGCATTTAAATTTGAATGTAGAACTTCAACACCCTGTTTGCATTTAAATATCAAATTTGAATTTCAAACTTCAATCTTAAGTTTAAACTTTCAAGCGTCGAGTCTAAATCCCTATACAAATTTCAATCATTCGAAAGAAACTATTATATTACGGATGTGTATGCAAATTCATATTTTTATTAACAAAATTAAACAAATGAAACCTAAATGGAGAATTGCTTCGCCATCAAAATACAATAATTTGTATGCCACTTTGAATATTTTTGCATATCCTACCGCCTTCGCGTTTTTCAGTACATTTAAATTTCCCGTAACATCATAAATGTCTAAAAATAAGCAGTTTATTAATTACAATAATTATGTTCGCGAAACGTGCCCTTACACAAACTGTATTTACATAAATTCCGACAATTAGCATTGCAATTATCCAATTACGAATTTAAGAATGAACGCAGCGGTGTGCCACCGGCGCACAAAGTGAAGTAATTAAATAAAACGTTCCAGTACGCAATGAAATAAATCGAAAATTGGGGTCAAGATGGAAATTGAGATTACGAGCATACAAGCACGTTCGGATTATACGAATCACCCGGTAGAAGGACGACCGATTCGTAGTGGACTGAAACGCACGAATACCAAGGACGAATCGCAGCACTGCCCCACATTTTAACCGGCCAATGCACATCCGACCCCTTCTTGCCGATGTTCAGCCTGCTCGAAGGAACACACGAACCGCGCTTACATCGCGACCCGGTGATCATTCGACCCCGAGGATCGATTCTCGAACCCGATGGTTCCCAAATGACTTCCGGTCATTTCTCTACGCATACTCATTTTTCTCATCGCAGAAAAATCCATCCACTCGAGTGTAACTAAAGTGTTCGTACAAAAACAAACGCTGCCAGTATTTGCCTTCTAACAGAAGAGTAAAATAATCTATCACGCGTATGCGAAAGTTTTGGTCTCTATTTTTATAATTTTCCTTTATACGTATACCTATACTATATATAATATAAGTACGGTGAGTAGATTTTATATAACATTAGGTCGTTGAGATGGAACGGCAGTATTCGCACGTTGGCGAATTCGGTTTTGTTTTTACGAATTAGACTTGCTAATTACTGTGTACCGCGGTGTGCTAAATTCAAGCCTATCGTTTACTGTTTTAAATGTAAGATGTGTTTCGTTAAAGAAGTTAGGGTCAAAATTATTTAAATTTATTTTAAACGAAGCAGGGAAGAAATCCTAATTAAAAATTCGAGTAATTCTGTTGTAAGAGTTCGAATTGACACGCGAAGTAGAAGTAGAGTGAGACTGTTTTTATTTGAAAGCAGGCTTAAAAGGTGAGAATTAGATTCTCGAGAGAAGATAGCTTTTCAAGCGAACTAGCATGATCAAAGACTCTATATCAGCAGTTGGAAGGGAGGGACATGAGTTTTCTACGCTAATAGATACTATATTATAGCCATAACGAGAGCGGGAATCGTGGCTGCGAGACCGTTTAAATTTTACGGCCGTCTCTATTCTTCACGGCTATCGTATTTATGGTGCACCGCAAGAGAAACACACAGTTCAAAGAGGCCTGCGCGTCCGATCGAGCCAGCCATAAATAATTCTCATCGCCTGAATTCGCTCTGATTTATAGTTAATTCAACTACATCTTCCTTCCTAGCGCGCTGCTTTCCTTTCATGGATCTTGTACAAAATCTCACCTTGCACACCATCGTGACTTCAATAGCGATGTTTGAAAATTTACCATTGTTCTATTATTTATTCCCCCAAAGATCGATGCCAGTTTAGAGAGGAGGAGTTCGTTTAAATATAAATAATAAGATGTATTTTTAAGCCTTGAAATATTGAAAATGATACTAAAAATGAGTTTAGAATTTGCAACAATTCTAATGGACACAAGAAATGGGATGAATTACCGCAATAAAATGTTTAACGGTGAATCTTAACGCGTTACGAACCACCGTATTCGATGGAACACGTAATCTGGACTATGATTGGTCGAAGGCGAAAAAGAGGAACAGAGTAAAGGTCGTCGTTCATTTGTTAGCATAGCGCAAACACCACATCAAACATTTGTAGACAAATTCGCAGCATTGCATGCATTTTAATGGAAGTGCGTCCACTTAATAACAGTGCAACACTGACGCTCCTATCCATTGCTTCGATAACGGCATGAATATTTCACTGGTTAAACGTTGATCGCCTACTATTGGTATGATGCTCATGACGAGTCGTTTGCTGATTGGCAACGCGACGATAATTGTTTATAAACGTACGAAATTCACCCTCGCTTTTTCTTAATTTTACAATCTTGCGTACCCAGTATACTTTTTATATTATTTATATATAGTATATAGTATATTATTTGCTTTGCTATCATTTTCCTTTTTCATCGAATAATAACGATCCCACAGCCATTTCTTTAAAATATCTCATAACATCGTCGCCAAAGTATTCGCGTATTTGTTCTTTCGAATAAAACCACGTATACTTCTGAAAGTTTGCAGTTGTGGATGTGATAAGAAAGGATTGCTGTACTTTCCAAAACCAAGCCCAACCCTTATTCAATCACCCCTACCTTACAGTCCTCCCTATCTATGCTTGGCGTTTCGAAGGAGAAAGATCGAGATATCGGTAGGCACGAGCCAACAGTCTCCTATCAACATATCTACGAACTGGTGAATAGAGGCCAGTCCGTGTATATTTTCTGTACACGCGTGTCAGGTTGCGTTTTTACGTTACGTAGGGTGCGAGGTATGTGAGGCCGGCTCTCTCGTCAGATAGATAGATAGCGTGCACCAAAGAGATTGTATCTGCAGAGAGTTCAGAGACCCCGTTCTACGTTTGCGTCTACTTAAACTACTTGTGTAGATTTCACACGTGTGTAACGTGTTACCGCGTAGAAATTTTTACATATTCATGTGCGCATATATGCGTTCTTACGCCATGTTCCGCTGTTGTGTGTACGTTTCTCTGTTGTGTTCTATTGCTCGGCGCGAGTACCAGAACGCGTTCGCGAGCGATAAGCAGTAGACGACGCGTTTCTCAGCGACCAATAACAGAGGTGATCGGTGTTCGTGAAAATTGCTTGGTTATTCCGACTGACACAAAAGAATCCAGGCGTTGCGTGTACTACGAGCGAACTCAATACTTTCGTAAGTATATTTTACTTTATCGATTTAATTTGTGACACATAAGGGTTATTCAAGTTGGTCTGTTTCGTGGATTTCCTCCTTTTTTCTCCTGCATAAATGTTAACTTGAGGCACAAACACGTGAGTGTCATGGTTTCGCTTGAACTATGCTTCTTTGTATAATTGTACACTACTATTATTAATAGACTGCGGATGTTTATGCAAATTTACATTTTTATAACTACGATTAACGAAGCAAGACCAAAATGGAGGTTAATTGTACCCTCTACATATTATAACAAGTACCTTACGTTGGTTATTTCATATATTTTTACATGTTAAGCTCCGTGTGACTTTTTACATATTTCAATTCTGCATAAATGCATAAACACCCGTAGTTTAATTATTAACAATTTGCGTTCCTATTGTATTTTCTTCCTACTTTTGCCTATTTTCGTGATACACCATTAAAACCGTAGAAAATACGATACAATATTCCCAAATTATTAAATTATTCCATAAAACTTGTGCTCTTTGGTCTATAAATTACAAAAAGATTTGAGTGTTACGTTTTTGCGGGGGAAAAGTTTGTTCGCCGTTATGAAAAATAACTAAAAATCATTTCTCACGAAACACTTGTCTATTGAGTTCGTCCTTCGTATCCACAATACTTGTACTCGCTAAAGATGGTACTGTATATTTTAAAACTCCACAGTATCCAAGTAATAAACGATATAAGTTCGAAAATAAAAGGATGCGCGTTGCTCGTCTTTCCTGAAAATTTTAATTTTCCACATTCGCATCGTTTCCCGTTTCGACTCCTCGAGAGACTGCGCGCGATTAAAGTTAAACAACTATTTTAATAAAGTTAACGATCGATCAATAATCGATAGTTTTTTTCGTGAACCAGTTCATGTTCGTGAAATCGGCGATAAAGGAGGGCCGGTGTTGCATTAAAATTAAAATGGCCACGCGTTTAGCGGGAAGAAGGGTTCTCCGGTTGGTGTATCGATATTTTTAGCGACGTTCCGAACTGAATTGGAAGCTGAGACAGCAGGGGAGGAAGCGTTTAAATGCGCTCCATGGAGGAAATTATGCGCGCCCCGGGGCCAGACAGGCCGGACACCAACGGAAGATTGTCGGCAAAGATTTATTCTTACAATTACCGATAATGAAACGTAATGCGGCTACGGGATCGCGGACTAACTGGCCAACTGTCCATCCTTTGCCTCGTCACAAAGGAATGTAAGTTTGCTCGAAGAACTTAACCCTTTGCATACTATCTCGACTACCACTTTCGCTTTTACTGAAATATCCTTTTATCGTTTTCTTTGGTTAAGCATCAATTTTCTCATTTGAAAATTTCTGTAATACTAGACGGATGCAAAATATTCTGTGTGATTTGGAATTTTTTAACTTCACAACGAACTACCCTTCTTGCGTATTTGTGTCGCAAAATTAGGAACGAACTGAAATCCCTTCAAATTTCATGTTATTTAAGAATTTAAAGTGAACGGAATTTTCTTATGACACTTGCACTATTAGATGTAATAATTTTAGTGAAGATTATAAGAATTGAATTTGAATATATTTCTGATAGGAATACTGGACGATTTCTGCTTCAAAATTTAAATAGTCCAATTTCTCTTCAAATGTAATTTATATATCGCGTACTTTACATATCCTTGTTGCAGTAGTTTCACGAAATTTTGTACAAAATCCTATACAATCAATTTGCAAATCTTTATGCAAATTCCTATTTTTATTAATAAAATTGAAGGAATGGAATCTGAATGGAGGGTTGTTTCGCCCTCTAAATAAAATAATATATATTTTACCTTGTATACTTTGTATATTCTCGATTTATCGCATTCTTCCCCAATTTTTTACATATTTAAATTTCCCATAGGTAAATGCATAAACATTCGCAGTCTACCGATTGCTAGCAATAATAATTTATTAAGATAGTAATTAGCTGATTAAACAAGTTTCTATTTATCTTCCACTTCTTTACCTGCGTTTATAAAGATACGAATTTCCATAAAAATGTGGACAAATGACGTGGACATTACCGTAGTACAAATTGAAGTGATTAAGCTAAACCAAATCGAAATAAGATAATAATGTTTACCAATACTAATATCTAATTGTATAGAGAATAAATTAATAACACTACTAACAACATTCCAATGGATAATCTTTGAAAAATTCGTGAGGCAATGGGTCAAGTTGCATGGCGTTAAAAATGGTTAAAAATCAATGCGTTAAAATCTTTGCGATCATCCACTGCGCCAATATAAAGTGATTGCACGCCGCGATGAATTTAAAAGTCGAATGCTTGTTCCGTCTGATTAACCTTCATCGATTCGTGCATAACCCTGGAGTTGCAATTCGCTCGATTGGATTAGCGTGCGGATCCGCCTTAAGCCCTCGGGTTCCCACTGCCGGATCCCGTCGATCCTCCGTGATTAAACCTCTTCGAACGCATGCATCAGCCCTCCCATGGATTACCGTAAGTGCAAGCAGTATTTTTATGAAGAAAAACAGCTTCGGTTCTGTTTATTCCACGGCAAATCTACAAAACCTATACTTTTAGCCTTCGCTATTACACGTTTTGCAACTTTACATAGCTACTTAAGATTCAATACTACGGTTTTTTTTACGCCGGAGTCACACGAGTGTCGAAAAAAAAAAAAAAACGGGCAATCTTAGGTCTCTCCTTGTCTTTCTCGCTGGGAGAACGAAAGAAAGATGTGTGATTCCGCCCTTAACTCTTTCACTGAGACGCGGTATTGGAGGGAGAAGAGAGGAATTGTTATAATTAGGAACACGTGCATAATTTACAGGTAGAAAATATTAGGTGTGCCAGTAAGTAATCCGCAATTTTGTAAATAGATATAATTTAGTTTTAAAATATGCTAGCCAGATATAAAAATAAGGTAATGAATTTATTTTATCAAATGATCAAGCCTCCTCTTGAGTAGGAAGTGAAATAGTTAATATAAACCAAATCGAAATAAAGTCATAATGTTTACTGATACCGTTATCTAATTGTATAGAGAATACATTAATGCTTTTAACAAATCTCGATTTTTACAAACAGAATTTATAGGAGTAGAAGTTACAGCTACTTGCCTTCTATTTAATTCTCTGTTATATTTACAAACAGAGAAATTTTATAAAAAGGGAAAGTTAGAATCGTAAATGAAATTTAAGTTAAAAAAAAATAAATACATTCAAATTAAGTGCTCTAAAGTGTGCGTTCTAAAGAAGGCACTCCTTTTTCCCTGCTCGCTCATCCCGAAGAACTCCAATTAAAAGAGTTAACAAATTTTTTATGCCGCTCATGAGGTAGCAGGGTTTAGGAAAGAAAATTAGACTTCGGCTCGCATGAAGTATTCAACAGGGGATTTGAGTACCCACATGCCGGTGCACGCTGGAAAAAGAAGAACTTGACTTCGCAAAAGGCAAAGGAAGTGCTTTTCAAAACGGGACTCTCACAGTGGGAAAAAATTCGCAAAAAACTTCGAATGGATTTTTACCCCTATGAGACGTCAGCAGGTTTACAAAAGTCGCTTAAAAAAAGCGGTTGCAATAGAATAGGCTGCCAAGGGATTAAAAAAAGGTTGGTACCAGGAAAATTCCGAAAGTCCAAAAGGTTTGAAAAGAACCTTTAGATCGGAACGATGCTTCGAAAGGAAATCTGTGTGGAAATAAAGGAGATTAAATACTAAAAATGTTAAATAAAGGTGAGAATGGAAGAATTATTTGAAAATTGAACGGAGGTAGCTTCGTGGATATTTTTCTTTCAGTTGGATACTTTTCATCTATCGAACAGAAAAATTACAAGTGCTGAATTATTTCTTTGTTGCACTGCGAAAAAAGGAAATGAAAACGACAAGAATGAACTTCTTTTTATAGCTGTGTATATACGAATCTATTTGAGAACAGTCATAAAATTCCAAGGAATAACATTGTTTATCAATATTTCGTTATCTATTTCATTACCATATTAACATTTAAATAGAACAACAGCCATATATATTTTTCTAACTCGTCATCAAAATCCATGCAATAGAGGGTTAATAATTATGTTATCCATAATACAACTAAAAATGTGTTAACATCACAACCTACGTTTCTTATTCTACCCAACTAGTACTTTAAAATATCAAACGCAAATTCCTTTCCCTCAACGACATAGTATACTCGTATAAACGCGATAAACATTAAAGGGGTTAAAGATGAACGTGAAAGGGTGCACCCCTCCACCCAAATAATCGCTACCGCCAAATTTAAAAGAATCCATCGAGCTTCTCCTTCGCGAAAAGCAAAACGAATTGCCGAGTAACCTAACAAACGTCTACTTGCAGGAATAAAAAAAAAAAAAAGAAGGAATGGTGGATGAGAAAGTGGGAGCGGAACACGTGGGACGATTTAGCGATGGGTGCAAGGACGCGAGCGCTGGGTGCCGGAAAGAAAAAGCGTATAGCTCGGCGCAATTTAATCGGGGAGATCAGGTAGATCAGCTGGCGGAGGCAGGGAGTCTGGGGTGCATGTTAGGTTGGTCGGTCGCCGTGCGGATATCGACCCCGGGTTCACCGACCTTTCTCCGCCACCATCGACCCCTCCACCTGAGCCTTCCGCCATCCCTCGTCGGCCATCCCTCCCTCCCACCAGTCCCAGGCTACCTAGCCTACACCCAAGCCTTCTTCTTTCGCTCTCTGCTCTGCCACCCTGGCCCGCCAGCAGCTCTCAACCCTGCCAGATGTCCTCAAGCCCGGCACCCTTCATCGATCCACCTTGCCATGGGTGCTGTTGTCTCATCCACCTTACCATATTTCAAAATATTCCACGATCTTGCGGGTTCTGCGTTTTGGGGCACTTCTGGGGAATTTCGCAATTTTAAGACGGCGCATAGGAAAGTGCATGGAAAACTGTTATAATATAGGTTTGGGTTCTTGAAACAGTTAAGGAGAACTGTTATAACGGAACTTAAATTTCGGTTTAATATTAAGTTCTTGTAATAAGCTCTCGTGTGGGTGCTATAACCGGTATCTTTTAGGTTCTTTATATGTAGATTCTGGAACGGTTTCGAATGTATATAATGTGAATAGGGTTTGTTAACTTTACTGTTCGTAACGATGAGATAATCAGATGTTGATTATCTTGTCAAGATATTCGCAAACTGAAAAGGAGAACGCGTTCCAAATATCGATCTTAACGTTATGTTAAAAAAAAACATCATTCTGCGTTCCGAACTTGCTGATATCAATAAGAACGTAATATATTTTTACTAGTCGCAATTTCCTTTCATATAAACGCATAAAAGTCCTTAATTTACGGATGAAGCTTCATGGCGATGAAGCAACGGCGACGAAAACTAGAAATTACATTAATCGGATTACAGACTTCGTTTCCTTTTTCCCTGAACCAAAATTCAATTAACATTTCATGCATACCTTCGATAATAAATTACGATCGTACGATATTAAATGACCTCTTTGTTTAACCATCGAACGTTGAAAATCTTTCTGTTTGTTAATCGAACTTATATTTCAAGCCTCTATAATTTAACGATTCGAATTAACAAACCGAGCGGAATCGATTGCCAGGAGCTCGGCTACTGAATTTCAACATTCCTCTAATCGGCTAGACATTTTGAAACGCACAATTAAATACCGGCTGTGTGTTCTATTATTCTCGTAAATTCAATCCTATTGCCGGTTGCGAACCTTTCCATGCCAGTTAAAAGTCCCGAGCTCGTTATTAACGAAAGCGTTCGCCGCAGAGAAAGGATTAATGGACTCGATCCGCGAATATGTTTCGCTATCTATCGAAAACACCGCTGTCGGTTTCCCAACACCAGCAACGAAAACCGTTTCCACCGGATTGCCCACGAACACGCCGCGGCTCCATGGGAACTCGCCGTTAGAATGCGCGTAGTGATCGGAGCTACGAAATTTCACAGTGGTTTGAACCTTCAACGTTGCTTTTTCACCCTAAAAATAATTCGAAATACAAAACGCCAACTAGGGTAGATGCACCGATGAATAAACCCTTAAGAAAAATCGTTGAAAAGGTTGAGTCTCAAGGATTCGTAGCGTTAATGAATATTCGGATAATTCTAACCAGGTTCTTTAACGTCTAAACAAAAACATTTTTCGAGGTATCGAGGAAAATCTACAGTACTGAACGAAAGTATCAAAACTTTAGCACGTCAATAATTTGTACATAAATCGATGAATAAATACTTTGCTTAATGGGCAACGGACATTATATAATTTATTAATAATGTTTAAGGATATCGTGGTATTTTTCTACCAATAAAGAAAATTCTAAAGGAACTGTTCTGTCGATAATTATTTCTTTAATGTCGCTATAATTTTATCCAGTATTGTATTTTTCATTCCAACTTCGAGTGATGTTTTCATCCCCTATACATGGATGATAACTGATAACAAAAGATACGAGTGAAATATTTTATTAAAAATTACCTTGGCGCTAAATTTCATTAAAATCGTTAATTAAACCTTCCTTGTTAGAGTGTTCGATACTTTCCATAAACATCTAATCAATGGATTATAAAATCCTCCCAAAAGTCGACTCCTTGCATTCGCGAAAATATAGACCGAATAATCAGCGAGTAGCGAATTAGCGAGAGCCTAAATGGGTCAGTTTACGACAAGTTTTCGAGGTGGATTATTTCGTCGACAGTTTAGGAGGCGATTCGCGAGCAAAGGTAGTTAGAGTCCGCGTTTAAGCGCTAATAGCTGGAAGAGACCGTGGCCTGTAAAACACGCAAAAGTGAAATTGTTACGGAGGGGCGTGTCTTTCATTCGCGGCGAGTTTGCATCCTTTAAGTTCTGCTCGCGCAATAAAAGTTTACGAGCCGGCGTGTTCCCGTATCCACTTGCCAAACCGTTCCGCCATTATGGTCCTGTGGAGGACGTTCTCCAGCAGCTCCACAGCTGCGCCATTCGCGATTTTTCGAAGCGGTTAGTCGGTAACAGCCAAATGATTATACAAACGAATCGTTTGCAACTAGTAATGGAAAGTTGCAAAACGTTGCGATTCAATTTAGTGAGTATTTCTTTTAAACGAATGCAAGCAATGGCTTGCTTCTTCAAAAGGATCAATATTAGATTGCTCGGAAATAAATTGCAGCTCTCTGTAGTCTCGCATTTACAGCTTTGTGTACTGCGAATACTTAATTAATATTTATCATGCGATATACCATTTTAACTATTCGAGTGCTGTGGTCGTATATGTATATGCAATCGATTTTGAATATGATCCATAAAGTTTACCAATTCGGGTCACTTAAAACGATGAAGGATAAATGCAAAATACAATACGGCAAACATGAATCTAGAAACATTACCACAAAACCGTATATACACGTTAATCGAAAAATAGATCTAGAAATGCGCTGCGACTTCCTAAAATTGCTTTGCACCCAACGGTTAAAACGTAGTCGTCAAAATACTGAATTACACTGCATTAAATTCATGTCCTTCTTCCAGTTCTTTCCTACTTTTTAGATAACAAACAATTTCAAGTGTTTCAAGACGCCAATTCTGTTTTTAATTACCAAAATTAATCAGCAGAAGTGATCCATAACGCGATACGTGTAAATTTCTTGAACACCGATAGGGATAAAAGGGTTAATATTTAGGAAGGAAGTAAAAATTACCTTTGACAGGACTTAATATTTTCCCCGTAGAAAATTTGCAGCTAAAATTACCTACAAGTAAGGCGAGCTTATTCGTACCAGACGATAAATAAATAAATCTGTAATGGTATGAAGATAAATGTTCATTCATTCTCTTTTATAAAAGATCACGGTGAATTTGCAAAAATGCATCGGTGTAAAATCCAATTTTTACAGAAACTACGAATATGTCATTTCGACCGCTTCGGTAGTTTGCAACGTTAACTCAACGTTATCGCGCCTAATAGGCAGAAAAAAATAGGAGAAACATTCCACGTGTATTGGGAAACGAGCACACGCCTTTGAAGGCAAGAAATCGCACGTACGTATCTTTGCGCCGATCGTTTGTCTCCGTGATTATTAATTCGAACGATTTTGAATGAAATAACGGTTGATACCAGTTGTCACGGCGTTAGATAAGGATATTTATTTGGCGTGTGCATTTTATGACGGAAAAATGGATAAAAAAAAATGGAAAACAAGAATCGCGAAGGAAAAATGGGCAAGAGTTCCACACGGACAGACGTGGAAAGGTAATTAAAATACAGCGTCCATATCGCGGCGGGTAATATTATCGAGCGCATGTAAATTGAAACACGATATCAGTTAGCGATACTGTCTGCAACGCATATGCATTCTCATTACGGCTACATTAAGCTTGATTCAATTATACGATACACCGATTGCGCAAATGATCGGCGAACGGCCAGCATTTTGTTTCGAACCTATACGAACAATTGCAAATATCATCCAAAACGAGCGTCGTTGCGTTAAAAATTATTAGCTTGTTTCCTGGTAACTGTGCATCCGGAAACAAACAGCTCCAATAAGTGTAGAGGAAAGTTGGACGAAACGGGGTAGTTTGACGAAATGGGGAACTTTTGCTTCTTTCTTTTTTAGTAGAAACTTATTACAGCTCATTCATATGATGCGGTTTTTTGACTGATTCGGTAAAATGATCGAATATTTTGTTACGGTAAAGATAAACGATAATTGTTTTTTGTTCAGCAAAATTGGTTACATCAACAAATTGGTTGAATATCGAATCTTCTTTACGAAAACAGAAGTAAATGCGTTTCATTTATTTAAAATTTCCAATTTAATTCAAAATGCCGTTAAATATATATTTCGTATAGAACATGTTTCTCGCGAGACAAAAACGTTTGCTTCTCAAAGGATTAAGTGGCAACATCTCGAAAGTGAAACATGTGATTTATGACAAGAGCGCGAATTTATATGCATTTTAAGGAATTGAAATATGCAAAAAGGTACGAAATGAATATAATATGAAAGGTTGTACATAATATTTAAGGTAAAATACGAATTATTCTACTTTAGCGATGAAACAACCCCCAGATTATTTAACCCTTTCGCTAAAAAAAAGGCATATAAATACACCCTCGAAAAATGGGCAATCATTTGCTAAATTACTACCAAACATTCTTTAATACATTACGCAAAGTATTTAAGTATCTTTGGAATTCTACTATTTCTGTATCGATAAAAACTGCCCCCACCTATGCATTAGGAACCTTTTTTTAATTCTAAGGTGCCGTAGTGAAAGGGTTAAACTGTTTCTTCGATTTGATTCATAGAAATATGAGTTTGTACAAAAATCCGCATACTATTTACATCGTTTCGACTTGCAATCACAAATATAACGAGATGCAATACAATTACGCAGTATACGAGAATAATACAAGAAGCGCAGGATTTTTCGTTCATCCCAATATTTGCGTTCATTCTCGGTGTATCGCAGAATTCATTCATGAAACGCGTCTCTAGATCGCGTTCACTTGAATCATTTTTCTATCGATAAACACGGCAAAGAAACGATCTGCTGGAGGTGGTGACGTTAACCGATGCACCCTATATATTAGCATGTAAATATATGTAAATACGGGAGGCAAGCGCGTCTCGAAGGAGACCAGGGTTGCCAACTCGATTCGCTTGGCCGCCATGTTACGTAATTGTTCGTTGCACCGCGGTTCCGTCGCTTTCAAACATGAGAAACATCGAGACACTCCGTTTCGTAATGGGTCTTAACCTCTAATGAGCCACGAATTTCGCGTGATCCCTGGACGGATGAAAACCGACGCAACGGTATCCCCATTCTTGCTCCGCCGCGAGACTATCTTGTGCTTCGTGCCGTTGCGAGATAGCGTAATCGGTTGTTGGAATACCAGAACCTTCCTATTATGGAACGTTATGCTTACGGAATGATAGCGATTGATTTGAATGGAATTGGAAGCATGCGCAAAGAATTAAGGAGATATATAATGTCGGAGAACAAAGGTGCGCGGCTAAAATTCAACCCTTTGCACTCGAGACTATTTCAAGTGAGAATTGAGTTGTTTTTTTTTACGATTACATAAACAAAACTTTCCTGAACAGATTTAATTTGCAATTTGTTAAAAGGATAATTGAAAACGCATCATATCTGTTGATTTAATCGTGATACTTATTAGAAGATTGCAGATTTGTATGCATTTATAAGAAATTCAATTATGCAAAAAGGCACGAAATATAAATTATTGTATTTCGAGGGTGAAACAACCCTGCATCTAGATTCTATTTCTTTAATTCTGTTTATCGTAATATGAATTTCCATAAAGCTCCGCGGCCTATTTATTACTTTCCAAGTGCTCCTTATCGCTTACTAAAATTTTATCAAAGTAGTCTACGTTTTTGAATTGCGTAACGTTGTACGATAAATCTCCCACGCATCTATTTCCCAGTCGTAAAATAACAAATGACTAAGTCGCGCCGTATCAAGATGGCAGCTAATCGAAATATGGGACGAATTTTTCAGCTCCTTATCCGGAGGCCCAAATCTCACGATTCTGGGTTCACCGAATATTTTCCATTTAGTCTTCGGCACGAAGCCACGCTGATATTGCGGCCGTGAAGCATACTACAAAGTTCTTCCCATAAAATTCAACTGAGAACTTCAATTTACGAAGAAGACTCGAGACACGGTCCGACTGTGTCTACCGTGTTCGCGTGAGAACCGGCATCCAAAAAACCCTCCTGCGGCCAACTATAATAACACGGTTGCAACCGTACAACATTACCTGCAAAAACGGTAATTTACCAAAAGCAGCCCAACCGGATGACCACAACAATGTGGTTAGCGAAGCAAAAAGCTAGCCGAAACGGTGCTACAAGCGCAGTCAATCGTCTCTCTCGGCGAGCATACTGTTTGACGAGCAACAACCGGCGCACCCTCGAGGAACTACCACTCCCACGGTCTCGATTATCATTTAACCCGTTTCAATATGTCGGTATTTGTCTGCCTCTTAACATGCCGCGACGCTCGAATGCCTGGGATTCCTGGAAAGTTGCAATAGGAGAACGTCAATCTTCCAAGTCGAGTTTCTCTGTGGTTTTCTCGCATCTCTAAAGATCTATGGATCGGCGGCGTTTCGCGTTGAAACGGACGCAAATATGGCTTTCGGCGTCGAACACGTGAACATGATTTTGCGGAGCTTTGGGAGGAAGAAATCTCGTGGTTTGTCTAATAGGAAGAAGAGCCTTCCGATGAAAGTAGAGAGATTAGAACTTATGAAGTGTTATAAAAACGAGCGTTTAATTCTACGTTATGCGAGAAAGAATCAATTGGTAATGATTCAGATTTTGAGGTATGGCCATAAACGTACATTAGAAAAATAATATTAGTAACGAATTAGCATTTTTAAACCTGTATAGTATCAGCAAAAATAAACTTTGACATTTAAATTTATTATAATATATA
This sequence comes from Eucera pruinosa, assembly GCA_028830335.1. Taxonomy (NCBI): domain Eukaryota; kingdom Metazoa; phylum Arthropoda; class Insecta; order Hymenoptera; family Apidae; genus Eucera; species Eucera pruinosa. The sequence continues at coordinate 12,781,061 of JAMYCR010000007.1, forward strand.
TATATTTTGTTAACCAATACATTCGTAAATTAAACAAATGTCGCAAGAAATGTCTAATTTAAATCAAAATAATACAACATCACTTGGACAAAATTATATGACACTATCCCTTTTCCAATTAAAAAAAAATATACACAACTAATCAAAAGTGTTACTTTTTTCCAAATATTAATAAAGAGTAGACCCCCTTCATTTTGTACTACTTTAATCATTTGATTTGCCAAGTTATAAGTTCGGTCCAAGTCTGACCATGCACGCAATTTACGATGTTTCCTATAGTTGAGTGATTTATCCTGTACTTACAAATTAGTCGATGTATCCATTAAATTAACCCCGTCGTTGCGGTAACGGATTGTAAATAAGTCGTTCGCCAACGAACGTGTTAAACCATCGGTATCCCTCGATACGTTCCCCCCCCCCCCCCCCCCGCAGCTCGAAAAATTACCAGACTCCACAGCACTGACCTACGGTTTTTCCTGCGGGAGTGCTGTTCTACCCTCTCCAGAAACCAGACACCAAGAGAGAGAGTATGCTAGAGCATGGGGGGCAGAGGGCCGAGTCGGGCAACGCTATAGACGTCGGGACGCTATCCGGTCGATACAGGCAACCAGCAGCAGACTAGGAAGTAAACCCGGGCATCAACCTCTGCCTACCACCCGTCACCCTTCTCCGCAACCTCGCGCCGGACGGACGCCGGGAGGAACCCCCCTCGATCTCTCGAATTCGCTCTCGTCGCTTCGACCGCGGGTGCAACGACCTCGCCCCGCCAGAAATTTGGATCTGGAGCGAGCGGCTGCGAGACCAGAGCACCGCAACCTGTGCCGTGCATTTCGTAATTATCGACAAGGGAAGGGGTTAGCGAAGAGGGGAAGATCCGGCGACGATGGTACAAAGGGGTGGAGCCCTGTTTCCGCCGTCGCAGACCTGTCTCGCGAACATCTTTCGCGATATTAACCAACGTCAATGGCGCTATTGACTTTGCTGTTCAGATCGTGACTTCGATAAAGGGTAGATGCCGGGGGAGGACGGATAGCGATAGGGTGAATCGGGGGTGAAAGGAGACGTTTTTGATGTCAGGACGGTTTAAAAGAATGGGGGTAGTTTGGGTGGAAACGAGATACAGAATAAACCTATCGTCTTATGGGACTTCGTGTCACCGTGGTTTGAAACAACGTAAAAAGTCAGACTTTTTGGGAAAATATCTTGCTTTTTATTAGTCGACAGGCAATGTAAACACCTGTAAAGTGTTTTAATATGTTAAATACGGAAGCGAACGCAAGACTATAGACTGTATGCAATTGGAAATGTAAAAATGAAAATGGTAAATGGGGTTAAGTAGTCCCAAAACCCTGTGACAGAAAAATACATTGGATGATAAGTCTGTCCTTGTACCACGTCTGTGGTTTGGGTAATATTGGGGTGGGTTTATAGGTGACGTTGGATAACATTAATCTACCCCTTATCCTACCATTGCTTTGCTACTAACTGTGTTAGCCTAATGCTGATCACTGATTTCATACCGTATCATGAACAAATCATTTGACACTTATCGTCACTTCTTTATTATAAATAATTGTTGGCTCTTATTCGTTGCATCTTATACAAAAAAAAAAAATTCGTACTGCAACGTATGAAAGTCGTCGCAAAGGGGTTAACTTTTGGTTTTGGTTACTTTCAGTTGTTCGGATAGGATTGTTGGATACTTCTGCAAAACCAATTTACTACATTGCAGCAGATTTGTATGCAGACTCATGTTTTCGTAAATAAAATTGAAGAGACGGGACCTAAATTAAAGATTATTTAACCTCCTAAATATTATAATTTACACTGTAATTGGAATACTTTGAATATCTTTCCATATTAGTTGCATTCTGTGCTTTTATGCAAACCTAAATTTCCCATAAATGCAGTCTAGCAATTACGAAACTCTACAAACGACTACAAAAAGTATTTGCACACCACTGTATCGTTGCATTTAAGAACCACTTAGTTACATTTAACTATACCAAATTTTTTGTATCACTCAACGTAAATGTAGTCGCATAAGGTATCATTAGCCAATAGAAAATTTACCTTTAATAATAATTAAATCTGATTAAGCAGTACTTAAATGTAAAGATACAGCGTTTCACGAATACTTGTTCTAACCTCTTTAAAATGATCGAAGAGTATGATTTTGCAATTGGCGCCCTTTGTAACGTCGTTTGTATCCATTGCATCACGTTCCATCGTAAAAGACTGCAAATGAGAGGAACGAATGGAGGAAGGCCAGCATAAATCACGCTCTCTTTTGGAAACTGGAATCGATGGAGGACTTCGCGATTCTTCCGTCTCCGCATAATAAAAACGTAATGTTCCGGTAAAAGCAACTCCGTCTTTAGAGTAAAAAGGGAGAAAGAGTAAGAGTAAAAGAGGGAGAGACGATGACGAAGGCTCGTTAATCAGCGGACAACAATTTGGGACAAAATGTTGCATCCATTAAAAGCTCGGTGTCCTGAGTTACGGAGCAGCAGCGAGATTACCGGGCAATATTTATACTTGAAAGAGGAACCAGCCAATACGGAGGCCGCGAAGCTCTCCACTCGTTAAAATCCTTTATCTTGAGAAATGGGTCAAACTGTTCGGACTTTCCATCTTCGATGAAGTAACGCGCAAAATTATTACAAATTGAGATTGCTATACACTTTACTAGTGCTCAGCTTCACATCAGTTTTACTTTGGACCAGAAACTTTTGGTTTTTCGAAGTTTTTTTGGTTAAAGTCACAGGGAGAAGCGAACTAGCAAATTCGAAGTTTGGAAATTCGAAAGTTTCAATATTGAAATGGTTAGAAGTCTAAAGGTTCAAATATTCAACGACTTAGAATATCCAAAAGCTTACGAATTCAAAGAGTTAGAAATTCAAAAGCTTGCGAGAGCTCGGTGGCTTGAATATTCAAAAGCTTGGGAATTCAAAGGATTCAAATTCTGAAGATTTGGAAGTTTGATGGATTGAAAATTTGAAAGTTTGTAAATTCGAAGGCTTGAATGTTCAAAGACTTGAAAATCTAATAGTTTACGGATTCAAAGGGTTAACAAATTCAAAAGCTTACAAATTCCATAGCTTGGAAATTCAATGAATTCTCAATGTAGGAACTTTTGAAAACTCAAGAACTTGGACATTGCCAACTTTTAAAACTCGAAAGATTGGAAAGAGGATTTAAAAATTCGCAAAAGTGGAAATACGGTAATTTACGAATTCGCGAGTTTGAAAATTCGAACGCTTACAAATACGAAAATTTAGAAATCACTTTAATTCGATTAGATGATCTATTTAAACTAGAAAATAGAAGCCATTACAAATTGAGGTTGCAATACCGTGTAACCACTATATTCGTTGTAAGTCTCGTTTCAGTCCAAAAGTTTTGGTCTTGGGCAAGTTTTTTTACTTAAAATCACAGGAAGAAGCGATTGAAAGGTTCAAGGGGAAAACGTGAAAAGTTTTCCTTGTGCTTGCTGATGTTTGCTTAGGTTTGATGGCGAATATTTGCGGAGTTAATTGCAGTGGGTGAAAGTTATGAAGGAATATTACATGGATATTGTCTTTGGCGAAAGTGATTTGGTTTGGGTTCGAGTTGTTTAGGAGGATTTGTTCTGAGTTTTGTGCTTGGAATTTTAAACAGCCATAAGTAATGGTAACTTGCACGAGGCTAAACTTAATGGACCTTAAGAATTGAAATAATTGTGACATGAAATACAGAAGAATTTTAAAATTATCCTGGGAAATGTTAGAAAATGGGTAAAGTATTTTTATGATCTAACTAACGTTCCTTTCGGATAATAAAATAAATTACATCGAAATAGAATAATTACGAAGGATTATGATTAGACTACAAAATTTATGCAAACTCATATTTTTGTCAACAAAATTAAAGAAATGATACTTAAATAGAGAAGTGTTTCACCTTTCAAGTAAAGTAATGAATATTTTACTTTCGATATTTTATATAACCTTGAATTATAATTTTTGCATATTTAAGCTTCTCATAGATGCGTAAACATCGGCAAATCTAATTACGATACTCCGTTTAAAAATGCGAACAATTTTTCCACTATTCCATAATCCAATTTTCCTATAACTTCCATTTATCGAATAAAAAGTCTATTTTCGCTAAAAAGATCCTTGGACAAAGTTACCAAATGACTGTTTTTATTCAACAGTCTATTCTTACACGAGCAACGCGATTCTTCTGATTTAAATTTGTCAGAATTTTCGAAAAGATGCTTTCCGACGATTCACGTCGAGTGGGTAAAATTTTTAGTTCGTGTGCTACTTTCTTTTGTCTCTTTTTAATAAGAGCAAAAGAGGTAAGAAATTGGTTGAGTGCATTAGACGTGATCGGCGAGTTACTGACCTTAAAGAATGCATCGCGGGGCTTTTATTTATGCATAACCGAGTTCGCGCACGAGGTAAATTTTAATGTGATACGACAGTCTGGCCAGAGCGATTCCGAAGAAAGGATCTGTGCCAAGGTAATCGAAATGGAATGCCACCCGACTGATCCTTTTTTTCTCCCTATTTCTCTCCTACTCGCCTCGTTTCAAGCTCCACGTACCAGAGGACCGGCTCGGAAAGAGAAAAGAGTTTTTGGTGTTATACAACGCCACTCGATCCCCTTTCTTTGCAGATCGTTCCCAAAAAGAATAAAATCGGGCGCACGAATACAGTGGAATCCGCTTATCACGATCACTTTGAGAGTTTGCACGTTTTGATAAGAATAACCGGCCGATTACATTGCGAGGAGGATACAAAATGTTCATTATTGAACTCATTTTAGTGTAAACACTTATAAATAGACTGAAGATCTTCGTGCACTTATGGCAAATTTAAATTTGCAAAAGAGAACAGATTTCATATGATACGTAAAAATATACAAAATATTTAAAGTAAAGTACAACGTACAACATTTAGAGGATCAAACGAATCGTTATTAAAACCGACTTTTTCAATTTTACTGAAGGAGATGTGAATTTGCATAAACATCCACAGTCTAGTTATTACATTTGTACATAGATTAACGGATATACTATCCTTTTTAAAAACATTCAAATTGTCATAACCTTGTCCCTCTAGCTTCTCCTTTATTTTATTTACGTATTTTCTAATAACCCTTGCTATGCATTCATATAAAAGATAAAAGGTACGCTTCGGTTAAAAGTAAGTTTTAAAGAAGAGATTTATTTAATACGAATCTATTAAGAATTCATATCGTTTGTCTCCAAATTTAATTATCACACGTGATATCAACAACCGAAGTTTCATTATAATAGGCGGATTTTTAACCTTCAAGTTGTGACCAAGTATTTGATATCGAATTGAAGTAGCTTCTAATTCAATGAGAGTAAGAAAGGTAAGAGAAATATACGTAAAATATATTCGACATTCGCGTTCAATTACAAATACAATTAATGTACAAGAAATTCAATGAGCAGTGAAGAAAATGCTAACGTTTACAATAATTACGCGGAGTCAATGTTAGGTACGTCGCCAGTTGAAGGTTACGTAATTTCATACAAAATGTTTTGGGAACGTCTGAGTATGATAACAATGGCAGATTATGATAACATTAACCGTGATTATAATAACCGGATTCCACTGTGATAAAGTAAAGTGGTAACTCGGTCCTTCAGTAATTTTACGTTAGATATAGACGAATAATTCGAGTGTACGTCGATTCGAAGGTATGGTGGCGAGGTAAAATGGCCAGACAGCAGGCACCGATCAAACCGGCAATTATCTCTGGCAGCGACGTATTCGCGAGTCGAGACGCGACAAAGGTCGCCACCACCAGCGAACGTTTCACAGCCTCCTGACATTTCCAGCTTTGGAAAGTCTGGGAATTCGCGGGTCGAACCGGTGCAACGCGGCGAATTCGATTGTGCCCGGGTTCGAGAGGGATCCACCCAATAAATGCCACCACATGTACCCCATCCACGACTGAATTACCCTAGACACGATTTTTACACGATTTGAGAGACGAGCCGTTGAATGCAAGACCGGTGTAAGTAGTACGATCAACTATTAGGTAGTTGCATACGAGGTGGCCGATTTTATGTAGCTCAACGTTTCTGCTCGTTGAGTAATTAAACATAATATTAAATGACATTTCCCGTACATAAAGATAATGCTCGGAGCTCGGTTAGCTTGTAACTATTGCGATAGATTGTCAAATGCTTTGAAAAGGAATAGAAAATAATGAAACAAATGCAACCATGCATTTAAGTCAAATTCTAAGTAAGACGTAAATTTGCATAAATATTCGCGGTCTACTTACAAGTAATGACGGATCGTTAACTTTTTGTGATATTCATTAGATTTTTTAATGTTTTTCGCGAATTTCTATGGATTTCTGTGAATTATAACAAATTATGCGTATTTGTACGAATTTTTGTAAACTTTTGCGAACTATTGTAAACATCTACAAGCTTCTGTGAATTTCTGCAAATTCTTGCGAATTTTTGTAAGCTTCTGCGAGTTTTTATTTCCATGAATCTTTGTCTAAATTTTTCGCGTTTCATTGCAACGCCTTAACAGGATGATTCCTTATAATATTAAAGAATAGTCCGAATATTTAAACCGAAAAACAAATTCCGTATTCAAATTACGAAGCATCCTACGCCATTTTAATTCCGAACACAGAAAAATCGATACGAATCATCGTCTGGATATAAGATCGCGTACTATATGGAAGCCTACGAGTGCCGCGTCGCGTAATTAAAAAACGCCAACACTCTGACAAATCAATAATCCAGCATTTCCATAATGGACGCTGCGTGTCTCATTATACTGTCAGATTCAAGGTGCAACACGCGTCGTGATTATGCGATCCATGACTCCGGCTATCGCCATTGATATTCTCAATAATGTCTCCATCGATTTTCGGCCATTAAGAAACTAATAATCGAACCTAATCGAACCACTGAATCGTGTGTTAAAAAAATGCTTAAAAATTACCCTCGAAATCGGTAATTATTGGTTGTATTTTAAGGGGAAGGTTACTAAATCATAGCGAGACCAGTGATATTGCGACTAATATTCACACAATCGATTAAGAATACACTTTTTTCACTTCTTTCACGGTTCTTTCGTATTAGTTGGAAATTATAGAGTCGACACTGGGTACGGGTACGTATTGCTATCGTAGATTGCTCAGACAGCGTGAAATTTATGTGGATAAAAAGGAACGTGCATGTACATATGTACGTGGCCGTGTGTACTTCTGTAACTAGAAAGAGAAAAATAAGTTTTCTAGTTACTGATTATACGAGCATCGGGAAATTTGTGCCAGCAAAAATCCTGCCGACCACTTAGGTAACTACTTTCTGCTTGTAAACGAAGTTTAATGGCTCTGTTAGATGATAAAGTGATTAGTATTAAACGATGGAGCCGCTTTAAATATTTTTAGCCATAAATGAGTTTTCTTTCTCCTTTAACAGTAAAGTGTTTGTTTTACATCATTTGTTACTGGGAAACGTTGCGACATTAGGATACTACTTAGATCCTCCGTAGCTTAATTTATCTACTGTTTTACTGTACTCTAAAGACCGTGGATAAGAATTAATTAAGATAGTCGTGAGAAGTTATTTTAACTATACAAATGTAAACACGTAGTCACTCGAGTAATGAAATTGTAAGATTGACACTTTACACTTGTTACATTAAGTCGTCCCATAAGTGATATCGTTTCCGAGAATTCTTTAAACAAGCGTATCGAAAATTGTCTGAAGAAGAAATGCAAAGATTTCCTAAGAAATGGGGGAAATCGTAGAGAGCAATTTATTGTCTTATTAATTAGTACACGTGTACTCAACAAAATTTCAAGTTCAATTTCCTGAAAAAACGAAGCATCGCATGAAAGAAATGTATTCCACACCTTTGACTTATTTCTTCACGAGGAATCACCACCTGCACGTTTGTACCATCGTTACGGGAACACCCTGTTTACATTACTTCAATAGCAAAAGGCGCTCGAAGCTGTTTAACAACGTTTAACTAGATATTACAGGGCGAAGTTTCCTTACAGAGAAATCGTGGTATCTTTTATGGATCTTCTTCTTCGTGATTCGAGTAAAATCTCGCGGGTCTAGCAATTATTACGAGTCGCGGTAGCCACACGATGACGTATGGTTATTCAAAGATGCAAATGTGCAGTTTCTGCGGCCGTTCGCTGGCCAGCACACGCGCGTCCCACTTTTCTTCGCGGTCGGAATTTTATTCGCGGCCTTTTGCGCATACACCAAAGGCCGTGTGTTCACAGAGAGACTGTATGTCTTGTCCCCTTGATACGGTTAACCCATAACCAAACTTCTATCCTCGCCAGTATTTGCGGTGAAACGCAACACATGATACCAGACCGCCCGAACACGAACCTAGTACGCTGAAACGCGGTGAACGATGGGTGCTACTCTCCTTAACAGACAACGATGATTAGTAAAAAAAGGTAAGAAAATTTGTAGAACTCGTTATACAATGGAATCCGGTTGTTATAATCATCGATAATGTTATAATCCGCTATTGTTATCATAATCAATCGATCCCAAAACACTTTATATAAAATTGATTAAGAATAATCCGCCTATTGTAATCAAACTTCGGTTATTGGTATCGCGTGCGATAATTACATTTGGTGAGAAACGATAAGAATTTTTAATAGATACGTACTAAACGAACCTTTTCTTTAAAACCTACCTTTAACCGTTGCATACCTATTAGGTTAGGTAAGCGAGGGTTATTAGAAGCTGCGTAAATAGAATAAAAGAGAAGCTAGGGAGATAAGCTTATGACAGTTTGAATGTTTTTAAAAAAGATTCGTGTCTCCCTAAGTAAAATTAAGAGAGTGGACTTAAATAGAGATTTGTTTGATCCTCCAAATACTGTATGTTGTACTTTACATTAAATATTGTACGATAGTATAGAAGTTGTTTAAAATTGTTGGATATATATGTAATGGTTGACATAGATTTAGAATTTTAGGTATTAATTCGCAAACTTAGGATGAGATATAGGTGCAGCACATGCATATATCTCTCTTTACTTGACAGAGCAAACGAATGTTTACAGTTGCAGCAACAATAATAAAGTTCCAAACTCATGAACCATAAACTCTACTTTCTCTCGCTAAAATCTCGTCTCGCAAGCTTAAATCACAAATCCCAACTTTCTCTACTGCACCACAATTTCTAATCCCCAACAACCACTAACTACCCCCAACAATCGAAGCCGGGAATTCGAAAGCAGCACAAGTCCACTTCCGAACGTTATATTAATTGCTGATAAATCGATTGCTACCAGCTCGCTCGGGCCTACGCCTATCTAACCATATTTCAAATACCATCAAATTTCATTCTCAAAGGTATTCTCGCCGATATTCACAAGGAGCAAAAGAATCGGCGGAAAAGTTGCACCACGGGCATATTTCAGGCATTCTGAATGCAACTATTTCTCCTTAATGGATCCTTCTTGCATTGAAATTCCTTTTCTGGCTGCTTTCATTCGGTCAGCGAGTCGCTAGAAAGCCGATTCCGCGGGCGTTATCGCGCGAGGCGAGCGAACGGGAGTGACATAAAGGGGCGCGGTGTGGGTGTAGACGATTCTATCTAAGTCCGAGGGCAATGCACCGTGCATGCACGACGTACGGCCAAGAGACTCGCATCACTTAGCTCGCTCCTTAAGAATCCTCGCTCTCCTTCGGTATGCTGACGCCGTACAAGTCGCCGCTAAATTCTCATCCGCACCTGTGCTCATCTCCGATCGATCCTCCGCGACAATGATTCCCAACCGGTGGTTCGTGACCACCAACGGGGTTTCGAGCTGCTTTCTGGGGGGTCGTGGTTGTTCAGTTCTATTAACCCTTTCCCTACGGTATCTTAAAATTGAAAAGCATTTTTCATGCATACATAAGAATCATTTTTATTATTTTAGCGATGGTATGCATGCAAATAGTTAGACATTTTGTACCATTGATTAAGGTGCAATATAGGCTAACAATAGTAGACATATTATTGTGATTTAAAAAAAAAGAGTAACGAAAGGGTTGAAAATATATTATTCTGAGTATGTGTTCAAGATGTATCAGGGTTTTAATTTATCATTGCAGAAGAAATGATATTGCCAAGAGTATTCAGAAGTTTAGGGTGTATGAACAGAGGAAGCGATATGCTGAACAGAAAAGTTGCCACAAAAAATGTTTGTTACAAATTACAAATTGAATTATTAGAACACTGAAACAATTGTAAATTATTTCTCTAGGCTTCTATTTTACTCAGCTATCGCCATTAATAGAGTCTTACGATAGAATAAATAATAACAGTAGAATATCCCAGGAAATGTTTAAACATGCTTATTGGTTCATTATTATAGCATTAGGTAGTCTAATGATTTAACTGACCAAGCGCAAATAGAAATTAATATTACCAAAGACGCTACGAATTTTCCCAACAACCTAATAACGCATAAAGACTCGTCTACTACTCTACTCCTGCAAATTAGATTGCACAGACACCATTGCACACTGATATTAGCTGTATAAAAATTCCGAAATACTATCAAACGATAGATAAAAGTATGCGTAAAATCTCAGGTCGACGGTTTCCTTAACAAAAATGTTCAAAGTTTGCTTATATTCGAGGAGAAGCCAAAGAAGGTTCCCTTAAGGAGAAAGTGACGGTACAGTCAGACAGTGGTGGCCGTGGCATCAACTGTCGTGCTTCACTCTTGCTGCGATTACTCTTCAATGCTAGGAGATAGTGTCTTTTGAGAAACTTAGCATAACTGAGAACCTACTCTTGTGTCTTTACTCCTACGTAATTTAACATTTCAACATGGTTGTATCACGTTAATTTATGGCCGAGATAGCGGCGTTGTGACAACCCAACTATGTTGCAGTGTCACTGGAACATCACTAACTATGCGGCACTGACAGGAATTAATAATCCAAATGTATAAAAACATCAAAATTACAGTGACTTGCTTTGTTCGTAAAGATTAATATTAGGGGGATAGAATGCTTCAAAATATTGCTGCTCGTTTCTTAAGGAATATGTCACAAATATATTAATTTCGAAGAATTTTTAGATAATAGCAAGTTGAATTACGATAGGCTCGCCATTTAAATAAATTGTAAAACTACTATGTAAGTCAGAGCTAAATATTTTTACTGTTTAAGAAGTATTTTATGAATATCTTACGATTAGTTTCTAAGGTTTATTCTTGGAATAGAATGAATTGTAAGGCAACACAGGTAAATTCTATCTAAATTGTTCTACCGTTTAATTCTTTTTCGGATTACGGGAGCCTCAAAGGCCCATACTAATTATTTGTATAATATAATATAATTTATAATTCAATAAATTTATATAATCTTATATTATCTCATGAAATGTTTAATGCTGCAAAGCAGTCAGTTTGCACTTATTAACTTAGCAGTAAAATTAAATAGAATGCTGAACTATGGAACTAAAATTGGAAATGCAAAGAAGGATTAAGGAATATTGCAGAAATACGTAGGTAAAAGTAAAGCGTATAAAGTGCATAACTAAGGCGATTTTTTTTTTTAATACTCATAACTGGAACACGAAACTGCGAATTTAATGATTCGAGAATCTCTGCAAACTTTTATCGACGTTATAGTGAGTCAGCGTTGAGATTAGAATGAGTGTGTTATCTACCGTAGAAAGGAGTACAATTGATTTACCCCCGAAAAGTAACTCGGCTCTCAAACACGTCATGTGCAAATATCGAGGACACAATACAATATAATATACAATATTAATAAAATATAGTAAAGATATTATAAAGTGTTTTTAGAAGTACAATTAAAGAATTGGGGCTTTACTTCGAATATTTTATGTAGTTTTGTCTGTGATGTGTATTCTGTGCCTGTTTGCTCATTTAAATTTCTCATAAAATAATAAGAAAACTACTATCTTATTCCTCAGTTATTTAATCGTATTAGAGTAAATTCTTGCTGTAAGAATGCCGTGTTATAATGGGGATTCTCACAATGTTTTAATCGTGTTAGAGCGAAATCGTGTTGCAGAAGTACAGTGTTGACTATACTTTAAAAAACACCGATAAACCAGTTACGATTGAAAGTTTCACCGAATCATCGGTAAACGAGAAATCGATAAGTTTGCAATCCCTAGTTATAGAAAGTTAAAGAAGAATCTTCCTTATTCGTAAGATAAGATAAACTCTGTACCTCGGAAGCAGACTAACCCAAGTCCTATATTGCAAATTTCAAAATACAACGAAAAGGAAAATTAAAACTACATATAACACCGTTGTATTTGAAGTAATTCAACCAATTAAATCCTCTTTACGTACTGTGTAACCTACGTACATCCTTGTGGTTCGGATAAAGTTAAAAAAAGTACAATACGATGGTGTATATAGCACAACTTTGATAAAAATGAACTTAGGTTAGTCTAGCTGTGCTATTCAGAATTAGTCTCGGCGCCGAAATAAGCAGAACAAAGAAACACGCAAATTCAACGTGGACACACGGTTCGATCCCACGAATTGGTGGTAGAAAAGCGGAAAAGCGAACCCGCGTTCGCCTCCGATATTAATTTTGTCCACCTTAATTGACCCGGATGCACCCTGTCCGTGTCATCGGTTACATTCATCAGCGATCGTGTTACATGGACCAGTAGCATCGATCATTCGCGCAAACGCCAGATGTTTCGTGTATCTCTACCTCGCGAAATCTATGTTATTGGAAATGACTTTCGTATCACGGACACGCGTAGCGCTTTCTGCTAATCGATTCGATTTTTTCTTCTCTTTAAATGGGTGAAACCTCTGCCAACGAGCTTCACCGTGCACCGGATTAGGTTTAATAAGGGTAAACTGATAATTGGATATTAACCCTGGAATAGAAACGTTAGAGGAGAAGGTAGGAACGCGAGATATGGTAGAAATATGAGATACCACAAGAATTCAGAAAATTATAATAGCCTTCCATAACAGCCGTTGTTTTTCTTGCTGTTCCGTTGTTTAATGGACAGTTCTAGTTTGAAACGTAGGTTAGATGTCCCAATAACTGTCAGTGTGCCTATAAACGACACTTTAATTACTTTATTCAATAGCAAAGTTACGTACGAAGAATAATAAATGAACAAAATTTGATATTAAATTTGAATTTCGGTTTACGTAAAACTTACGAATCATATGCATTCTGAGAAAGTTTCGCATATTAAAATTTCCCATAAATGCGTGTAAAATCTGCAGTTAATATGATTGAACTTTTTTTATTTTGATAAATTTTTCTTGCCACGCGTATTCCTCTGGATTTATCCATTTCTTTAATAATATCATCGGACAATAAAACTCTATTTGACGCAAATAGAAATGAAGAAGAAAAGCTTCCATTTAACCTGCGAAGCGAAGAGCATTGAGGAGGAAACGGAGTTAGTGAAAGAGGGGCAGATGATGGCGGATTTTTACGTGATTCATGACGGAATCCGTGAACCGAGACGCGTTTTATCGGGAACACAATGAACGGCTTATTCGCCGGTTCGACGCTCGACTTTCCACCGTAGCACGCGGCAAATATTGAAGCTCTCTTAGATAAGACTTTTGCAGACTGCCAGGCATGTGAGCAAACGTTGCCGTGCAAAAGTACCATGGATTTTTCGCCTTCTCTATCTCGATCTTTTTAGAACATCTTCTGTCACTCGTTGTACGTTGAATTTTTACGTAAAAAAAGGAAGAGATACTCAATAATAGACTATCTGTTTTGTCAGTCGATAACAAAACGGAGTTCTGTACTTCTTCGTATCTGTCATTTCAAATTAGACTTATTGTTAGGTTCAGCTTATATCCGGATTTGATTCGGATTAGATTCAGGCTATATTCGAGTTAAATTCGAATTTGATTCAGACCACGGTCGTATTGGGCTCGAATTAAAATCAGATTAGATTTGTTGTTAGGTTGAGCTTATGTTCAAGTTAGAATCGAACTAGATTCCAGTTAAATTCAATTTAGATTCGGATTAGGCCAAGAATTCTCCCGGTATCTAGGATTCAGTTTGAAATTATCGCACCGAAACGACCGAACCGCCATTACGTTGGCAATTCCGGCTACACTCGCGATCGATCCAAAGTCACACCGGCCTCCGCCTCGATCGAGAGCCAGCTCTCGACACCGAGTTCCATACGAGGAACGTCCAATAGCCAGAGCACCGCTCGCTGCCAAGGAAGGAAGGTTATCGTGCTCGATCCCAAGGATCTCTGGCCGCGTTAACGTCGCTGGAATTGCGGCTGCAGTGCGTCCCATTTGGATTCGGTGTTCCATAGCAATGGAAAATCAATAGCGAGAACCTCTCCGAGAACCAGGTGAACCAGATTTTAGCTTTAGGCTAACTTATCTCTCCGTTAATTAGCATTGGTTACTTATTCGTGTTGCCGGAGGTCGCGGACCGACATAAAGTACAATTTTAGAAAATGGGCCCCCCCAATAAGATTTCTGGATTTAGATTTATTTAGTTTAAATTCGGTTCTCGAATGAAGTAAATGGATCGCGATGTAAAGTAGAATTTAAGGGGGTTAACTTGTACTAAAAATATCTTATTCGGGACAATGCTTAATTCAATAGATCACAGTACTGTGTAAAACGAATCAGCATCTATCAAAATTTATCAAGATTTATCGTGACTTGAGCTGTTCTCAGGGCCAAAGTGATAAAACTTAACTTTTTGAATTTTTTTAAATTTTAGTGCCAAAGCACTATTGATTGATGCGTAACTTTTTATATTTAAAATGAATTCCCTTAAAGATTGGAGTTAATACCACGACATGAAAGAAATGTTTTTGGTCATTGGAATAACGTTTAATGTTTAATGTTTAAAAGGATACCTATAAGAACAGTCTCAGGTTTAACGAGCGAATTGTTCATGAAGTTATCGGTGAAAACATGAAATGAATCATTAACGATTGAAACTCCAAAAATAATGTAACTACTGAACACTATTAATACTATCAGATTAGTCCAATTTTGTTGCATCACTTATCTCAACCTCTTTCCAATACCTGAAATATTTCAGTAGCACAATATTACATTGATAAGATACGTACTTAATTAACTCTTTGACGCCAAGCTTGGTATCTTCTACTGATCACAGATTTAAGCACAACACAAACTATTTGTCTAATTCATTTCACGACTCACTAATTTAAAATCGAGATAGTAAAACTATTTTATTTATGTTATCAGAGCTACACGTGTTCATTTTTGCATTCATCGTAAAATAGCTGCCATCGAACTTAATTTTACGTGAAACTTTCCTCTTTTTCTGCCCGTCGTCAAAGGGTTAAACAAGTAGTTTGTGTTATTACACGTAAACGGAGGCTCACTATGCGATACTGAACCCGGAGTCAAGGGGTTAAAGTAAATCCGTCTCAAACCTTTCGACGAACTCGCCGGATGATTGGGTGCAAATGCCACGACAATCGAAGCCTCGAATTCCAAAACGACACCAGCCCACCGAGCAATATTTTAACCTTTTCAGGGCTATGGTGAGATGCGACAGATGCGATCAATTTTAAATATGATACATAGAGCTTACAAATTCGAGTCTTTCAACGAAGTAAATAATTAGTACAAAATGTTCACCAAATATAAATTTAGAAGCATCGTAATGATTAATAAAGATCACAATATTCATATTAAATGTCACGTGTACTAGAAACGATCTTCTAAAATTGCTTAGCACTCAAAGGGTTAAGAAGACCAAGTTTCTCAAAAAATACGTATTACAAAAATTAAAATCTCACATATACCAGAATCTATCCTAAATTTTTTTCTTTTTGCTTGTAGCAATTGAAATATCCCACCTTACCAAATAATATGAACAACTGGAAATCGAAAGAAATGAAAGATATACCAAATTTTTCCCCTGTAGCGTTCGTATACGTTGAAAGATGACAAGACGCGAGATAGGAGATTTTAACTCGGGAGGGCAGTATAGTTGCCATTAAAAATCGGACGTTTACATACATAAGAGACAACTACGAACACTAACTGTGAGATAGTGTTGGTATCTTGGATGGAAGACAGGAGTGGTTGGCCACCCCTGGCCTGGATACCGCGGCGTGTTGTTCACCTCCGTGTGAAAGTACTCGCGGCACGCACACGCGAGTACGCAGGCTCGTGCATCGATTCGCTCGCGCGAGCAGCGGCTTCTATCTCTCGCGTCGTCCCTCTTTCTCCTGGCCAGCTCCCTTCTCGCGGTCTCTCCTTGTTTCGCTCTTTTTGTCTGACCCCCTCTACAACCCTTTCTCTACTGCCTATATACTCTGTCCTCGATATACATGTGTGTAAGTGTGCGTTGTATGTGTCTCTTGTACTGTCGTCGTTCCTTTTTGCGCGTAGACACACAGACACACGCCGTGGTTGGCAGAACTCGACAGCTTAGAATTCGTCAAAAGGGAGAGCCGCGATGAAATTTAGTTTATGCGCTTCTTCGCGAAGACGTCAACTTCCTTTTTCGTGGGCCGCAGATAGCTTTGCAAATCGGAATTAATCGGTGAACGGAGAGGTGGATTAAGATTTGATGGATGAGTTTAGCGAGAGTCTGTTAGCGTTAGTCGAGATCGTAACTAGGTTTTCTTTATCCCCCCCCCCCCCCCTCCCTCCATTCTAAGTTTCCGAGATCATTTTCTTTCCATGTTCTTTCACTTCTTCGTGTACTGCCTCTTGCTCTTTTACACTTTCCTATTTTGTTCTACTCTCCTACTTAACATTTGCCCTCCTTCTAACTTCGCCTAGTTTCTTTCACTTTCTTTATTCACTCTTTCTAACTTTTTTTGCCGCTGCTTCTGCCTCTTAAGTACTCGATGCTATTCCCCCCTTCCTGCTTATTTTCACTTCGTTACTTTCTTTATTGTTCTTACATCCTTCCCCTATTATTTCGCCAGCTCTATTTACACCTTTTTCTTGATCTTGCAAACCACTTCTTCTTCTTCTTCTTCTTCTTCTTCTTCCTCTTCTTCTCCTCTTCACCATCGTTTCTTTACTTTTAACACCGATTACGGAGCGCCAATCGACTCTGGCTCACCTCGAATTCTTTTTTCATTCAATCCCTCCTTTTTGCTAGCTTTTGGGATGGATAAACTTGATACGATCGCGTGTTGGATATGTCAGAACGTGACACGAGGGACACGTGCACGCGTACCACGGAAAGCGTGAACTCGCGTGAGCGATCACCGATCCCCAGCCCGGCAAAGTGAGAGGACAAATTCAGAGAGAAAGGAGAACCGATGTTAGAACGCAGCAGTGGGAGGGTACCCGACAAGAACACAGAGAAATTTGGCATTATTTTCTAATTCATTAAATTATCCCTTTGCGCACGGTATACCAGCAATCTAAATCGTGGATATTCGTTCCGGTAAATAGCACCTAATATTAACATTTTTTCTTTATACGAGCTTTTGTGGAGGCAATGAGACACCATGCATTTATTTCTACCGAGTTTCAAAATGGCCAACGAGAATATACTAGTAAAAAGCTTAGGCAATATTATGATGATGGTATAATTCAGTGACGTCGAACACGTGGCTCGCGAGCCGAAGATTGAAGTTGATTCTGTTGAAACAATAAAATGGAATCTTTTTTTAGCATTCCATACTCTATATCTTCAGCTTCACTACTGCACTATGTACCACCAAAAACTCCACCTATCACGTTACATAGTTTTGGCTAGATGAAAAGAAAAATTAATTTGCGACCTCGCTAAATCTTGGCTACTGTTATACCCAACTCTTGCGTTATACGACGGTAACCTGTTCTTCGCCCTAAAAAGAGATCCTTCTCGCCATCTCCAACCGGCAAAGAACCTTCATCATCATCCTAAGCTTCGAAATTCTCAAAAGATCGCAAGAACCCGCCGCAACGATAAACCGTGGCTATTACCCCACGGTACCACCGAAGCGTTAATTCGTTCGCCGCAAAGTGTCCCATCAGTTCGGCCGCGATCGCGCGTTCGCCCAGAGCTTTTCGCATCCGTTCTCCGGAGAGCGACACGGCGGCCGAAAGGACCGCATAGGAGCGGACTGATATACCGTTACGAAGCAGAATGGCGGTTGTTAGTGTGGCAGTGTGTTAGCCGGGCAGGATCATGTAGGTAGGTAGGTTGTCGGCTAGCCGGCGTGTTCCTCGCGAAGGTGTAGGTGTATACGGGTGAACGTGCGCGCTTGCGAGCGACCTACGAGTGGAGGACGACCACGAAGAGTGGCGACGACCACGAGGAAGAGGACCCGATCACCAGCCACCGAAGATCTACTGCGATCTCCACCTAGCTAGGACGCAACAGCTGCTCGTAGGTAGTCGGAAACCTGTCCCTACAAATCTTTATAACTGCTACCGCCAACACCCACCTCTCCCCCGTCCCGCGCCCAAACCTCTCAGACCGGTGTCTGCAATATATCAGACCGGGAATCTTCTTCCTAGGCCCACCACCACCGAGTTATGATATTATGGAGACCTGGTAGGAGTTGCCGGAGTTCCGGATCCGCATTCGATCATCCTATGCCATCAGGAGGAGAGCCTTGGGTGGCTTTGGGTAGCTTTGGGTGCCACGAGGTGGATTTGTCCGGGTGAATGGTCTGCAGAGGTTAAGGAGCTACGTATTGGAATCGTTGTCGGCTCAACCGTTTCAATGTCGATTAAAACGACGACATGATACAATTTTAGAGCGACGAGCGATGAGATCAACTTTAATACTTCAAACATGTCTTTTTCATTTCTAACGACGATGCGTAGAATTTGTAAACATTTCTTTCGAAGTTTTATATAGCTTAGAATTGAAGCATTGGATGGAAAGGGGGCGCATAGGGCCAAAATGTCATTTAGAGAAAATTAATTTTTAAGGTTTCATTTAGGTATTATTTAATGAAACCTAAGATATTACTATATCTTAAGAAACTCGATGTTTAGTATTGTATTACTTTTCATTAACGCGTTCGCTGTCTTATGAAATTTGACAGTTTGTAAATTCAAAACTTTGCAAACATGAAAGCTTAAAAATGAGAAAGCTTAGAAATTGAAAGGCTTGGAAATTCAATAGCTTGCAAATTCGATAGCATAGAGATTACGCGGATTGAATATTCAAACGCTTGGTAATTAGACATCTCAAGAATACCAAAGCTTGAATTCGAAGATACGATTAAAAGACAAAGAATATTTTCTTTGAAACTTTCCTACTCGATGCAGCAATTTTATGTACAGTGATCCAACGTGTAAATTCTGCTTTGTATTTTGAATAACTTCAAACGAAGATACAAAAGATATTCCGTGCAGAAATGGAACTATTCACGCAGAAATTCGTGAATTGTCAATAAAAATCCACTGCGAGTTGTTTGTATTGAACTATGTTTACGAGGTACGAGCCGCGAACGATTATCTAAATATTACCATGGATGCGGCGATAAATTTCGATTGGAAAGAGACGAGGCACGAATATCGAACTCGAGGCGAAAAGTGGGTCAGACGTGTCCAACCGCGGTGGAATGTCAAAAATCAGCATTTGCAATTCGAGCGCAACCGTTACTTCTCTTTTGATTCATTAAATTACGTACACCCGGTGTCGGATGCTCCACGCTGCTTGTAATTGCGCAATCTCGCGATGCTTCCGCGTTTCGCAATGCCAATTCGCCAAATATTTGTTCCATTTAAATGCTTAACGTACTTTCCATTACTACACCTGGCCTTTTCATCTCGATTTCCATATTTTGTTGGACCAAAACTAAGATTAAATATCGTAGGCGGTGCAGCGAGAAAATAACGAGACCAATAAAAATAAAACATACGGCTGCATAGGATGAAAGCTGTTCTTATTCATTTTCTTTAAAATAATCTTCAAAGAATTTAATACAATATTTATAATATACATACAATAATTCAAAAGATTTCCCAAATTCCTTTAATTTACTTATGTTTCACCATTTGCGGACAAGTGTCTGCAAATAGCCGCCCAATTATTTCTGGCTTTCTGAAAGCATGTCGATTTTCAAAGCAAAACATTTAAATCAATATCATTATAAAATGTTTCTAAGCCTTGAAAGTTAGATAACTTAGAATTCGAAAGCTTGGAAATTGAATGATTTGAAATTAAAAGGCTTCGAAATTGACAAGTTTGGCAATTCGAAACTTTGCATATCTGAAAGCTTAAAAATACGAAAGCTTACAAATTCGCAGGCTTGAGACTTTAAAAGCTTAGGAATTTGTGGGCTTCGAAATTTGGCAACATGGAAATTCAAAGGTTGGCAAATTTCCTTAAGCATTGCGATCCTTCGTCCGTAAAGGGTTAAATCCTTTGTAACCTTTCCTTGAATATTAAACACGAATTGAAAATGCTGACCATTCAAGTTTAGTCTTACTTTTGGATAAGATGGATGCGATTGAATTGAATAAAATCACGAAGACAGTTGCAGGATTAAGCATTGAAAAATGTCGGAGTGCACAGTAGCGGATTGCCAAACTTGAACACGCAAGCGATACAGGATAACAGCGGGACTCAATCGACTGTAAAATTGTTATTAGTTGATAAATTACGCCGGCGATAGCGAGCGTTCCGATTGCTCGCTGAATAACCGGCTTTGTGAACTCTGCGACAGCCTTAACATCGTTCCGACCCGCTAGCTTCGACGAAACCACTTTCACCCTTCGAAAACTCCCTTTAATCACCTATTAAATGGACAGAACCAAGTGAAATTTCAGATATCACGAGGAATATTAAGAAAACCAAGTAGTCGGAAGAGATTTTTCAAAAAGTACAATCAATTATTATACGGACTGTCTCGATTAAATCAACTCGTTTAATTATTTTCTGTATTACGCAATGATGTATACAAATTACACCTAGAAACTCAGTAGATATGATCTAGAATCTTATATAGCAGATTCTTGGTCAATTTTTCTGAATAATATCTACTATTGAATACTAATGACTTCTACATGATTGTTGATAGATTTCCAATGTTTATTTACTGAACTGATAGATATTTAACATTATATAGACATATATATATATATATATAGATATAAATAATAGATATATAGACAGATAGATAGTAATAATATGTATGACGCAAAGCAGTAAAGAATTTATTTTGTTAGGACAACGGAACCATTGTAATCCTAACAAGAAACCAATAAAAATATATACATATATATTTAACACTAGCATAACCGGCAACTAAAGTGTAGATACTTATTTGTACCAAAAAAAAAAAAATGAAAAAATAAAAGTGATGAACATTTGCAAAGTCCATGTGATCAAAGTATAATAATAAACCCTTATTTATATTTTCTACAGATAAGCACCGAATATCCTAGAAAATGCCTCGTTGCAAAGTTACATAATTTTTACGGTGAATTTTCATAACTGCCCTAGTAATTATAATGTTAAATTCGATAGCCCAGCTTTCTGTTTCAATCTCGAATAAAAGTAGCTTGAAGAGAGGAAAAATTGTAAGCGGAACTGTAATGGAGATCTCCAAGCAAACAAGTGAGCCAGCGTTCGTTCGCCTTTTCAATTGTCGCGCACAGATACACAGGCGATGGGAAAAGAAGCGCAAACTGTGCGGGTCAAAAGGGGTGGCATCGCGAAGCATAAATATGATCGCGATCGCCCAATCGCGGTTATCCTTGCTCGATCGACGCTTCCTCAATAGCCGCGACAGATCCGAATGAAAATAAACGATTCGCGAAAGCGGCCGCACTGACACCGTGACTGGCATTGTCCCGCTGGTACCGACCGTTTCTGCCTGGACGACGTTAAAAGACAATTAATCTGAATAACTCAGCCTAGACCCGAGTGTCCCACATTTCGCGATACGACATTATACTCGCGTGTGCGCACGCCTCCACCGCGAATAGCCGTGAATTACCAGCGAATAGAATAGATCTCGTCCTTTGTCGACGAATCGAAATGCAAGACGATACGGCTTTTTTTTATGGATTCGGCAATTTCAAAGGATCAATTATTATTTCATCCTCGTGCATTCCTCAACTCTTTGCGATACGAAGACGAGTTATAATCGTGGTGTAAATTATGATTTAATTGCAATAAATATACACGGTGCTTTTTTAATATCATTGTTGTAAGATTGAGGACTATCAAATAAAAATTACGTATAATGTTTTAGTTTTCTGCATTCGGTGCAGCGTTGAAGTTGAAAATAGCGAACGTCTGAATGAATCGTCTTCGAGAAATTTTTGCGGCAAAGTGTTAATTCGAGTATATACATTCACGGTCTTTGGATCAGAAACGACCCACATTTACGACATTTATATTTTCCATTTTATAATGTAATTATTGGGCTAAGGAAACATAAAAATAATCAGTCGCTGGTGCTGTCATAGCCTTGATTACAGAAAAGCAATATATTAAGCCAAATGATGTATTTGTAACAGGTTTTACACGCACACCCATATTCGTATATTATATTAGGTGTACAAATTAATTCAAAGCCTTTATCGCTAAACTCTTGCTATCTTTATCATTTATTAAGGAGTAAATTTATAGCGGTAATAACGTAATAAGCATTATCAAATTTCTTGTGTATCTCAATATTTACGTGATGTATGTTGGCTTATGATTATCTCTTATATGTATTTCCCATAATATGCAAAATATTTCTTCAGCAATGGTTATGATGTACGAGCTATTCTAACATACTGATTATGACGTATATACACGATAGTATAAACTTTCAATAATCAACTGCAACGTTCAACGGATTAATCGCTGCAATTAAGCTTTAGCATTTATCCGAATTAAGAAATACAAATCCATAGAAAATAATTCTTTTCCAATCCTATGATACACAAAAGAATTGAATACCTATACTGTTGGAAATACTACGAATTGTTCGAACAACTCAACAGCAATTTGTGGTTACGCGATGATAGTGGGTGTTGGATGAGTATTCTTACACGTATCTGTGCAGCAATTATGTTTCAAGGTGTCGTTTGTCATTACGCGCTCACTTTCTATTTTTAAGTGCAACTTACGTAGACGATTACTAAGGGACTAACATCATCACCTTCGATCTTCTAAAAATATCCCAAAAAAAATTGTCAAAGAAAATAAATATAATGCGAATGGAAAAAGAATAATGTTTAAATTCGTGCGTAACTTTGGTCAAGAAATGATAAGAAATGTTTAAAAAATCTGAGAGGCAGATAGATGTTATTCTTGCGACTAGAAAGGAGCACTTAATTAGTATCCCGTCTTAAATTGCACAATTTTGCACGCCAGATTTCTTTTTCGACTCGACGAGGAACGAAAGTTGGTTTTAACAGGCGTTTAAACAGCAGAGAAAATATACGGCACACCGTGTAACCGAAGGATATTTGTCGAGCAATTATTTATTCGCAGAGAAAATGTGCATACGATCAAAGTTCGAGAATTTCTTCAAATTTAAGTCACCCATGCTTCTGTTATAAAACAATTTATCGAAACCACGAGATATAATTCCTTTAAATTCACCTTCCGGATTATTTCAAAGAAGTAGAAAGTTGCAATTACGAAGCAAAATAATTTGACGGATTTCGGTCTTCATGGTTAAAATTGTAGACCGCGGAACTTTATGCAAATTTATATTTCTATAGGCATAGTTGAAGGAAGTAAATATGGAACCTAAATAAGGATTGGTTTCACTCTTTAAACATTAGAATTTGAACATTCCTTTACACACATTGCATATTTTTGCATCCTGTTTGCATTCCGTACTTTCCTGCACATTTAAGTTTCCCATAAATGCATAAAGATCCGCAGTCTAGTTATAGGAATCATAAATACAGTAGAACTTTGATTATCCGAACCAAAGTATGACATGACTGATCTACGATAACCGAATAATTGTTCTAAGAAGTTCATTTATTCTGAAATATGTGTGTTACATAAGGATATAATATAAATGTTATGTAACTGATATACAAATACAAACAATATTGAATAATTTGGCAATTCCTTCAGTCTCTAATCTTGCTTCCCATTCATCCTAACATTTTCATTCAATAGGTCGCACATTTTTACTAGGCTTCCCTTTTATACTTGCTAATACTGTTCCGATAATCGAGTAGTTTGTTAATCAATGTTCCGATAGTCAAATTTATCGACAACCAATAATCGGATAATCGATCGCCCCGTTAATCGATGTTTCGACAATCGAGGTTCTACTGTATCATTTCTATTTTACGTATCTTTGATTGTACTGTTACGGATCTTCTCGACGGGATCTAGGACTGTTGGGTTCTATGCCTGTGAAGTGCTAAGGCACTTTGCTCGAGAGCGCGAAAATGAAATAAAACTTTATTGAATTGAATTTCTGTTTAATCTTGCGTTAGTTTTAAGAAAATTGCAAAAACGATAAGCTCCGGATCCGGTTTTGAAAACGGAGAGAATTCTCAATACGTCCTTTCTCCTTCTTTGCTCTTCTTCTCCTGTTCGTTGCTCCTTTCTTCTCGTCGCTCCTTCTTCCCCGGTACTCCTTTGAATTTCCGCGCTTGCGCGGTAGTTATTGATACTTGCAGTCTTGTTCACATGACAGGCAAATACACGATAAGGTTACTAATCCATAAAATCCTACTCGCATGTCAGGGGGATACGTGACAGTACCAATGATCCGAATAGATATCCTAATTCAACGTACTTTCTCCCCTGCGATACCTATTTTTCCAGCAACCCGTTAAATTGTACAATCGCTGTTCGTGGGTCTAGTGTTAAACGAAGGTTCAAATGAAACAGAAAGGGAAAGAGATTTTATGACGAAGTATAAATGAAATTCTTCACGGAAGATCTCATCATCGGTGTCTCCACTGAAGGTGGAAAGAGAACCTGTCGTCAATCAACGGAATCTTTCGCAAGGCGATATTAAAACCGATCCCAGTGTCGTCATTAACACTTATCTCATCGAATCGGCGCGAAACAATGGCGAAAAGGAAAATGAAGTGATCGTTCCTCCCAGTGGCGATGAAACGCGGTATGTTGTATTTCCATCGATGACGACAGGCACGCGTCGACATGGTGGAAGGAGAACGAAACACTTCCGCGGAGAATCCACCTTCATTGATGGAGAATGCTACCGGTGAATGCTGCTGCAACGTGTTAGAATCTCAATAAATACACGAAAAGGGGGAAGAAGATTGAAACGTGTAAAATTTTGAAACACGACAAGGCTCAGAATTGGTCATTCCAGAATTATCCACGAACACCTTTCAATTCACGTGGATTCACCCCTTTGTAACGCGTGCAGCCAACAAATTTCGGTCAAACTTCGCCTATACGAATGTAGAAAATTTCTAATTTTAGGAAACAAATTGTAGACTAAACCCAAGCACCGCCCTGACCTTTCAAAATCACATAAACAGTACTCTTAATTATCTGAAGGAAACTCAACTCTTCGACAAAATGTAAATAAAAAAAGAACCTAATTTGCATAAGAATATAGGCTCACTTGTGCTTAAGTTTATTGATTTTAGTATATGTTAATAGGTTCACTAGTTTATGTTTAATTTTCTGTTCTAAATTTGTTCGAAACCTGTATTAATCGAATAATCGTGACGAAAAATAAATATCGTAATAGATTATAATGAAAATACAAAAACAATAGTTGAGATACTTCCACTAATTTTGTAAACAAATTCATTTTTGAAATAAAAATAAACAAGTGCTACAATAATCTAGTTTTCCAAATGTCTGTTATTTAATCCGACATATGTATGTCCGGCTAGAATAGAAATTAGCAATTAAAATTACAGAATTGCTCAAATAATTCTCTACCTTTTTATGTATCGAAACAAAATGTTTCCTACTAGATCAGCGAAAGAGGAACACGATCGTGATTATCGTGCAATTGTCTCACAGTTATCCTAACTATTAGCCTTGCTACGATCGAACTATGAAAGGGTCAAAGAAAAAGGCCGGGCGTCGAACGGTTGAAAAAAAATTCACGTCACGTAAGATCAATCTAACAATAAGCCAAAAATCATCGATGTCGAACGACGTCAGGCTAATTTTAGAGGCATGTATCGAGGATCGATTCGGCTGGCAATTTATTCCTTTCACGTAGCCGGCCAACGCGGAGAAAACAATAGTGAACGTGCGCGCGCGCTATCGTAAATAGCGACGCGTGATTTGCATAAGCGCGACGTTCACAATTTACGAAGATTCAGCTGCTTTGGCAGTTCAGCGACAGTAACAGGCCAAGCTGAGCTACCGCCGATGAAATATACACATCCCACCCGCCATCGTTTGCTTTATTAATTTGACAAGCTCCAACCAAAAGCTCGCGGTCGGCGTTTCCTGTTCACCTGATCATTTAACCAGAAGATTTCGCATCAACGAATAATTTGGGACGTAGAATAATTTACAGCTTGTAGAATATAGTATTCTACGCTAATTTACGGTATGCAAATTTATTCGGAGATAATTATTATGTTTAACTAGGTATTTCGCTTTTAAGGGTTGCTGTTAAATTTTTACAAGTCGAAGTACAACGGAACCTCGAAATTCGGAGACAGATTTAAAGATTCTGCTTTTAAATTCGAACGGAGAGACATTAATTAGTGTGACTCTGTAACTATTCCAGTGAGTGTCATTTATTATTCGTGTATACTCATTTATGTATTTTTGTAATAATTCGCATACTTGGATAATGATTTCGAAGAAGAAGAATAAAATTAAAAATTCTAAAAGGAAGTTATATTTTCTACGATAAAAACGAACTTAATTCGAAATTGGAACAACTTAGAATTCGAGCCATGTCCTGGAATGAATTACGAGGGTCCACTGTATTGCATTGGCCAGAAAAGTTTCCACCTTCTGCAATTTTAATCCACTGCAAGCCGACTTTCATCCAGCATTATCTATGCTAACAACGGCGATAAATTAATCAACAAAACCAGAACTGAGCAAAGTACCAATTAAATAATCAAAGAATTAACTCTTTGGGCGTTATCGACGTATATGTAGGACAGCGAAAGTATCCATTTTATAAACGCGACACGAATGAAAATCATCAAAGTTTTAAATAACCACGTATTTGATAGAAGTATAAATATTCTATTTAGTGCTGCGTAACTGAATACGTATAATAGTAGGTAATTTTAATCGGCACTTTATGTAAAAGTACTATTTTTAACTCTATTTAAATAAGAATAGGTTCGCACTCAAAGGGTTAAAGGATAAATATCTTTCACAGCAAAAAGAAGAAAAAAAAAGAATTCCAGCTGAGATACCAAACAATTATTAACATCTCCATGCGCTGACGTTTCTACCCTTCGCAATTTTAATCTACTGCAAGCCAGTTTTAACTCATCATTTTCCACGCCAACAACGGCGATAAATTAATTAACAAAATACCAATTGACCCAAATATCTGGCCTCGTCATCACGCAAAAACAACAAGACACGTGTGTGTGTGTGTATGTTTGTGCAAGAAGGCGCGCATTGTTGCGTGTCCCATGACACTTATGGCGCATTAAAAAATTGTTCCGCTATATCCTCGCCAAAGAAACTGTAAAAAAAAAAAGAGAAGGAGCAAAGGCAGTAATGAACCGAGATACAGTCGGAACGACATCATCACGGTCATTAATCGCGGCCTGCTGGTTTTTAGAGATCTAACAACGATGAAAGGCCGCCTCTGTAATTCCCTAGCCGTTTTCATGCTGATCTGCTTCGACTGTGTCATCATTGCATAATAACATTCAGTCAGAGACACGCTCCGGCACCATCGAGTAACGTCATAAAATAATAGCTCGGCTTTTACGAGTTTCCATCGATGGATCCTCGATCGAGTTTCAAGGAAAGCACCGCATCTGATCCGGCGTGTTTTACGATCCGCCGTTGCCGATTATGATGCTTCGGGAATAATGGATGAGCAGCTGGTAGACCTGCATTAATTTAATTGTCGAATGAATTAAAGCGAGATCAAGGTGGAAGCTTTTTACGAGGGTAAAGGAGGAGCAAGAGTGACGCGGCGTGAATGAAAGTCTGGTACAGAATGAAATAAAAACATTTTAAGATGAAATATGAATATTTAACGTTTAGGTGTTTTACGTGGCACGACGCTAATAGTGAAGATCACGGTCGATTAATTATGACTGAAAATTATGACAAAGCTAAAGCTTTGACCAGTAAATCGTTAAATTGATATAAGTATACTTTGAAGAATGGAAAATGCTGCGTTTGCTTTTAAGGTAGATTTTTGAGAATTTACCGCTAACTAAGTTTAATGGTGAATTGAAATTTAGCTTCGTAAAGATGAAGCAACATTGCTACAAAAATAGACCATAAAAGAATCGATGATAAATTTGCCTTAGAATCAAATAAATGCTTTTAATGTTAAATTACGTATTTTACTCTGCTAAGCAAAAATGTGAAAGCACTTTCTGTTAGGTTAACGGGAACATAATGTCGGTTCTCTTCATAGAGTCATTATTTTATTTAATACATTGCACGGAGTTCAGCGGTTTCTATAATACAACCCTAATGTAACATAAAATTTAAGGTTTAGAGCTTTTTAATGAAATTTTTATAAGACCTTGCAAACATTTTAGTTCTGCTCGATGTAGTGGTAATCCGTGATCCTTTTCCACTCTTCCAGCATTTTGAAATGCACTTACTTCGTGATTCTTTTGCCACGAATAACCGCAACGCTTTGTTACCTCGGGAATATAACAAACGGATAAAATTATTTTTCATTTGACGAGTCGTTGTAAAAATCATTAAAACAAGATATCTCGTAACACGGCCTCAACATTCGGCATGCTATATACGAGATTTTTGTATTCCTCGACCCGTACGCGATGCGTTATCCGCCTAGATTCCAAGCTAAAACTATTTCCCTTTCCTCCGAGAACCCCATGGTTCCCCAAAGCAAGCTATCCCCGAGTAACCTGACACCATTCGCCAAAAACTCGGGAAAGCTTGGCATTCGAATCATCCTACTAAACCAAATCACCGATTCCACCGGAAAAAGGCCAAAAAACCTCGTATAAATTCGCGCGGGCGCGCGCGAGATCGGACATTTTTATACGGCCTTAAAACCTAAGACCAACGTGGAAAAAGAAGAGGACACGGCTGTAAAACGGCTCTGTGGCTAGTCGATCGGCTAGCAGAGCGAAGGATGCATAATGAGTGTCGTAAAAAAAAATTTATCCAACGTCCCGCTTCGAAGGAGTGTGAAGGGAGGGAGGGGCGAAGGGGTGAAGCCACCCCGCGACTCGCGCGATAAACTCGATAAAGTGGAGACGCAGAGGGGACACCTAGGTGCCAGGTGAACGAGGTTGACCGACTGGTAAAAAACCGTAACCGAGATAACGGCCACGGATACGAGAACGTGGAATCGTGGTGCGTGGGCGGTGGAATCGATTGGACTAGTCCGCTTGGCTAGCCGGACTCGTGGACCAGAGCCAAAAAGCCGGCCCGAGTTCTTGTTCCTGGCCAAACAGAGGACTGGGCGACCTAAACAACACTTGGGTGTCAATAGCTCGCAGCGGAGCCCACACGCGGAGATATGGGGCAGATAGCTTAACCGTGAGATTAGACTAGAATGGGGCTAGCCTGTGTGTAACCACAGGGTGTTTCCTTGCGAAGTTTTTTCGATAAGAATACAGTCAACTCTTCTATAACGTTGTTAATTCCGTTAAGATCCGTATTTCAGATCGTTTCAGATCCGTTGATTCCGTAACGAACCCGTGTTAAGCGAAACGTTAAACCAATAGGAATCGGGGAAATGCGTTTCGCGTTGTATCGAAATCGGGTTCTCGGAATGCCGTACTTATACGAATAGCACGTTGAACTACTCTGGGGTATTTTTTTTAACCTTCGAATGGTGACCATATTTTTAATACATTTTGCGCTGCATGTGACATCTACGGGCCTTGTTTAACCGCCGGCAATAAATATATTTTAATTTATAATCACCTACATTTTAGACAAATTGTTACAACAGAAGAAGTACTCGATATATTGGTTTGAAATTTTAACAACGTGTCAAGGTACGATTATTCACAAATTCCACACGATATCAGTTACTAACAATATGTAATTCAACGACAAAAGCAAGAGAGATATACGTTAAAAGATGTACGTGAATAAAATGGAAACATTTACAATAGTGATACGGAATGAATTTGACGTACATATGTCGCATCGAATAAAATCCTTTTCCGCTAATCTTCAACCTCCTATCCTCACTACTATGGTAGTTATA
The DNA here is from genome assembly GCA_028830335.1 of Eucera pruinosa. Lineage (NCBI taxonomy): Eukaryota > Metazoa > Arthropoda > Insecta > Hymenoptera > Apidae > Eucera > Eucera pruinosa. The sequence continues at coordinate 12,811,320 of JAMYCR010000007.1, forward strand.
AAATCTAAAACTTATAACCCATCAAATTTATTCGATTACACAAACCAGTGAAATTTATTAAACTAACTAAAACCTTAACGAAATTAATGAAGATTTGAGAAACTACGAACGCCCAGGATTCTTTTCTACGTCCGATAAATTCAACCCTTAAAAAGAATCTCCCTGCCGTTAAAAAGAACTTCTTTTTCGAGCACCCTTTCAGAAAATCCTAAAACTGAGACAGCCTTTAGAGAACGTGCTCGACGGCGGAAGTTGAAGACAGGTTCTCCAAGAGTGCACAAATTCGCCAGAATTATCCAGGAGCAAGGACATCGTTCAGAGGAAGAATATTCTATACACCAGCCTTATTGTTCGAGTAAAGAACGAGAGGTAGTAAAAAAGGGACGGAAAGAAGGAGCTTGGGTTAAATTTAAACAGGCCTCTCAGGGGTGGGCCAATGAAAGGGGAAAGAAAAGGGTTCGGCTAAGTACGCGGAAGCTAGTCGGCCAATTTCCAGGATTTCCTGCCCACGGTCGCCTAATGACCGTCCTTCAGATTAATCTCGGAGGAAGGAAAATTCTCCGTCTGGCTTCTCTTCTTCTATTCCCTTTGACCAGTCGACGACACTTGACAAATCTGCCTGGGAATTACGAAACCGTCGAGCCCTATTCCGATGCTAGGGATACACGGATTTCGGCCCGCTTTTTCAACACCGCGAGCATCGAGACTTCACTCGGCAAAGGGTCTCGCTAAATGTAAAAATGAAAAAAGAAAAGAAAATAAGAAAACGAAACGATAAAGGGAGAAGGGGGGGAGGGAGGGGGCGAAGAAAAATGAAAAAAGGGGAAAAGAAAACGGAGAAGAACAGACGGCGAAGGTACATTCTCCGACGAACGCTGAACGACGCCTCACAATGGCGTCTGAGATAGTCTGATGAGGTTATTTGTTACATTGTTCAGGCATAATGGAGAGGGCCTTGCAATGGATCGCCCTGATCCCCCTTTCTGCCGCCTCCAAGGATCCCGAGATGCTGCTGCCTCCGACCAAGCGGCCTGGAGAGCTTTGATGATGCCCTCCTGGCCCTCTCTTCTGATCCTCAGGGTCGTCGTCGGATTTTTGGCCTCGTAACGAAGAAACCGAAGCAAATGCGATCTTCACTTTGGGATATAAATCGTCCTGGAGAAAGTCGTGCCCTAATCGAGAGGCAAATGCAGGCAAAAGTGGACAGAAGTAAAAAAAAAAAAAGACTGGACCGAAGTAAAGCTACTGGGAGAACTTAAGGACTGAAAAGTGGAAGACTCGAGAAGATGGAAGGGAGGAATTGTAAGATACTTTTCTGAAGATATCTATCGATCACCTGTTGTATGAAACTTTTACCTGGTCTCACAATCGGTTCGACTAATTAAGGGAAACAGAGGAAAAGCATCCCAAATACTATGCAAGATCTTAGAATAGTGGGAGCACTTTGTATAGTTGCAATCTTTTTGCTTATCTGCTTGAGTACGAGCATTGAAAGCTTCGTTTTTGCTTGGCCAACGTGTGAGCTATCAGAAGCCAATTTCATCGCTTCATCCCTGAAGAGTTTTTATTCTTTTCTAGCAAAAAAATCGTCTTAGCGAGTTCTATAAGCTTTCCGATTCTTCGAGTTTGTTGAGATTAAGTAATTTGATTAGGAGCCTAAAAGGAAGATCCAACAGCATTAATATATCATTCTTGTTATTTTTTCGTGGTTTGTACTGCATTTTTACGTTTACAGCAGTAATATAATATATTGTATTGAAAATGCACCTCATCTTCTTGTCCACTTTCACATCTTACGTTTGCGAAGTTACTATACTAATACCATGTTACAAAGAAACGAGAAGACTTTTTGGCCAGCCTAATAACACCTAAATTAACACTCACAAAAATGAACCTCATTCGTTTCATAGAATTGATCAATTTGAATTACATGCTCAGTCTCTACAGCAATAGCACAACTAATTTATTATCTAAAAGCTTATGGCACTTAATGACGATATTACAATACTTTTGCCACGATTAATCCTATCATATCAATTTGGCATTTCAACTTTTTCATCTAAATTACGATTTGTAAGTATCTGAAATCGTTACAGCAAATAGACAAATATAATAAATAGCAAATTATCGATGCTTAAAGTTAATATAACTAAAAATGACATCACTAATAACGGTTAAAGTTACAGATACTTCCAAGATGGAAGTACTTCAATCTTTTTTCAATGGAAGACGAAAGGGAATTTTCTAAAGTAAACGTAGAGACGGTTGAGACTATTCCATGGATTCTACGTGCCTAACTGCACTTACATCACGGCCAGACATTCTTGTTTCTCGGACTGTTCGAACCCCTGCGTCGTTTACGATCTTTGCGAAGACTCCAGATGTGGTTGCGCCTCCACTGTCGGAGCTAGACGCACAAGTCGAGGCTAATACACGCTAAGTCCAGCGAAAGTATTCTCTAAAGAGTCCTCTAGGAGCGGCGGACAATTTTTTCCGAAGCCACAAGCGCAAATAGTTAATTTTTCCGTCAATTTTCAAAAGAAACTGTTGACTTTGTTGGCGTTTCTAAGCGATGAATACTTCCTTGTAGTCTCGAGTGAAACACATTTAAACTATTCGAGAATTCCACAAAGAAGGAATCTCTTTCTCTGCGAAGTTTCAAGGAGGAATATTGAAGAGAATTTAAGGTTGATATTCTTGTAAATTCTTCAGCAAAGAAATCTACTCTTTTGCGAATTCTTGTTTCTTCACGCATTGTCAGGAGAAAGTATTAATATCTTTGTGAGTTATAACGCGAAGAAATTTACTTTCCTGCGAGTTTCTAAGCGAAGTATATCCTCGTCAGATCACAGGTAAGGAAATTTATATTTATACGAATTTTCGAGCTGTAGAAATCTATCTTTCTGGGAACTTTCAACCGAGACTACTAACACAATAGTTTCCAAATTATAGATTACTGATGGATTACACCAAATATTGAAAAGTAATGTTCAACAATTAAAAAAATGTTCATCAGAAGACTTTATCAATTGAAAATTGTCAGGTATAATCATCCTTCATTTTGGAATACATACGCGGGTAACTACCCTAATAATATGAATAGGGGGATGAAAGTTGCCTAACAAGGTTTCCTTTGGAATCAAGGTTTTCTTTGGAAGACCTATTTATTAACACGTCAAAAGTTGAATTTCATTTAACGATACTCTTACTACGCTTAACCGACTATACTTCTTCAACACTTTTCAATACTTTTCAATATTACCGAATATTTTCTAACATTTCTACGTCCACATATAATTACTCCGATGTGTCGCACCATTGATACTACGAAATTTTTCGCACCGTGTAAATGGAATTCCTTTTTACAGTAATTGTACTATATTCACTTCTAGGGACATTTCTATTAACTAATTTTCTTCCGCGTTTTCTATAAATTCTCCAGCGAGTATCATAGCTATACTACAGCACTTTGCACCACAAAAACATACACGTTTTTACCTACGTTTGCGTATGATCGCGTTTGGCCGAAAACTTCTTTGCCAATGGAAAATAGTACGTTAAATGAATCACTTTCCTCTCGCAAGTTGCAACCGAGGAGGAATCACTTTCCCTTCAGGGTAATACCCTAAAGTCCATCGATATTCCGCAAACTATTCGCCGATGGGTAGGATCACCGCACGCGGAGGCAGCATGCGTGCATTCCTGCACCCGATGAACCCACACGCATACGCAGCACGCATGCTGATACGGGAAGCACGTCCAGGCGAACAAAGAGGATCGCCCCACGTCGCGTCCGTGAGGAGGAGCGCCAAGGACTCAGCCGCAATTAATTCTTCGTCACTGGCTCTCGCGATAGGTGGACGCGAGGCTGAATGACCGACGAGGATCTCTGACCACCGACAAGGAGGGAACAGCGGAACATCCGGACCCCTGGAGACGGATGAACCATGCATGCATACGTCGAACAACTGGTCGAGCATAATTGACTCCGCTCGTTCCATGTGTTCTGCGCACTTCAAGTATAAACTTGGACTTGCAAGTGAAAGCATCGGCTGTAACCGGTGGTATCGGTTAAGCCTGTCATTTTTACGCATTACTGGGAGAAATTAAATAGGCAACGAATCAGGGAATGTAATATGAAATATAATATAATATGCAAGATTATGCGTAAGTATTTGGACACTGCACCCGATACGATTAAAAGTTTTGTAACTTTATTATGTTTCTACGTATTCGCTAACAGTGAATTGATGAATTTTGTTGGATTGTGGATGGTGTGAGTTATGTGAAATTGTTAAATATCGATCAAATTCGTTTGATAAAATCATCGAATTTCGTAACAACCTCGGAAAGCTTGCAGGACGTAATAGAATATGTTATACAATTCAACGCGAAGATTCAAATAATAATAAAAAGTAGGTGGGAAGCGTTTGTAGCGAACAAACACTTAAGCGTCTTTGCAAAATCAATTTTTCAATCATTTTAATTAACGCTTTTTTATTTGTACAGGCTACTACTATGTTAAGTAATATTATTTGAATGAAACGTCTAAGATAAAACCAAACATGAACCAAACTTATAACAAAGGGTTGTACTAATAACATAATCCACATTCTTACAATAATGTGTAAGTGTCCAAATACTTATGCACGGTAGTGTACATAAATTATCGCTCAAAAGTTATCCGATGAGAAAGGATTTCGGTGTCTTTTTTTGTTGGGACAAATGAGAATAAATGTTTGAATTTGTACGTATTTCAAATCGATACTGAAAGGTGTAGAAAAATGATAACGTTATAATTATGTTTCTCTAGTCTATTTCTGATTCCATTCAACCAACCATTTCCTTATACGTATACACGTTAATGGTTCCCGTCAATGGACGATGCTTTAATCGGATAATATGCATAATATGACGCAGAAAATTATGCCAAACTATAGCCATGATAAGTAAATCGAATCGCAGTCCGCATAATAAGACCTTTCTACTTTTAAATGCTAATCTGAATAACTCAATTTGAGTTTGCTTTTTCTCGTAAACTGGTTCAAGATATTCTATACAAATTTTAAAAAAAATTCCTAAAATTACAATTCCATCGTTAACCCTCGCACCGCCAATGCAGCAATAACATTACTTGCATTCGATGTTGTTTCACGTGAAATTAATAAACAGATGTCATATCTTGTCTACAAACACGCTTATCATTTAAGCACGCATTACTTATCGAGGTGTAGTTATTTCCTGAAGGTTGGAAATTCGTATTTCGAAAAATACCACACCGGTGCAAAGTCTTTATACTCTAGAGCAGTGTTTCCCAACCTTTTTTGTGCCATGCCCCCACCTAAGCCTTTCTAAAATTCTTATGACCCCTATACAACGTATACGTACGTTTTAATTTTCAAAAATTGAATTATTCACCGAACAAACTTAAATGATAGGTTTTAAGAACAAATCACTGGTAAATTGTTGAGGAAAAACAGTAAGTAAATTTTCAAACCATATAATGGAGAACTGAGATTCAAGTACAAGTAATTTTAACGAAAAATTTTTCTATGTTATTTTAATTATTACTACGTATTTCGTTTTTAAATTTAGTGAGATCCTTGCGTTTGGTGCTCGCTACAAAGAGATTTTATGTTAGATTCCAATTTGGTCAGTTTCAGTCTCAAATCTCCCCGATTTCTTTCGACTCTGGACGAGTCCAATTTCGAAATGCCCCCCTTAACAATCAACGTGCCCCCCCTGTGGGGCGTGGGCCCCACGTTGGGAAACACTGTTCTAGAGTTTCCGAAACTCATTCATCCCGGCAACCAATGATTGACCTCTCAAGTCCAACAAATTAAACATGTTCTCAACGTTCAGCAATTTTGATTTTCATAATAGGATTCAAATATTTCATGATAACGCCGTAATATAGTATTCCAGCGAAGACGGTACACTTCGAATCGCGCAGAACGATGCAATTAAAATTAAAAACTTCGATCCCTCGCTAAATGCACGTTCATATAAACGTACCACGTTCATGAACCGTGGTTAGAATATTACAGGAGTCATTGGAATAGAGAGAAGGACAAAATGCACATCGTTGGCTGAAGTTCTGAGTAATTACCACCTCCCATGTAAACGCCCTGGCAATGGTAATAGCTCGTTTAGAGCACTTGCATGCAGTTAATTTCGCCCTCCCGGGGAGAACATGTCTGCCGGCACGATGAGATGGCGACGCTTCTTTCCGATCCCTGCGACACGCTTCATTCTTCGAGAATGACAAGGAATACCGCGCCTCGTCCTGTCGGCGTTCTATTTCGGAAGCGACGCGTGACGTACCCGGCAAACGCGGAATCAAGCTTCGTCGATCATTCCTGCGTACTCTTTTGCAACGGCCGCAGTAAAGCTAGGCCTTAAATTAACGCATCGAGTAGCGACACTCTTTACTGGCATCTAGGAAGACCCAGCAGCACCCAAAGATGCTCACGATCCCAATCAATTTTGTCCGTTTCAACCCTTCGCGGTCCGAGTTATCTGTACCGATTCAGACTAAAGTAGAACCTTCATTGTCCGTACCTACATCATCCGAATTCTCTGTTATCGAAACATTCTGTTATTCGAACACACCCTATTGTCCGAACACGTTTCATGTGTACACCGTTACAACGTAGCTGTCAATTTAGTTCTATAGCCAGTCGTAATATAGTACAATAGCGTTGTTAACTATGAGAATGAAACAAAAAATAAGTAGACAGTACAATATTACAGTTGAGACGATGTACCGTATAAAAGGAACGTAAACATTACTAAATTGAATCTGTTAAAATGATTACGTCACTTAGTGCCTAAGAAGCTTTGGAATACACAAATCCTTTAATCAAATCGTGTTCAATTATGTTATCCGAGATTACCGTTATTAATATAACATGAATGCTACCAATAGTTTTTTTCATCACACGAAGAATTAAGATCAAGAATTCTGAATATAAAGGATCTATGCGGTATCGCATATGTTAGTATTGGACTACGAATTTGTACGTATTTATGGGAAACTTAAGATTGCACAAAAATGTACAATGCGCATAGTACGTGAAAATATATCAAATATCCAAAGTGAAGTACGTGTTATTAGAGGAAGTAGTCCAAATATGGGTTACCACGTTTATTTTACCGTTTATTGCCTAACCTAAGACACCTAATCATTTACGTATCGATGTATATCTATAACATGTTAGCTTTTTCATGTAGAATGTTGAAATACGTTGAACAAAAGTATTGTTTAATATTGAACAAAACTATTGCATATCTTTTAGAGTTACAACAAATAGACCAATTTGATGCATTAGCAGTTCCTAGCGTTAAAATTACTCCTCGCGAGAAAATCTCCCAAATTGGATGTGAAATCGATAATAAATGATAGTGTGCGATAAATAATGAAAGACACCGGCTGGATAAACGAGTAAAAAGGCAACGGTTGGCAAAGAATCGTCGAAAGGAGGTTCCATTCGCCAACTGTGTCGCGGATGCGAGTCTTGAATGAACCGGAAGGAACATTTGCCACACCAGCGGATGTAAGACGCTAGCAGGCAAGCGAGCAGCGAGGTAAATAATAGAAGAGGCACGTCGACGCACGTATACCGTCAGCGGAATCACTTGGCACGATGTTTCTTCGTGTCTTAGGTGACCTACTTCCGGCCTGGCAGAATTCTGATCTCGGTTCGCGACAATACACGATACATATGGGCTGTTTCCAACGGTAGACACGAAATGGAAGCATACGTGCCACGTTCAACGACTAATTATGAGCGTACCACGACCTTATCTGCCATTTTCCACACAGAACTATGCTTCGAGACAAACACACACACACACACACACACATCAGAGACGTACAATTCCCACTCGCGAAACTGGTTGGAAATTCAGAATTTATGCCGCACAAATTCTTTTTAAATTCACGACTATTATACTTTACATTAAATTCGGTGTTTTCGCGTATGTAAAAATGAATAGATAGCTTGCATTGGTGATTGAAATTCGATAAATTTAACTTATAAAGTTCTACGCGTTACTATTTATATATAATCGGTTTAAATACTTATTTATGAATTATTAAACGTAATTATGCGCAGATCGTGCAATCTTATTTTACAGGACTTTTGAATATTCCGTACCACAGACGAGCAACAGAGTAGACCTTTCATCGTTGACTGAGAACAGGCAATGACGATAGAAATTGCCATTCTATCGGCGAAATAGGTATCGTCTACTCCGTGGAAATACAGAGTTAAAATATGAAGAATAATTATAAATATAAGAACGGTATAACGTATTGGATACGATCGGATACGTGCATCTGTTTGTAAAATAGAAAGAAATTCGTGCGACGCGTCAAGACGCCATTCTCAATAGGATTAGAAAAGTGCTTAGATCTCGGCTGCTAATCATTTTGTTTCCAATGAAATCGGCTTAAAATGAAAGTACGGGATGCGGTAGTTCATAACCAGGTAGTTTTAATCGGATGCTAGTATCGGTTCGCAAATTATAAACAAATTCGTGCGACGCGCCAAGGCGCCATTCTCGATAGGATTAGAAAAGTGGCGGACCATTATGAGGGACCTGGTCGTCGTATGCCCGCGTATCCGCATGTCAAAATGTTTATATCTCGGCTTCTAGACGACCGAATTTCATCAACCGCGACTCAAATTAAAGAGGAAAGACCCAACAATATTATCGTATAGCTTTTCGTCACTGGCCCTTGCAGTTCATTTGTTATAAACAAATATATCGCGTCATGGTAGATTACTCAGAAAGTACCTAATGAAAAATATTAATTCCTCTGCTCCTAGATATCCGATTTCAATGCACGTTCGCTTAGATTAAAGGGGGAAGTCCTAGAAATATTATCTTGTAGCCTTTTGCATCTAGCCCTTGCATTTCATTTGTTATAAACAAATATATCGTACCATGGCAGATTACTCAGAAAGTATCTGAAGAACAACATTAATTTCTGGAATCGTACACGTGCGATTTCAATTCCCCTTGGCTTAAATTAAAAGGGAAGGTTCCACGAATGTTATCCTTTTACCAATTTGCCGATACACATTGCGGTTAATTTGTTATAAACAAATATTTCCTATGTTTTGCAGCTACTCAAAAACTATACTTGGAAAGGCTTTAAAGGTACATAGAAAGCATTCCTCGGTCGTTTCCCTTTAATTTGAGTGGCGGATGATCGAAATCGGACGTCTAGAAGCCGCGATATTAGCATTTTTAGAGAAATTGCAAAAGTATTCTCCATAAAATTTTGATGAAATTTTCCGACTCGCCATCTACCGGTAGAAAGACGGAACTAAACCTGTAATTTAATGAAAAATTCTTGTTAAGTAAAAAAATTAATTTCTCCGCTTGTAGGCATCGGATCGGGGCAAACGACGACTCAAATTAAAGGGGAGAGTTCCGGCTACAAGATGGAGTATGTTTCATCTCGATAGGACTTCCGGTTCAGATGTTATAAGCGTTTATTCCCTTTAATTTGGAATAATTTGCAAATTACAAACAGAATAGCTTTTTAACCTACTGCAGCTTATTTCTAAGTTTCTAAGCTTTAATTTGAGCCAAGGTTGGTTAGTATAGGACGTCTAGAAGCCGAGATATAAGCATTTAAAAATCTTATTCTTTTCATGAAAGAAAGAATCTGCATTATACGATAATATTCTTGGGACTTTCCCCTTTAATTTAAGCTAGGGCACATCGAAATCGACCCGCTAAATGTCGAGAAATTTTGTTACAAATGTTCCAACACAGACGAGGTATCCCTCGACGAGTGTAACATGGATATCCAAATAATCCTACTGTTTGTTTATAATAACCTATCCTATATTTCTCTTGCGATTTCATGGCTAAATTTAGTCTCAATTCTAACTGAAATCTACTAATGTCAAAATCGTATTCCGCGTTGAATCTGTAACGTCGAGAATGACGCGAGAATGGTAACAGGGCACGCGAGCCTTCGAATCCTGGGACAAAAATATGCATTAGGTATGATATAACTGGCCTGTTGGCTTTTTGCACCCGTGAAATTCTATATGCTTCTGTATCGCTTCGCAGTTTAAATCGTTGCTCTTAATCTAGAGCGACGGATGAATGTTTGAATGCAAGAAACCCAAGGATCGGGGGTCAGCTAATTGAAATGTTTCAGATGGCTAAGATGTAGAGTAGGATAAGCGTGGAATGGAGTGTAGATTAGGTGGTTTAGAAAAAAATTGGTTCACCTATGGAATGGTATAAAGACCTGTGCGCAGGTGGTTCGTGATAAGAGTTAAAGAATGGGTAAGGTTCAATCTTAGCTGCGATCTTAATTTCGTTAGCGGTTTATCTAAAAATACTTACTACATCGTTATAAAGTAGCGCTACGGATGCATTGAAGTATTGAAAATTGCATGAAGGCTTCGCGTTAGATTATCTTGAAAACCTTCGAACTTTTAAACTGTTCGCTGCAAAATCATAATTATCCTTAAATTGAACCCTCTCGCAGTTTTCAAAGCTAAATTATATAAACTGTTAGATATCGCCTAGGGCACGGTTTCGTTATCTTTTTCTTTTATTTTAATTTTTTCTCGTTCGTTTCCTGTATGCACTTTTTCTATGTTTACTACAGCTTTGTATACATCAAAGGGCTAGCCCGTCAAGTACTAAATAAATAAATAAATAAATACTCCCTCCCTGCAAACCAAACACGTATCCCTTGAAGCTACGCTAATACGCATTAACGTCGAATAATGAATTCCCCAAAAATCATCGTGAAGTTCATCGAAGCTTCGCTACTTGAGAAGCAGCAACAAAATCCAAAAACAACACACACCGGTCGTTATATTTAAATCGATGCACCGGATTCACGGACCCGAGGGGAACTTTGCTCTCTGGAATTTTGACGTTTCGAGAGTAGAGAAAAGATGGTTCGCGTCGAAAGTGGTAGCGAAGGAAAATTTCTAGGAGAGGTAATCGGGATGACCGAATTCTCCTGGGCCAGTACGAAATTAGGCAAGAAATTAGACGATAAATCAAACGATGTGCTTGCGTACACATGCAGATTAACCGTCGACAAATGGAGCAACGTGAAATAGAGGTGGCAGGGGCCAGCTGTGGCCAAGGGACAGACACTTCTGTGCCATCCTCGGGTCTCCTCTCACGATCAGATTAACTTCGCTTCAATATTATTAAAAAGTATCTATCTTGCAAGAAATCGTCTGCGATTCGTCGCCCTGCAGTTTAAAATCCACTAATACAGTGTAGATAAATATTTAACCCCTTTGCGTTTGCAAGCATTTTTGGGAGAGTTGCGTTCTACCAACTTGGTAATTGACCCTCTAACGATCCCTCAGTCGCACTAAAAAGCTTGGTTTTGTTTACGAATGCAAAATAGGGGTAAATGGTATAATTATTAGCCTGGAGACAGTGATTGGCCATGTTTAAGGAAATTAAGGATTTTAACCCTTAACAACCCTTAACTTTAAAAGCTTATCAGTTTGGACACTTTTCATTTATAGTGTAACGTTTAATTACTGAAATCGAACTCAGACCCCTTCATTATTGACGTGCAAAGCAAGAACAGTTCATTTTGTTTAATTGATAATGCACGCGGTCTTGCAGATCGATAATTGTAGTTACATAAGTTTTTACACGATATCTACCGAAAGACTTTTTTAGGAAGCTTATACATTAACTGAATTATATAATATATTAATTCATACATATAGTAATACATTAACGTTTTATCTTTTACATCTGCTGCTTTGTTTCCGTAACATGTTGCGATTTTATAACACTAAGGTTTACGGAATGATTATTTAATAATCAGTTACTTATGAGTCGCTGTTTCTTAAATGATCGATCGTTATACCGTTTACATCTACATACGTCGAATTATGGTATATGTACCACGTGCTGCCACTTTATGGTTCGCGCGTAACTTTATTCAACTATTTCAGAACGTATATACAATGTCTATGCGTTGTTACGTAAACCGAAGTTCAAATTTAGTATGAAAATTTCTTTACTTACGATTCCTTATACGTTACTTTGCCATTAAATAAACGAGTTAAAGTGTCAGTTATAGGAACAGTGACAGTAATTAGGTCATTTACCCTATTTGCAGAAATGTTCAAATTGTGAAACGGTGTGCGAGCATTTAACGTATCGCCAGTACATTTCTAGTTGCAGTCATCTACAGTCAACCCTCTAAACTAATCCGAACAATTAATAATCGTCGGGTGAAAGAACTAATGGTTAAGAGTCGTTTTTATTCTCCGTTTTAGTCTTTGGTTTTAAGGATACGCAGCCGGATTGCGCGTTGAAATCTCTTACACACGGTAGTGTGGCCGGCATTGTTATTTGAAAGTGCCTGCGTTGTTCGGGCTTCAGAAATAGATTAGTATCGAAGATATTGGCGCGTCTGCGAGGTGACGTGCAAACGATTCAATTTTTTCGGGATTCGAGAGTAATCCCAAGCGAAAGCGATTAAAATACTGTGACTTCATGAATTTTCCCAAGGTTACTTGCATTCCGAAAGTTGCTACACTGTTAAGATGGCAGAGTATCGGTATGCAGCATTCATACGTTTGAAAGCTGAGCGTGTAACGAAAATTCAAAGTTTTGAAAACCATTGGAAATTCTAACCTCTGGGAATTGTATGCTTTGAGAGTTGAAACCATTGGATATTGGATCATCGCGAATTCAAAGCATTGTGAATCCTAAACTTTGAGAGTTCAAAGTATTGGGAATTCTAAGCTTTGAGAATTCAAGGCATTGAAAATTGGAAGCATTGGGAATTGTAAGCTTTGAGAATTCAAACCATTGAAAATTCGAATCATCACGAATTCAAAGCATTGTGAATCCTAAACTTTGAGAGTTCAAAGTATTGGGAATTCTTAGCTTTGAGTATTCAAGGCATTGAAAATTGGAAGCATTGGAAATTCAATGCATTGGGAATTGTAAGCTTTGAGAATTCAAACCATTGGAAATTCGAATCATCGCGAATTCAAAGCATTGTGAATCCTAAACTTTGAGAGGTCAAAGTATTGGGAATTCTTAGCTTTGAGAATTCAAGGCATTGAAAATTGGAAGCATTGGAAATTCAAAGCATTGGGAATTTTAAACTTTGAGAGTTCAAAGTATTGGGAAATCTAAGCTTTGAGAATTCAAACGTTAAAGCTGCAAGAAAATTACGTTCGAAAAACATTGACAGTGAGAAGATCCACGATGAAAAGCAACGAACCTCACGAGTTACAAGAGAATACCTTTATAAGGAACATAATAAGAAAGGTTACCAAAAATCAGGAGGCAAAGCGAGTCGAAGGAATCGCAAGTTGCAAATTCCGTGAAGTATCAGTGACGCATAGATAATTTTACTCCGTGGCGGCAATAGCGTGTTGAACGTGGGGCGAGAGAGCGCGGTGGTTCGCCGACCGACACGTTAAGTGCCATCAATAACAGTTCATTCGTCTTTGTCCTGATATAAAGTTGACCGCTCCTTTGACACGTTTGTTAAACTGGTTACCGTCGACTTACTAATTATCCGTACGCGTCCAATTGCACCGGCTCGTTTATTGTTCCCTCCGATATACCGCCGCCATTTGCATAAGCAAACCTCTTCGCTGTTACGAAATAACGCGAACATTCTGATGATTCACTCGACCAATCGATAGTCACTGCTTGATACGCATCATTGCATAAATTATCGTAGCGCAAATTACACAGATTTGTACGTGCAAATTTATTTCGGAGCATGAAACTCGAAGGAGATGATAATTTCTGTCGATCTTATTAAATGCCGGTTGCTAAATGCCACGTGAACGAATATCGGACGTAACGAGAATTATTCTGTTTGTGTTTGAATTATTATACGTCGGAGACTTTTATCATTTTCACGCACACACACACACACACACACACACACACACAGACAATTTCGTATCAATTCCTGGAATCTAATTATGGATTTTATAAAGTTTCGTTGTAAAATATTTTATAGCGAGCGAAACTTCACCGAAGAATATTAAGTGTTCTTGTTAAACCCTGATTTACCTCAGAGGGAACAACTTTTATGCAAAGAGTATTAATTACAGATACTTGTACATCGACTTTCCTTGAAACCGTTGGTTAAAGAACAATCGGTACACCAATAAATCGTCTTCATAGCCGCAACTGAGAAAATTACTAAAAAGAGTCCAAAGTTTTGTCGTAAAATATACTTCGTGCAACCCTTCTACTCTTCGGCTCGAAGAGTAAAGCCAAATTAACCCAACCGAAGCACCTACCAGTCATTCTATCAACATAAATGTTGACATAAACATTAACTTGCTCTTCTTAACCAGCGTTAGGTCTTAAAAACTTTTAAAATAAATTATGCCACAAGCCGAATGTAACAAAAGGGTGTAGTTGTAGAAGTGTCTATGGAAATTAAAGGGTTAAAGTAACTAACTTCTAAAGTACGTAATTTTTTGTTTTAGTCCACGCGTGAAACGTCTCAGAATATCTCTGCTAAAAAGAATCCTACGAAACTATCCCTAAAATATCCCCTAAAAGCTACCCCTTTGTACCAAGATATCGTAAGTGCCGTTTAATTGTACTTTTCCTCATATCAACGGACGAAAGTTGCACCATAAAGCTCCAAATTTATCCCTAATTACTTCGCAATATTTCCATTAGACAGAATTCTACAAAACCTTGTCCAAAATCGTCTCTGAAACCTACGATATGTGTCAAGATATTTAAGAAATACCTAATTCCTTAAACATCGCTTAATATTGTACTTTTTCCCATATCTACTCATACAATATACACTGTGACATCCTCAATTTACCCTTTAACAAATCACAATATTCCTACCAAAAAGAATCCTGCGAAACATTTCCTAAAATGACTCCCGAAAGTTATTCTTCTGTACCAAGGTATCCGATAACACATCGAATCCCTTAAATGTCGTTTAATGTTATCCCTCTTCCCATATTTACTCGAGAAAAATAGCAACGATAAAATTCCCAAATCACCCCTTAACAAAATCACAATATTTCGATGAAAAAGAATCCTGCGAAACGTTCCGTGAAATGACTCACAAAATTTATTCTTTCCTACCAAGATATCCGACGACATATCTAATCCCCTAAATGTCGCCTAATATCGTACGTGTTCCCTCATATCTACAGATGAAACTTGCGCCATAAAATCCCCGACTTTGCCCTTAATACCCCACAATATTTCCACCGAAAAGAATCTTACGAAACTTGCCCGAAAACTCACCCCATTCGCGGTAAGATTTTTTCCCCTGAGAAAACATCTCCTTCTCCCCCTTCCCGACGGAACCTTTTCGCCGCTCCTTGGCACGAGTAGTCGCCATATTGCTTTTTTCACAGAACAAACAGAGACTGTAGAAAACGAAGATGACGATGAAGAAGCGGAGAGAAGGAGAGAGAGTACTCTTTCCAACAATAGAAACGAAGTCCACATGGCCCACGGAGCGCAGACGGGTCTCGGTCGCGAGCTTAAACCCGGTGCATCCCGCGTGTCTGCGGATATATATCCTGTCCGTGGCCAGTCGGTCCGTGCAAATATTGGACGGACGTGGAATTTCGGGTATATTTTAAGAGATTCATCTGGCGGGGCCGGAACGTTCCGAGAAACAATTCCGATCTTTACGATGCTTATTCTCGAGCGCATGGAGGTGGCGACGACGCGGACTCTGGAGACGAAAAACAACCGAACGCACCTCTCTTTTCATTCTCCTGTGGGTGGTGTCTTCTACACACCTCTCGCCTCCTATTATCTTTCTTAGGAAGTCTGCGTAGATAATGCTAACCCTTTAATATCGGGGGACCATATTCGGGAAATAAAAGGCGACGTGGAATTTACGACGCTCCGTGGGCTTCGCGAGTTCTTATACTTTTCACTAAAATATAATAAAGATATGTAAAGGGTGTCGCAACTAAAACAGGTCATCTAATTATTTTCTTTATCGTGTAGTTATACGTAACAAATATTAGGTACAGATACGCATCTATACACTTATTTTTCCGTGGGTCTGTTTTATTTGCGACTATTTTTGTTACTAGAAAATTAATCTGGAAAAATTCTAGGATACTGATCGAAGTCTCTATTTTAATGTACCATCGCGACTCGGGGCAAACGTTTGTAGGATTAATTAGAAACCCCAAAATTACACTTGAGTTATTATCGAAAGTTTGAGAAATAATTAAGTGACCTGTGTTAGACATGTATCTATGTGTACACTGTTACTATTAGACTGTGGACTTTTATGCGAATTCATATGCTTACTATCCCAATTAAAGGAGCGAGAACCAAATAGACATTAGTTATATCCCCTAATCTAATTAGTAGTTTAATTGCCTGAACATTTTTATGAAGATAATTGTCGTTGACAACCGTTGATTTTCCTACACCGTGAATCATTCTTAAAGGTCTCCTCTCTTGGTCAACATTTCGTAAAGCAAAACTGTTTTCTAGGATAACTAATAACAGCTTCTTCAAATGCTTGGCGTTTACTTCGAGTGGTTTCACATACATTTTGATAGAGTTCAAATTCGTAGAACACAGCTAAACACAGTTAATACGTTCTGCGTTATGTGTAAAATTCAACTGATTCGAGTAATTCGGATCTTAAAGCAGGATAATTAATGAATATGCTGATGCATGGCAAGTCGCTTGGGTGGTTCCCAATAACTTAGGATTTATTTTAAGAACTGCCAACAAACGTCACTCCAATTCTAACACCAATTTATATCATTCTTAGCCCTTTAATGCTCAACTTTTTCTTAGTAAAATGTAACAATAACATAAGTATCTTCCAAGTGCACAACTATAGCACGAATGAAATTACCATTATCTCTATTAACTAAAAAATTCTTCCCATTAGTTTTTTACAAAACTTCTGCGTTGATTTCATTGCACAATTCTCCTACAGCTTTTTTCGCGACATTATCTTGCCAGTACATTTCAAGAAACGTGATTCTCCAAGTGAATAAAAAGCAATAACTTGTTTTTCAGTATTGAAAATCGTTAACAGAAACCCCAAAATTCACGAAAGTTGTAGTGGTGCCACAGTCATGCTCCGAAGTGTATTACAATCTTCAGTATCAACCCTTGTCACAGTGACGCGTCACTTCTGAGGGCTTCGAACATCTCGCAATCGATTTCAACGGTTGCCAACGGATTCCCGTTTCGTCGAAGGCAGAAATTTCGGCGGCAGGCTTTCCGCGAAAAAAAATCGCGATCACCAGGACAAGATGATCCTCCTCCGTGATCGCCACCTTTTCCCCTCAAGGCCATAGTCTGTGCTCTTTGTCCCTCCACACCAGATCTCCGTGGTTCCTCGTGGTCAGCAACGACCTTTGCTTTCCTCCTCCTTTTCTCCTTTCCCTTTGTTCCTTGCTCCTCAACCCGTCCTCTCACGCTCTTTTCTCCTCCTCGTTCCTTTTTTTTCTTTTCATTCTCCTCTCCGACGTCGATGGCGTCTCCTCTCTCCGTCTTTCTTTCAGATGTCAGAAGGAGTACACCGCGGGGCGTACACGGTGTGTGTTGCGTGTTTGAATGTCAATGACGAAGGCTTGTGTGTTTATCGACGGAGATTCGGCAGCCTTGGTAGGCGCTAAAATTCTCACTTTCGGTCTCGTTGAGGTCGGCCCGTCTGCCCGGCCCCAAATTCCGGACACTGATTCACCAAATTGGGACCCCACGTCCAAGGATCTGGGCTAACTGTGATGCACGCATTCGTGGGTCACCCTTTTTCTTGTTATACCAGAAATCGCGCATTTTCTCTTCTGCGGAGAAACAATGGCTGCGCTGTGAGATCTTCATGCGAAAGCGAGAGAATCTAGAGGGAATGGAAGACTGGGTTTTTTTTTTTTTTGAGATACGTAGCGAGTTGTAGGCTGTCAGTTATATTACTGGTTGCTAAAGGGAAGTAATGATTTTTAGAGAACTGAAAGACGCGATAAAAAAAAAGGAGCAGTCCGTTGTTGGAAACTTTTTGGTACGAAAACAGAAACTCCAGAATTGACTATCTTCTAAACTTTGAGAATTGAAAGCATTGGGAATTCGATGCTTCGGAAATTCGAAGCATTAAGGATGCTAAAGTTTGAGAATTCAAAGCATTGGGTAATTCTTAACTTTGGGAATTCGAAGCGTTGGGAATTCAAAGCTTTGAGAATTCAAAGCATTGAGAAATGGAAGCTTTGAAAATTCGGCGCTTTAAAGGTTTGAAGCGTTGGGAACTCGAAACTTTTGGAATTCAAAGCACTGGGAATTCTAAACCTTGAAAATTCAAAGTATTAAGAATTGGAACCATCGGAAACTTAAAGCATTGAGATTTCGGCGCTCTGAGAATTGAAATCGTTAGAATGTTACTTAAAAAATTCGACATTTCATATAGGAAACTATGAGGTGTGCAAATTAATTGGATAATTGATTCATAATTATCAATTTGGTTGAAACGGAATTTATGACTTGCCTATGACGGAGATTGAATAACGACAATTATTTAGAGCACCAAAACTGCCTTCGTTTCTCACCGAATGGTCATTGATTGAATTTTGTGCAAAAGCACCGAAATTAATTTGTACACCTAATAGATCGAAAATACTCGACATCATTTCAAAATCAATTCTCCACTTAACTCACCCCTAATTCCTATCTTATCTTACTATAAGGAAATCCCCTATAAATTCCCTATAAAATAATTCTGTTATATTTTATATTAACATACATTTCTCCTGCAATATTTAACAGCGAAATTTCAACAGAAAAATTCTACTTCCGCGTAATTTATTGGATACGTTCTTTTCGTGAGACTTTTAAAGATACAGGAAAAAACAAGCCGAGGATGATTGCACATCCGCCAGACGGTTCATCTGTGTACATTGGAGGAATTCACGCGTTTCACAGTGTTGGCGTTTACCTAACTATTCAGCAGAGAGACAGCAACCTAGGCGATAAACGACCACTTTGGGATAGGTCAATCAGAGGCTAGCACAGAGCCGGCTCTTTCGACGGCCAGATTTTATCGACGCGAACTTTGCGCCACGCTCGAAAATAAACCGGCCCCTATGTGTATGTCGATACACAGCAAGCAATAACCAGAACCACCGAACAGATCATCCCATCGTTTATTCTTTAATCTGTCAGGTTTTTTTCAAATTCAGTCGCACGGAAAAATCGACGTATTCTTTGGAAATTCTTAGTTACCATTTTTCGTACTTGAAAATAAGAAAAAGCTTTCTACTCTTTATATATATATATATATATATATATATATATCTCAGTTAGGATGTTTCGTACTGCAAAACAGAATTCAACTTTCTATTCTTTAGAAATTTTTAGTTACCATTTCTTATATTTGAAAGTGAAAAATAAAAAGCTTTCTACTCTTTATAATTTATTAATTAGGATGTTTCGTACTGCAAGATAGAAATCGACTTTCTATCGTTTAGAAAATCTTAGTTAGGATTTCTCATACTTGAAAATAGAAAAAAGCTTTTGATTCTTTATAAAATCTTAGTTAGATTACATTCAATATCATACAATATGTATATTACTCAATATATTTTCCAGTTATCTCCCGAAAATAAAAAAAATTGAGGAGATAAGTAAATGTTGCGAAGAATTATAATTATGAGACTTGATGCACCTAGTAGAAATAAAAAAAATGGAAGAAAATTGAATCTCACTATGTAAATTATAATAAAAGCTGAGGTTCTCGATATTATTGTAACATTGGAAAATATCATTATTTGGCTCTGATCAATAATAGTGACAATTGTATATCGCATCGAAACCTTCAATTTTTATTATCTATACTTTTCCATCGCAAGATTTTTTTCCATTTCTTTTATTTCTGCAAGTATCATAATTGTAATTCTTCGTTTTACTTAGTGGAATAAAAAATTGCCAAGCTTCATCTTTCTCCCAAAATTCTTTCCTTACAAAAAATTATTTGCCCGTATAAAAATCGAAGAATCGTGACATATAGAGACGAGCACGATTATTAGTTTCTACAAGGTTATCGTTAATAGCGGTGCACCGCGAGACAGATAAAAAAAAAAGAGGAATAACGCATTGTAAAACAATATAGTTTAACCACGCACCTGATAGGCTATCGACTACGAAAAGGAGCAGATAACTCAATGTGAAGGTTGAAGATAACACGGCTCTGTGACAACTAAATAAATGCTGTTTCGAAATTCAGTCTTGGTTAATGCAACGCCTGAACAACAAGTCACGTATCGACCAACACCTACGAACTTCCTTTTGCAAAATAACTATGATGCCATTGCCTCAAATTCTACGTCGTACTCTTTGCTTTAAATTAAAACCGAACAGAAACTCTTCGGTTCAGATTAAAGCAAATAAAATACCAAATAAAGACAATCGTCAAAATTTAATATTAATAGAATAGGATTTCAAACGAGATAATTAAAAATAATTAGGTAGAATTCGTCCAAAATGCTCCAACTAAAATTGTGGAAAAGTTGTGAATCTTAAATTTGATACGAATGAAATAAAACATCGAATGGCGAGATTAATGAATTACTAATTAATACTGAAATTGACTTAAGTCAAGAATAAACCAAGTAAAATATCGAACAAACGGATTAAAAAAACACGTAAATTTGATAAAAATGTTTAAATTGAAATGAAGCAGAAATTACGGTCTTTAATTGTGTAAATGTATAAGTGCAATAAAATACAAGACAAGTGATGTCTAGACACTTACTAAATTAAAACAAAATAAAAACAGAGTAATCGTATGGCTGTGAATAAATCGTATTTAATAGAAATCGTGTAACTTTAAAATCGTGCAAAAAAAGTATCGTATAAATGGAGTCCCAGATACATGTACTTGTATATTTTTTACATATGCGTATATTGTTTTTCGTATTCAAATTTACCATAAACGCGTAAATATTTACAGTCTAGCGAAAAAACAAATTTGTTACGAAACGAAACAATTGGACAGGCGAATATTCGAGCAGCCAAGAATAGAAAAGAGAAATAGTCGGAAGAACTGGGTGCATCTCGAGAAATATCATCGGGATGCCAGCGTGGAATCATCAATGGCCGGCTTCTAAATTATTACCGTCCCTATATAACTCTCATCGCCCTCAATAGCCGCTTAGCCCGATTATTGGTGAGTTTCCTACCAATTACGAGGACCAACGCAGTCGTTTGTTGCGTCTTTTCAAAGATATACGTGGATGAACAGGAAAACCGACGAAACCCCTACAATCTTCATCCATTTTAACCGCAACTGAACCAATGCGAGAACGTAAAGAGCTTCGAATTAACAACAATAACTTAAACTAGCTCTGTAATTCGTCTTTCAGCTTTTAAAGACACGATTTTCAAAAGGAATCGCGTTAACGTTATCATTAGACCGTGAATTTTTATGCAGTTACGTGAAAGTTCGATTATGCACGCAGCAGCAGAGAGCATCGAATTTGCAACAATGTGCAGAATATTCGAAATAAAGTAGAAAGAATGGTTGGAAGGTGAAACAATCCTACATTTCAGTTGCACTTATTTAATTACATTAACCCCTCTTTTCTCCTCGGATCGATTAGGTTACCTTTTTCTATTCGAATTAACATTTCCTTTGAACAAAATCAGATACTTATTCCATTCTATATATAATTGTTGTCAATGGTTTCACAAATACACTGCTGCAAATTTGCATAATTCTTGTGACAAATTAGCGACCAGTTATTGTGACTGCTTTGGTAATTTTAGTGTTACGAACGGATCTTCAAGTCCTATGTTCGAATGCTGGACTCCAAGGGAATTTAAATCTCCCTCTCCTCTCTTTCGTGTTTCTTTTCGTGGACAAAGGTTACAGAGGTGATTGAAATTGTCGTCAAGGGAATCGAAATACGATATAAATAGAAGGCATTGAATAAAGAGGCTGTCGAAAACGCGCAACTGGCAACAATCGGTTCCGGTTACCGATAGCTTTGCCTTCGTCAACCTTCATGTAAAGATTGAAACGTGGCTCTGTGTTACTGCAATTATGGAAATTGCAACATTTCAATGGCCAAAAAACTAATTCGAGTGAACGTATAATAGCCTACCTCTTAGACGTTCAAGCGTGAATCGTTTCACGTATTAACGAAGCTTCCATTCGCCGCACGATCAAAGAATCCAGAGCCAACGGAGTTATCGCCCCTTGCTTTACGATCTTTTCAGTGACTATCTATAGTAACATTCCCTTTTCGCTGCCTTTACGCTGCATCAGGTGCGAAACATCCAAATATTTCAGAAGGTACATAAATAGTTCGAATACTAACAGTCACATATGAATCTCTCAGTTCGCCTAAAGCGATCTCGCACTCCCATTACTCTTATTCTAGCTTCTTCTTGGTAATTATACTTATTCTATCTTCTTATTGGTAATTATACTTATTCTACGCAACTATCCTAGGAACCACAATATCTACATCCGACGCTCATGCCGTCGTACATTCATACAGCCACACGCAGTCGTTAACCATACGTACTGTTTCACATCTTAACCCTTACCACTCCCATGTCTAGTTTGGCTCGACATCACATTTTTTACACCAACTCCAATGTCGAGCTAGACTCATTATACATTATACAATGCAACCAAATGTAGTTGATCATATGATTCATGTACCTACGCTAGTTATCGTCACTATCGAAGTATCTGTGTTCTTAAAAGAAAGTGCGTTACGTGTTGGAAAGGTAAAAAAAGGAGTTGTTGGTAGTTAAAAAAAAAAAGAAAACTAAGGAGTGCAAAGGGTTAACGTTCTATCTGTATGGAAAACGAATCCACAGAATCAACCCCAAACTACTTTCCGGTTTCAAAGCAGCACCCGAGTCGTTGCATCGAAGATCCAGAGAAGGCCAAGAAGAAGCTCAGGCCGAGGAAATCGCACCGCGGCCGGATATACAACGATAAAACCGAAAGTGGCGTGACGTGGGCCCGTGGTCCCCCTTTTGCCGGGCCCCCCGTGTCTCTCCCTTCTCTCATTCGTTCGTTTATGCTCTCGCCAAGGTTGTGTTCCGTGTGACCATGCCCAAAGCCATGTCGTATATATGCAAAGCAAATGCAAGGTCGCTCGCGCGTGTCTCTGCTGTGTCTATGCGCGATGGCGCGCGCGTGTATCCGTCCCCATGAGCCCTGTGGGCCTCTCTCATTGCACGCAAAACATCACGACCACGCGATACACGAGCACGGACGTGCATGTAACCGGGAGGCAATGACGTGGCCCGAAACGGTGGCTCCGTAAAAATCCCCAACTCTGGGCCCCTTCCCCTTCCTTCCGAGGGGAAACAGCGAAACTGGGACCTTGAGGCCACCGTTGGTGGACACTATGGCCCACTGTGCTCCTGCAATTCGTGTCTTGCAAGAAGAATACGCGCCGCGCTAGAGGATAATGCGTGCAACGGTTAAAAAGTAAAACTCGAGCGCTTACGTTTTCAGGTTTTAACAGTAGAACTATCAAGGTGGTCAAAATGAACCATTTGCAACTTTCTATAAAACTTGCATAAACTCGCAACAGTGTATTATTGGAGATTCTTAAAAATTTTCTGCAAATAAAATGAAGATTCATTTCTCTTGCATTATGTATTTTTGCAAACATTCTGTTTCTTCGTATTAATCATTTTGATGCGAATAAGTATACTTTAATTGTTGGTTGTTCCAGTGTTAAGAAACTATTGATAAGCGCTTGAATTTCCAAGCTTCTCAACTTCGAAGCGTTTGGATTCCCAAGCTTTCAGATTCCGAAGCGCTCGAGCGTTCAAGCTTTTGCATTTCTAAGAGTTTGAATTTCCTAGCTTTTGGTTTACTATGCTTTTGGATTGCCAAGCGTTTACGTTCCTAAGCTTTTGAACTCCAATGCGTTTGAATTTCCATGCTTTTGGATTCTCAAGCGTTCGAATTTCCAAGCTTTTGGATTTCTATGCTTTTGAATTTCCAAGCTTTTGTACTTCGAAGCGCTTTTGATTCCCAAGCTTAATCTTCCAGAAGTGTCCTAATATTTTTGAACGGGAGTGTATATGTGTCGTGGTCACTGTAGTTGCAAAATACGGGTATTAAAGAAATAAGACTCAGTTGTTCGCTTAATTATTATGTCTCAATGCTGAAATGATTTATTAAACTTGTACGGTATAATTTTAATACGATGTATCTCTTTCACGCAAGGATTTTGAGTCAAATTGACCCGATTTCCATATAAGGGTCGCGTTTAAAATCTTTGCCGATTATTAAAACGATTTAAACTTATATTTGCCCAATATTTTGTACAAATTGTAGACTGTCGTACCTAACGTTTCCAATAATTTTCGAATATCCAAACGCAATAAACGAATGAAAAATGAAGTTATTGTTACTTATCTTTCATTAATCATATCGATAACAAATATTTAAAAAATCCTTTGATTTATTTCCACGTAGTTACGTATCGTAAAATGTTATTTTTATAAGTTAGAGCTGCAATTGATATATTCACAGTAATGCCCACATTTACTCTATCGCGAATATCGTACATTCGAGTAAAGGGTTAACACATATTTCCCCAAACAACAAAAGTTGCAATGTCGACGTCTTGATTTTCAACCACCCGTGGAACTTCTGTTCTGTATTGCACGCGATTTAAAAAAAAAAGGGAAAAAGAGAACATTAAAATTGACGACTATTTTCAGTGCAGCTCGAGACTTCAAAGCGAGGGACAAACCGCAATTCCGAACACTTTTGTTTAAACCATTAATCGTGGAGCACGTCGGTGCAACTACTGGGAACTCCGTCCATCGTCCAACGCCAACGTAAAATGTCCGGAATGAAAGGAAAAATGTACTTTTTTTCGCCGATCGTTCGGGAAAAATGCGGGCGTAAATCAAAATTTATTTCCCGGTATGCAAAGGGGGGGTGAAGAGGAATGATCGGGAAACCTTGCCAGAGGAATCTTTTCATGCGAGCTATGGATACGATTGAGTTTTTTTCGATCGACGAATCCCGAGAGGTCGACAGACAAACCGAAAGAAAGAGGAAGAAGATTCTATACGTTTCACACGAGGTTTGGAGAACGAGAAACCTTCTCCATCGAACACCTTGCGTTCCAGCATCGTGGCTGCCTGTAAATGCTCGACCTTGAACGGTATTTATTGACCCGTTCTGCATACTAGATTAGCGAATAAGCTGATTCATTATGAGCGATCCCGCGTTTTCATTCATTTACCGTTTCGCGACAGAATGCCACCGAAAAAATACCTTTGCATATGGAGGGTTGAGAAATCCACGTTTCAACCCTGCTGCGATCCTTGGATCGTTTTCGTCCCAAACGTGTGTTCTTATTTTTTTAAAGTATTAGGTTGCTCGAAAAATTCGTGGCGATATTTAAGGGACACTCGAATGGAATTTATGCGCAATTACCATTTTATTTAGTAATTTTTCGAATAACGTTCGGTTTGTGGTAATTCCAGCACTATTAGGAAGTTTCGTAATCCCCTTTTTCAAGAAATTAGTATCACTCTTCGAAACAAGTACTTGCAAGTAATTTTCTCATAATTAACTTTTGTCATTCAATCTCAAGTAGTAAGCAAAGTTTTACAAACGTTACAATAAACGAAAATAATCGAATGAAATCCTAGACAGCGTGGTTATATTCTTTATCGAAATATGATATCTAATGTTATCTACTGAAATGGATCATCCTTTTCTTTTAACCAATTCTACTAGTAGCAGTTCTTTAATTAGTTCAGTAATTAATTCAATTCAAATTATCACTTTTCTGTCTAAACTCTTGTAGTGAAACTCGCAATCTCCGGAATATTTTCTTACAATTACCGTAAATTGTAAAAGAAAAATCAGAAAAGATAAATGATCGCTAAAGAGACAAATAAAGTCGCCAATAATGGAACGAGGCTCACTGCGTTACAATTTAACTGTATTACCCATAACGCGAAATTTATAACTTTAATTACGAGTCATTAGAAAAGAGCGCCTTATCTTTAGTTTTGTCAAGTTAAAGATACTACTAAAGGTAAAAATGGATCTCTGCCGTTTTTCTAAACGTAACAGCCCTGATCAAGCTACGTAGCGAGGGGTTGTACTACGGTCTTTCATTGAAAGAAAGATTTCTGAAAATTTGACAATCCGTAAGGAGATAAAAAGTTCGATCGTTTAGCAGCGTCTGGACATCGGGTTCTAGCACCTCATGCCGCTGACCTGGTCAGGTAAATAATCAGCCTTTTTCCTGGAAGCAACGTCCACGACGAGTTGCTATGCAGCTTCGCCGCGTTTAGCAAACTGATGCTTGACGTTAACCAATCAACCCTCGCGGCTACTCTCTCTCTTTCCGTCGGAGGAATTACTTTTTCTTTTTCGCTCTCTGACCGGCTGTATCTCGAGAAATATTCGATGGTACCGTAATAAAGCGTGATAAGGCGCGTAAATTTGGACGAAATTGGATGCCATCTCTCCCGTCGTATCTTCCAGTTCGATCATTATTGATCTAGCACGATTTTACAACGGATGAAAGAATTCAAACTTATATCAGATTGTCGCGTTCTATAGGCAAATTCGTAGAGATACTTTAGAAACGCTCAAAGGTAACATGTGCGAATTAACATTTTTATTAACGAATTTTGCTCGAGTGTCGTTTGTAAATTTTCTATTAGGTTTTATAATTATACAACAGCAGTCTGCACCGCAAAAACCTTGGCGTGTTTTAGCCACGTTCATATCATCGCGTTTGATCGAAAACTTTTTGTCAGGGGTAACATTTAAGGATATCCTTTTTTCAAATAGAAAAACTGTATTAAATGGCAACTTGAGTGGCCTTTTTCCGAGCAGTCATTTACACGTAACCAATTAGAGGACAAGTTAATAAGATCCCTGAATTTCCAATACCAAGACCATTCTTTTTTTCACTGTGCACCTGACAGGTGTAAAAATAGCGAACATTTGTGTTCGAGGATTAAAAAGCGAAGTTTTCACAACTAAAGTAGATAATTAATGTTGCGGTTATTATAGCGATACAGCGAAGACGTATGCGACGCCACGAATCGATTTTCTGCACCGTCTCTAGACGTTCCACGATTTGCGATAAGTGATTCTGCAAACGTTTAGCGCGGCCGCGATAAAAGCATTCTTTCAGGCTAAAAATCTATTAAAAATTACTTACAATTTGTCGAACGTTTCACAAGTATTGGTTAACAAACCTAAAAACCTCTTAATCCTTCTTACAACGCATTTAAGGCTAATTTAAAGTCGATAAAAAGTTAATTTGCTATGTCTCAACTTACCGGTGTTATCGATGATGAGGACACATTAATGTAACATATTTATAGACGTGTTGAATTCTTACCTGAAACAAGAAGAGGAGAATAATTCGTTAAAACATTGCGCAGAAGGAATTCGAAGTTTGAGGAATAAAGATGCGCGTACAGCGAAGAGACGCGAGGTGTACTCGCTCGATTTTTTGCAACGCCGGTTAGGCAAATAATGTGTCTTAACTATTTTTACACCTTTTACGTAAAAACGCGTATGTACTTTTACATGTATGGAAGATTCACCAATTAGGTGCTCTTTACGATCTTGAGTTAAGAATGATAATTTGTATTTGATTTCGCAATTTTTTCTTCGACTTGTGTTGAAATAAACTGGCGAAGCCGTCTTTATAGAATCAGAAATCTATAAAACTTCGTGTACGGACAACATTCACGAAACTAGAACGGGAATCGAAAATGATATTCTTCATCCGATTCTAAATAAAATTAAATTCACCCTTATCCATGACCAACCTAAAAACACCCAGAATCTACTAATTATGAGGTATATAAATATGTGGTCCACTATTCTTTTAATAAGTGAGAGATACAGATTACATTCAAATTATTAATCCACTCTTTTTTTCATTAAGGCTAACTTACAGCTTCATTTGCAATATAAAATGATCGATACGACCTGAAAAATTAATCGATATTATGGAAATGTAAATGAAAAATCGGAAGAAAGTGGATTATTTATTGGTTCACCTAATATTACCCAATATCATTCATCCTAGCATCCATTTTTTAATTTCCAGTAGATGAAAGCGAATCCATAAGAGGACAACCAGAACTAAGACCAAAACTTTGCATCGAATTTTAAAAGAATGAAATCCACCTTTAAATCTAAAAAGTCTTCTAACCTACTTACTGTTATCTAGCACCCTAACACCGTTCTATAATTCCCAGCAACCCAAATCTCCGAACCTTCAGCTCAAACGAAACGAACCACCACTCTTTCTCTCTCTCTCTCTGTGTCACCCTTTCAACCCTCTTCGGCTATGCACAACCCCCAACCCTTTACCGCGAAGGGAAAGCTGCTTTTCCAGGCCAGTGGCCCACATTCAACCTCCTACCAAGTATCTCAGCCTACGGTTCCCACAATCAGCCTAGGTCGAATTCGTCGAAAAGCCTCGTCAATCATCCCTGTGAAACTTCCTCGAAGCCCACGCTCTCTCTCTCTCTCTCTCTCTCTCTCTCTCTTCTCATCGACTATTTTCAAATCGAAGCTAGAGTAGCCAACACACGCGCCAGGAATCCACCTTGGGTCGGCGTTGCACGGCAATAATTAAGCTTGGAGAAAGAGCAGGTGCAGTGCAGCGGAGTTACACCCTGGAGGATCCACGAGGTCCTTTTATCTTGGTTTGTCGGCCCGAGAATAACGGAGATGTGTGGGTCCACCCATACGTACGAATATTGAATACGCGTGTATAGAAGTGTGCACACACGAGCCGGTGAACCGCGGCACTGGGCTACCTGGATGTACCTGGACCCCAGTGGTCCGCATTCCAAAAGTCAAGGACTCTCTCGAACTAATCCGAAACGTCGGAGGCGCCTCTCTTTTCGCCACGTGCCTCCTCTCTCCTCCTGTTCATCGCCGGATCGTTGCTGCCGGGCCTTCCAGAAAACGCTCGTAGATCATCATCGCGCTCATGGCTCAGGATCGTCGATCCATTGGCCTGGGAGCAAGGATTGCTACTTTTCTTTTCTTTTCTTCCCTTTCGGAGGTTCGCGTTCGATACGTTGCTCCTTTTGCAACTCTGATCAGAAAGTATGTGATCCGATCAAAGAAGGATTACGGGATAGGAAGTTTACGGTAGGAGCATATTTCACCGAAGTAGCTGAAGTTATCGGTAGAATGCGGATTTTTACGCGTTTATGGGGAAATTCAAGTATGCGGAGAATTAGGGAACGCGCACAGAATTGAAGAATATAGAAGATATTCGAAGTATAATTGCGTTAACCCTTTCAGTGCGAAGCACTTCAGATCCGAAAGCTGTCTATAGACGACACACAGAGTTAAGAGAAATAGATAAAATCCGGTTTAATGTCGTGGTTGTAGCAATTACAGGAACATATTAAGTACATGCGTTCATCTCAAACACTGATAATTTTTAATTCTGTTAGCTGTATTAACTAATTTGCTAAACGCATATATGCGTCCATATCATTCAAATGGTTAACGTGCAGCTTCAATTGCAGCTGAAACTACCACCTCTTGAGAATAGACGTGTAATAAGTGATTTACTGTTTGCATTTAATGTTTTACGTGGCTTCATCATCCGTCCCAAAATGTTGTCTCTGTTATCATTTAGCACATCACTGACATCTGTTACGACTCGTATCCTTCTTTAATCCTTCTGTTTTATTTTCTAGTAACTGTTAACTAATCGAAAAGTGCACAACTTAATTTTCAGCCTTTAGCATTTCATATGATTTAATATTTGTTCGCAAAAAATCAACTACAGTCTTAATATTAAGAATTATCAACATTTTCACATTTATGAAGAAAATTCGTCACTTGAAAAATAATTAAAGTAGCTATTTCGAATCGACAAAGGTATCAATAGTTTAAAGTTAAAAGCTCGGAGTTAATTTATACACCTAAAAAAACTTACATCAGTTAAACATAGTAATTTTGCGTGTTTGTGTTTCGAATGAAAAAAATTCATCAAGAAATTAAATATAAAGGATTGCCATTTTTAATTTAGAAGACGGAAGGTTTAATTTTATTCCAACGAATGAAGTGATAGGATTTTAGTGAATATTCTTTCCAAAAACGATACTGGTAGTTTTATTATACCGTTGAAGTATGTTTCCAGTAATAGTGCGATGGAATCTCGAATTCCGTCGTCCCTGAGACAACTTAATATTTAAATAATCATGCAGCTCTCTGAATTTGCATACTGTCAATGTAATAACGCGTCTTATTGACTAACATCAGAAATGGGCATACGTTCGTAATACTTCCTCGTGATAATTTCCAGGAAATTCGAACTCGCAGGACCTCGAAATCTAAAGAAAAGAAATATTCATACCCTAAAAACTTCGCTCCCTATCGCAATCTTTAAACTGAATCCTTGCAGCAGCATTGAGAAAGAGAGGGAGAGGAAGAGAGAGAGAGAGAGAGAGAGAGAGAGAAAGAGCAAAAGAAGAAACTCGAAAGCCAAGGTTTCGCCGTGGCCAATCTGCACGCAAGCGAATCGCGGACGGTCCGTGACAATGCAGAATGATCTCTTGGCAGAAAGGGGACGTTTTTTCCCCCCCTGTCGCGTTACGTAAACCCCCGAAAGAAAACGGTCCTTCTCATAACCACTTTTTCGCGCCACGCTGCATGCGTGGTTTCACCTTCTGATCGGAAATTTTACTGCGAATCGATCAATAAAACAATGAAAACAATTGAAAACGCTTCGCAATTAAGTCCAGCTGCATATTTATTTCTGATAGTTGTACAGCGGATTTTCATCCATTTGTGGGAAATTTAAATATACAAAAATGGGCGGAATGTATACGATATAGAAAATATCCAAAGTACAGTTACATGTTACGATACTTGTAACACGAAACTATTCTGTATTTATGTTCCTCTCTTTTATTTGTATTTAGAAAAACATGTATTCACGTACAGATTATTATCTAGTAATGCATACACATCTTAATTGTATGAAGCAGTGTTTCTTAACATTTTTTAGGTCGTGCCCCCCCCCCCTTATATAATAGTTAAATCATGAGTGACCCCCTCCTTGCAATCCTTTCCTTTTTAATGTAAGATAAATTTAGTAAAGAAAAAAAGGAACATTGAAAATTAGCACTTCGGAATATGTAATTCATCGTTCGCTTGCAAAATTTAGGGTATTGGAAAATTTATGCTATGGCTGGGATGTAAAACTATCCGCTAATTATTATTTATATCAGAAAGGATATTAATTGGAACTATCTTTTTAAGGTGTTACCAAATGGTCCGATTCAACAAGCGTTTTTTTTTTTTTTTAGAAACTACGAAGTGTCCAATCATTTATGAATGGTGGTGTATATTTAATTATTTTCATTCATTTGTTGATCACATTTGCGACATATAATGTATCTCATAATTAGACTGCGGATTTTTATGCATTTGTAAACAAATTAAATACGCGAGAAGGCACAGAATGAACGTAATGTGCAAAAATATACAAGACAACCAATGTAAAGTACATTTTATTATATTTGGAGAGTAAAACAATCCACTAATTGGGTTCCATTTTTTTTTTTTTTTTTTTTTTAGTTCCGTTAATAAAAATGAGAATTTGCATAAGCATCCGTTATCTGCTTATAATTAGGCCGTCATCAATAACATTAACCCTTTCGTTACTAATCA
Organism: Eucera pruinosa; assembly: GCA_028830335.1. Taxonomy (NCBI): domain Eukaryota; kingdom Metazoa; phylum Arthropoda; class Insecta; order Hymenoptera; family Apidae; genus Eucera; species Eucera pruinosa. The sequence continues at coordinate 12,843,022 of JAMYCR010000007.1, forward strand.
ACACCACAGTGGACCGCACGCATATGGTCAATTCACTGTTACAAAGTTTCATTTTCCTGTTGCAATATTCATAAGTAATCTTTGATAAGCAATTTTAACGAAACCTTTCAAATCGGGCAATTACATTATTTATACCCCACATTTTTTCACTTTACGAAAAACGAAATACACATCTCGACCAGCACCGTCAAAGTAAACGGGTTAATATTGATTTTACAATATTTAGAGACATTTACAGTACGATGAAAAGATTTAGGAATCTAGAAGCTTGGAAATTCGAGTACTCAGAATTCTAAAGTCTTGAAAATTCGAACGCTTGAGAATCTGAAAGATTGGAAATTTGAACGCTTGAAAATCCAAAACCTTGAGGACTCAAATGCTTGGAAATTCACATGCTTATCAATCGCTTCGTAAGCATGAAAATATAAGTATCAAAGTTTTACTTTGTGTCACTCTAGGTGCCGTTCAGTAACAGGTAAACTCTCTTTATATCCTGTTTTCATCCCTTCGGTAGTAACAATGGTTACTTATTATTTTTTTATAGATTTTGATAAAGCTTACAAGGAATATAGTTGTCAGATAAATATTAAACACCTATTTTTTCTTATCGGCTGAGATTCATGTCTAGGGGGTGAAAATAGCCCTCAAAGAGGAGGATAAAAACATATTTTATGAAATACCTCGGAAACTATTTGCGATAGAAGAACAGTCCAAATAGCAAAATTGTGTATTCTTGAATGGAGAATCTAACCGTGCAAGCAGATTTGCAAAAACTACATTTGTTTAAATAATACATTAAAAAATATAGCTTTTTGTATATTTTTACGTGTCAATTGTTGACATATCTATCCGCACATGTCTATCGTTGTAAAAACGATCGAACGGGAGAGAAACGATTCCGCTGAAAAATATTTTTGCAAAAATTATATCACTGACACGGTGCATCTGATGAAAATCGTTGAATAATGCTCGAAAACCTATTCTTGCTAAACTGACACGAAAATTAGCATTTTTATAGCGTCCTTGAGCGCATACACGAGTACGTCTCCGCAAAATTCGAGCGACCTAGGCGAAGGTTGAGCAAAACGATGCCTCCAGGCAGAACGGGATATTGCTATTCTCTTTCGGCCAACTATGCCGCTTCCAACTATGACACCGAAGGCCGACGCGAGAAATATCGAGGACCCGTTAGTTGGACAAGCTACCAACTCACGTACACCATTATTCATATCTGATTTTGTTCTTATTTCCTTTTCTTTCGAATATTTCACCGGAACTTATCGACAGAAATAATTAACCCTTCAGAGGCTCCGTATCGTATCTCGCGTTCAAAGTTACTGTACGAATCCATCTTATTGATTCTTATGCAACCGAGTTTTGTGTCGCATTTTATCGTTCGCTTGGCAGAGTTTTCATATTTATCTTATGAAATTGACAGATTACGTAAGTATATAATACCGTACAGAATCGGATGCATGAAAAAAATAGCGTTAAACAGCGTAAAAATAGCGTTCGTCCTAAAAGTTCCGAATTCTATCCTTTTATAGAGGATGTTCCAGCAATCGGGATGCAACCAAAAAGAAGACGATTCTACGTACTTATAGATTATGATGGTTTCTTTCGATTGAATTAATTTGTTTCCGTGATTAATTAACAATTAAAGCTTTTCATTATAGTCGTTTTCCTTATTAATATTCATCATAGTATTTAAGGGCTGATAAATAAAGTTGAATAGTATTAATAAAAAATTAAAGATATCAGATTATTCTTTTACTCTTCTGGAAAAAGAGAAATGCTGACAGGGATTGTTTTCTGTTATGAATCTTTTAATTTATTTGTCGTTTTTCTGTCACACAAAACACGAACCTGATATTAGTCGCGTTGATCACAATTCCATCCTTGATTTCAATGGTCTGTCCTTTCCATGCGAATACCACTGTCGATTTGGTATTATTGTAGAGGTTCCTCGTTCGAAAAATCCTTTGAGATTCGTTGGTAGCACTTACAGGAATATGAGTTCTTCTATGCTTAGAAGGATCCATGATCGAAGATTACGAATACGAACCGAAATTGTAACCGATAGTAGAGTAATCGAATTCAAATAATTCCGTGATAAACTGTGGTGTCGCGAACGATTTTACACTTGAAAGTTTAACCAGAAAGGAAGACACGAAAACGCGTGTAAACAGTTTGATGGTTCGATGAGGACTGTCGAAAGATAACCTTTTTCAAAATTCGTTCTCTGCATAAATCGGTTACGCAAACAAGATAATGTAGTCGGAAAGTGTGAACAAAGTTGTCTTTAAGGAAACTGAGACCGGCATAATGATGCAACTTTAATTAGGCTGGATATTCTGCTGACGAGTTCCGAGACAAAAATAACGAGAGATTGCGATATCGGAAAAAGTAGGGGCGAATTGTTACATTCTATTAAAAATTTGAGAGTTAAATGAAAGGAGTTGCAGTGAAAGGTCCTCGCAAAAACCAGTTACTGAAATGTTCCATAATAAAATAAAGAAAGAGAAGACGGCGATGGAATTCTTTAAATTCTGTAATTTCTTAAGCAAGGAAAGTGGATCTATGACTGCTCAACTTGTATGTCAATTTCAATTATTCAGTTTGGATTCATTCTTTTTATAAACCAGTCCAAATATTGTACCAGGATCAATAAAAACGTGAATTTTTAACATTTAAATTAGGTTACCTGTTTTCCCCTTTGTTCCATTTATTTCTTATTAGTTTTCTGTTAGTTTCACGAAATATGCTGTTTTATTTTTTGAGTCTTATTTAAATGTAATGTACGTACAATTAGTTGCATAATGAGCAATCATTTGCTCGTATATTCAAACAAATAAATAAATACATTTCTAGAACTATGCATTTTTTTTAGTGGAAGTTTTCGATATAAAATAATCAACATATGGTCCTAATCACTTGATCAAGAAATCTACTAGAAAAATTGTGAAGTTGGTCGTTCAACGTGAATATAAAATTAGTATAGTAATTAAAATTAAAGTATTCTGATATTTCTTGCTTCATACAAAATGTAGCAAATTTGTTGCTATTCTCATAATTCCAGATACGCCCGAAATATCTCTAGAATTCTACAAATTTAATTAACTGAAATGGAAGATCAAATACGCTGCGAATTTATTTAGTCCGATATTTTTTAAGATTCCTTCCAATTTTGATGTGTAACTACGTAGCACAAAAGATAATTAGGTGATCCGTTTTAAATGGGACGCCATATATATGATTCCAATATATTTCCTTCATTAAATATCGATCTCAACGCACTAGCATTTGTGATAATTCTCTTCCCCACTACTTTTCATTTAAAGACTACTTTAGCACAGAACGAGTGTCACTTCCAATTAATACCGAATTCCATTCCGAATGTTCAGGAATTTCATTCCGAATTATGGTAAGATGACACGAAACAGTCCACGAACGAGTTTGAATTGTCGATGAAAATCAGATGTCTGGGATATACCTTAATAAGGAAATGGTACCTTGACGGACAGAAACCGGTGCTCACAATGGCGAATACTTTGCTGGAAGTGGGTGAGCCAAGGATAACAGAATACCAAACTAAATGTCTTCAACCTACCAACGTTCAATTAAAATAGCATTCTCACGCATGCAATTTCTCAATTAGAATCAAATCCAATCGGTAACAAGAAATACTGATCGCTTTCACCTAGTGTGAGTGCTGTAATCATTTCTATTAGTATTAAGGAAGAAATAAAAACATTCGTGAATTCACACAAAAAAAGATTGGACGCCCATACAGAATGAATTAGCTAAGTGTCTAAAACAACCTCTTGAAATCAAAAGATCGAAGAGGATGAAACCGACTGATCTCTATGTATAAGTACAATTAAGAATAAAAAAATGTAATGAGGGCACTACTGAGTGTTACTGTACTTCATTTAACAGTTAAATGTAAAAGATGTCCTGCTTTGGTTTCAAATGTTCCTCAAATATCGCTACGAACTTTCCGAGCAACCCAATATAGTAAAAATCGTTAGAAACGTGCTAACTCGTAGTAATTTCAAATGATGGTTGTAACTGATACGCGTTTACCGTACAAGTGATTGAACTTTTCGTTTACCCGGTGTGAACGAACGTCGTTCGCGTGTTAGGTGTGAATCATAAACATTAGAATGTTAGAAGAGAATGAATATTTGGGACGCGAGGCCCTAATATAGTGTCGACGTACTCGAAGGAATTTTCGAACCGCACGTGAAGTTTAAAGTAGATACGAAGCGAAGAGTAGGTAAAATATATTAAATAAATAAGAATCAAAGGACCTACCTTCGGTAAAAAGATTTACAACTCAAGAACCGTACTTCTTTGGCCAACTGTAAACGGCATTAGTACTGTAATCGGTGTTTGACGATTTGAAAAATGCTTTTAGCCGTATTCGCGTTAATATAAAATTACAGTTAACTAAATTATAACATTGTGGAAAAAAGAAACGCAAATCGAAATTCTATATTTTCACTCCTACCATACAACCAGAAAGAAGGTGATTTTATATGAAGAAATAAATCGAAAACGTAGAATAACATCTTTTGTTCGTATAAAGTTTGGCTTTCGAGAAAATCGACTTTAAGCTTTTAGCTGCTATACGCCATTACAATGGCTTCCCATTAAGTCACATCTTAGAACGATAAGCCACTACGGTGGCTCACTTGTTTACAGTGGGTGATCAAATTATTATGAACACTTCACTATTATCATGTACTAAATTCAAGGAAGAATAGAAATAAAAATACACTTAAAATAAAACCTCGTTCGATACAGAAGATATTGCCATCTTTTTAATAATACACAATAAAAATTTCACGGCAAAATTGGGGAGTCACGATAATTTTGCCAAAAAAATTTACGATCTTTGAACGACAATACTGGTTCCTAGACACATATGAAACATGCTTAGGAGATATCAAACTATGCTATAGTTACCGAACACCCTATATATCCCCATTGCCCCTATACCGTGCAGGGTGCCAACTTTCCAGCACCGCATAGTACATTACCCGAGTAGTTTAATACGCTTCATTTGTTTTTGTCGAGGCTATTAATCTGTGAGTTATAAAGAAAGTAGTCTCATTACTTTTGGATCAGACCACGTAGTCTTTTGTCAGAGGCCTCGATGCAGTATATCTCCGGTAGCAAGGGGGGAAAAATCAGCGTACGTTCAACGACCGAGTTCGAGCCATTAAAGAGCAACAGGTTTCGCTGGTCTCTAAGCAGCAGTGGCAAGCAAGCAACCCGAGAATCAAGAGAACCGCGTGACGTACCTACTCTCTATACACCGACCGTATATATCTTTCTCTGCTCTCGAAGGCCCACGAACGTGGATAAAGGCGAGAATAAAGTCGAAAGGCATTCACCCTTGGTGAAAGTAGTTCTCCGATCGATGTCGCCGGCACATTGCACGCGCCAGCGCGCCACAAGCTTTCGAGCTTGGTGCAGCTTTCACGCCATTAGGATTCGCTTTTCCGGGCTTTGCAAATAAATGTACCTAATGTTAGATACAACAACGACAATGGGGCCACTCGGGTCCTTTTTGCGTAAAATGTGTAAATAAATTGCTTACACTTTTTTTCAACCCTGCTGTTTCACATTTATACTTCTTCGATTCATACTGGAATGATGAACGAATGTACGATACTTCAGGAGTATTATTGTTTGTATGAAACTTATAAAAATTTCAAATACATCGAATATCAAGATGTTGAAAGTCTGTACGATTTTTTAAAAAAAGATGAAATAGATTGGTTCGGGTAACAGTTCGAACAGGATAACAAAGACATCATCGAAGATGTGGAATGATTTAAAGTGGAATTATACCTCTTCCAATATTTATTGTATTTTCGGGTACAATTTGAACCACCAGAATTTTGAAAAAAGAAAAAAAAAACATTTGAAAGACATGTAAAATTATAAACTCAACGCCGCAATAATAAACAAAGAATTCAACACAAGTTCTGCTTGATTTGTTTTAGCAACCATTACGAAATGTTGAAAATATGAATAAGAAATACTACAGAAATTATGCAACGACCTAATATTTACTTTATTAATTCGTAACCAACTTCATTCTCGATACTTTCTACGTTTTCTCGAGTTACACGAAGAGCTAAGTACCTACTAAACGATAATTACGTTCGGTTAAAGCAAACACGGTCGAAGGGGAAAATTTTGGGGCAGAAAATTGCTGGCAAAACTCACCGCGACGAATGACGGTTGATATGCACGGGCTTTTCGCGTAACGAGCGCGTACGAAAAAGCGCCCTAATGGCACGGGGGCATAATAATCGAGGAAAAGAAAATTAAATGGAAGCTATTCGTATGACTAACAGTCATAGCGTGACTATTAGACAGGAGAACGGGCTTCTAAGAGTCGAAGGAGGTCGCTGAACTGCCGCATAAGTTCGTACATTAACTCGAGCTCCCTATCGAATCCTATTATTTCTTCTGTCTCCGATACCGATTATCAAACTTTCTATAAATACATCAGCAATCGATGACAATACGTACTGTGCGGTATTATTGTCACAATACTGGCCTACCATTCTGTATACGATCGCAAATATTACGTACAGAATTTTATTACTATCTCGGAAGTGTCCACTTTCTTTCAAAGACAAAAGTGGATATTTTGTGAGTTAGAATTTAACCATTTAACTACGGGCGTCATTAATAGACGACAAAGCGAAACTTCCGTGAAGTACGGATGTCGCCAATAAGCGATTTTAAAATTGTGGTCCAGCTTATTTTTTAATATGTGAATAATTATAGTTTTGGGCGCGTACTGTATTTTTTTTTCTACGAAATAAATATTTGCATTTGTATACGAGTGTGTGTATTTATGTCTGAATGTTCGTAGACTTTTATACTTTAATCAGATACAATTTACTTCGCAAAATATACCAGTAATTAAAGGGTTAATCCATTCCCATAGTAAATCAATTCTTATGTTTTAACTCTGCTACGGTTTTTGAGACATTTGTGACCCAATCACGTTTCCTTTTCTTTAAAAAAATTTCTAAATTAGAAGAGGAATACAAAAAGATCGCTATTAATACGTACAAGTCTTAGCTCCAATTTTATACCGATGATTTGCTTTTCGCAAAATGTGGAAACATTTTTAAATGAATGAGCATAGATATAATTCTGCAGATTTTTAGGACCATAGCAAGGTTAAAATACTTGCTACTCAATAAGACTATCTTCGTATGTGTATGATGAATAAATTTTGTAAACCCAATGCGTGAAAAAAGACGAAATAAATAAGTTTTGGTAACATACAAACTGGGTGACCTATTAGGATCCCAAACTATAAATCTTTTTTTTTAGTTTTTATTTTATTACAACGAAACTAAATCTCTCTTAATGTATCTTCCAGTAGATTGTATACGTGTACATATTATAGTTTCAAAACGTGTATCTAATTTTAAGAAACATATCGTTAATCCGAAGTAACAATTTTTCAAAAAATTGGTTTCATATTAGACAATTTTACCATATGTTTTCCAAAAGGAAATAAAATAAAAAATTAATGTCTAATTTAATATCTAAAAGTACCAATAATTTCCAAAAATATTTCGAATGATCGAAACTCACGGGACGAGTCGCGCTGGAGTTCGCGATTCTGCAGACGGTGCAGCGGTTTTCACGAGACAACGCGAAGAGCTTTCTTTTCCGGAAATCGTCGGCCACAATGGCTCGAGAGTGAGAGCGGTCGTCTTGTTCGAGTGTTAATACTAATTTCACTAAGTATCCGCCGTCTAATGAAATGAACGCGTTGCGGCTCCAACTTGGTCGTCGCGTCGGGTCACTGACCCGTTAGAGTTTAGAGTTTACCGTCGTTTGGGCGTGTGTGTGTGTGTGTGTGTGTGTGTACTCTCTCTATTTCTCTCTTTCTCTATGCTCTCTCGTCGAGGTTCAATAGTCATTGGCGTTAGACGGCAGAGACAGCAACGCTTACATTGTTAAACAGCCGCCGACTGGATCAATCTGAATTTCAAAACCTGAATAAACTCGTGTAATTGGCGCCATACTCGCCGGCAGAGACCATTTCGATTTCAGAGTGAGACGATTGTTTGGCTTAGCGGTTCTGCGATGCTCGTTAGATTTGCGTCATTAAGCTTCTTTAGCCATAAGGTTGTTGATTTTTGGCGGAATAGGATGTTAGTGTTGGGCGATACAAAAAATTGCGCGTATAGCAGAGAGATATAATTGATGATTTTGGTAGGCTTATAAATTAGTTACCTTTCTTATGTTACTAACGAAGATGGGATCTATACGGTCGTTTATTTCGCGTTGCAAATGTTTGTTAGCTGATCATTGCTTATATATTTAATATAAAAAGTATTCTATCTTTTGTGTATACTGGTCTACCATAATATATTTATTGATAACATATTGCATAAAGATCCTGAAGTCTATTAACATTAGAATTACCGACAATTAAGATGTGCTTATTCATAGCAAAGAAATTCAAGCAATAAATACTCGATGAAATAAATAATGCAATGGAAATAAGTCTTTGTATAAAATCACGACAAATTTGCAAAATTGCATAGGTGTAAGGTTATACCATTTTTATGAGAAATTGCAAACAAGTCATTTTAACCAGTTTCATAGTTTTTAAGTTAATTCAGCAATTAACGCACTTCTTTAACACTAAAACCATCAAGTCGTACAATTGAGCGATTAGTAATTTATCCTAAACAGTTATACAAACTTGCAGCGGTGCATTTTCAAGAATATCCCATGGCTTTTTTCTATAAAATATAAATAAAGATTTACTTCACTTGCAACATTTTTTTCCCTCTCAAGTATCTATCATTTTTATTTCGTTGGTACAAATAGGTATACCTTAGTCGTTCATAGTTTCAGTGTTGATACTCCCAGGAAATATTCGAACTTTCATTAATCAAATTTTCCAACCCCTTTCCCCAAAGCAATCTTTCATTTCGGACAAACATAGTCGATTTAATAAGTCAACAAATCAATAAAAAGAGAAAGCAATCATCAATTTCCCCCATCCTGCCAAAAATGTAAAATCTTACTCAATAAAAAAGAAAAGAAAAGAAAAGAAAAGAAGAGAGAGCAAGTGGTGTACCCTTGGAAGGCTACATAAAACGATAAGGATAGCAAGGCAATTGTTTGAACGCAACGCCCCCAGTCGCGATTTAATTGCACGAGGGGCACAGTAATTGATCCGTTCGCGGTGATTCCAGTCATTAGACGGCGGCTTCGAGTGTTTGAAAGGGTCACTGACCTTCCGCCAGGCAGGTTTTGTTAGCAGCGTTAGTATCGTTAGGTATATTCACATACCAGTCGACCAGGGATTACGCTAAGAGCTTCTGTTCGCTCTTTCCAGCTGCCTGCCTCGACACGTTTTTTTCAATCTCAACGTTCGCCGAGGCAAATCGATCCGACCAACCGTTTACTTTCGATCCCGACTTCCTGCTTCCAATTTTACTCGTAACAACCAAGCAATATGTCTCTGTCAATGATAAGTCAGCTTGGAAGGAAAGTTTGCAACCTCTGAACGCCATTCAATCTGATTTTGAATGATATTCCGTGGGTTTTGACAGAACCCGGAACAATTAATTATATCGATAAGTGATGACATTTTATAAAATGTTACGGGATTACTGAAGTTTTTGCACAGGAAACCCTTTGAACTATCGTCCAGGATGTTTAGCTAGACTTGTAGGCATAATTGAGGTAATTGGGAGTGAATAAGTTTTAAAAGGATTTTTCTCAAAACGCCGAATTCCCGATGCTTCAAATTTCCAAAGCTTTCAATTTTCAATGCTTTCAATTTTCAAAGCTTCGAGTATCCAATGCTTTGAATTCCCAAAGCTTAGGATACCCGATGCTTCGAATTTCCAAAGTTTAGAATTTCCACCGCTTCCAACTTTCAATAATTTATCCAAATTCCACTAACTCAAAAAGATAAATTCGATCAGATTTTTTGTAGCGATTCCTTTATACACAAGTGACACTTTATACGCTGAATAAATGAATTTAAAAAAATATTGCTCATGTTGCGATAAAAAGTGCTTGATCTTTTTTTTTTATCAATTCTTTACTCACGATAAATTAGCATACGTTGAATATCTTCTCTCGTAAGAACAAGATTCCTCGATGAAAATCATCCTCATCGATCATCCGAGTAACTTCCTTGTGTTTACAAATTCCTGCCGAAAATTCATCTTTAGAAGAAGAAAATATAAAAAAGAAACTCTAGTGATACATTCGTTCCAAGCACCGTAAACCTTTTCGTGTGATTCACAGTTGTTGGACTGGCTGTAGAAACGGCGATTTACAATTTCATTCGATGGCCCCCCCGGTTACGCAACGAGGCCACGATGTTTCGGGCAAATTTGACGAACTAACAGTAACCACGTCGTGACTGTTAGACGGAAGAACGCGTTGGTCGAGTGTCCAAGCATGATGGAGGTCAGTCACCTTCCTTTGGAATATTCGAGCAGAAAGGTTCATTAGACGACCACGATGCACGACGTCTTACGCGCAGGCCTTAATAATCCTTAAGGAAAACCGGCTGCAGCAGGCGAATAATAATATCGATCAACCGTGGCAGCAACTATAACCACTATGCACCGAGTAATAACTATTTCGACGAAAACCATTCGCGTCTACTCGAACATTCAAATAGGCAGTAATAATATGTGCCGTACCAATGTGGTTTTAATGCAGTCAAACCCCCCTATAACACGGTACTTCTGCAACACGATTAAAAAATTGTGCCAATTCCCACTATAACACAGCATTATTCCAATCGAGGGTTCGCTCTAACAAGATCAAATAATTGAGGAATGAAATAGTAGTTTTATTAGTAGACTGCAGATTTTGAAGCATTTATGAGAAACTTTGAACAGAATGCACGTCGCATGCAGAAAATACTTAAAATACTCAAAGTAAAGCGAACAGTGTTATGTTTTGGAAGCCGAAGCTCCACCGAAGCCCATTTCTTTAACACTAGATTTACGGACGTTACATGCATAATTTGACAGGCTTCCGGAAAAATACGTATACTGCATATAAATATTCGAACGTAGAAGCGTGAGGATGAAGAGAATCACGTAGAATACATATTCATACCATCGTATTAATTAAAGTTAACGTGAAGTACCGAAAAATAATATCTATGGTCTCTATAATTTTAGGTATGAAATCTGAAATGCGTCAACGTGACGAGTTCCATAAACCTAATGTTAATTGTGCTTGTAAAAATACGAATTTGCATAACGATTCTTGTTCCTGTTAGTAATATTTGGCCCCGTATAACATGACATTTTTAGGAACGTAACTACCGTGTTATACGACGGTTGACTGTATATACTACTACTAGAAATCAGATTAATCCTACTATTGTGAAACCCAATGTGAAGATTATGTTTTATATGTGTACCATATTTCTAAATGTGTTTGATATTTTCATAAGAATCGTATAAACAAGAATATTCCTAAATTGTCGTATATTCTGCGAACGTTTATGCAAATTCGTATCTTTATTAACAATAGTAAGGAAATGAGAGCTAAATGGAGGATTGTTTCTCTCCTAAAATACAATAAGTTGTACTAGACTTTGAATACTTTATATAGTTTTACGTCTAGTGTGCAATCTGTGCCTTTTCGCGCATTAAAATCTCTTATAAATGCATACAAATCTGCAGTCCAATCATAACGCAAATGAAGGTCCTGCTACAAAAACGAGGTAACCCCATTATGTACATATAACATTGAACATAAAACAATGAATGAGAAAGGAATGTTAAAATCGTTCTGAAATTTCTCATGCGACGATGATCAAGCTACTGAACTTCGATATTATATCGTGATTTGATAAACGTAGGTACTTCGCTATAATTTCTTTAGAATTGTGCGTCTATTGAAACAAAGTTCCTCAATGATTACACTAAGCGTTCGAATACTTTAATGATCAACTATGTATATACGAAATACCGTTGCATATGAACATAACTTGGAAAAATAGAAAAGAAATTCGACGCACAAATAATAGACACCAGCATTGCACGTTTCGCCGCAATTAGCACGCAACGAGTTATCTGGCTTATGCTCTGAAATCCCGTTACGCGTAATCCTAATGTCGCTGAAAAATCACTTGTAGTCGTTTATAGTTTCTTTCGAAAGCTAGGACTCGCCTGTCTCCCGTTTCTCTGGTCACGATAGCAAGGCGCACCATTAGCCCCCGCGGGCACGTGATACACATCGAGCATGCAACTTGCCGGTGCGTACGTTTGCCTCTTATATCACGGCTCATTAACGTGGTTAATTAGTTTACTAGCACAACCGTAACGCGGCTGTACAACTCGATTCACATCGTGGCACGTTTCATTGGGAATTTATAGCGGACGCTTGTGAATAAAGTTCCGAGAGGCAGGATTCACCGGATTCCTTTCCGCGCATTGCTTCTTTCCAATCCTTTCTTGCCTCTTCAAAAGCGCCTCTTGCGCTTATTTGCATTCTCTCTACGTGTGTCTAATATCATTCGATTCTTTGTCAAGTCGCTTGCAGCGGTCTTTGTATCGTTCGATTCTTTGTCAACCCTCTCATCGCGGCAGATTTTAAATACATTTCGCACGTGACAACATAGTAGGACTGCGAAACTTTTTTCTTCCCATTACCCATCAAATATGGATATACACAGTGGCTATGTAAAAGTATTGGTGGGTACATGTGCATATCTTCCAATAAGACGGCGTTAAATTATGGTTTACACTTCGTTTCTACGATACCAAATTTTTATGGGTGTTAATCGCATAAAGTCATCATACTATTACGTGCTAAACAATGTAATAACAGTTGAACTTAATTAACCCCTTGCCCTATGATTATTTTATTAGCTACTTAAAAACTAGGCTAGCGTTAGCTAATCACTATTTTTCTATCACGTCACGTAGAAATCGTTTGAATATTATGAGCAATTTTTAGGTAATAACATCGAATCTTGTAACACAGTGCTGAAATTAAAGTTGTAATAAAATTTCATCCATAATAGCAGTCGTTTTCGTTGAATCTGTGTCACAATTCATCGAATGAGTGGGACTTGTTATTATAAGGCAAAATGGGAAAATGGTACTAGAACAGAGATATGTATTTATCCTCTGCCTTCCAACCTCAAATCACCGCTTGACTATCATTCAAATTTCTTAAACGATGCGTGCTTTTAACCCTCCAGAAGCCAAAGACCGACTTTATGCGCTATCACATACGTTATTATAATCTCAATCGAACTTAATTTCATGTGACAGATTTCAAAGCTCTTGCAAACGAGATCTATTACATCTGTTATATCTCTGATGGGTTAATAGAAATTAATTTCATCTGCAACTGTAACATCAGTGTCTAAGATAACGGGTTACCAATAAATAGGAATCACATATAATACTTCGTCGTTTCGTATCTGTTATAGTGTTAAGCTAATTAATTAACAGCGCTATATGTAGCCCCTATTCTTTCCTTGGCAAGTGTTGTTTGCATCGCCATCGCGTCTCCCTTTCAAAATCCCGCCGCTGGACGTTGAAATCCGACGTTTTTTATCCCGGGAAATTTTACGATCTGCAAAAATTGCGCAAGCTCGTGTTTTCTCACGCGCGTCAACGAGCGGCGCGAGACCGTGTACACCTTTCGACGAGCGTCACCGTTCCGCCGATGCAACGTCTCGTTAGGGAAAGGGAAGATTACGTTACAGAACGCGCGCCGTGTAATTTGTCGTCTTGCTTTACATAAGACACAATTGCCAGCCTCCTTTCTTCAACGACCTGCACAAACTTCTTGAGAAGTTTCACTGGTAAAGACTTTACAGACTTCGGATAGTTGGATTACAATCGTAGCGTTGGATTTCTTGCGCAAATTACGCTAACCTCTTGCCATACGATTCTATTACTGGTTACAAATAGTTGAATTAACTATTTACTGCTTTAACCTGTGAACCGGGTAATTTTCTTTTCATACACGGAGCTGAAAATTAATAGAAACGAACTAATAGTGATTAGGAAGATTTTAATTGCAGCGAATGCAAGTATACAATAATTAATTTTTGATAAAAATATAATAATGGTTTAGAAAGTAAGGAATTACTGAGAAAATGAAGTAATACGTCTTGTACATTGGTAATTCATAGGATGAGTTAACTCGTCATTCTCAATTAACAGGTTAACACCGTGTGAAATACGAAACAGCTTAATGCTAAGATTAGTTTGTATTTAATACCCTTCAATACTGCATACTGAAGCAACAGTTAAAGTTTAAATTAAATCCAATTGCAAATGCAGCGTCTTATTATATTTACATCATAAATTCATCACGAGTGTGAAATTTGAAATTCAAAATAGTTACAGATCGGTAATACCACGAAAACCGAAAAAAAACCATTAAAGAACAGAGGAGAAAATTGAAAAAGAAGACTGAGAAGATAAGTGGACTGAGAAAAATAAATAAAACTAGAACATTGGTACCGAAGAATACAAACGACAAGACGGTTTTCATTTGCTTAGAGACTTCTGATTAAGATTGGATTCAATGTTCAAATTGCAAAGAATGTGATTGTGATTCGTGTGTCGATACACCGGAATATTCCAACAATTATACATGTGAGCATTGCAAACCATTTTGCAGTTCTTCTACTTTATGTCACAAATCTTTGCTGCGTCCGATAGTAGAAGCCACTCAAATTACTTTTAAAAACGTACCCCAAACTTTAACGTTAATTTAAGGTCATATCATGATAATGTCGCTCGCTTCGTTCCTTTATTCTTAATAGTAATAACGTTAACTTGAAATCAGTGCCAAACAGTAGGAATGAAACATCATTTTCCTTTATTTATTTCAAGAAAACCTTAAGTGTCCGACAATAGGAGAACTTCATCGTTTAGAGGGTAAAACAGCCTCCAATTCAAGTCCTACTTCTTCAAACATATCTACAACCATACGGATTTGCATAAAAGTCTGCAGTCTAGTTATCGTCTACTAACACTCTAAAGCAACTGTGACCAACCCCGTGTCTCTTCATCGCGCAACCATCGCAGCATCCTTTCTCTACGTTCAGCCGGGGCCTGATTTTTGCAGGTGCACACACCGACGGCAAAGAGAAAAAGAGAGGAAGAAAGTCGGAGAGGGTGGTCGGTGCAAAAATACGCGCGCATATCGCCGGGTCGATACGCCAATGGAATATTGGCCGTACTATTGAGTCAGAGCCACCATACATTAACATATTTAATGCGGCGAGCGCACACGTACGTATACGTATGAGTACGGGGCTGTTGTCGCGAGCGCGTATGCACGCACACTGCAGTTGCTGTTGTTGCACGTGCAAACCGTCGCTCGCCGATATGCACACGCACACAACGGGGCGCATGCGCAAACTATGCACTCGACAAGTCATTGACCCGCATATAAAACACTCACACGGCCGTGTTAGCACCTACACACGACTGTCGGAGTGGTTCGGGCGGCGGCGCTGCTGTTGCTGGTGGTGGTGCCGCTTACCGATGGTGGTGGTGTGGCTATGGCGGTGGTGGTGGTGGTGGTGGTGGTGGCGGTGCAGTGCACTGCAGTTGCAGCATTGCACAACGCGGGATCGTGTGTTCGCGGGGATTGTGTTCTCCTCGCAGTTATTATTATTACGGACGCGGAGAGAGACGCGAAAACGCAGTACGCGCGGGGTTGGGAAACTTCGCCAGCCTACAACGACGATCAAAGACTCGAATATACTCACACTTCTTATGAGTACTTCTTCTTCTTCTTCTTACCGCAGCACTCCATTTGGATAAGGACTAAATCCTTACAGTAGAACTGCATTTCGGCGAATAAATATTAGGTGTACCAACGAGTAACAAACTATTTCTGTAATTGATTCGACGTCGGTTTAAATTGAAAATTTCCTAGCAAGATATAGAAATGAATTGATGAATTTGTTTTATGATTCATTAAAAATATTACAGAACACCGGCGATTATGTTTAAGCCAGGATAGATACTTGATCTTGTCAATTTAAATATTGAATTTGGCAATAAAAACAGAATAATCGTTGGTACACCTAAGGTGTATTAAATGGTTCATTACGTTTAAATGCGTTGGTGAATTCTATAATTTAAGGTCTTATAATTTGCCTCAAAGATGTAGCAAAGTATCGCAAAACAGCAACAATCGTATTTAAAACGGAATAATCATTTGATTCTGTTAAAAATAAATGGTGAATTGTACATAAAAGTGGCTTATTGATTGGTATACCTAATAGTTTGCATATTTGAATGAATAAATGTAACAAGATGTTACTAATTCTCCTTGCTCTATGCAATCTTTCGACAAACATTTACCTGCACTTTTGGTTTCTAATGCGTACATATATTGTAAAGATAATAAGAGCTTAATCGATGAATTTTATAAATCAATCGTTGGATAAAATTTCGTTACAATATATGAAGTTCTATATTTTCTGTGACCATCTATCCTTTATTTCAAAAGACACATGGATTTATTTATTTAGTCAAAACTCGATTTTGTTTCTTTTTTAAAGTACGTATCCTATTTTGTCCTATTTTGACACTCAGGTTGCGACAGCAGTTAGATATTTCCTGTCACATGAAAGTATCAAAGTTAAAGTTTATACTAGTATTAAAGAACACTAGTGTTCCGCGAAATGATCAAAATTCGCAAGAAGCTCCATAGAAAAAGTCTGAATAAGACCGATTTGTTATTGTTCTACATTATAGGTTTCTTATTTTTCTTGTTAAATTTATGGACCTAAACGATGTTAATGTTCCACAAAATTTCCCTACAATTAAAAGCGTTCAGTGGCTTCAAAAAGGTTAAAAACCACTGATATAGAGGTTCAATACCTAGATTTGTCCATTATTTTCCTTCGAACAATGTGGTCACGGTATTTATCCTGTATACATACCATACAGAATCGCATTAAATGTTTCCTGTTGGCACGTATACGGTAATTATTTTTACCGCGACATAGTTTATTATAAATGGCGTACGGGTGATGTCCAGAAGCTGGACGATAAGATGAGCCGCTTAGAATAATAGGGAGATCGCGTTTCTGGCCAATTCGACCGAGTTGATTGAATGTTAGCGACGAAATACTGCGCGCTTAACGTGCCACTATTTCTTCGGGCATCTATGTTATGTGATCGGTGGAGGGATCTTTTAATTATATTGAGCGGTGTATTCGACTCGACGGAATATTCGCGATACCTGGCTCTATTTAGAATCTATGCGATAATTGTTCGATCGATTTCTTTCTTATCCTTGTTACGAGGGTAACTTGAAAAATTCGCTTACCCAGTACGTTTACCCACACAGATGATGATTTTGTTCAAATATTGTTTACACATCTTAAAGTTACGTGCATTTCATGTATAACCTATAAATTTGATATTGATCTATTCTATAGTTTATCAGGAAAATTTAATTTAAAGAAGCTATCGCGCTTCCTTTCGTGAAATGGATAACATTGAGCATCGTGTCGTAATTAAGTAATTCGTTAAAGAAGGCTCAACACCGATGAAAATTTTGCTTCCCTAGATTTGGCTCTTTCAGACTTCCACCTATTCCAAAAATTAATAAAATTTCTTGATGGTCGACGATATCCGTCGGACGATAAATTGATAACTGCAATAAACAGCTATTTTGACGACTTTCAAGAAACTGATTTCAGAGATTGCATAAAAGCTTAAGAGCATCGCTGGATGAAGTGCACTGAAGCAGAGAGAGATTATATTGAAACATAAAAGCAATTTAGAACTCAAAATAGTACGTTTTTATTTTTAAGCTGCGAACTTTCCAAATGACCCTCGTATTTAACCCTCGCACTGTAAGCTGGGGACAAATTGACTCCAGCGTTTTGTACCCAAAAACAGTTGCTCAATTTTATCTTTTCGTTCTCAATTTAGAATGTTTCAGGTTGCTATTAGAACTTCTTCAGATTTTTTCACAGATTTTTACCCATTCAAAAACTAATGGGGTATATGACCATCTTATACAGTACAAGATGAATTAAAAAAGGTATACAGAATAAGGAGCTAGAAAAATGTTTGAAAGTCAGGCTAGAATCAAGATCTTCCGCTACGAGATCGGCAACAACAACAAACATTAGATCAGCATCATGGAAGCACCATGTGTCCCATTTGCGAAAACCCCGATTAAGAAATTGCGGGGTTAACCGAGGGGCGACTCAGCTCTAATTGCCGGTTAACGTAACGCTTCTGTGGCACTCTAACTCTATTATTTCAATATCCACCGCGTTCCATGCGAACGCAGCGAGCAAACTAAAAAAGTAACCAATTCCGTTTGCATCTCCAAATTATGAAGACGAGATTTTTTTCGAGATTGAGGCGACATCTCAAAAGTATCTTGCTATTCAAGATTGCCAGGATTCTTGAAAATTTCGAGAATCCTGCTATATCGGTATTTTTTAAAATCTTCAGATTTTCGAGGCTTTCATTAGCTCTAGTCAACTCATAGATGATTATGAAAATGCTATGTTTCGTTACTTAACCCTGATGCAGTCTGCCGGTCATTTTCGATCCAATCACGCCCTCATTTTCTTTAAATATTTCATAGTCTCGAAATAAATATAAGAAAGTTGTTTTCAATATTTGTAAATTTCAGCTTCAATTTCTATGACGAGGGTTCTTTTATTCAGAATATTAAATATAATGCTTTTCCCGAGATTTTCGAGAATCCCAATATTTTCAAATGGTGAGATACTTCCGAGATCCCGTCTCGTCTCAAACATCGAGATCTCGAAAGATTCCGAATCTTGTGCACCTCTAGACAAAATTATTTTCACTATACAGCGGTAAAGTGAAACTATGGGGACACCGGTAGCGGCGTTTCCCCGCTCTGGAAACCGAAAACTGGCCCAGCGGTTGAACAATGCCTGTCACGAATTTCAGGAGTTTCGCGAGCTGTGGTGGGGTAAAAAGCCCGGGGACCGCAGGGACCCACACGAAACGGCCGCGAAACAGCGTAGTTGTTGACTCGCTGACTGACTAAACTAATGACATCGTTACTGACTGGCCTGGCCTTATGCTACCCTCTCACTCCCACTCACGGCCTCCGCCAACTCTCTATCTCTTTTCCTCTCGCTTCCTCCGTTGTTTCTCTCTCGACTCTCGTTCACAGCCGCAACACGACGCGGAGAAGCTGACGCGAGCGCGCGCGCGCACACGACTATGTGCACGGTGCAACGGCGGCAACACGCATACACCGATGCAGTTTAACGCGCACGCGCGCGCGCGCGCGCGCACATTCACGCAGCGCGCATTGAGCACAGGCTGCGATCACTGCCGGAGTTCAACGATCCCTCGACTCGTCCCTCTCGCGTTCCCCTACCCATTCTACTTCACTCCGTTCCTCATGGCGCGTTCTCCGCGCGGCTTTCTATCTCTCCCTAACTTTTCGTGTCTCTTTCCGCGTGTCGCGTTCCCTCCTGTTCCACCTTTCTCTTTCTACACGCTGGATATATCTCTCCGTTCCCTCCCGACTATACCCCTCGTACGTCGACTCTCATCTCCCTCCTTTTCTTTCGGTTCGCCGTTTCCCCTT
The DNA here is from genome assembly GCA_028830335.1 of Eucera pruinosa. Classification (NCBI taxonomy): domain Eukaryota; kingdom Metazoa; phylum Arthropoda; class Insecta; order Hymenoptera; family Apidae; genus Eucera; species Eucera pruinosa. The sequence continues at coordinate 12,862,657 of JAMYCR010000007.1, forward strand.
GTACTCACTCACTCTATCTCTCTCTCTCTCTCTCTCTCTCTCTCCTTATCTCTCTTTCTCTCTTGTTACTCTCTGTTCCTGTCCCTCGTCCTTTCCTTCTGCCCTCCTTCCCTCTTGACAGCCTTCTTCTCGCCCTCCTCCTTCATCTCACGCAGTGCTCCCTCGCCATGGTTCACTGTGTGGCTACTCTCGTTCCTTCCCTTCTTCTTTCACCATCTTTCACGCGAGCGCAACGCTTTGCACAGCTCGGTGCAGTCGAACGGGAGCGCGAGAGTGCAATGTCTGAGAGGAGAACCGGAGACCCCCTTTCTCGCGGACGCAACGCGGAATGGGATATCGAGGACCGATAATGGACCTCACCGTGGGCTGCTGCTGGCTGCTGCTGTCGCTGCCCTGGTCCCCCGAACCTATAGAAGGTCTCCTCCCTCCTCTTTTCAAGGAACAAGGGAGGAAGAGAGGGAGACGAGGAAACGGCGACCGGGATCGAATCGAGCCGCGGCGCGAGATCGCGCGAGCCAGTCCGCACACCGGCGGAACCTGAACCGCGGGAAAGTTCGATGATCCGGCTGGAATCGATCTCGAGGCCGGTCGAGATTCGGTCCCAAGCTCCCGACGCCCTCGGACGCCCGAGGTCTTCCCCTTTTCGAACTTCAGGGAAATAGTTTCCATCGTGTTTCACATGGACATGTGTATACAAGCTGATATCCAGATCTGAACCGGCAAACTTTACCGGCACGTTTGGTAGGTCATTTTGAGCAAAAAATGTTATATATACCATGGGGAGGTTCGTTTTCATTTTCAAGATACGAAAGAGAAACTAATGTTAACACCATGAGTAATCAGATGCATTCAAGTTGCTAACTATTTTAATGATACTCATTTATTTAAAACATTGTTTTACACTGATTTATACTGGTTTAAACTGATTTAAACAAATTGTTCACCCCTTGTTTCCGTGTACGTAAAGGGACGTGTTTTCACGGATTACATCTACTGAACATTAACAAGATCGCTATTGACGGTAAGAGCAGGTTTTCCATCTAAATACTCCTTCAATTTTATGCAACCTCATACAAAAAATGTAAGTTAGCGTATGATTCAATCGGTACAGGAATAGTGTCCTAACTCGATAATAATTACGTATCAGTATTTCTATGTATATCTCGAAAACGAAGACGACTCGACCCATGGTGTATATAACATGTTTGCAAAGTTTGTCAGTTTAGACCTAGAACATCCTGTATACACCGATTCGTAATTAACATTTCAACGATGAGACACATCAATTATCGTCGTAACTAAAATTTGCGTTATCTACGGGGAACGTCTATTAGCATTCCATGCGTCATAATCACATTGCGATAGATAAACTAACGAAAGCGTTACACAAATATAATCTTCTGTAAAGAACATGTAACTCAAATAAATTAAAAGACAAAATAATTTGAAGAGAAGCATCAATTTTTCGAGTTCACGAATCGGGAAATTGTGGCTGTTATTATGTTTATTTGCCGAAGGGGGATAAAAATTCCTTGAATACGAAGTAGTATAATTTGCGAGGGTAGTTTATGACAAATGGCAATTGATAAACGCAAATAAATGATTGTTGGGCGATTGAAAATCAATTTGCATAATGAGGTCTCTACCCTGTCTGAACAATCATCGCCATTTGCATAATTTCTTCACAATTATCGGAAATAACATCGGCGAATCCACTGTTGCAAACACAATTAGAAATACTGTACGCAAATTACAATTACCATAAATCTTTAAGTACGCGAGAATTACACCACGCAGTTCTGTTATCCCCAGTACGTAAAGCTGTGTTTGCATTAGGCAGCTTTTGTGCGACAATCGAGTTAAAAGGCGTTTCAACTTAATTGATGTCGTGTTTACACAGACATTTTAATCGACTTCAGATCGATCAATTCGGTTGTCCAGCCAAAATTAGACTAATGTAAACGCAGCTTACTTTATAAATATAGGCTGTAGTGCTTAGAACAAAGTTAAAAATCTGGTTATAATGAAGTACATATGCCTTCAAATTAGCTTAAGTATATTACAAAAGATGCTTACAACCAACGTTTAGAAATGAGTAATGTCCAAAGAAATTGTAATAATCTTTTGAACGCGAAACGAAACTTTGAAATTGTGCCAAAAGAAATATTCATTTCTACCAATTTAAGTTTCATTTCTTATGAAGGCAAATTTTCTTGTTCTCCGAATAAAGTGTACATATAAGTGTACTGAATCATACCTGCAATTCGCGAGATTCCACTTTTACATTGTTGCTACACTGTTGCATGTAATTAAACTGTTGTGCAGCAACTGGCATTTTAAATGTTGACATTATTATAAGGTTCATATTCACCCGTAGGGTTTCATATTAGCACTCCCTCCTTTAATAACATTTCATCCAACATCATCTGCATCTAATCTCGTACATAATCTCTAAACTTTCGACCTTCAACTTCACCCCGAAGTCACATCAACCCCGTTTTAACAGCCTTCACACAGCAATCCCTAAAAAATATTTTCCGAAAAATCAACCGGAAAAATCACTTTCCCAAGTCTCATTGAAACTTGCGAAGTGGACGATTTCCCCGGGTCAAATGAAGGGGGGTTGAAGGCAAGATAAGGGGCCACTGCGACTGCTTTTATCGGTCCGAACCGCGTCCTCATTCCATTTCACCAGCCATGTCGATAGACGCTGCGCAAGTTAATCATCCCGGCGGGCAATAAAACTCGCGTATATTCGGAGGGAGATGTGACGGAATGTAGCAACGTGAAACGGGGAACGTGCATGCACGCGCGCGCAAACACACCAGTGTGTAACACGAACACCGTCGAAAGTGAGAGTACAATAAGATACGCGTACGCACAAAAGGCGACGTAGCTCTAGCTAGCTTCTCTATCGACCGTACGTGTGCCTCGCGTGTGTGTGTGTGTGTGTGTGTGTGTGTGTGTTTCACGTGTACATGTATCCGAACACGTATGAAGGAGCACCTAACGCTATACGGGACTTGTGGGTGCACGCGTGTGCGATCGACCATCCACGAGGATGCAGTCAATGCATCGCGACCAGCTGAAATGTCCCGTGCAACTTTATCCCAGCTGATCGTGGATGGTATTTCAGGCGACGTGGGTGCTACAGGTTTGCTCATTGTGGAGGTGAACTCATTCTAGAAACCCAATACTGACAGTTGCAGTGTCATTCAGTGGCCCCTATCAATTCGAATACAGTGGGGACCACTGAAATTCGAATGGTTTGGTATTCGAAGAAAAACTTAAAGGAGAATTCAGCTTCTAAATTCGAATGAAAATTCGAAGTTCGAACAGTGAGATACTAATCGCGTGATTGACGATGCGTGGTAGTATTTTCAAACGTTTCATTCATTTCTAGTTAAGTATTTCTATATTCATTTATGTAGGTACTGTTTCGATGATTTTCATTCGTAATGATTTTAAGAAAGGATAACAAAATCAAGGATCCTAATAAAGTTGTATTTTCTACGATAGGAAAGAAAAGGGAAAGGACTTGGAACCTGGAACAAATTATGTTTGAATTTCGAGGGTCCAATACTGAAAAAGAAATGAATAATGAATGTTTGCAAGTAACTTTTACGAGTCGTTAGTGTAAATCTAATCAAATCAAGTTAATAATTTTTATACTAGTTTCTACGGAATGGAAGCAACGGAAAAATGTCAAGTCTTCGCTTTAAGCCGTGAAAATTTCGATACGATAAAACAATAAATATACCTAATTCTTGGAGAAGAGATTTTTATACAAGAACTTATTCCCTTATTAAGTTACCAATTTAATTCACTTACATATAATTTAAAATTCTATTAACGCTAAAACTACCAAGATATTCCTACCTACCAAGTTTCTCATAAAAAATGGTATAAATTTACATCGATACAGTTTAACACATTTTCTGTAGCTTTTTTTTTTGTAAAAGGAATGAATAAAGCTTAATAAAGGATATTTATTATTTAGATTTCTTTAGTACAACTGGATACGTACACTTTAATTGTTGGTAGTTCTAGCGTTAAGCTGTACGTTTGCCATAGAAATAATTTGCAAAGTTTTACGCGAAGACATTACGCTACAGAAAAGAATGGCGAAAACGACGAACAACAGGCGAAAGTGTGACGGAATGGAGGCAGGCGCGTCAATTGCCACGCGTTATGAGAAAATAAGCACTTTGGTACGTGACACGGGCCGGAGAAGCAGCCAGAATTGACCCCCGTGCTTAAAGGTCAGTGCGACGCGGTGCTAACGACTCGATAACCACCATGATTGTACATATATTGGCCATCTTATCAAACGGCGCGCCGTGGGCATTAAATTCTATCACTTTCCCCCTGCGGTTCTTTCGCTTCTCGCAACGACGCCCGCCATCTTCGCTCGATTTTCTCGTCAATGACGAACATCATTTCTTCAACGACAAAATTGAAGGAATTGAACCGCAACTGTCGATATAAAGTAGAGCCTAACCGCGAAATGAGAATCTAGAGTGCAATCCAAAGAGAGAAATCCGAGAAGGATTTTGTGCGTGTTTCTTAGGGTTGGTATGTTTGGAATCCAAGATTCATGGTTTTGCGAAGATTCGCGGAAACTTTGGGGTATCGGTGTATAATTGTGGAAAAGATTTGTTGATTCTGCCTTTCTTTTGACCATGAAATGAGATTATTCGAAACGTGCTTTTGAGAAGTGCAAAAGCAGCTGTGTTTGCACTAGCGTCTTTAAACTTGACTGGAAAAATTCCCAACTCGTATTTAATCATTTCTTCGTGATTCAACGCGGGAGGACTATTTCGAGAACGTTTTGGGTAGTAATGAAATCTACAAGTCCTTTTTTTATAATCAGTGTAAGAGATGGAATATATTTGGAACTAAGGATAGTAGAAGTGAGAGTTCAAGATTAGGGATTATTAGGTCTACCAATAAGTAATCCATTATTTTTAACTAACGAATTACTTCATCAAAAGAACAAATTTCCTTCCAAGTAGAAATTTATGTGGTTGATCTATTACAAAAAAGGACCATCATAAATATCGCAACATTTCATCCAACTAAACGAAGCTTATAATTTTCTGTTCCCATCATGACCTAAATATTTCACACATTGTAACCCAAAAAAAGCTCGCAACACGTTTTTCGTCCCAAATGAAGCCTGAGTGGAAGGCGTGGCTTTGTGTGTAAAATTTTAACAAACGATAAATCGAGCGGCCAGAAGCGATAAACCGATTGAAAATTCCACTCGAAACATCGCGCCCCTACATTTCGATTACACCTTCTCCTCGTTTTAACAGTAGAACTACCGAAAAAGTAAAAATCACTGGTTACAAATTTCCCATAAAAATGATATACATTTGCAACGGTGCATTTTTTTAAAATATTCCGTGCTTTCCTGTACAAAATATAAATAAAGATTTATTGTATTTACTTCAATCACATCGACTTTGCAGATGTCTGCCATTTTTATTTTTTTGGTGCAAATAAGTATACTTTTGTCGTTGGTAGTTCTAGTGTTCAATATAAAAGCAGAAGAGAAAGTACCTTAAATATTGTGGAAGTCGCAATCACGCCGTAAATCTGGCGAATTCTTTTGAATGAAAACAATCTTTGTTGATCCACGAGTTGGTGGGGTCTTTAAGCCATGGATCTATCGAGCTTGATTTATTAAAGTTTTCCTATAAGTAATTAAACACTGGATTAAATCGTATGCAAATGTAGTCAACGACTTATTAGAATTTAGTTTGGCCTAAGCTAAGACTAGACTTATTTTTTAGGTTAACATCTTGATTCTGGGTTCAATATTTCGTATTCATCATGGATAGACTGCGGATCTTTATGCAAATTTATATTTTTATTAACAAAATTCAGGAAATGATATCTAAATAGGAGGTTGTTTCACCTTTCAAATAGAATAATAGTTAATTTACTTGTATATTCTTCTCTAATCTTTTGCATATTCAAGTTCCCCACAAATGCATAGAAAACCGCAGACTGATCATCAATTTTTAAATATGGTAATATGAAATACTTGTCTAATTAATTTCATGAGTTATTAGCCTGAAATTGGACCACTGAAACGTTTTAAGTATTCCTTCATCTCCACTATTAGGGAATCAAGATATCAGTTTCTAGTGAATGAATGTATTAATCTCAGCCTAGCATACCATTTAATACTACGTGAAGTTTTTATTTCCCAATGTTTAACGTCGAGAGGTTAGGTCGCCATAAATATTTTTCAATTTATGTTAGCTTAACGAATACGCAAACTGACGGCGATGTAATCTACAAGGTTTACGAAATTCTACATCCAAATATCACAATCTAGCAACATTTCGTGTTACACGACCTAATAAAATCCACTCAACGACACAGTGGCAACTTTAAAGTATAAAATTTCCACTGTAAATTCGCTTACTTTTCGGACCATCCCCCTATTAACTATAAAACCTAATAAAGTCCATTCAATTTTACTTTCAAATTCCAGTGTCTCCCCTTGGAGCACTCTAAATTAAGCAACGATTAAACGAGAAGAGTCATCGTGGCCGAATATTGGAAATGTCTCGTCGGAACAATGGTCTAACGATTATTCCTCGCCTGAGATCCGGATTAATCGTGGCGGAAATGAATTTCGTGGCGCGAAACCAACCCATCCAAATAGTTTCAAGAGCTGTCTCCGGTTTATTGCTCCCCTATCGATCGCGTACAAAGTAGAAATATCGTTGAACCCTTCGAACCAGAGGCCTAATGACTGCGTGGAACGACGCTCGCGTCTTCGTTCTCGTAAACAAACGTTTTACGAGGCCGAGACTCGCGAGTGTGCATCATCGGCGGAACTTTTAATAGTTGGCCGTCGGCGTCGTTGCAATAATCGTGTCAGCGGGAACGTTTATTGCCTCCAGCTGGGCAGCTTTTGGAAACTGGTCAGGAATTCTGTGACCAGGGCCCTGCGAACACCAATTAAAACGCGTTTTACGCGTGTCTTTAACGCGCTTCCTCGGCCTGGAAACGCAGCTGCGTTTTCCGGGGAACGTTTCCAAACCGTCTTTTTCCACGCTGACGCAACACTTCGAGCGAATGTTCGACTTCGCTGCGTGTGTAGACTTCGCTTGTAAAAGTATTTCGTAAAATTTCGAACAGATTTACAATTCGTTTGCCTCCGTTTTAACTCTTAACCACTCGCGCTACGACTACTATTTTATTACCTACGTAGGACAGCGTTAGCAAATTACTGCTCTCATATCACGTTACGTAGAAATTAATTGAATACCGTTGGGCAATTCTTATTTAATAACTCCCAATAATATATTATTGGATCATCCCATAAAGTCATGCCGAATTTTATATCGAAAATAAGACGAAGACGAATATAGGCTTAGATTAGATTTGAAGCTGTAATGAAATAAATTTTCTCGCGATAAAATGTAAAACATTTCATTGTGACGTAAAGCTAAAAGCTTATACAAGTATCGATACTGCATTCGTTTGACTCGTTTAACTAAATGTTTTATTCGACGTATATTTATCTTTTTATCCAGCATGCCAATAAATATTTTATTAGACGTACCGCGCAGAGAGAAGCTGGTATTCAAAGTGTGTCGAATTTCTCTAACAGGAAAATTTGTTGCAACGAACGAGGAGAAAGCAAAGCAACCTTTGAAACCGAAAGTTTCCACTAACTGGTTGCTTCTGTTAATCATTGCTCCATCGTTGTCTTTCTACAACCATAAGTATTATCACAAACACGGAACTTAACACAAAAAACTACGAATGGTAAATGTTTCCTAATTATCTTGAATCTAATGCAACCAAGTCAAGATTCTTTAAAAGAGAAAAAAAAAAGATAAGATCGACTTCAAAGATATATTATTCTACTAGCCCTTAAGTATTGGCTTCGAATCTATTGCTATTAGATATCTATGGAATTAATATGACATTAAATATTATACGGAATGGGTGAATAACGCGTATTACAAATTTGTATTGCAAAATATTCTATAATTGCATAATAGAATTTTAGAAACTACAGAGAAAGAAAAGTTGACTTCCAAAGCGTGTGGAAATGTTTTACGCGTGGTCTATCAGACTCGGTGTCAGTAGTTAAGGGTTAAGATGCTTTCGATCTTCGCTTAGCAATACAGAAATATTAAATACTATTTAAATACAACTGTATACTACATATGATCTTTTCTACGCCTCCGAATTACTAAACCATTTCACCAAAATACTTCCAATCTTCCTTCAACGATTCGCAACTACAATACTATCATCACTTTTAAGCGATGTACAAAACACAATTGATCCAAGCTTCCCTGCAAAATATGAAACTATTTCTCTGAAATGCTTTCGATTTTCTCTCTCGGCGATTCACAAATACTATCTGAAACGGAGTAGAAAATAAAATCAGCTCCCGCATAAGAAGATAATAAAATTGTTGTCAAGTGACATACGAAATACAAGCAACTCAAATGTACCCAGAAAAAAGGTAATAAAACCAATGCTAATGCATTTCATTTCATTTGAAGGGGCAGTGCGTTTCACCAAAATACTTTGAATCTTCGCCTAGGGGTTCAAGAACACCATTATCGCGTTATCAGGCGGTTTCCCTGTTCACCAACGTCCGCAACATCGGCAAATCCGCAATTCTTTCGGTTGTCGAGACACTTGGCCGCTGTTGTACCTCCTCTATATATCTATATAGTGGCTCTTACATGCCGGAGACCGCCTCGCGCCCGTACAGAAATAGCCTTACAGCCCGACGTGTTATGCGGTCTATCGGCGTGCCACTGCTCGACAGGCCGCTTGCTTTTCCCGCGATCCTACATCCTCCTATGCAACATCCTCGCCAGTGGACACAGCACACTAGAAATTCTTCCAAAAGGGTGGTTCTCGCCATCTCCGTAACAGAAAAGTAAGCTTCTCCACAGAATTGTTCGCTAGACCATTTTATCGCAACTGTTTCTTGGTAGATTCGATCTTAGCACCCCTTTTAGATAGATAGATTTCTTCATTGATTTTCAGTGGATTACAAAAGGTGATAGCGTTTCCACCGTCTTATCTTATTACATACAGCGTGACTTAATGTAATTTAAATAAATACTAGCTACGATAAAATATTGGGTTGCAACATATATTCGACTCGTTTTATTACTGCTTTTAAAATCGTTCACTTGTAAATCGAGAAATAGGTTTAATCAATTATACACATATTTATCATTTTAATTGGTTTCTCGTAACCGAAGAGTTAATAAAGTAAATAAAGTAATTTAAATAAAATTAGAATAGTCGTAGAAAATTTGAGAGGTAAAAAACGGAGAAGCTAAGCTACTAAAATAAACGAAGAAAATAAACTATTATAAACAGAAACGATAAACTACTCAGAACCGACACATAAACTCCATCATATGTAATATAAGCCTTCTATATTACACTATGTTTACACATGTGACAATACGTCCTTCTTGCATCGCTTTTAGATACATTACACTTTTTATTCTCTGCGACGACCGTAATGGGAGATCTTTTTTTTAATTTTCGACATATGGTACATAAAATTCGTCAAGCTTGAAACGCGTGAATTCGTGTGAGACTTAAAATGTGTTACAGTGATACGAACACTGAAACGAAATCCTTGGAATTAACGTAGAAAGCACAGGGAGCCTAGTTAATTTTGAGTACTTCCAACTGTAACTACTTCGAACAAGCACGTCTGACAAATATGATTAGAAAAACGAGTAGAAATTACTATGCAATTGCAGGAATCGTAGAAACTTGACACGTCCAGCTCAAGTGATGTCGCAAGGGACAAAATAGCAGCGGCCGGTTGAATTGGTGCCGCCATTAATGCGGCAGTATACGAGAGAATTGCAGCGAAATGAATATTTGCGGTAATTAATTTGAAGGAAACGAACGAATTCCACAACTTAAAGAGTTTCTAACAAATCTTCCAGTTGCCATCGAGAAAAGGAATCCCTCGGCAAATGACCGCAAATGCGGAATCTGATAATAAGAAGACAGAAAACGGAAGCTGTCTCGAATCCGGATAATTTCATCTGCTATTTTTTCCCCGATTAGCAATAAGAATCCAACGTTCTACGCGAACACCGAGCAGGGCAATGAAATGAAAACAACAGCGAGTCGCAGTCAGAACAAATACGACAAACTGTTACTCTTTCCTATCGTTTTATCCTTCGAGTGTTCTGAATGGTGCAAAAAAGGAGTCGCGAAGCGTGGAAAATGTTACGACACGTCGGCTAGAAAAAAGGCGAAAAAAGTTGAACTAATCGGTTTAAATGGCGACGAACAGCTATCGATGAACAAATCGTGTCATTGTTTCAACGTGCACAACTCAAAGCGGCAGTATTGTGCGCCGTATTGAAACGCACTGCGTGTATCGGACCGAAGAAACTGGGACGGCAACAAGAGCGATAACAAAGAAGCCACTGCTGCAACACACCGAGCTTTGCAACCATATCTCATGCACCTATATAGCTATAATATGTATATTATATAGAGGTACGAGCGTTTGTTTATGAGCTGTTGTGTGCCTAGGATAGGTGAACACCCGTATTCGAACCGTCGACGCGACTCCGGCGTAATTCTCAACTGCAAATGATTGATTCCACTATTAAGTTTCGCCTGTGCCTCGAACGAAGAAAATTACTGTGAACGCGATTTTTGTGTTCGGAAACGTAACAACTATACGCGATGATTTTACAGATTTAAGGGAGGGTAACTAATACCGGGCAGTAGTCGTATTTCTGAAATCCAAAACAGTTATAGATCGGTAATACCGCGAAAATTTAAAAAGACATCAAAGAACAGGCGAAGAAATTGAAGAAGAAGTCTACGAAGATAAGTGGACTGGGAAAAATAAATAACAGTAGAACATTGGTACCGAAGAACACAAATGACAAGACGGTTTTCGTAGTTTGCTTAGGGACTTATGATGAAGATTGGATACAATGTTGAAATTGCAATTAATGGCCTTGTGATGCGTATGTCGATACTCCGGAACGTTAGGATGATTATACATGCGAGTATTGCAAATTATTTTGCGCTTCTCCTAAGTTATGTCACAAATCTTTGTTGCGTCAATAGGGGCCACTCAAAGTTCCTCTAAAAATGTATACCAAAGTTTAATGTTAGTTTAAGATCATATCACCATAATGTTGCCCATTTCGTTCTTTCATTCTTAATTGTAATAACGTTAGCTTGAAATCAACGTGAAATAGAATTTGTCATTGCTTTTGATTCGTTTAAAGAAAACCTTAAGTGTCCGACAATATGGGAACTCCCCCTAGACGCAACATTGACCAGAATTCGATTTTCGATCGACTTACCACCTTGAAATCTGTTCTAACCCACCCTAAAATTCTCCATTATCCGCCCTCTCTCAAGTTTCACAGGCTCGAGGAGCCAACGAACCAAGAACACTGCACTTGTCGCGCCCTTGGCCTTACTCTCCCGTAGTTCCCAAGGAAGAACCCTTCTACCTCGTTGAAACACCCTTCCCGAGAAGGGACCCAACCACGAAGGCTTTGAGTCCTAATCCCGGGGCTAAGTTACGACACATAAAAGTCACGCGGAATAACCGTGGCTGGTATCCACGGTTGGAAAGGAGCGGCGCCCGTATCTCGACCGTCCGCGAAAGAACCTGGACGTTTTAGGAGGAACTACACGGTCACGCGGTATATATCACGAACGAGGGAGAAAGTTTCCATTCCTCGTTTCGAGACCACGAGACGACGACGTCGACGCCAACGACGACGTCGACGACGAAGACGAAGACGACGAAGACGACGACGACGAAGACGAAGACGACGACGACGACGACGACGACGACGACGACGACGATGGCGACGAAGATGATGGCGAAGACCGAGAGGAGAGCAAAGAGGTGAGAAAGAGAGACGAGAGAGACCAAGGCGCCGGTCATTGGCCCGTTGACGCAGGTATATACACCAACGCCTAACGGAGTGTACACGTCCGTGTTATGTACTTGCATTCGCCGAGTCAAGGATGCGATTTGCATACGGTCATCGGATGTCTCTACGTTCGCACCAGAGCCACACTCACGTCTCGTATTCGCTCTCTGTCGCTGGTCCGTTCATACGAATACGCACACGGAATAAAGAGCCTTCGCGCGAGCACTAATCTACGCGTGTGTAACGTATTTTACGCGTGTATTACGTGTACGTGTATATGGGTGTAGAGGTATGGGTGCTGTTGGTGTCTTTGTCGCTCTTGGTTGATTTGACGCCGTTTGCGCTATGCGTAATCATAATGAGTCGCGCTCCCAGGCATTATTCTTCGCCACGCGTTCCCTCTTTCCTCTTTTCTTTTACTTTCCTTTTTTCTTTACCGGTTTTTCGCTTGCCGAGTTTTCCCATTGCCGATCTTAACGTTGGCTAGATTTCTTGGGCGATACGGAGAGTCTAAATGGATAATGAGAAGGTTTTCCTTATATTTCAACACTATTAAGCCGGACAAAATCGGTGACGAGGTTTTGCCCGTACGTAGTGCTGTATTAATTCTCCGCCTATGGACGCCATTTTGCGTCTTAAAAGGTACGTTACCTTTGTGACTGTGAAAAAAGAACTTTTTAAAGAGTTTATTCCTGGTAAAATATTCGAGCCATCGAGTCGGCCTTTTTTTTTTGTTTTAGAAAGAGGATTCATTTAATATTACGTGAAAAAATTGTCGAACGTATATCTTTGGTTGCAAGGCAAACCGACATAAGTCACATATTTTCACTTTCGAGATATTGTCGTTTAAAGGTCTAAGAATAATTGCTAAGTATCGGACTTCGATTGGCTTGCATTCAGTTGCTGAGCATAAGAAACGTGCTTTGTTGCTTTTTTGTATGATAATTACATAGGTCATTTGTTCTAAAATTCAATTAACGCATAAATTCCAATTTATTGAAAGTGTCACGTCGTTTCTCCTTACAACCACAAATATGTAGATATATCGGCAAATATGGCCGACGAATTAATTTGTACACAGCGAACATAATTACTACTGCATGGTTTGGATTATCACAGTGATCGAATTTAAACTTGAGTGCAATTTTACTAAATATTATCGTATTGTCTGTTGCCTACCGGGATTTCTAAGTTTGGAAAACTTGGCAGAATCGCGCTACTTCTAAAGAAAAAAATGACTTCTTACGTAAGAATGTGCTTCTTTATTGGCGAATAAAATTTTGAAAAACTAAAAGACCCACAAAATGGCACAGTAGAGCAAAGATAATGTTATCAGCTACGGGTACATCGAATTTTGCAAGGGAAATATTAAATATTGGCAGAATTATGTTCATCCATGCATTGAGACATTTTTTTGTAATTCTATTTATTTTCTTTTTCTCTCATACATGTACCGTCATCCATGGGATCATTGATTAATGATCATCGTCATTGTTATATACACTAAACTTCTGTCAATAATTAAATAATAATAATAACAACCTGCTAAATCATGAATTAGGTGAAACGAAAAGATTTTACGCGTATAACAAAAGAATGGTTAGGCACTAGCATTCCGAAATATACTTTGAGTTATCGGAGTTAAAAGCTCGGCGAGTCCGTGCAGTCAGGCATTCGATAACACAACCTGAAGATAAGCTCACTCAAGTTTTCCAGCTATCTTAGTTGCGTTAATAGTAATGGCATTTTATTGCCTATTCCATGGAAGAACACCTTACCCAATAAACACTCGCTTAATTACTTTTGCTTCTATTTTAAGGAATAAGTTATACACATGTTGGCTCGAGTGCATTTTTCAAACAAATTCATGATTTGTGAGTATTAACACTAGAACTACTAGTGCAGTCGAAATTACTGGTGACCAATTTACCATAAAAATTGTATAAATTTGCAACGGTGCATTTTTTAAGATATTCCGTGCTTCTCTGTACGCAATATAAATGAAGATTTATTGTACTTCATTGACATGGGCTTTGGAAATGTTTACCACTTTTATTTCTTTGGTACAAATAAGTATACTTTAGCCGTCGGTAGTTGTAGTGTTAATGATTCTTGTGAAAATGGCGAGCAGAGAACCACAGTAGTATAGGTCAGTCGACCACTGCCTGCTATTCTTTCTAAAACGATATCTATTTATTAGGGTTCATCATTATAAAAAATTGGAACCATATTATTATAAGATCGATTTGATATCAATTATTTATATCGTTGTGCGACAAAACTGAACGAGTGATATTTCCAGAAGTTGAAGAAAGTAATTAACTCGAATTTTTAACATTTTTAACCCTATTTGGACGAAACAAAATAATATTTAACAAATTTTTGTTCGTTCATTAGCGTTGTGAAAACAGAACTTAACGAATTTTTGTCCAATTATTAACGACACTGTCTATTAATGATACCGAATTCAATTTATTGCTTCAAAAATTGACGCGTATCCAAAAAATAAAAATAAAAATTTGGGCGTCTATTTGCGACATCCGTTCGTAAAGGATTAACGCTAAATAACTTATAAATAGAATTATCCTTTGCAGAACATCGTTTTATAGAATTAGAGGATTTTCGTGTTACATCCGCAAGACGGCATGTTTTAGAGGCCACCCTATGCGCTTCATAATTCTTCTAAACGTCCGAAGACACTGCTGTCGACTTCTTCGAACAGCTATGAACAAATACCACATATCCTAGGAACATAATTGCCATCGGTAGTCGAAGTTAAGAGGAAAGCAACGTTCAACGGTTCGTAAAGTTGGAAATGGCTCGAGAAGTTCAGAGTCGCACAGTGCAAATGAGCGGATCGTGTGGGACGAAAGGCGAGAGACAATTTTAGACGCGAGACCGAATTTAACGCCGCCACACGATGATATCGTAAATCGACTCCAAAGCCGCATGGTTCTCGTGTCATAATTTTATTCTCGCAGAAATGCGAGGGATGCATCGAATCTGGGGTACAAATAATCCCCCGAGACTGCGGGTGTATTCATACTGGCATACAGTGTCGCTTACTCTCCCGAAAATACCAAATTCTATCCTCCTTTACACAGAATACTTTCGTTAATCTCGAATAATTAAAGATACGGGAAATGTTCATGTTCGTCTACTCGATACTTGAGAGTTCCAAATTTAAAGAAAGCAACATTCAATGTTAAACTTTTTTCAATGTTCAACGATCAATCTTTTTGTAATACTAGCATTTTAAGTGGAGAGAGAATTATCGTGGATTCTACTATGACGAAGATTATACTTAATAACGAACGTGTATTAGAGTGATATAAATATGATGAGAAAGTTGATCAGTACATCACTGTAACTATTTTACCATTCATGCACTGTTTAAGTTCGATTGAATTAAATTACCTATAATTTAATAATACCGTAACGTGACTACAAAACTTTGGCATCTGATTTGAACCCGATTAAAAATATAGGAAGATGCTAATAGTTTTTTGAAATTACTGTGCGATGATGTCTATAGATTCGGACAAAATTCAAACTATATAAAACCATTGAAATCAATATATTGTATTATTTGGAGCTGCTGATACATCCACTGTGCCCATTTAAGAAAATAGATGTTTATGAAATGAAAAGAACGGTGAAGCAGAACTTATTGGGCAATTTAATACTTCATGAATATTCGGAATAATTCTGCAAATTCTTTATGAAAGTCTAAATTTGGCGAATATACCATAAAATCCATTAAAACTGGGATTTGGAGACGATTATATATATAGTAAAATATCTCAAAGTTAATTTGCAAATATTTTTAGTTTGAAAAACAACATTTCATATGCATCATCATATGTTCTTCAATTCTTTCCCAATCAACTGAACCACCTTCAATCAACATTAACACAAAACAGCCATTAACACATTATCTACCGGTTAAGAATTAAGAGGAGGCACATCAAATATCGGTCAATTTAAATTTAGATTGCACGGTATACTGGCTGGTTTTGGTTATCGTACAGAAATGTGTAAAGTAAAGTAAGGATTTAAAACGTGATTTTGTTTACTGGTTGAATTATTCATAATATAGAATAATGTTTCTTAATCTATGGATCGCGAGATGATTTTAGGTAGGTTAAGTCAAACATTAAACATGAGAGTAAATAACATGTTTATTAGAAGACTTTTATCTATTGAAAGTTATCGGATGCAGTACCTTTGTTTTTCTTAAAATCTACATCATACCACAGGCAAATGGATCACCAAAAATTGCCGCTTTCAAAAGTGAATCGCGGGCCCAAAAACTTTAGCAACTATTGATATAGAGAACGAAAAGCCCATTTACAAATAACAACTGTCGATAATAAACCTACTAACCCTTTATACTCAAAAGGCGACTCTCAATCGTCAAATAAAACTAGATTAAAAAATCTCGAGTGCAAAGGGTAAATCTACTCCCGGTAAGTAATGTGTTAAATCTTGATGTAGGAAGAAATTTCGCGGCCAAAGCTGAGTCCCAGGCCGCCTGTCGTTTAAAATACATCGAACAACAGCTATCAATCGAAGGCAGAACAACGGAGAGCGCACACGCCAATCGAACGCCGGTCATCGACTAAATTCGGCGGAGTTACACTTTCGAATTTGGCAGCGCGGTGGAACGTGACTTCCGGTTCTCCGTGCTTACGAGGCGTCCTTGGCTTCCCTCTATCTCTCTCTGCCTCTCTGTTACTCTTTCTCTGGGATCTCTCCTCAGAACTCGAAACGGAAGGCGTGTGCTCACACACACCGTGCTCGTGTAACAACGAGCGATAGATAACTATAATAAACTCGCCACACTCTGAGAGACAGAGGGAGACGGGGAGAAAGAGAGAGAGAGAATGCGTGTGGCTCGCGTGAGGTAGGTCAGCGTCCCACTCGCCGGAGGAATCCCTGGCACACTCCTATTTCTTTCCAGAACCAGATACTTGGGCTCATCTCACCGACGTTTGGTTACTTTTTCTTTCAACTTTGTTATGATAATAAACCTCGGGAATTTGTTAGTCTTAAGTGGTTAGATTAAATTTAATCTTGAGCTAAAATCGCGAATTTGACCTGATATGCAAATTCAGATATACAGTATACAGTCAGTCACGAAAGTCTTCGTATATCTTCAAATCTTAAGTATTTCGCTTTCTATTTGGAAACAATAATTCCTTTAAAATGTATCACATTTTTTTAATCGATCTCCTATTCATGGAGTGTCTTAAATTTATTCAATCATTAATTAACTCCAACCAGTCGGATGTTCTCAACTTAGAATAAAACATATTTCTGTTAATTTAATCTTAAGACGAAGAAAGGGAAATGATTTGAAGGTTTAAACAAGGACATTTTTTAGTAAGTAAAGTCAGATTAAGTTAGTTAAGATTGGTTAGCTTGATCCTTCATACTTGTACAAATTCTGATGAATGTTTTCCTTTGTCGTGTCTTAAATATAAATATGCACATCTAATCTGAAGATTTCAAAGTTTATATGAGACGCCGTTACTATCTCGATAGTAATAAGTAGTTAATATCTCGTGTTATTTTTTGAATCGATTTTTTGCGTCCGATTTTCTGGCCCATCGATTTTACTTGTTTCGATTTAGGATCGATCTTCTTCTGCAAGAATCGAACATCCCTGCTCGCCACATCGCCACACTGAAACTCGAATTTCTCCTCGCCTTAAAGAAATCTCTCAGGAATTCCTCCTCTGTACTCTTCCAATGATCGCCCTCCTCCAAGTTAAGCCGGTCGACGACGTCCCTCGACCGGACGAGTTATTAACCATAAATTTGTTCCACGGCTACGAGGCTCGACTTGCCCCCTGAATAAGAAGCGCCTCGAACAAAAGACAACTGGCATTGTGTTCAAGCTGCACCTTGTGATTTTCAGCGGGTCGTTCCTGCCTTCTGCCCAGTTGCTGGTTACTGGCTTCGTGACGTGATTCGTCTTAAACGAGGCATTTGCATTCCTCCCCTGGCCTCTGCCTCGTCTGATTTAAGAACAGAATATACGTTCAGGACCATTCCACCTCCCTGACGTTCCTCGTTTGCCTGTTTCGCGCGCGATGGTAGGCTCTCCTTTCCAGCGTAGAAACGAGTCTGTCTCTTCGAGACAGTAGAACGAGTCGCGTGAGGCAGGTCAGGCGTCCTCGGCCACGGGGAATGATTCATTTTCAGAATGGACTCCGCTCTTCATCCAAGCATTCGCATGCCTCTTGTCTCCGCCGAGAACTTGCTCTTGCACCATTGCTTACGAATTGTGACCTTTTCCCTCTTCTACCTATTCACGTCTTTTATATTTTCTCTTCTCTTTTTTTTTTTTTAGTATTAGCTTGGCTCATATCAAATTGCTTTGTTTCGGGTGGAAAAGTACCGAGGACAATATTCTTTGCTTTTTTTTGTTCGTTTGTTTGAAGATTTCTAGCTCTTTGTACCTTAGAGCATTCGGATTTACAATTCTTTGAATTTTCAAGCATTCGAGTTCTCAGACCTTTAAATTAGCAAACCTAAATCTTTGAATTTGTAAGTCCTCGAATTTTCGAACCTCTATGTTTGGAAAGAAGAGTTCGAATTTTCAAATCGTTTGAATTCTCGAGCTTTCGAATTTTCAATGTTTAGAATTTCTAACACTTAGAATACTCAAAGTTAGGAATCCTCAATGCTTTGAATTTCCAGAGTTTTGAATTCCCAATATTTCAAATCTTTAAAGCGCTGAATTTCCAAAATTCCGAATTCTCAAAACTACGCCTCCAATTTTCTAAACATTGGAATTTCAAAGTTCTCGAATTTCCAAGCTTTTGAATATCCTAACAATCTCTAATCGACGAGTTTGGGGAAATTTCAAGAGTAAGCTCTTTAAGAGCGAACAATTCCTCGTGGTCTCTGCTTTCTAAGAAGAAAATTACTCTCTAACAGGACGAATTACTTGCGAAGGGGGTCAGTGTCACTCTCATGGGAGAAATCATTCATCGTACCCTTCACTCGCTTGACAAAACTATTAAAATTCCGAGTAATCACGCGGTGCCATCCACGTTCACCATCGGAGAAATGAATCCAAGGTGCAGTCTTCCACGGTCACTTCGACCAAACGAATTTTTCTATCTCTGCAATTTTCCTTACAAACGAACCAATTGATTGAAAAATAATCATAATTACCCCACAATTACCTATCTACTAAGAATAAAATAACTTCCACCTATGACGAAGAATATCTTCACGGAAAGAAAAAGAAAAACATTATTCATTTAAGAGAAAAATATATAATGTTAAACTAAATTTTTTAATATCTATAGTGATACATAATTTGGAATATATTTGTATCATTGCTATTTCACGAGTGAACATTGCTACATTGCAAAATTGTACTTGACCTTATTCGAGAAGAAAACTTCCGATGTTACTGAAATTATCGATTCTTACATATCGGAAATACTGACTAATTAATAGAATCTTTTTTGAGAAACTCATAAAAACCGAATTTACAAATTTCATGTACGTAATGTATTTAATGTCTGTATAATAATCACTGTAACACTAATTAATAATTAAATTAGCGTTGAATACTATATACTACTGAATGTTTTATAATAATTTAATAATTATATTCTACACGCTGTATTTTATATTTATAACGCAATTACAAATTTTGAATGGTTTGTAGCTAATAAAAGAATATCGTTCCAAATATAATCCTAATAAGCCTCAAATAGTATCTTATACCTTTTTTATGAAACCAAGACAAATTTGTTATTAAACCCCGGTTATTGTTACTAACTGTTAAACTGCAGATTTTTATATATTTATCGGAACTTAAATGTGCAAAAAAAACTACAGAATGCATACGATGCGCATAATTAGGTGTGTAAAGTACCCAATGTAAAATGCACCTTGTAATATTTAAACTTAAATATTTGTACTTAAATTCTATTTCTCTATTTTCGACGATAAAAAGCTAAATTTCCATAAAGATCCGCGGCTTAATAATCAATCATAAATTTGTATGCTTCTAAGCAATGAAAAACCCAGTCACAAAAGGTTAACATCCTAAGTAGCTTCGGTGTGACGAACTCGTGTTTCAACGATACTCACCAAGCAAGAACGCACGCAAGTTCTCGTATGCAGATCGGTTTGTTAACCCGTCCATTATTTCATATCTCGATGACGCTACAGCAGAGTCCGGCTCTTTTTCTCGGCGTTTCGATTTTCCTCCATTATCGAGGATGCAAATTTTGCCCTCCGAAATAGTATCGAGTTTGTCGAAACATATGCTATTTACATTCGTTACCTAAGTCTGTTATGCAGTACAGTATCATTAAGAGGAGGAGATATGCGATATATCGTTAACATCTTTATATCTCGCATCCAGGATCTTCGTGAAACTTCGGAAAAATTGCAAAAGTTTTCTTCCTGTATACCACCGATGGCTGCACACAATTTCAACCCGATGATTTCTCTCAGCTTTATTTAGTTAAAATATAATGATTGCCAGGTGATTTGTATATTTTTATCTCGCGTTCCTTACATTGGTATTATATTTCTGCTTTAAATATTTTATACTCTTAGCACTACTCTATAATTTCCAACTAAGAATCGCTCAAAGAAACTAAAGTATCCTTTCGAAGAATTACTTTATGGGTATGTTTAATCATTTGCATATTCCTATATTCCTATCTTATTTGATTGTGTAGATTCTACCTACGTTTTTATCATCAACCCACAATTTTCAACCAAGATTCGCCTAAAGAAACTAATCTACCTCTTCGAAGTACACCTCCTAAAAATTCACCATACAATAATTTTTATTTCCAATGATTTGCATATTTCTATTTTATACTCCTATATTCCTGTCTTATTTTATCTATATTTTCATCAGTATCCTATAATTCCCAACCAAGAATCGCTTAAAGAAGCTAAGCTACACGTTCGAAGAATTACTTTGACGTTTAATAATTTGCATATTCCTATTTTATATTCCCATATTCCTATCTTTTCTTGGTTCTATATATTCTATAGTTTTATCACTGACCCACAATTTTCAATCAAGATTCGCCCAAAGAAACTGATTTTCCCTTTCAAAGAACCCTTTCCAAGAATTCAGTGCTCAGCAATTTTTGCCATCGATAATTTACATATTCCTACATTCA
This sequence comes from Eucera pruinosa, assembly GCA_028830335.1. NCBI lineage: Eukaryota > Metazoa > Arthropoda > Insecta > Hymenoptera > Apidae > Eucera > Eucera pruinosa. Next base: position 12,883,780 of record JAMYCR010000007.1, read on the forward strand.
TATTTCATTCTTCTCATCCGTATTCAACACGTTTATAGTTACTGTATAAGCTTATTACCTTATTCATCAACGCATTGCTCGAAACAAACTAATCCTTTCCTCGTAAGTACTCTTTTCAAGAATTCCCTGCACACAAAGTCTTCAATCTCCGACTCGAAAAAAAAAAACACTTCAAGGCAACAGCTCCACACGGGAAGAAAAAAGAACACAAAAAAAAAATACTAAAAATAAGATACAAAATCAAATGTACATCCAACAGGCAATGTAACAGCTTGAGACTTTGCGACAGACACCTGCATCCTATCATAAATAATCCCACGAAACGAGTACGCATATATCATAGCCTTAACTGTAATGAGTTCGCGATGAATCTTCCCGAACCGGGGCGTCTCCATTGCAACCGACAAAGAGTGCCAATGGTATAATAACATTGAATGAAATATACTCGTAGCAGGGCCAAATAAAATCGTCAGAAGAGTATCGAGCGATGCAGCAACCACAGCGGCGATCCAGCTGTTATCTAGATCAAAAACTGGATCCTCCATATTATAGTTCGCGGATTACCGGTTAAAAAGGCTCACATCTCGAACCTTGAAACTATCGCAGATCAACGTGAACGTATACAAGGTGTTTCACCTAACTTTATTACACTCGCGATGATTAACCCTTCTTCGGATCTTAAACTTCAATTCCATAGATTGCTTCAGTTCAGTACCATCGTTGAATTGGTAAACGCGAACTATTGGGTTGCGCGCGAAAGTTCTGATGCATTCTATCATAAATGGATAGGTTATGTTATTTTACTAAGAATCATTTATTTAATCGATCAGATAATCGCTATTGTTTTCAATAGCTCTTGGAAAATATACAAGTAGACATAGAAAACCCTTATTTCTCGTAAAAAGTACGCAACTATTCTTTAAGAGCAAGTTTTTGGAGTAAAATTTAATAAGGGATTAATTGAAGCAAAGTAGCATTTGTATTCCTTCGAGAAATTTCTACTTTAAATAATCTATCATTTAAATGATCTCATATTGAGTCGATATTCCAATTGTATTTGAATAAATACAAATGAATAATGATAGGTGGGATTGGTGGGACGATTATAAATTAAAATACAGAATATCTGCGATTACAGAAAAGAATGTATCGAATTTACTCTTCAAAAAATCTTATTGGCCAATAAGCAAGCGGCAATTATAAGCTCGTACCTTGGAATATTTATAACAGAGAAATTATAGACTGACACACGTTAATCGTTCATAAATCATTCAATTACTACTCTCATTACCATTTAAACACGACTAACAGTGCTCTTTGCATTCGTAATCAGCGTGTCGCTTAGAAAGGAGTTGTCGTTCGGAAATTAGCTAAGCTCAAACTTGAAAATTACCATTCGCAAAATAGAACAGGTACGAGATTTCTGCGAACGTAATGAAGAATCAAAACACAAATTATTCCAAGTTGAAAAAAATTAATTACAAATGTTAAGGATAGGTCTCCGTTTCGTCTACGTTAAATTTGCCAATTTTTGACACCTTTTGCTGCAAACTGGTTAATAATATTGAAATCAAACTATAATCACATGTTTCTTGAACCTTTTTACATACATTTACATGTCAGAATGTAAAAATATTGCACGGAGCCAAACATAATTTTTTAAATGGGGCCACAAAGATTTATCTTTCTAACATTAAGTTTATCAGGTTTGAGTACCTTTTCTTAAAAAATCCTATGAAATATTAAAACCAAATTTTAACCACATGTTACTTAATCCATCTTGTACACATTCATACATTAAAATTGAAAAACATTATTTAGAACCGAAAACACTTATATTTTTCCCTAGAATTAACTTAATTTTGTACTGTCATTTGTCAATAAAAAGATATCGCTTCTAATAAACGAAACAAAACACTGCAAGATGCACATATCAATTAATATTTCTTTTTGCTTATAAGTAAACTGCGGATTTTTATGCATCTATGAGAAATTTGTATACGTTAAAAAGAACAAACTCCACATAATACGTAAAAATGTACAAAATACACAAAGTGAAGTGCATTTTAAAATACCTATTGGGTGAAACAACAAATTTCCACTTATATTCTATTCCTCTAATCGAGTTTAAAAATTTATGAGCGTGTATAAAGGTCCGCAGTCTACTCGTAAATAACAAAACTGTTTAAAATTTGGTTTCAGTATCTTTTATGATTCTCGAGAAGAAAGTATACAAACACTGATAAGAGAGGCCTTTGCATCTGCTCTTAAATATGAAATGGTATACGAATAGAATAAATAGTTTGGTAAATTGATATGAATTATATCTTCGATAAACCATAATATGATAGCATAATGAAGTGTATACTATCGATATGATTAAGTTCAATGCTCCACGTGCGTTCCTAGACGCGATTCGGGCGCAGATTTCATACGAAACCGAAGCTCAACCCTAAACAGCCACTCGATCCCTTCTACGTTACTCCAAACACTCGTCATTCATAGCCAACGTACGAGAAGTTCATTCACATCGGACATTCCTCGAGTTCGTTCCTCCCTGAGATGTGCTTATAAGTTCCTAGCCCTCGAAAAAGATACTTAGACCGAGCTTGCTTCATCTAATCAAGTAATGAGTAACATTTATTCTTTTGTGTGCCAAAATCGAAAGCCTAATATTCCATATAGGCCGCAATGAATGTAATATTAAATATTTAACTGTTAGGTTCATGCATATGAAATGTGATTAAGTGGTGAATATCGTTCTCTTAGTTCTGTTTAATTGCTAATTGAAATTGTAACAACTCACATTACAGAAGAAAAAATGTATTGTAATATATCATTGCAAAATATTACGAGTAACTATAACAAACTTGTGAAAACTTTGATATTTGACGTCCCGAAGAATCGGAATATTTCCGTAATTCCTTACAGAAATTCGAACTTGTAAGATAGACAATAAAAATGTTCAAGGTTCCCGAAGAGCTTCGGAATTTTAAAAATCTTGAAAATAATTATCATCTGGTCTCGATTCCATATTTCCGAATTCTCGCACGTGTCTCAAAACCATGACGATATTATTGTATCATCGATATTAAACGAAACGTATGTGAAAACCATATTTGAACTGTCGAAGTTTTCGGGAATTCCTCTCCGCATTTGCTACTTATTTTAAATTGTACGTAATTTTGAAAATTGATCATAATTTTGACGCGGGCGCTTGAAAAGTGTCTGCCGATCTCTGGTTTTATCCTATGCTTCGCCATTTGAGGGTAAATAGCGACACTTTGAAGATAAGGAAGCAAATATAGGAATGGAAAGCGTCTGTGAAGAGGCACGAGAAGTTGCGGAGCGTGTAGACACGCGAGAGACGTCATTCCGTGGTAAATTAGACGCGAAGCTGATAGGCCATTCAAGGCCGAGCTAGGCTGCGAAGGAGAATAGCGCATTTTTCTAGGCTATTGATTGCGTCTACCGAATATAGGGTAATATTCAATCTACTTAATGGCACGGTTGCCTGCGTGCACCGTCCTCGATTTCATCTCACCGTCTCGGCCGCTGGAATACCGGGCCTCCACGACTCTTTTTTCGTTCCACTTTTGCACCTAGGCAAAATATACTTCTCCCCACTCACATATACGTGTATGCCTCTCGACATGCTACTTTTTCTCCTACCCTCGAGGAAAACGCGCTTTCCTTCCACGATTATTATTATTATTACTATCATTATTATTTAAACGATTTCTTAGGGAATTAGGTTGAACTGAATCGCGGAATTGGGTTAAATTTTGTTGCACTTGTTGCGGATAGACGAATGTGGAAAGTTTGTCGAAGGATTTCCGTACAATTTTCTGCGGGGAAAAAGTTTCATTACTGTTTTTAGATAGCAGATCGGAAGATTAGAAAATTATACTTTGGAATCCTTTTTTATTCTGCTTTGATCGCGAGATGAATTATCGCGTTCGAATGGTTTGACGATTAGTTTTATATATAATTATCGGGAAAAATTAGAAACTGGTCATAAAAACACTATAAGTACACAATCTTGTTTTTCGTTAATTAATATAAGTTTTGAACATTATTAGATCTATCAACTAATTCAGAGTTTTATCTTTAAACTCCTGGTATCTTTATCAATTCGAAATCGTTACTTTAATATTTTTCAAGTGACAAATTTACTTGATAAATGTGAAAATGGTGCAAAATTTTAAATATTAAAACTGTAGTTAATTTTTTGTAAGATAAATATTCAATCTTATCAAATCCGGAAGACTCAAAATTAATGTGTACATTCAATACAATATAGCTATCATAAGATTCTACAAAGTAGTGTGATATGTATAAAAAGTAGCATAAATTCTGTACATATTTTATTGGTGAATAATATCTTGATAATTATAAAACTATTTCCTTGACATTTTTATTTTTCTGCCACATAGAACCCTTTCTACTGTCCAGTTTTCAATTTTTCCGTGTTGCAAACCAGGTTGTTCTGCGTTGAATTTAAGCGTGGTTGTACATTGGTTTACAAATTTGCTACATTGTAAGTTTCTAATATGGTTCACAGTCGTTTTCTAATACTAAACATATAAATAACTTGGAATGCCATGCCTGAAACTTGTTTATCAAGGTATTCAGACTCAAACACCTCCGACTTTTTCCTAACTGAATATTCAAAAGGTTTAGTATACTTGTTAGCAGTAAATGATTTAGCAGGTTCGAATTAACACATAAAATCAATACAGTACACGATTGATGAAGGATTTCAAAACAGCTCAAAAATAACGTCACAAGATTAAATTTCACGTGGCTAGCCAAGGCTCTTCATTTTATTTTCACAAATAAATTGCTTCTATTATCCATACGGTTCAATCAGACATAATCCGATCAATTTGTATAATCGAATAAAGATATCGTTAACCCTTTCCGAATATTCAGTAGGCAAAATTGGCAAACAAATAATTCCTTATTAATTTCGCAATAAGTAGAAACTTCTCTAGAATAATAATTTGAATTACTTTCATAAATATTTCTCCATTCTCACATTCTGTAGATACCGCCTTTTAGTTTTATTATTGCTGGGCTTTTAGTATGAATAATAAATGAAATATAAATGGGCACGCGTTTAATAACCGAATACTTTCTTTGCAAAAATTCTAAGAAGTTTCTAATAATTCCTGACATCGCATAAAAATGAAGTTTCTATAATAGAAAGTTAATACGTCAATTAAACTTAGAACAAAATCGATTCCTTGGAAACATTCTAATTAATTTCTAACAATTCCAAAAATTACACAAAAAAAATAACATTTCTACGATAGAAACTTGGTACGGTAATCGAACCATTAAAAGTTTAGAACAAAGTCGACTTATGAATTGCAAATGACTCACTCAGAAGTTAAACTGACGACACCATGTGATGAACAAAGTTGATGCTGCAGAAGTTTTTGAGAAGAAAACGCTAATCACTAGACTGCGATTTTCTTATGCATTTATGGAATATATGAAGTCACATAAAAACCCGCGGTCTACTAATCACATACCCGAATAATGAAATTAACAAATTTGCAAAAAATGCAACGATCCGTTGGGCTATTTAGAGGCTATAATATTGAATAATATTCGACGTTCGAATATATTTAAACGGGAACCGCACCAAAAGACTCGCGAAAAATGGCCAAGGGGCTCAGAGGTTCAGAGAAGGCGAAAAAGAAAGGAGATCATGTTTTGAATGCGACGACGCGAGAAATAACGAGAGAAACCCAGTTATCGAGAGACTTTTATGGAGAGGTCGTGGTTGCTCCAGCGAAACACGCGCGCGTCTTTTCCAACTACGTGAATTCCTCGTTCACGATGCACACCATGTGAATAATTCTACTACGTCTATTTATTTTTATCCTTAAACATACAACAAGAAAATTTCCTATTCTTATTGTTAGTAAATTCTTTTTTCCTTCTGTTCAACGCCCAGTTATGAAAATTCGTATATCGTCCGATCAGTGCCGGTGCGTGTAATGTTAGTTTATGTATATAAACTAACTATGGGATTCTTGGTGTCGTATGACACCAAGAATCCCATTTTACTCTGTATACGATGACAAATGAATCTGTGCAACATAAATATTTAAAATAATCGTACAATAACGTCACCATTTGATTAATGTCGTGAGTCACTGTACCTAAGAATCTCGATATTGTATATCCCTAATATGGCGTAGCTTCGAAAAGAAATAACTTGCCAATGGAAATGAAGAATCTGTATAATGTTCGAATATAATTTCCACGGAGCGTACACGCACGTAGTATCAGGTATGCAAGCAAGTTCACAATTTTCGACAGCTTACGCAATAGCATAAAGGCACGAAACTATTTAAAGAAACGCATCGAGCACTCGTTATCTCACTAGCGAGCGCAACCAGCGTCAGGATTCAAGTTCAATTCGGTACGGTGCAATGCACTTTGGCCGTGTTCTTTCGAGAGTGGATGGAATGATTCATTCGACGGAATTAGTCAGAGCCGCGAGAGATCGATCGTTGGAAACCGTGCTCGATTTCACGGCCCGTTTCCAAGCCGCGAAAATCGTCGTCGATCGATCGACCCTAGATCACTTTTCTCAAATACTTTCCACCAATACTGTACGTATTCTTTTTTATTTACAGGACACCGAAGGATCGATACAGAGAATTTATAATAGTTTCGTTACGAAAGATCTTGAATTTACTTGAAGATTTACAATCGAGTAGCGTATAAAACATAGCTAACCCTTAACCCGTTAACCGGCTAATTTTCTAATCGGAATCTTCTTTAGCAGGATTTAAAGATTAGTAAGAACAAGTTGATTCGTTTTAATCCTAAGCAAAACGTGAATATGCCAATGTGTTTCTACTATAAATGTACAAAGGCCCACGAGTAGGTCAATTAATGACGAACATGCCGCGGATTTTCATACAACTTTACCTTTTTATAAATGATAGGAATAAATAAGCGATGTAAATACGGATTGGTTGTACTATTTAGACATTATAAGATGCCTCTTACGTTGGATAACTTGCGCAATTTTGCACATCATGTGCATTCAGTAACTTCTTGCGCATTTAAATTTCCCATAAACGCATACAGATCCGCGATCTAATGATGAAATTCAAGCAATTGGCAATCCAGATAACGAGTTAACTCGTCTTCTCCAGTTAATAGGTTAAAGCACGCGGGTTTGTACCGCGCGATTCATTTATACGCGAGTATTTTCGATAAATATATGGACAAATTTTTCTGTATCTACATTTGCGTCCACTTTAAAAAATCTGGTAAACGAATCGCGTTACTTAAAAATACTGAGAAAATACAAAAGAAAGTTATGGCGCGAGTATGTAAAATATATACAGACGCTAATCTATTTTATCACTCCCCGCCATAAAATGTACACGAATCTACTATGAAGTAATAAAACTTAGCAAAAAGTTTTACTATAAACGATATTGCTACAAGAAAGCTATAGTTTTTGCATTCGGAAACTACCTAATTAGGTTCAACTACATTAAATTTTCTATCATTTGATGATACGTTTTATGTGACCACGACTATTAAATGATAGAACATCTGATATAGTTAAACCTGATCAAGTGGTATTTAAATGCAAAAATACAGTGATGTCGCTATACTCTTCGTAGCCGCTGTACATGGTCCACCCTGTACACAAATTTCAACGTCGTATCGTTCTCATTACTAACGTAAAAGCAGAGGCGTGGCGATAGAGTATATCTACTATATATTTACAGGTCTAACCTAGAAACGAGGGGATCGCTAATCGAAAGAAAAATCGGCGGTTTCTCCTCCGGAGAAAAATCGAGTCTTCCGCCTCGAGATGAAACCGTTCCAGTTTCCCATGCGTGACCCACTCTTCATGGGAAGGGAGCGTGATACGCGTGTGCACGCTCGTGTTCTCCTTGTTGTCAACGACCACGAGCGTGTACCAGGAAGCAAGAAAAACTGAAGATTATGTGGAATACACTTTTCTAGAGATAGTCCCTTTTAAATGGTTTTTCCATCGTGCGACATTGTGGTAACAGACACCAATGTTTAAAAAGTAAAAAAAAATGAGAAGAGTTGCGGGGTTAAAAGTCGGGACCCTTCGTCAAAGCATTTTCTATAATTTTCCTGCACACCTCTACTGAGTATCGATGCCCCCAATCGTCAGAAAATGAAGTGTTGAGTTGCGCACACTCTCAAGCGAAGAAAAGGAAGATTTTATCCATGAAGAGTATTGTCCATTCAAAAAATCATTAACCCTTTTTGCTACGACACTTTACAATTGAAAATGTTCTCAATACGGATGAGAGCACGTTTTATTAATATGGAAACTGTATGAGTATAAATATTTGGATACTACATGTCATTAATTATTGTGTAATATAATATACGAATGATACTAAAAATAGTACTGTGCTATAGTAAACGTGTACATACACTTTTAGCAAGTGATGACCTAATTTTTGAGAGGGTATATATACGTAGCGGAAGAGTTAATAATTTCACTAACCAATAACTATGATTCCTGTTATTAAAAACAACGGATTAAGACTTGGACGAGTGCATGTTTAAATAAAAGTTAAACGTAATTAAGATAATTAAGAAATTGTGTCGTTTCCTATATGTATATAATGAAATCGTGAAATATAAATTGCACATCGGACCACTAAAATAAACGTATCTAACTCCTATAAAAAGAAATTAATTGCCTAAGATAATCGACCGCTTCTGAAGAGAAAAAATTAATCACAAAAAGCAAGCTGCGTGAAATGTGTTAATTGAGTTTGGATATTGATTGGCTGAAAGTAGGGCTGATAATAGGCGACAGATAAAGCGAAAGTTATCTGTCGCGTCGTTTATATACAGAAACAAAGCTTCATTTACGAACGTCTTCCTTGAAAAATCAGAGAAACTAAGGACCCGGCATACCGCGGCACGAATGATAACGTCGTGCTTGCGAACGCGGTATTTTTTCCACGTTTTTTATTTACAGTTTGGCAAGACGGCCTTAGTATCAGCGACTTCGAATCGCCGTGCGTTGACACCGATAAAGAATCGTACACTAATCTCAGTTCTTTTACATTTTCCAAACATGTGTTTACGAGTGAGTCAATTTTTTATGAAATATAGTACAATTTTTTTTTTAATTATTACGAATTACCAGAAGAAACTTGAATTATTTTGATATCGAAAGGTATGCGAATCATCGTCGCGACTTTCGTAAACAACGCGAGTAATTTTAATTCCAAGTTAACCCCTTATAATCAGAATTTTAATATCTATTCTTGGGAAGAAAAAATTGGAGTTGGTTACAACTTTCTTTTCGACAGAAAAATTACGACAAACAGACTACATAGTACATGAATATTACGATATGAAAAACATCTATACGCGTTAATAAATTATAAAAATAAATTCAAGGATTCTAAAATTGCTGACTATTCAAAGGGTTAATGAAATAGTTAAGAACTAAAGTATAACGATACAGTGATAAACAAATAAGATAAAATTCAGGAAATTTATATATACGAGGGTATAACTTTTATGTTACATGACGTTATAAAGGGTTAATGGACTTAACACACGTTGAGTGTCGCGTGTTAAGCAAATTTACTTGCTTTTCCATCAAAATCGCGTGGGCCACCGATAAGCCATGTAAGTGTATTTATTACACTACATCTCTAAGATTACAAAAATAATTATTAACGGGAAAAAACATAAAATTAGAAAGAATGCGCAGTCTTCACGATAAGTAGAATGTCCACTGCGAAAACTCAAAAAACTAACCTGAATTTACCATTCAACGTAAACCCGATAATTGGTAGTTTAACACAAATTCTTAAAATAAAAAAAACGGCAGGGAATGATAGTACAGTCTGTCGAATAAGAGCGTAACCGAGATATTTTCGTAAAAATTAATCGGCTGCGTAAAATTCAATACACATATTGAAAGTATGCGTATAAAGCTACGGCGCACTAATTTAATAATGAATCTAAAATGCACCATTGTTGAATATACAGTCAACCCTCGTATAGCACGGTTGTTACGTTTCTAAAAAATGCCATGTTACGCGAAATCGTGTCATAGTGCACTATTCTAAGGATTACTAAAACCAAGAATAAAGAAAAACTATTATCTTATTTTTGTAACTGCCTATAATGGACTACTAAAAGACAATCAACATGTGCCATATTATACCGAGACATCCTTAATCGTTTAACCGTGTTAGAGTGAATTCGTGTTGTAAGAACACCGTGCTATAAATTTCCACAATCCTTTAATCGTGGAAAATCGTGTTGCAGAAGTATCGTGTTATACGAGGCTTGACAGTAGCTTCACATAATTTCCAATTTCTATTTTCAATTCCAAATTAATCAACATCTTCTAATGCTATTAATACTTCTTGAATCAAATAATTTTTAAAGGATACCGAAACAATTACAATAATAATAAATGTACTAATACACTGCTGAAATGACAAAATATGCTTGTTGATAAGTGGCCTATAATTTTTCGCCAGTACTATATATAAATATACTACTGCATTTATTCGAATTATTGTTCGCCTTTGGAAGTATTAGAAGAATATTAGTTGTTCTAAATTGGGAAAAATATTAAGAATTCCAAAATAAACGTATACAGCGGATAACTACCGACTTTAAGATTATCCCTGTTTTTTAGATTTTATACAATGCATTTGGTAGATATGTTATTTTGAACACGCGCTTCTTGGGCAGACTGTTCTTCTTTGGTTACCACAGGGTTGCGATATTTAAACTAATAAAGCAAAAGAGAAATCTCTTTCTTTTCTCCACTTACGTTTCGCGTATTTCTCATACCAAAATTGTCGAGCATTCAGGCATTTCCCCAAAGAAGGAAAAATACAGTTCTTGTGGTAAATTTCGAAAAGAAATGAGAAGAGGTAATCAATACCTCGAAACGCTTTCGAAACTTCGATCCAGAAATGAAGAAAGTTTGAAGTGGTTACGGTGGTGGCTGTCGAAATATGCGATTTATCATTTCGGCGAACTACAGCCAATGTATCCGGCTTACGAATCCCACTTTCTTTTCTCTTGAAAACCCTAAAGACACCGGACAGAAACGGTTCGGGGTTCGTAATTGGAGGGTTCGTTTCCAAAACCTGATCAAAGTCCTCGATTTCACTCGACTTCGAAAATACCGAATCAGGTCGATTGAAGTAATATCTAATATCGTATATGACGAAGAGAAACTGATAAATCGATGTGTAAAAAGTAAGAGAATCGATGGCAATGAAAAATTGTGGAAAATTGGAAAATTCCAACGGTAAATTGAAGAAAATTGATGCAACCCAATAGAAACTTAATCAGTCAATTGGAATTCAAGAATATTGATGAAAGAAAGGCGAAATCACGTTAAAAGATTATACGATGTGATGCTTATAGAAAGCTATGGGATATCAAAACGTCAGTATGTAAAGTTAGGCTCAGTGGAAATTACTTAAGATTTCTAAGATTCTCATGACAAGCTATAAAATATTACACTATATAGCTACGTAAAAACATTCAAAATTACAAATTATACTCTAAGTATAAACTATAGTTTTTACCTTTTTCCTATTAAAACAGTAATGGGTTGCTCATCAGTACACGTAATGCGTCGATTTTCTTTGTACAAAAGTATTGAAACCGAATAGTTGAAATTTAAGCAAAATCTAATCGATACTTCTCCCAAACAAAGTTCCCATAGTCACCTATTTTTTCACAACGCTAAAGTAAGAAGAGTCCGTAAAGTTTGCTGGAAGACAAACCGTTTCTTGATAAAATTCCTGAAAAGATGCCTCGTCAGATGATACGAAATACAAATGAGGAGACGAGGAACTTATACAAGCATATTTCAAAAGAATGCTTAGGTATTACAGGGTATTAATGAAACTGTTGATAGAAGAACGGAGCAACGGAACACAAAAGGCACGATCAGACAAACACGTGCACAAACAAGCAAGCAGTGTCGACCTTTGTTAAATCAGCCACGACAAACAACAATGATGCCGTTATAAATAAATTCTGTCGAATAGAATGACAAAGAACGAAGAGGGGAAAAAAAAGAGCGAAGATAGAAAAGAGGAATAAAGATGGAGCAAATGGAAACCTTCTTATTTTCTTGATACAGAAATGCTACTGGGATAATTTATATTACTTCGGAGTGCAACGGCCGGGATATTTGATAAGTTCGAAGGCGTGAATAAAGTTGACGAATGAAGACTCGCGACGAAAGGCACAAGATCATTCAAGAATGATAATAACGCGACAAGTAAAGTCACGAAATGAGATGAGACGGGATGAGACGGAGTTTTGCGAGACTTCAACACTTTTTATTGCATGCCACCGTCGTGATTCGCCGACGTATTAGTCGATGATATATTTTTTTACGACGGCAACTGATAAGGGCTCTTCTTTCGAAAGAGATCATCGACTGTATCAGTTGCGATAAGGCATTTAGCAGTCGCGCATTCAAGCGCACCGTTAATTTCTTTCTTTTTTTTCTGTTTTTGGATTTGCTTATTTGCTCCTCTTTTTTATCTTACTGTTAATGTTTAAAGTCATACGCACATATATCGGTTATTAACAGACTGCGTATGTTTGCATAAATTCATGTTTTTATATGAAGAAAAGGAAAAAACTGAAACCTGAACTCAGTTTAGAAACTTCTTTTGTATTCCAAATATTTTCCAATACTTAATTGTCTCATACATTTGTAGAAAATACGAGGTTGTCCTAAAAATTTGGTTCTTTTAATAGGTAATATATAAACTTTTAATTTCATAAAATAATACTTTGTAAAAGCCTGTCGACGCCATTTTGCCTAACATAATCGAGCTTCCCATAAATTATGAAAACAACTTTTGGAACAATCTAATGTATTAGCATAATCATCTTGAAAAAGATGTTAAGTATTAGTCAGTGATTTGCGATGCTCATCGAAATGATCTGTTGGTAAAGGAATCTAACCAAAATTTGTTTCACCGGTCCCGACGTTTAAATTTAGAATTTCGCAAATATAAGTAAGACTTTTTTCGTTTTACGATACGCGTGTCACGAGATATATACTCTTATCTGAACTCCTAGTTGTGTGCAGCCATTTTTGAACAGTTAATATTATAATAAAAAGAAGCTTTGGATATTTAAATTACGCGCCTAACTTTAATTTAAACTTAACGAACCTAATATCTTGAACTACTAGAAAGAAACACTAAATATTATCTGTTAAAGAGTAATAGTTCAACGTGAAAAACGTGATTGATTATAAAAAAAAATGTCTTTCAAAAAGTAGGATAAAAATTATAAGGTATCTTAGCGCTAGATTTATGGACATTGATTGTTTAACTTGACAGACTTCCGGAAAAATAGGTATATCGAAAATAAGTATTCGAAATTAGCAGGTTGGTGGGAGGGAGGTGAAGTAGAATACGTATTCGTATCATTATATCGATTAAAGTTAGCATAAATTGCTGAAAAATAATATTTAGGATCTCCGTAAGTTTAAGCATGAAATTTGAAATTCGTCAAATCGACGGGTTCCGTAAATCTAGTGTTAACACTCGCAGGGCAGTCGGTGGGTCTTTTTGAACCCAAGTAACATTTATTTTTCACTCATTCTTTTCTCATATTTTCTATGAGGTCGATAATATTTATGGTATTCCTTACGCACTTCGCGACTGATTATATTTCGTTGGTATTTTATTAACAAGTGAGTGAAACGCGCATTCGATATTGTTACATGCTAGCAGCTGAAATATATAGAATGGTTACAAAAGGTTTTCGCACACCATTGTATTTATCTTAGTATTTGAATGTTAATTACTTAGAATCGAATAGATTAAGTTTCTCATCATTTAATGATAGTAATGAGTAACTATAAAAATTCACTGTTAGGGAAATGAAATATAGAATCTAATCAGAGAACAGATTATTAAAACATTGAAGTATGTACGAATACTTTTTGTAGTCACTGTATGTACTGTAATATATAAGATATGGGTGCAAAAAGACCGAGCGGCCGCCGTTCACGTAACTATTTTAGCGATCACCGTACGAGTGTTAATAAAGCAATGAATCCTCTAATTTTTTCGCGCAAAAAGGTGCCACTAGCAGCGGTTTCCACACCGTTATCTACAAGGAACAGTGTAAGAAAAGCAAGGTGGCCTCGGAAGGATTGGCAAAAGAGGGCAAGCCACTCACCTGGGAGCATTGATGATCGGTCGGCCCATTGCCCGTTGCTGGCGCTTCTCGTTGCTGGGAAGGCGCAGGTAATCTTGGTCGCCAAAGAGGAACAGATCCTTTGAAATAATCATGTCCACCGTGTGGTTGCCGGTTATAGCTGCCCGCCTCTCTCTCTTATCTTTCTCTCACTGCCAAACCACGTACTGAACAACGCACGACGGCGACGACGACAACGTCAAACGCGACGGAATATCCTCACGCAAGTCCCGCCACCTCAACACGTCCAACGCGATCTTTAACGATTCACTACCACAACCTGCTTGCTTCTGTTCCTGCTGCTGCCTCTCGTCAGCAAACGAACATTTTTGCCAGTTATTCTCGCCACTCCGAGCCGATTTTCTGTACGGACACCTGGTCGCGAGCATTAAGTGCGGATAAAATCGATTTAACGTCGGTTTGGTGTTCCAAGCACAATTTGTGATGCAGAGTTTCTTTTTCTTTGGTAGAATCGTCGATTAATGATGAAAGTTCAAGTGAAATTTAAGTGTTCCTTGGTGTTCCCTCTTGAATTGGGAGCACACTTGTACACGCGCGTGTACAGAGCTTGAGAGAGTCTTGTTCGGAGGTTCTACTTGCCTGCAAAAAAAAAGAAGAACGCGGATGTTAGTAGTACAATGTTGACAAGAGAAACAAGTTACTCTTAATTTTTTAAATAATTGAGAGGCAATATGTGAAAAATTATTATCGTAATATTATCATGAAACAAACTTCAAAGGTCAATGTTTCAGAAAATAGAATAGGACAGAGCACAGCGATGAAACAATCAAACACAGATAGCTTTTCTCAAACATGACCAACTTGATCCAACTATTAGGTTACTAAGAAAGTTCGTGCTGTTTCTAGACTTTGACATTTATCAAACTTCGTATGTGTACACTTCATCAATTACAAAAAAAAGGAATAGAAAAGTTATTAAATCGTTGGAAAAAGGTAATAAAAGTGAAGATTACCACTTTTGCGAATAATGTATTAATTAAACGCTATTAATTAAATAATGATTTTGAAATGCAATTTTTTAAAATTAATATCGAACTTAAATCACCCTAATCACTCAAGATTTCTTACTATACAGGATGAGTATCCTAAAACCGGTCATCCAATCACCTTTAATTGTGATACAATAAATGTTTCATATTAACATATTCACTTTTATCATTTCGAGGTTTTTAATTTCCTACAGAAATACAGGGTATAGAAAATAATTAGATGACCTATTTGAAATTTCTCATCCAGTACACTAGTAAATATAACAAACTTTATCCGAATCTAACCCGAATCTAATCCGAACTTAACTCGTAGCTAATCTAAATCTAACCCGAATCTAATCCAAATCTAATTCAAACTCGACTCTGTATAACGAATATTCTTGTGCAATATAAAAGTTAAATTCACGCTGGGTATGAAACGGACAATTGAAAAGATTTTAGAGTTGCGAAGCTTAGTAGGGAATGTCAAGTTCTTCTATTTTCAAACGCGCTGTCTATTCGCGAGCTCATTCCTCTAGGGACAATTTTAATACCGCGGGCCATAAGCTTAGAATTACGAGCGGTCCATTCTGCCAGTCCGTATATCTGATATTCGCCGGTTCGTTCGCGCAACAAATGCCGGGAATATGCTGCACTCGCAAGAGAACGGCTCGTGTTCACGCGTTCATTCATGATTGTCTATTAACAGTGCCGAAGGTAATCGTGTCCGCCGGGTAATCCGTTACCGGCGACGAGGCCGCCGCAAAAACGGGACACCGCGAGCTTTTCACGCGAAAATAGCAACTTTCGGACCGAACGCATTACGACAATAACGAAACGCTTAAAAAAGCTTCATATTATTTTCAGACCGACCTACCCCGCTTTTGTTCCCCGTTGTTCTTCTTGTTTGCATTCCGACGGTTCCGGTCCCGAGGTTCGCGTAACCGGTGTATTTTCTTTTCGTGGATTTTCAAATATTTTCAACACTGTTTTAAAACATTGCTTTCACATGTCGCGTTCCTTATTTTGGACTGTTGAAACCGGAACGTTAATCAAACTGGTGGCACGCTTGCAGCGCCACCATTCCAGTTTTATTTGATTTTTAAGCGGGAGATTTCGTGATTTATGCAACATGAATATCCCTAGGAAGATTTCAACCACATTTTGTGATCCTGCACACAATCTCCAAATTAAAAAAACTAAAGTAATTCCCACCTTATGCGTCAAAAACATTCCTTAAAAGTCCTAATCGGCGACTAATTAAAATAATTACTGAATTTCTCGCAGACAATAACCTAAGCGTTTAAAAAAGAAAATTAAGTTCGTCCAATCGAATGTAAGCAGCTACTATTAACGAATTTTTAAATTTTTATTTGATATTATAGCTTTATACATGATAACAGAGTTAGGCATTATTCAAATTGTTTTGAATAAATATTTATCGAACATAATTATCTAAATAAATTCTGTTTAGTCAGATATTTTATTCGCAGAATAATTTATTCATTTATTATGCGTGACAAATTATTCTCTATTCGAATAAATCATTTTTTGAAAAAATGTTTCTTACTTCACCCATCTCTGCAATATAATATAATGTACAAAATTTCTTATCCAAATAATTTTTATCCAAATAAACTTTCAGATGAATTTTATACGAATAAACTTTTATTCGAATAATTTTAATTCGAGTAGATATTTATTCTACAATGGCGAATGAAATATTATCCTGTATTTTTACTCGTCATCCGATTTTCAAATAAAATTTTTCCCATCTCTGCCTGACAATATTATTTGGTTATGGACCTACATAGTCTCCAAGCGTAAATAAAATTCAATTCAATTCATTTATCGGACACAAAAGAAAATGTTATAGTACGCTAATACACGGTATTGTTCCGAAAAGCGTGATTCACGTTGCACCGCGCAGTCAAAAAACCATAAACACGACGAAGCCGTCTATTGTAGCCCGAAGATATTCCAAACAAGCGCAGCGGAACGTAAATAAAAAGTGTTGCCAATGTTTCACGCGATGCGACGCGACGTTTACAGCTTCCGAAGCCCGACGACAAAGAAGCATTTCAAAAATCCGCTTCGATTTCGCGAAACAGGAATACATATGTCAACATACATATATATAGGTCACCTATTTTTGTTCAACAACGCGTACAGACCAACGCCGCTTCACGTTAATCGACTTCCGAATTCTTCGCATAATCCGAATCACCGCTATTACGCCGTGGATCATCGGTTATTTATCGACAAGATTTGTCAGTCGTTTAAAGTCGTGGAGTACCGCGTGATCGAGAGCAAAGACGAATATGGTAGGGGAGGAGGGGGGCGAATGGATCGTACGTCGCGTTTCAAACTGACGAAGTAAATCGAGCGGATATACGCTGCGCGCATGAGAACTCGTCCCATATTTACATCGCGCCAATTTTCACCCGCCAACTGTTAAGCATTAGTCACGGATGAGTGGCGCGTATACGAGAGACGCCTCGTGTATCGTTGGACATCCTCCTCTGCTTTGCCCGGAGATCATTCTGACAGGCGTCCCTAATTAAATAGTCGAGCCGTACACGGTCTTAAGATGGGATCAACTAGATTTCAATTTTACGACCTCGCGCGCCAAACTAACGATTTCCGTTCGATAGCTTCGTCAAGCGTGTCAACTTTTTATCGTAAAATTAGTTATTATAGAATCACGTGTTATCAATGTCTATGGTGCCATATTGCCTGAAGGAAAATAAATATTAACCCGTTCTCTATTGAATAAAATGATTTTCCGCCAGAAAAATTTCTGCCGAAACGAGAAATCCAAATTTGCATAAAGATTCGCAGTCTACTCGTTACAAATTTCAGTAATTATCCAACTCTTACTGTATACATATAAAAATATGAATATATTTTCACTACTTTTGTAAAAATACAGTTATTATATATGTAGGTACTTGAAAAAGAGGACAAAACTGAGTTTTGAAGAAACAAATAAATCCAAAAGACAATTGGTTGAAAAAGTGGCACCGTATCGATGCTGCGTTTCATTCGCGCACCTAATAGTAATAGTGGCGCTAATAGAAATCAACAAGGTTAGGATAGGTTATGGAGCCGGTACGAAAACTGGCGCGCCCGCTGATTCACATCCAAATACACTATCAAAAAATAGATTAACGAATTCACGCGATTATGATCGCTTTTCTTTTTTATCGCTTTCATATGATATTTATGTTTTATTTACGTATAGTGAGACGCTTGAATTTTTTTATATCCAACTAGTAACTCATAGGTTGGCACGCTTTTGGCGACGCGAATCGGTGTCGTTTCTTTGCCGAAAGCAGAAGGAAATAACACCGTATCTCGTTTAACGAAATTTTTAATAGAGAGATATATTTAGTGACGCGTACTATCAATGAGAATATACACAATGATTAAGAACAATTATCTCATCGCGAGTAGTACGTTCCATGTCACGGGTGCAATGATCTCGCTCCGCTAAACGCCGAGATCAATGAACACAAGCGGTCGATACGAACAAGATTATGACTTCGAATTTTGATGACCGGTGTGGCTACTAAACACTCGTATGCAGTATTTCAAACTGATACTTTAACGAATCTAATATAAAAGAATTCTCTGTAGTCTGAAAATTGTAGTTTTTTAAGTATATTAAAAAATGGACGAGTTGCTCAAAGTGATACGTAGAAGACAAAGGATCAATAAGTCTGCTGGCAAAATCATAAATATGTCCGTATAGCTTGATAAGTCAAATTTTTTAAATTTTTTGCTTTTGATGTCATTTGGTAATTAGAATGTAATGACCCCCCGCCCCTACCCTTTCTAGATTTATTATACATATATATAAATATGTGTGTACACGGATAGTGAGTGGACAATGAGCTAACCGATAGTGTGCTTTGATCACAAAAAACCGCGTACCTCACGAAATTACTGTATTTAATTATCCAAAACGAAAGAGGTCAATTCTTTTCCGAGATATAAGCATTTTTATCATACGTGGTTGTCAAATTATGTGATAAGAGCACAAGGAATTTTTTTGTTTAAGGATTTTACTGATAAACGTTGATCGCACTAAATGTACGACTCGCTTTTGTCATTCCACAGCGTCATGATAGTAAAATATTTTAAATGTAATTTTATGTTCTTGCATAAGTTATTTGAATAAAACATTATTAGACTACCTATTACATTAAGTTATTATATAAATCTTTGAACAATATGAGAAAAACCACTGTATAAGTTGAAAACCGGAACACCAAAACAGTTTTATAAGTATGAAACCGATTGAAAACGGTTTGAACTTTAAAATTGCTCTCCTCTAAACTTATGAAAATATGACTTATCAGGTTCTTCCCCTGTGGTTTTCATATATGTTTTATATTGTAGTTAATTCTTTTGTACCGCAAGTGGATGTATGAATGAGTAAGATAGCTATGTAAACTAAGTCCGCTTTTTTTCACCGCACGGTCGAAAATGACTAAAACTAACTACATAAAAGTATTCTCATAAAAAAAGATACAAAAACTTGCCATGTACATGTATCGTAAATAAAAATACGAGTGGAGCAGTAGAAAGAGAAAGAAGGTGCGCGTGCGCAAAAGCGAGGTAAGAATAGGCGAGTGACAATGCACGGGAAAAATCTAATTTGGCACGGAGAAAGGAAACATAAACAATGCAAACAGTCGTTTGACAGGGCCGTCAGACAGCTTGTGACTTAATTTTTCTCAGCGCCGGCTAATTACCAGGGAATTGGACGCGTTAGCAAAAACACGTATTTATTCTGATTTACTTGATTAGAATACACAAGTCAACCGGTTGGATTTGTTCCAAAACAACGTTGTTCCTTTCAACGCTACAATTGTCCTAATAGGTGTTTTCAAGCAATGGAAATCAAATGCCCATCTAATTGAAATAATAATAGAAACGCCACCAAAAATACGCGTCACAACCTCTCAAATCAACATCGTTCATTTGTGCAATTATTGATTCAGTTACTATTGATCGCAAAACGTTCTTTCTATTTCAATTTTAATCTTCCTAGTTAGCGTACTTTATATTATAGTAAGTGTACAAATTCATTCGGTGGCATTTCATAAGATTCGGTATGCAGTTACGAAAAACCAAACACAATCTTGGTGCTAAAAAAAATGTCCATTATTCAATTTGCAGCGTACGCATTTTAAGAAAAATTATAACGATTTTAAGTCAATAAAACCTTTAAAACATAGAGACGCCGAATTAATTTGTACCCCTAATACTATACAAGTATATTCTTTATGCTTCAGTGACCTATACTCCAATTTTAAAATAGTTTTTCCGAATTTCGAGAAACGGAGCAAGACTATAGAAAGAACGAGCAGAAAGATAAGGTGTTGCCGACTCGTAGCAAAGTCTACTATTTGTTGATTAGATACTAAATTAGAAAGGTTCGTGAACCTAAAGAAATGGCAAAATGGAGCACTAGTAGCAATGATTTAAAAAAACGAACAATAGGGTGTTTTTTCTGAGAAAAAATGAAAAATTCCCTAATCATTTCAGGTTCAATAATTTTAATGAGATCGAGTACATTTTTATAAGCTTCTAGATTACAATGGATATATTTTTTGGAGATAGGTAGCTGGTTGTACTGCGGCACAGTCAGTTAATTAAGTGTTATTACGAAAATACTTGTTGTTTATAATACCTACGGTAGGTAAGGTCAGCGTATTGGTGATAAGGTCATTACAAGAATGACGTACGCGTCCTTCGGTAGTGTTCGTCCTCGAGCGTAAAGGAATTAATTTTTAATGAGAAAATATCTCGCGTAAAATCCACCGCAACTCGTAACGATATTTTCGTAAAGGTCTCTAATCGTAAGATATGTTTGCACTTGCAACTCGACTTCTACATGTCAGAATGGGAAGACACGTATTGTAACTTATAGCAAAATTCACTATTAAAATGACGAGTACAACCAATTACACCAGAGAAAAAAGTTCGTATAAGTTCACAGTTAACGTTCTATCATGACTCAACAAAGAATTATAATGATATTATGGTATAGGAAGGAAATTTAGCAAAATATTTAAAAAAGGGATAACACGGCCGATCACGATTACTATATTTTCCTACGCTAGGGCACTGACATACGAAGCAACCTTTAAACGAGAAAACACCGGTTACAGTGAATGACCCTACGCCCTTGATACTCTCGAAACACGTTCACTCCGATAGAAATTTACATTTAAAACGAGTAGTCGCAGCAATCAGCAAGGGGAAACGAAAATAATTATCGAGCATGGATGGACGAAATGAAAAAATTAGGTCAGTTTGGTGTCGCTGCCATAATGCATCTCGCGAACAAGGATTCTTAAAGTGGCACGTTATATGTCACGCGACATAACTGTCTGTATTCTAATTTCAACTACCATGAATCAAATCATATTATGGGAACTCGAAATGGCAGATCAGACCTTCGATTTTACGAGCTTTGGCGTGAGAGAGAGATCAAAAAAGAATGAAATGCAGTTTTAGAAGGTAAGTGTTAATAAAGTGGAGAAACTACTCACGTAAAAAGCACGAAAGATTGCTGTGTGTTCCTCGTTATCTCTGATCGAGGAACGTCCTCGATAGGATAGCAACCCGAAGAGAACTTCAGTAGGTCTCGAGTTCGATGTTGGCCGTAGCCGGTATCTTCGGCCTTGTCGTCCTCGGCGTCGTCCTCCTCGTAGCTCCTGTCACACATGCACTGTGCATTGGCCACGAACATGCGGCCATTGCGCGGCACGCAGTCAATGAACCCGCATTGCTTTTCACCCGGAGTCTTTGCCTTTTTTTCCCTCCTTAAAGCCCTGCACGCACTATCGCCGGCCTCTATCCGCGAATCTTCGGCCGCACACTCACGACATATATTCCGGTGGCGGTTTTGCACGAGGAACACCCGACCCTCCCGGTGTCACTGGCTCTCTTACCTCTTCCTGCGCCGTGTCGTCTCTCTCTCTCTCTCTCTCTCTCTCTCCTTCTTTTCGGATGTGTATGTGTGTGTGTATATGTATGTGTGATACGCGGGTGCGCACGCGCGTGTTTCACGTCTCTCCTCGCTTTCGCACGTGTATATTCGTATGTATATGTCGCGACGAAAATCCCTCTCTGTCCCTCTTTTATTTTTCTCTTCCTCCCTCTTTCTACCTTCGTACGGTCGTTCAGTGACCCGCTCTCTCTTTCTCTCCCTCTAACACCAACACAACCGATGACTTTTCACCGGTTTTTCCTCTCTCGTATCGCGGTCCATAAGCCGAAAGTAGGAATACGAATAGGCATAAACAAGGGGTGCACGCTTAAACACGAGATATAAGACACCGAGGTGTCGTATCACGCGCACTCGCACGGACTGACTCGTATCGGAGTCTCGTGTCCCCCCCGTTGTTCGACCACAGCTTCGCGACGCGACACTCGCGGCGGTCGGATGCAGACTGAATCGGACGCTACGTGCCTCGCTCGTGTATTGCCAGAACGTCCCTCCCCTAATCCACCCTCCCTCTTTCTCACTCATTCTCTTTCTCTTCCCCCTATTTACTTCTCTCCACGGTGGCTATCAGCTCGTGCCAGACCCCAGGCTCATTTTTACTGGCGACGCGTGAATGCACGGCCAGCACACGGAGGGGATGGACTTATTCTCGAAATTCAGGACCTTTTGTTGTCGATGCTTCTTCTTTTTATTCGACATAGATTACCCGGTGACCACTGATAAAAACTCGTTCGATGACACGACTCTCTGCTCGCCGTTTAAATGGTCAACACGTCCCGACGTTGTTAGATAGTTGTATCATTGACCAAGTACAGGATAGACCACTCATTTATAGGGAACATCATAAATTGTATGCCTGCTCGGACTTGGACCGAAATTGTACACAAAAAATTGTACAAAAGTTCATCAAATCGAATGATTCAAGTACCGCAAAATAAACGGCGGTCAACTCGTTATTAACATTCGGGAAAAGTGATACTTTCGATTAGTTATGTGTATTCTTTTTAATTACCACAGATAATGTCTTATAATTTTGTCCAAGTGAAATTATATTACTTTTATTTAAATTGGATATCTGTTGTAATATTTGTTTCATATTCTGTTTTATATAAATGTAAAATTAAGCCGTCATCCTAGAAATTTTCAAAGTGTCGTATAATTTTGTCCATCAGTATATATACACATTATCATAGATTTGGACTTTAGAGATCAATTATATCGAAAACAATTCGTCATCGGAATATTTAGTTATAACTCCCATTGTTTCAAAAGCACTATTGTCTTATTATATTCTAAACTAATAATGTCGCATATGACACTAAAATGGTAAGTGGGTCAGGTAGTCCCTGGATGATTCTATTATAGAGTATAGAATTTCTATATGAGAATGAATGGTCTACCCTATGTTTCGTCGATGATTGTACATTCGTTTTTTTCTTTTTCTAGAATTTTCCTTTTGTTACATTTGCAATTCGTGATAAAAAAAAAAAATAACTAATAAATTGTTAAGTGTAATAATAAATTTTAGTCGTACAGAAAGAGTGTATAAAGTCTCTTTAGAGCATTACAGCATTTCCTCCGTGGATCACTAACCTTTGAAAGTCTACCATTTACATATATTAATACAACTACGCATCCGAGTGATGCTATTATTCACTTATGTCATAAAATGAGTAATATTCTATAAATATTGACCACGCTTTCTGTATTTAAAATGAGTTGATGTATTAAATGTGTGCTACAGCTGGATAACAGGATCCAAGATCGACTAAATTTAAAAATTAAATTCGACAGGTCAATATATTTTTCTGTGTCTTAGTTTTGTCTTCAAAATTTTATTTCTTGAATATATTACAAACTTGATATATTAGTAGTTAGTAGTTATAATAAAACTATATAGTTTATGAATTATTTTATATTTAAATACCTTAGAGACTTCGTTTATTTAAGACAAGTAAAAAGAGCGTCAAAAATTCAATGTTACTCGAGCTAGTTTCGATATACACTCTAAATCACTGATCGAGGTAATTATATGACTCATAAAAATTTATTAAACTATGCATATTCAATCGTCATCGTATCTATAATCTTCGCATTTCTAAATATCAGAATCGGAAAATCCCATCTCTTCATCTTTTTGGCAAACTAGGTCTATAATTGCACTGCGATGAACAAGCAACATTAGTGCCGCTTAGACAATAAAATTAAAACGGGAAAGAAAGTATTCAATCGTAAAACTTACTTTAGCAAATCACCTTCGAAGCTATTCCAAGAGACTGTTCCTGGATGTGTTATTTTATACTCTAACATAATGTTAAGTTGTTCTTGTAATTTCTGTAATAAAAAGATAAACAAATTCACGGATTCCTTAAGTGAAAATTTTAGGCGATATTTTCATTCTCGTACCTGAATAAGTTCTGCACTTCGCAAATCACAGTTAAAGTTCTGAGAACTCGCTAAACTAATAACGTAGTTTCCTTTCTCCCTCTCTAGAAAAAAGTTCAAGCATTATGTATGCCAATGAAATATAAATTAAATGAAAAATAAAATCACGTACTTATAGATATATTCGGAGCAGTAAATAATAAGATAGGTGCAGTAACGCACGTGGTGTCGTGCAAATATATAGCTGTTGATCGTTGCTTCGTAAAATACGTAATAAATGGGCTAGGAATGTCCTTTATTCTATCGTTTACACTTGACGGATGTATAACAACGCTGCCGTCTTCTGGAGTCCACGCACGCGTTCCGTTTTTTGTGACTTTCCTGTGAAAAACACAAAATAAAAACAAAAGTTTATCACGCGCTTTTATTTCCATTGTTATCCTTGAAACTGGTCCCATAGAAGTCATTGACACTGTTTTCACCGACGATACTTCATTGACTACAAGTTTGCCCGACTTTTACATTTGTTACACAAGTTGCATTTACTTATGCAAGTCAATAATTTTGTTGTATTGATGTAAATATGTCAATATTTTTGTTATATTAATTAATGTATTTCTTTTGCCCTATTTTCAAAATAATATATTTTAATATTTTTGTTATATCGGTTTGAACAAACGTTAATATTTTTAGTATATTGATTAATGTACGTATTATTTCTTCGCTATCTTCGAAATAATGTATTGTATCTTATGTTTGTATATTAATAGTAGATACATGAGCAATATATTTTTTGCTCGAAATGATCTATAGTTGCATTTTCCCTCATTCTATTATCAACATTTCCACTCATTCTTTATACGTAAAAAAGGAAAAAATGTAAGATCAACGCTAACAAACACTGTTTCTGACAAACATCTTAATTATGTTGTCAAGCAAATCTGGAGTCGACGAAATGTTGTCGATGAAAACAATATCGAGGAAATCTGTGGGACCCCTTGAAACTACGCATACCGTATAATAGCAACATTGGGGTACAATCCAGCGCATACTATTGCCTTTACCAACGTCGCGTTGCTCGAGTTTTTGTTAGAATTCTTGTCACTGGGATTTTCCGTCTCCATAAATTTCATTTGATACAAATGCTGGGCAAATTGAGTTTTCATTTCGGAAAGAAGTTTAAGGGTGTTAAAGGAGAGGAAATAGTTTCTACAGAAAGAAGATGCATATCCCTGTTTATACGCAATCTCGAATCTCGTTAACGCCTCGGACAACGCGATATGATCGCTAAATTGATTCATATTGAGTTCGAGTTTCTTTTCTCTCGCTTGATCTTCCTTTCCCAGAGGACAATAGAATGCATCTTTAAAATTAAGACTCGCTGCAATTGCAAAGACTGGCTCTACACACGAAAATAGAGCTGCCCATATAATCATTTTTCCTAATGAAAATAAGAAATAATATGTTTATTGTAAAAACAATTAACCCTTTGTGGGCGGAACAAAATAATACTTAACAAGTTTTCGTTCAATTATTGACCCTTTAAGGACGGAATTTAACGAGTTCTTGTCTAATTCTCCCGAACAGAAATTCATAGCTAGTCGGAAAAATCTTCTAAGTAATTATAATAACAGCAATTGTATTTAAGATAGGGTGGGCGTTTAATTCTCTTTAAAGTAGAAATTGAATTTAACAAGAAAGTGAATTACTTATTGGCATTCCTAATAATATTAATTCCTTGTTTTAAAAATCGACGTGTATCCAGAAAATAGAAACAAATTTAGGCGGCACTTTGTGACTCGTCCGTAAAGAGTTAGTAACAAATTTTTAGCAAGAATGTTACCTGTGCGTGGATCTAGTGGCAACTGTGCCAAGTGATACCCTAAAGGAGTCAAATGTTCCTCATCGTCTAACGCGTTAAGAGTTCTGAGTAAGTCTAAAGATAAGCATATAGCTTTCGCATCTGGAGGGTCCATAACACTAGCTAGGAAAGTACTAGCTTTACCTAATTGTAAAATTTTTATTTGTAAAATAACTTCCTCTAAACGCGTCCGTAACATTTCAGGTAATGGATATTGGTCAAACGTTCCTTCTCTAGCTTTTGAGTATAAGTGATAGCAGACCCCAGGTTTTACTCTAAAGAAAAATAAGGCTTACGATTATTAAACAAATTACCTTAAGCTTCGGGAGCTCGCGGTGTATCTAAGAGATACATACAGAGCTGGGTAAAATACTATTTTAATTAGTAGATAGTCAATAAATATTTTATTTTAGATCATACATTAAGATCCTAATTGTGCATCATTTCCGGTCAAGTAGAGAATTGGTTTATATTACATAGCAAGAACTGATTTTAAATGTTTGTATATTTCCGATACACCGCAAACTCCCAAGGGTTAAATAACAAGTACATCAGTCATTTGTAGAATTTTCTTCGAACATTTTACCTGCCTGCTCTACCTCTCCGTTGTTTCGAATTAGCTAACGACACCCATTCAGGCTCCAAAGTTTGAATATTTTTTTGGATGTCAAATTTACCAAACTTAATTTTTCCGCAATCAACAACATATACTACATCTTCGATAGTTATAGAAGTTTCGGCTATAGAAGTTGCAATTATTATCTTTCGAACTCCTTCAGGTGGCTCCTTAAATATGAACTTTTGGTCGATAGTTGGCATCCGAGAGTGAAGAGGACAAATAATATAATGACCTACATATAAATTAATTTAGTTAAATTGTAAAATTATTATAGGGCCAAGAATTGTATAGAATGAATTATATTTACTTTGTGGATACCGGCTACTGTCCAACATCATTCTATGTAATTTTATTATGTCCATCATACCAGGAAGGAAAACTAAAATAGCTCCAGGGCCTTGTGTTCTACAAATGTACCTAATTAATACTTCTATGAGGTCTAGAGACATCATTTCACTATATGGATTCTGCAACTGATGGATTACTTGTCGTGGATATTTTTTCTGTAATACAGTAAATGAAGGGAATAACGCAAACCCAATACGAAGTAGCGGATTAAACAGCAGGCGATCAAAAGGGGCCCTGCCAGGTCCGGACATAAAATTCTTGACATTTGCGTAACAAAAACATTATTTGTTATACATGAAGAGAAAGTGAGTATTTAAAGAAAAATGAATATAGATGTAATATAAATAAAGAGACTTACATTAAATACTGTATTATCTGTTATTATATTTTCTTCATTAAACGCCTTAATAATTAAAAAAATAAATCCTCAAAATAAAAATTGTATATTGTTAAAATTATCAAATATAGGAAGTCTAATAATATAGGGCCTTTTACAATTTATCGCTTAGAGCCTCCAAATAACTTGATTCGCCATTGCTAATACGCGTAATAAGAGTACAGTGAAACCCCCATATCCGTGAGGATTCTCGATTCCAAGCCTTTCCGCGGGTACGTGCAAACCGCGGACACGGAGGTTTCACTGCATAGCAATACTTACTCCAGCTATAAGATGCCGTGCATAAGGATCTACCACATCATGAAATTCATCCCTTTTTCGTTGTACTTGTTTAGATTTTTTGGTATGTTTCCTATAATCCTGAGGTAACTCAGCTGCCTCAGGAAATTTAAATCTGCAATTTAAATTATACTGCAGTTCTTCTCCAATCTTGTTTTTTAACAAATAAACTTACTCTGTAAACTGTAAAATATCCTCTAAATAAAATTCCTCCACCGGATAAGTAAAGCCCGGGATATGAATCATCGGGCAACCATCGTAATATTGCGAAAATCTTTCAGAATTAAGTGTTGCGCTCATTAAAAGTACTTTCAAATCGGGTCTCTAAAAATTGAATTCTGTTACACAACCGGAAATATCGGTATCTAAATTTGTATTTTCATTGAAGTAAGCATACTTTAGGAATGACTAATTTCAATAAAGCAAGAATAAAGTCACTTTCTGTGGTCCTTTCATGAATTTCATCCAATATAATATGAGAAAACTCTTTTAAGGCTGGATCACCTTGTAGAAATTGCAATAACAATCCAGTAGTGCAGAAAACTATACTGCCTCTATCTCTCGGTAATACTCTATATATGAAAGAAAGAAATATATTATTCCATCTTCCAGATTAGCTACAAAAATGATGAAGACCATACTTTTCAAGCCTGATTTGAAAACCAACAGATCTACCAAGTCTTTCTGCCCTCTCAGCAGCAACTCTTTCAGCAACAGATATTGCTGATATCCTTCTAGGCTGAGTACAGATAATTCGTGTAGTGCTACCATTGCCTTGCTCTATTTGGTCATCCAATATAAACTGAGCCACTTGCGTCGTTTTTCCACAACCTAAAATACATCTATATAATAACTACATACAATTAGTCGCAAAAATCTATATACACCATCAGATTTTAATACTTTAACTATAGGCGTTGTCAATAGACGACACAGCGAAACTTTCGGAAAACACAGATTTCATCAATATGTGATTTTAAGACTGTAATCGAATTAATTTCTTAGTATACGAATAATTATAGTTTTGTTCCTAATACTATACGTTTTCCTACAGAATAAATATTTGTATTTGTATTTAAGTGTGTTTATTTGTGTATGTCTGAAAATTGAAGTACACAAAACTTATTGTTATAAACATATTCGTATTTTATTATGTTTTCTGATACATTTACGACATTCTATGATTTGTTTAATATAAATAAAATAACATTTTCTACATTTTTAGAAGCATTTTTATTAAGGTAAGCAATGTTCTTCCTGTATAAAATATCTCCTAAAAATATTCCTCATTTGCAATTTTATATTTTATGAATTTTCACGTCATTTTTACTCTTTTAAAATGTATGTCCCAAAGTATATAAATATTTGAAATTTAGATTGTGTATATGGACTTCCATAGCTGACTGTATATCTAATAATCCAAAATTATCTTAAGGAGAACTTACCGGTTTCTCCACTTATTACAACTACTTGATTGTTTCTGATTAATTCCAATATCTCTGCCCTTTTGTTATAAGATGGTAACTTGGATCTGACTTTTAACATATTCTTATACTCTTGCAAAGATTGTTTTTCATTGTATTCATCCAACAATTTGTCATCCAACCCAATATCCTTCTCCAGTTTTGATTTAACTAGCAAAGCTTTAGCCAAATTTTCTTGTATGTTACCAGATACTATGTTCATGAATTTTCTTTTAAACTGAGAGTCATGAATGTGCACATATTTATTCTCCAATGTTCCAAATGTAGTTTCAGTATACGTATTATTATATAGTTTCTCATAATATCCTTTAGAATTTGCTAATACATTTTCAATTTTCTCTTGGACATGCAAAGGCAACTTAATCATTTTAGAATCTTTTTGCTTAGCCTTTGCTCTTGCTTTGTCTCTATAATAAAGCCCTATTTCTTTGCCTTTCAGCCAAGGTGGTCTTCCTTGCCCTGTGCCTCGTGTACGACCACCATGTGGTTCAAACTGTGATCCTCCAGAGTTAGAACCTTCACCTCTATCTCCTAAATATCAGTCATAAGGCATAATAAGTATCCATAACAGAAAATATACAAAATCATTACTTTTAATTGTAATATTAATGAAAAAAATCTAACCTAAAGAATTGCAAAATACTTATGAAATTTGAGAACAATAATCAGATATCAAACTGTATATCATGCTATGGAATGATATTTATTGCTGAACATTAAAATTGAAATAAAGTTGTACAATTTATAGGATATGATTGTGAAAAGTCAAAGCGGCTGGATATGATTAAATTGTTATAGTTTTTAAATAATTACCATGCTTACGTCTCGAATGCATTCCTTGTGCTGAGAAGGACCCGTAAGGATGAGACATTCTTAATCGAAATAATTGTATCAAATCATTAGCGCTTTTTGTTCTCTACATAAAACTTTTGTCTGCTTAAACATTGACAAATTCGCCGCTCTATCTAGAAACACACTATGTAATCAATTTCCACTAAAAGGATCTTTATAGTTCGACTACTAGTGCAAGTTGTACCCAATTAACATTTAATTTGTACATCAATCTTATTTTATGTAGAGATCATTTCAAACGAATGAATTTGTAATAGATAAAGAATACATACAAGACTCGATTTATGTTTAAATTTGCTAGTAACAGAAGATGAATTAATGTATAGTCACGTTAGAATTGAAGAGTTACGGAAAGAATTTTAGTCTTTCGAGGTTTTTGTACCATTCTTCTCACTAGTATTAATAGTTCCCTAGCGGTATAAAATCTCTAGTAGTTAACGTTTTAATGGTAGTCGTATGCTGGCGATTTCTGTGTGCATATCTACAGCAGTGAACACCATTTGATCGACGTCCGGACAAGTAGTGCATGCGTGTAAGAAATCAGCATGGGTAGCACAGAGGTAGTAACGTCGGATCCGAAGAAATTGAACGAAAGTAACGATGTGAGCGACGTTTATGGGCCGAACTTAAAAATCCTACCGTGCAATAATCAAGTGAAGGAATTGCAAACTATATTGCGGGACAAGTGAGTATAATCGACGGAGAAAATGATATTCGGTTTAGCATATACAAATATTTTTTTTAGCATTAAAATGTCGGCACGTTGCCGGTGTTATCGTGTTGTTTGTTTTTGATTAAACAAATCAATGGACACGATGCATCTCTGTTTACAGAAACACCACGAGGAGCGATTTCAAGTTCTATGCCGACCGCCTGGTGAGCCTTGTTTTTTATTTAATTATACCCTTTGACGTACTGTCATGTGCTTTCGAAGTAATTATCGTTAGTCCGAGATACCTCAAAATTAAAATACATATGTCGCAAAGGAAACATATGTTTCATAAGAAGTAGATACTTTGATGTCTGTCTCTTCTTCTCACGAATAAAGCGCATCATGAGCGGCATTTTAACCGTGCGCTTCACATTCTCACGCTTCCGTCGGAACATCGAGAAGGTCATGATTGTTGAAATCTTTTTTTGTACATTTTCCGAGAATTGAAAAGATTGCATTAATTCTATAATTAAATTTTGCTGGAAATTGTGCCGGTAATTATGAAAGTGGTGTAAGTAGAAAAGCTAACAAATTTGAACTTCACACTTATTTTGTGTTATATTGACTTATATCACAAAAATATGGAAATTTCTTCTCCTTTTTTTCCTTTGGACTTACACCATTTTCATAATCATTAGTATAATATTCTGATTCACTTTTCTGTATACTTGCTGTTAGATTCCTTTGATTTAATGCAGTTAAATTATTGTATGAAATACACATATTGGTATGAGAATTACATTGTGAATTAAAAATTCCCAGATAAGGCTGGTGATAGAAGAAAGTTTGAATCAATTACCCTTTTCCAAATTTGTGGTAACTACACCAACTGGTGCTAAATACAATGGTTTGAAGTATCAGAAAGGAAACTGTGGGGTGTCTATAGTAAGAAGTGGAGAGGCCATGGAACAGGTATAATGCAAATTTTATTATTAGGCTGCTGACTTGTATGCGAATTTATATTTTTACTAGCATAATTATCTGTTTCACTAAGGCTAACTCCAAAAGAAGAAAAGTAGAGAAATTGATAAATGAAATATACATTTCTTTTTAAAATTTCCATGACCAAAAACATTTTTCTCAATACATGGTATTAAGCTCAATTATTAAGAAAATTTATTCTAAATATAAGGAGTTAAGCACCAATCAAGTACTTTAGTATTAAAATAGTAAAAAAAACTCAAACAGTCAAGTTAATCATGTCGATTTGTATATTTTGCATATTGCATGCACTCTGCACTTTTTTGCAAACATAAATTTCCCATAATTGCATAAAAATCCGCAGTCTATTTATTGGTAACTAAAAAATTGAATCCAGATCAGGCTAATTACATTGTTTAATTTAGGGTTTAAGAGACTGTTGTCGTAGTATAAGGATTGGGAAAATATTAGTTGAAAGTGATGCAGACACACATGAAGCTAAAGTAGTTTATGCAAAATTTCCAGATGATATATCTGTGAGAAAAGTTTTGTTAATGTATCCAATAATGAGTAAGTACAACAGCCTTGAGTTGTTCATTTGCTACATGCCTTATGTTGTGAGACTGATGCTTTATTTTTAAACGAAAGGTACTGGAAATACTGTGATAAAGGCAATTGCTGTCTTAAAAGAACATAATGTGCTTGAGGAGAATATCATATTGTCAAACTTATTTTGTACACCAATTGCAGCCAAGACTTTAGTCACCGCCTTTCCTCAAGTATGTATGCCTTTCTGCATGATACATGTGAATATGACAGTAATTTGCACCTTTTTCGTATAGCTCATAGAATTATTAGGTGTAGTAATAAATAATCTACTTTTCCTTGTTTAATTTAGCATTTATTTTTAATAAAATTAAATACTTACTTGATCTCAAACGTAATTGCTGTTATTTTATTTATTGTTATTTAAAAATAGCGGATTACTTATTAGTACACCTAATATTTATTGTAACTTATAATATGATAAAAAGTAGAAAAATAATAAAATAAAATTTTTCGAATGAACATGAATTCCCTTTTACAGATGAAGATTTTGACATCAGAGATTCATACCATTGCCCCAAATCATTTTGGACAGAAATACTTTGGTACGGATTAATTAAATTTTATTAGTATATTATATATTATAAGGTAGTAGTTATAATAGATAAATGATTGGAAAATCAGTCACAGAAGGTAATATGTTCATTTAAAATATAATTGCAGAGCATAATACGGTTTGTTGAATGAAATACCATAGGCAATCAAAATAGTGACATTTTGATTACAGTATTGCCATTGCCAATATTTGTAAGTTCTTTGATTTAGCATACGAAAAAAAAATTAAACATGGTACTTAAATATTGCGATTGGCCATTTGTAATTTATTATTACGTTTTAGTATCTTTTGTATTGCATAATGATTCATAATATTATACAGATAATTTCGTACTGCTAATAACTGTCTCTTGAATTAGTAATATTAGTAGTATTAGTATTTGCTGTAAGATTTTCTTCTCATTAAGTTTGTGTTTTACAGCAAATTTCTTAATTATTTGTACAAATATATTTGTACATAATGTGAGAATCTAGTGGAGCCATTTTACTTAATATATAGTTCTTAATGTTGGAAAAGCTTTGCACGTAATTGTAATAAATTGCGCTTAATGTTATTGCATAATATTTAATTGATATATTTATATTCTAACAACGAACGAATCTAATAAGGACAGCCAAATATTATTAAAGTATTTGGTACCTGTTATTATGTTCAAATTATATATATTTGAAACCTTATTAGTGCAACTATGCTAGTCCAAAAGGTGCACAATACAAACACGATGTGGGATAAAAATCATTCTTATAAAAATATTAACAGTTTTGTACAGCTTTGGCAATGCTGCATTATGTCATTATTTAATGTTTTGTAAAAGCATTTATCTTTATTCGTTTTATAAATTCATCTTTTTGCATAAATGTACATTTTAAAGGTTGTTGTATTTTTTTGTTTATCACATAAATATTCTACAAATATTATATAGAATATGTAAAAAGAAATTTATTTTTCTTTTTTAAGTGATACGTGAGTGCGTGTATATAAATATGTATTTTGCTTTTTTCGTATACAAAAATACTCTAAAAAAAAACGTGTATTTAATATTTATATTTGCAAAATCATGTGAACCTTCTGTAGATTGATTTTCATCTCTTAATGTAAAGCTGTTATATGTTCAATTATCATTTAAGTAAGATGAATCAATCATATGTCGATTGATTGATCTTTTCTGCATAATATATCGATTACAACATTTTTCTATCCTTTGCTCTGCATACTGTAAACTATGAATTTGAATGGATCAAGTATTCCTATAGAAAAACACGTTCGTTAATGAAAGCGCAAGGTGTAACAATAGATATATCGTATATAATTATTTATTACAATTACAGTTCGCTGGAAAGTAATTGTTACGATTTTAACAGTAAAAAGAGAATTGAATAAGTACTTTTTTGTTTCAATGTGTTTTATGCCAGTTAAAATGTATATATGATATGATTTTTACGAATTTCATAAGTAAAGCACGATCTGCTGAAATTGTAAAGTATCTCATAAACAGTTTTTTTGTAGATTTTATAAGTACTTTAAAAATTCATAATAATTTGCTATAATCGTAACAAAGAATATAAAAGATCAGATCGTTTGAGTGGTAAAGCACAATTTTTATTCAATATCTGAAAGTACAATTTGCATAATAATTTAGCAGTTCTTCTGCTGGTGCAAGCAACTATCTTCAGGTAAATTTTTTGTTCGAATTAATTATACTTTTAACGAGTGAGGCAGATATCGACATATTTTATTTTTAAATGCATGTCGCAAATTGGCTTTGACGAGTATTGCAAAATGTACTTTATTAATGTTACTTAGTAGTACTTTATTAATGTTATTTACTGCTGTACTTATTAAGGGATGATTTTCTTATGTTAAAAAACAGAATGATTAAAAATTGAGACGTCATGTTGTTCTTTAGTTTGTATATAAATAGTATTGTATATTGAAATATGTATTTTATTGTAATCGGAGAACATTACAATGTAACAAACAATATGAGAACACAAATATCTCGTCGCGTAACGGAACGTTATATTTTGCATCAACAGTATGTTTCACACTAATAGTCACTGCATTTCATTTTTCTTCTAGTTCTCCATTCAAATAATTTCAAGCTTACCGATGTTTCATATTATAATTGTTCTAATGCATACTAATAGTGTGTGAATAAGTACAAATATTAGCATAATATTCGACATCGAATTAAACATAAATTTTTAAGGCTATACATCAAAATGATGATATGATTTGTAGATGCTAATATTCACTGTTTCATTTTTTATGGACACAGTCATGTATGAAAAATAAGAGAAAAATGTGGTAAAGGGTGGAATAGTTTTTGCAAATATTATGTATTACTAAAAACATATACTAATTTGCAAACTATAAAAGATATTAAAATGAAAATCTACCAAGCTTATTTTACCACTTGTATTAACCAAATTTTTTGTGTGACTGTTGAATGGTGTCTAGAATTGATTATGCAGCTTTTAAATGTAGCAACCCTTTCATTCACACATAATTTCTTTATTTTGATCATCTTTTTCTCCTTTTTAATTACAAATATATCCAAACTTTGAACTAAAGTCTTTATGATACTTCACACAACAATTTACCTTGCAATGTGCCTATGAGAAAAGCTGCATTACAGTATCTGGAACTGTGATTCTAAGAACCATACGTGCATTATATCATTTTAGTGTACACAGATGTCTGTTATAACGAACCATATTTGTACACTTGTTATAGGGTAAGTTACCACAGAGTAATTTTCAACACTTAATAATAGCATTTGCATCTACAGTGAATTTATATTAGTAAAAATATTGTATAATATGTATACATTGGGGAATCTAAATAAAACTTCACAGCAAGTACTAATTACCTAACACAAGTAATCTAAAATAAATAAAACTTTACGAATACTGTATATATTTTCTATATTATTATTATTATTAATAATAATAATATCATTATTACTCATTTGTAAATACAAAAAAGAATCATTTCCGTTCGATGATAAAACAAAGTGTGAAATCTACCTGTCCCTCATTTTCAGTAAAACAATATTTTCTTGTGGTCGAAGTATTTTTTCTTCCATTGTTAAATATCATGGAAATTCAAGTTTCTTTATTTTGAATATGTTGAAATGTTAACTTTCCGTTCCTACTGCTTTTAATATAGTATAAAGAATATTTCTTGCAATAATTTATGTATGTAGAATTTTATATATCCTTGTAGATAATTATCTCATAGATAATCTACATAAATACATCAAAAACACGTTGACAATTATTGTTTTCAGGCTGTTCTCGTTTCATCGTAGGGGAGACTACAAACGTACAAGGAAAAGATATTTGAAGAATTTGTGTTGCAAATGTTACGTATCTGTTAGAGTTTAATTTTATTTCCTAACAACTTTCAACTGACAATAACTGCTAGAAAATTAAGGAATATATTTTTAAATGAAATCATTCTACACATTTAAGATGTTTCTTTTTTTAATTTAAATGTATTTAATTCGTGGATCGAATTCAACATCTATTTTCTATAAGTTGGAAAATGTATTTCTTAATGTGATACCTAAAAACGCTTAAAACTGTAGACGTTTTATTTTTATATTCATCAATATTATTAATGCTAGTCGTTTACTCATTGTTAATACGAGAAATAAATATTTATTTTTAAAAATTAAACTAATAATTCGAAGAATATATAATTGTTAACAGTTGATGATATATTGTTAAATAGATCTTCGTACAAAAAATTGATGTGTGAAATTTATGAAGTATTATTTAGTATTTGGAGAAAGAAAAATAATGATAATCTACTTACCAGAAAACATTCCTAGAATGAGTAGATTCAACTCGAAGCTCGTAAATTTTTAATATTAGCTCTTTATAAAAATCTGTAAATGTTAATATTTTACAATATACATATGTATAAGCTATATTTACATTTATGATGTTGTATGGACATAATTATTTAGACAGATTTTTAAACTTCTATCATGATATTTATTAGTAAATTTTTATATGCATGTAACAATTGATTGGCATGATCCATATATATCATGTATAATGAATATTGTTCTCGTAAATATATATTTCCAATACATAATGTTAAATTTATTAACCGTGATGCTCATGTCCAACACCTATTGCTGAATATATCATTCTATAAGTAAAAACAAGATGGACATTTTCATTCATATGTATGTAAAGCTTCTTAAATTTCTCTTTTCCTAGTCCGATTTTAATAGTAGCAATTATTTAATATTTGAAAGCTGCGGTACGCTATATTAAAATTAGTCAGGCTTATTATCTCGTGCACAAATATTATGAACCTCATAGCGTACATTATCTTCCGCATAGTAACAAAACAGTTCATAACATTCAAGTAAAGCTCGAATTTGTTCGTGATTAATACCCGTCTATTATCTGATCAGTAAACGAGTATACTGTAAAACAAACTATTAGGTTGTACAATAAGTTCGTGCGGTTTTCATTTCATAGCGAATTCTTCCCAATAAACGTTTGCCTCTTGATAACATCTCACATATGTTGGAAGTAACGCAGAATTGCGTTGGAAGTTTTCATTTCACGTTAGTTGTATTATAGTAAAGCTGTAAGTCAAAGACTACAGAGTCTCGAGTGAATGGGAACGAACATTTCCGATACGTATTACTCTACGAGTTTAATCGTGGTTACAAAGCTACTGAAGCTGCTTAAAATAATTGTGCAATTTATGGTGAATGATATGTTGCTCCAAGGTTGCTCCAGTACAAAAAATGTTTGCACGGTTTAAGGAAGGCTAAATGATGAGTTATCATTTGAACGACCATTTAGCTTTGATGAAGAACGTTTGGAAGTTTTACTTCTGGAGGAGTAACGACAGTCGACTCGTGAATTAGCTATAAAGATGAATAGCTCGCATAAAACAGTGCTTAAGCAATATTAGAGTTTTATATTCGTAAGAAACCGTACGAACTTATTGGATGATCCAATATATTAAGCTTTGTTTGAATGAGTAACATGATATGATTAAATATTTCTAATCGATATAAAGTTTTGTAGAAATGTAATAGGCCTTCTATGAAAGGATTTAAAATTCTCTCCCTAGGTACTTCACTAATTTTTATCTTGCAAGTAAATATCTTCAGCATGAAAAAAATAAACCAGCTACAGCTAAAGTTACTCTATTCCTGATTTTAATTCTTCTGGAATATTTACAGTCAGTCGCAAAATTCTGCATACATCTGTAAATTTCAACTATTTAAAAAGATACAAGACCCTATTAATTCAATCATTAATTGGAACGTGACATAGCAAAAAATGATGACTTTTTTCCATTTTTCTTTTTGCAATAAACATACATAAATGGGAAATTACATTTTGTTAGTCTTTTTGGTGTATTTGTAATGTTCTCTAATTTGTTTGATACAAATAAAATTACAACTTGTACGCTTTCAAGAATAATTTTATAATTTTGTATTTTATATATTTTCATAGCATTTTTAATACCTTCAAAATATGTCTCAACATATGTAACTATTTAAAATTTAAAATGCGTATGTAGACTTTCGTGACTGACTGTATACGAATTACATTATAAATGTAACTGGAACAAATGAAACCGCAATTTTGTTAGATATATTACACGGAACTAAGAAATCTGTCCTAAATTAACCCTAACTTTTCTGGAAGTGATACCGAGAATTCTTTTAGGATGTACTTCTTGACCATAAAGAATCGTTAGTGCGTACGATATCAGTACAACCTATTACAACTAATTTCGTATCGTCTTTTGTAAGAATTGCATTTTATGCAAAACTGAGTGTCGTACTGTCCGAACAAATTACAGCAAATAGAAGCCATTCTTCAGTACAAATAGTAAGTATATAATCGATGGCTTGTCAAATATACAAGAGCATTTAATAAACTCTTAAAAAAAAAAAATTAATGCAATTATAAAACGATTATTAAATAATGAAATTTCAAATGAAAATATAAATTAAATAATTTCAATGTAGAATAAATCTATCTAAAAATTCATTGTTATAGTTTTAGCGAGTAATAGGATAAAAAGCATTCTCAATACTGAAAATTTATTACTCCTAGCACATTGTTAGAGCTCTGTTTAAAAGTAACAGTTAAAATACAGTATAAACAATGTAAAATACCAGCATAAGAAATTAAAAAATTTATATTATCTACTTGATATGAAGAAGGGTGAAATTCATTATTTTCTAGTCAGACCTATCGAAAATTTGATGGTAAAAACATGCTTGATTGCAAATACAAAATATCTCTATAAAAGTATCGCTTATACTTCATTTATACTGTTCATTCAATATACTTTCTGCAAAGCAGAAATATTATCTTGGCAGTACCTTCACTCAGCCTTAGAAGTGTGATAAATATAGCTTTTATAAAATACCCTTATTGGTGGAAAAACAAGGATGTCAAAGAAATATAAAATGTCCCACTATCATATGGGCTTATTTCACGCCTACTCTTCTTTCTCTTGGTCGCCAGATTTTTCTTCATTTTTCTCAACATCCTCTTCCGTATGTTCCGCGGTTTCTTCTTCTTCTGTTTTTGTTTCACCATCATTTTCTATAGATTTAGGTTCATCTGACTGTACATTTTCACTTGGTAAAGTTGTCCTTTCTTCAACACTAACGTGATCAAAGAAAAAGCAACGAATTAAACTACCTAATAACATTGTTTTTTTTATTTTTAAGACAGTTAGTTATACAGGAACGAAGGCAAACATTGCTATTATTCTTATATGTGAAGACCACAGGGGAAGAACTGGATAGATCCCTAAATAATAGTACTAAAATTTATTACCATTATTTTCATTATCATTAATATTGCTATGTCATTTCAACTCTTTATTCTTATGGTATTAACTTTACTTATACGACTTTTTCTGTTCTTATTTGATAGAGAAGATGAACTGTTCAATTTTCCCTGTATTTTAAGTGTAACTATATTCTTGTATAAGTTATCTGAATAAAAGATTATTAGAGTATTTACTGCAATATGCTATTGTGTAAAATTTTTAACAACATACGAAGGTTCACTGTATAAGCTAGAAACCAAAATTTCAAAACAGTTTTACAAAATATGGAACTGATTTAAAACATTTTGAACTTCAATATTACTCTCCTCTAAACTTTAGAGTGAAGTGTGACTTATTAATTTGTTTCCCTGTGGTCTTCATATAGTAACAGTTATTATAGCGATTATCTAATTTAAATGATCGATTACAAAATTATGCAATCAAGGTGTCTATAGTGCTCACCTTTCTGCCTGCACTGCAGCTGCATCTTTGTCTGTGGAAGGCTAAAATAAACATGTGGTAGTTAGTGTGGACAGGGTACAAATTTAGTACCAAGGACAAAACACCGGCAAATAAACATAACTGACTGAGATGATTACAGACCATATTTTCAACTAATGTTACAAAAAAAACGTCAATTAAATAACATGGGTACATTTAACATTTTCCTTAAAACAATAATTTTTTCAAATAATGTTAAATAAAAAACAGACTGTAAATAACACGGGTACATTTAACATTTTCCTTAGAACAATAGGATAAAATAAATTTCGAATTATTAATGTTACTTACCTCTCGACTTGTAGTATTCCCATTTTCTTGAATTTCTGTACTCTGATTCGAATCAGCAACATTTGCTGTTGCACTAGCAGGCGGCGCCACTTTCAAAAAATCTTCCAATTCATCTATTTCATTTGCCAAATCAAAATCTTCATAATCCTGTTGGGTGATTCAGTATAAGCATTTATAGTTCAAGCATGACATTCCTAATCAGCATAATAGTATCTTATATAAAGAAATCTTTAAGTTATTTTTTTATAAAAATAATTATTATTAATGTTATAAAAAAATATTGTTTTTGGATAATGATAATTACCCCACAATATTCATCTTCATTAAATATTTGTGGAGGTAATGGATATTTACTGTCTCTTGCAATACTATTAGATTGCATAAATTCTTTGTCCATTTCCTTCCCTGGTTCTGTTATATCAATTGTTTCATATTCTACATTTTTGCTATCTAATATCATCAACACCCGTTGCTGCCTTTTTTTCACCTAAAAAAAAAACGCAATTAATCTGTTAAGTGGATAATTTTGTAGCAAGACTATTTACTCACAGAATTTAAAATTAATAAAAAGGAATTATTACAGGTTGGGGAAATTTTAATTGTTACGAATCACACATATGTACATATAAAATAATGCATTTCTGATGTATATATAAAGTCTACAAATAAGCTTTGGAAAGTTCGGAATTTCGGAGAAAATAAAGTACTGGTTCTAAAAGGTTGATAATTTGTAGGAAGAGTTAACTCGTCATCCCTAGAGTTAAAGGATTAAATATGAAGCATGGATAATTTATTTCAATATCGTTTAAACTTTTAAGTGTTAATTAAAATTACAAAAAGTAGTAAAAAAACACCTATTTTTTTAATGAAGGAAATCGCTTCTGACTATCGTAAATGACATGAAAATATATGTTTTTCCCAGATATTTTATTAATTTTCTTACTTTTTCTTAACCCGTATAACGCACGAATTAAACATTTTAGGCATATTTCGTGTTGCCTGTACGATATACGGACTAAGCATTTAAGGGTTAAGTCTACAACTTTACTTCAATATCGTTTAAGTTTAAAACTGTATTTGAATATCATTTAAGTTTAAAGCAACGCTAATAAAATACTAAGTTTCGAAATTCGTTAACGGAATCTTTATTATTTCACGGTCTGGTGCAACCTCAAAGCAACGTATCGATTCGAACAAAACGTATGCCGTTATGATCTTATCAGCAACTGTTAATGCTAAAACCTAACGGTGCTAAAAACGGTGCTGAAAAATACGCATAAATCGATGCGAAGATACATCGAAGCAAATGCTTGAGTGCAAAATTCTCGTTACAACGAGGAACATAAACATTGACTGAAAACTTCGTTTACCCAAAACCCGTCGGTTCTATTTTCCACGGATACATTTTTACATGCATTCTACGCTGTTGGGGAACGTTATCACTGTCGCATGGATATATTTCACACGTTTGATTCCTTGTTTACTTGGAACCACCCTCTTTTGCTATTATCATACGTTTCTCAATATAGGGTGCATCCAATCAGAAGAAAATGCATTTCGCGTTAAGCGCGTATGAATCGTTTCAATCGATAGACCGTGGTCGCGTGTGTGTCACAATTCGATAAAGAATTTCCATTCGGTGACAACATTGATTATTAATCGACTTCTCGACCGTGTATCTTTCCCAACGTGTAACCCGATACAACGCGTAGACGTAAAATATCGTAAGAATTCAGGTGCCCGGTAAATCTGGCATTCTCTTCAAGTCGTACACATCTACGCACACATGGGATGCACACGCACGTACACACATTCGCTCGTTCTCTCTCACACAGCTCGCTCTCGGACAAAATATCTTTTATATTCTTTGGTCACTGTAGATTCGTTTCGCACTCACTTCCTTGTTGCCGCTGATACCCGATATGTAGATTTTAACGACCATCGTTAGCCGGCGCTTTCGTTACCAATTGACACTCTCGCACTTCTGTTTGGTGTGCCACAATTAGCGGGTCGCGCGAAGTGATAAGCGATCAGTGAATCACTATAGGCTATTAGTCCGGAGATCGCCGACGGTGAGCAACACTGATTTAACACGCACGAGCCTGGCTAGTCTGGGATCCACTGGCTACGTCATTTCAGGCCGGTTTTCGAGCGTTCTCATGCGCGTCTGCACCGTGAATCCTTTTTTCCTGTGGCCACGATTGAACTGCAATCCCAACGTCAACGTACACTTCTTCAAAATCTAACGGATCCGGTATCGAGGTCAACTACAGCACGACTACCTGTCCGTGAAA
This sequence comes from Eucera pruinosa, assembly GCA_028830335.1. NCBI lineage: Eukaryota > Metazoa > Arthropoda > Insecta > Hymenoptera > Apidae > Eucera > Eucera pruinosa. Next base: position 12,926,998 of record JAMYCR010000007.1, read on the forward strand.
ATTTTTTTACCAGATAACATTGCATACCTTTCATACCCGTATGCTCCCCTACTAAGTTTTACTCGATCGCAACGAAACCATAGCGTTCCATTTGATTTCGATCACTAGATTTAAATGCTTCTATACGATAGCGCAAAACGATTGCAACAATATGCGGTTTTGTTTATTTAGACGATACGTAGAGGAACGTGTTCATTTATTTGACGTGATGCACGGTTTAAATTCGCGCTTCTGGTAAATGCGCCATTGCGTTGCGACTTCCGGTGGCGGTTAGCGCGCAATGAAGATTGGACTTTAAAGCCTCTTCCCGTTTCCGGTTCTTTTGGAACGTACCCTTTATTTGTACAAAATGGTAAGATTTGTTATTCGTAAAATATTTAGTGAATCCCGTTGAAATATTGAGGAAATCGGTTGTGTAGTGCTGAAGAGGATCATTAACGAAGTGTTTAAATATATATTGTGCTGTTTATTTAATTTAACTAAACGTACTTTGTCTAGAAACAGTGACCTAATGTTATGTTTGCAAACTTGCTAAACACAGTTAACTCGTTTTTGAATTATCGTATCGTTGAAAAAGATTCTTAATTGTTTCGAGATAAAAATAAGAGAAGGCGATATAATCTATTTGTTCCATGATCAAAATTTATAAGGAAGATCGAAACGTTATCATAACACGTTTAGTTGACCTAACCTACGCGTGTCAAACAAGTATTTTTATTTAATTCAGAGAAATTATGTTTTTCACGATATTTAAATATTTCCTGATGATCCGCGAGAAAATTTAAGAATTCCATTTAATCGTTGCATTTTATTTAAGAAGATATGGCTATGTTTTATCTTAGGCTAAGCGTACGAAGAAGGTTGGAATCACTGGTAAATATGGTACCCGATATGGTGCCTCCCTTAGGAAGATGGTTAAAAAGATGGAAATTACCCAGCATAGCAAATATACCTGCACATTCTGTGGCAAGGTGAGCAATAAACTATATACTATTATAGTTGTAACATACACAGAATGCTGAACATGAATAGTGGCACATTTGATGGAAACACTATCAATCTTTGGACTACGGTAACTCCGCGAAAAAGAGTAGTAAAATAATCATTGTGGGGTCATTGTAAAAATTGAACCCCTTACTTTCACGTTTTCAACGTGAATTTCCTTGACAATTCTTCTTACCATGAAGTACTTAAGAAAGTAAATGGTTTTCTTAAAAAAAAATTGGGAAAATTCAAGCTATGCCTTAATGTTTAAAAAAATGTTTATGCAACTAAGACTACCATGAATTTGAAGATTGAAGTCTTCTCTCTACCGAAACCTCATTAAATGTTGGTATACAACTTGTTTTATCATGTTATACTACTTTGAATATGGTACATACACATAAAAAATCCTGATGGTTATATCAATGAAGATAAAGTAGAAGTAAAAAAGTCTATTTTTATTATAAATCACTTTTAATGACCTGATAAGATACTCAAGAAAGTAACATTGATTAAAATTGTATAATAAATTTGCACTCTTTTCTCATTATTCTTCTTTGTAGAGTAGGTATCCTAATTACCCTGTTGATACCAAACTGTATTCTACCTCTCATTCAAAGTAGAATAACACGGCAAAAAAATTGTATACCAACTTTTATGGGAGTTATTTTAAAGTGGAGGCTTCAATTTTCAAATTCATGATAGTCTTAATTGTATAACAATTTTTTTAAACATTTGGGAGCAGTTTGAATTTTTTCAATTTTTTTTAAGATAACTATCTTCACATTCTTAAGTGCTTTCTAGTGCAAAAGGATTTTCGAGTGACTTCACGTTAAAAATGTTAAAGTAGAGGGTTCAGTCTTAAAACGACTCTGCAATGATTATTGTACTACTATTTTTCGCAGAGTTACAGTAGTTCAAAGATTGGTAGCGTTTTGGTCAATGTAGCAATACTTGCGTTCATTACTGTACATTTCTTGGCAATCTTAATTAGTAGAGGTGGCGAGAATCCGAAATTTTGAGTCGGGTCGGGACCAGGAAATTTTTTCGGAATCGGGACGAGCTCCCGAAAGAGTCAGGATTCTTGAAAATTCCGAGAACCTACTAGCCGTTTTAGAACTCGTTTTAATAAATACGTTTGTGATTTCGGATCTTCGATGTTCTATCTATTTTCTAAATAAACGTGTAGGCTTTGTACTTACACATTATTGCGTGCGCTGGCAGTGAAGTATCACTGAGTAGTTCGAAAAGTAGTAACCGAATTCTCGACTCTTTAAAGAATCGAGTTCCTTCGGGAATCTTGAAATTTTTGGCAACTCGATTCAGTATCTTCCACACTCGGGAAATTAGTAGAAGTGTGTGGGATTCCGACTGAGACGGGAATTTTTCTCGGGATCGAGACGGGATTTCGAGTTTCAGGATTTCCGAAAATATGCGCGATTCCCAATATTTTTAGGATTCTCGATACTTCCAAGAATTTCGAGATGCTACTTAGGTATTCGTATTGTTAAACACTTTCACGAATTTTGGAGATTAGGCAGAATCCAATAATATATTGCGTTGTAACATATACTTATCCTATTTTAGTAGTATCCTTAAGAACACTTATTAATTCAGAAGTAAATTTAATCAATTTCACACGAGTCACTTTAATTAATGATCTTTTTCTCATTTTTCTGGTAGCTAAATCATTCCTCTTATAGTATTTCTAGAACTTAAAATACGTTTCAGGAAAACGGGATGAATTTATGTTAGAACTCAATAAAATCAGGACGAGATGAACATTTTTCTCTCGAAATCGGAGTCCCGAATTTTTTCGGGATCCTCCAACATTCTTGAGATTCTCCGATATTTTCCGGAATTCCGAACATTTTTCGGGCTCTTGCACACCTTTAATAATTAGTAATGTTAAATAAACAAATAGAAACATATATGTAAACCTTGTCTGTTTCGCGATAGGACGCTATGAAGCGAAGCGTCGTGGGTATCTGGTCTTGCAAACGCTGCAAAAGGACAGTGGCCGGAGGTGCGTGGGTATATTCAACAACAGCCGCAGCTTCCGTAAGGTCCGCAGTTAGGAGATTACGCGAAGTTAAAGAACAGTAAATAAATCTAATAAATATTTAATAAAAATTTATTGTCTATTTTATTTCGTCTCCTACAAACTAGAATTTAAAAAGGACGGCGAGAGTCGAAAATTACTCTGGTAAAGGAGCAATATTAAAACAAAGATCGATCTGTAGTAGATTTAATAGATTCGTGACAATTCAGTGTGTGATACATAAGATTCGTTTTCAAGCAATATCCGATAGAGCAAGGTGAAATCTTATTACCATTTTAACTTATAAAGAATATGTAGAAATTACTTTGGAGGCACGTGAAAATTATGATATATCTATTTACATTTACATTTTTGTTCTCTAATGATGTATATTAAATTTGTTTAAAGATACAGATAAATCTTGCTCTTTTATTTATTTGACGGGAGCATTTTCACAAAACATGAATATTAGAGATGGCTCGAAACTTAATTTCTAGAGTCGCGAAACTCGATTTCGAAACATTACAAGGTCTCGAAACTTTCGAAACTCCGAATGCTTATCTTTTTCCTTTTATTTCTAAGCAGCGTCCATTTTATCATGGATTAAGCTCTTACTGAATATTATTTAGAGAATCAAATTATTTGTTGAATATAATTACATGAAACTTAAATGCAGTTATAATTTAAATAAACGAAGAAATAGTTAACGAGGTTGGCAAGAAGGTATGGGAATGTACAAAATATAATAGTAACAATAGTCATCTTTTTAACTTAAAAAAGTTAATTTTTTGTGTTTCATTTTTTCTCCGTATAAACGATTAGAACGAATTGGTGAAATCGCACCAATTAAAATGAGCTCGAAATCTAAATGCAAACTCAATTGGTTTGTCAAATAAGTTGAAATTGTGACAATATTTTCGTTTGTTCGAATTATTACGTCGTTGCATAATTTCTGTCGTATTCTTAATATTTTCGACATTTCGTAATAATTGCTAAACTAATTCAAACGTGTCCAATTCTTTATTTATTATTGGGTGTTGTGTTTATAATTTTACATGTCTTTCAAATGCTTTTTCCAAAATTCTGGAGGTTTAAATTTTACCGTAAAATACGGCAGAAAATACATTTACTCCTGGTTTCGAGAGTTTCGAATCATCAAAATAGCATGAAGTTTCAAATTCTTGAAACTCGAAACTTTTTTAAGTTTCAAAAGGTTTCGAGTGTTCCATCCCTAATGAATATATATTATCTTGACTAAATTAACTAAGCTAAAGCTTAAAAAAGTATGGAATTTTTTAAAAAATACGTTAATCTACTAATCACTGAGATTGGATATTATCCACATACGTTATTTAAACTTAATGGAACATACATAGATTATTTTATTGTCTTTGAAGGTACATTCATCTCGAATGTTTCCTTCTATTATAAATAATCTAAAAAGTTGTTTTTCTTTTTATTTTACTTAAATGATGTTCATATAAATATACATAAATCCATATGCAACATAAAATTTTAATTTAAAAATAAATTTTATCAATCTGTATGTCTGTACCAATAATCTTTAATGTTCCAATGTAATTCTTACAATTATTTTCATTAATAATATAATAATTTTTATAAATAATTCTAAATATTAGCCTAAGATGAATTAAAATAAAAATGATAAAACAAATACGCGTAAATTCACGATGCAATGGATAATTTATGAGTTTAAAAATTTGTTCACAAATTATTATTGACTTTATTTTTTTGTTCCTATATTTTGCTCACTTGAATTTAACTAAATCTGATTAGTTTAAGTGGCTAAAACGCATTATCTACAAATTCTGCTAAAGACACATCTCTTAATCAAACGCGTGTTCAAATAATATATATCGATTTAATAAAAATCAAATCCTGTACAAAAATAAATACTATCGTTTTGCATGAATAATTAAATATATATATATATATATATATTTATATATATATAGATATATACATATATGTATATATATATAATTAAGCTGTAAACGATAATTTGTTGCACCATCACCATTCTTTCGTGTAACATAAAGATTGAGTATATTCCTTGACATTAACGTTTTCCTAAATTCAAATTTTCGTGTTATATATATATATTTGTTTTAAATATTATAAATGTAGTTTAATGTCTCCTCATTGAAAGTTTACAGAATCAGTTAATTTTTTCTCCGCAGCTTCGAATTATAAATGTAACTATTATAGTCAACGTTCTTCAGAAATAATGTTTCGTTTCCGTTGACTACTTTCTTTTATTTTTTTCTTTTTTTTTTGGTACGAAAAATGTGTTTAACTTTAGCTTATCAATAATGCAAGGGAAGGGCGCCAGAATCTAATAACAACATTTTTTACATTAGTCACAGGAAATCGTTTCCACCATGTCTTACTTAACAAGAATATTGCACTCTAAACTTTTCTGACGCTTCTAGTATGGTAGAGGATAAAAGGAGTCTGAATTTATGAAGAATTATAACTATGCAAGGTGTGTTAGGGACATCATAAAAATATCTAGCTTTTTTTTCTTCTTTTTTTTTTTAAGAAAATACGGAAGACATTCTGTCTCGAATTTAAGAAAGTAGTTAAAAGTATAACAGTACAGTGAATAACAGTCGATAGTTTTTCATATTCTTAAACGATATCTCGTTAATCTCATATTGCTATGGCGAATTCAGGTATAAGTACATATTTATCCTTTTTAAACGAATAAAAAGAAAATAACAACTAAATTATACGAACGAGATGCAATAAGGAACTGTTAGAAATATCAGTATAAAAAGATTCAGTGCTCTTCCCTAAGTTGCTAGAAAATTGTACAGTACAAGTTCTAAATCGTAATCGGTAGTGTCACAATAATTTCACTTGCATCCCAGCATTCACTCTCTTGTAGTAGTGTGTGATCATTTATGTCATCAACATATCTGTGTTTCGACGCACTGATATATCTTCCAGTCATCCTGCCATTGCACTCATCCCATATTATCAAATATGTCTCTCTTCTTTTGTATTAACAATTATTTATTTATAACAGTGGTCTGATATGCTTTCCTTTCTACTGTTTACTAAGGGCAAAAAAAGAGAGAGAGGGAGAGAGAGAGAGAGAATGTTCACATACATGTCTCTTCGTATCACTTGTGTAACGTCCACACACAGTTGGAAATAGGTTTCTTTTTCGTCTCAACACTGTTGTGCATGATTAATCAAGGTATACCATGGAAAATGGCAGTAAATACACGATACTGCTAGTAACAGTAAATAAATTCTATGTAACTAAAAAGCATTAACGTCGATCTCTCGTTATCAAGATGTAGTCATATTTCTCGTTTGCAATCACTATATCAACCTCGTCGATATTCAGTAAATTCGTCCGAATATTCGTCGATAATCGATACTAGACTGTTTTTTTTTTACGTAGCATAATACTAGATTTCCCCTCGATATTCGTATGCGTGGAAGTCTCTTGACTATCAGTCCTTCAGCGTATCATTAAATAGATCAACAAGTATTACATACAGATGATGTTACACTTGGAAACACCTCGTATTAGCTGGCTTGCCATTTGAATTTGCTATGCATAATCCATCTTTGACCGATGTTATGTGGATTACAGGGTGCCAGTACAGGTTGCATTGCGTCGTTTGAACGAGGTTTCGACAAACAGTGACCTGTATTAGCATGCTTGATCATCTTCGTCTACAAATAAAGACAGGTTTTATTAGAAATCCACTGTTTAGAAATTGTATCTGAATTAATACATTAACGCATTCGTTGTTTCATTCTAGTTCAAACTAGTAATATCGTATGTGACACTAGAATGGTAAGGAGACCAAGTGGATCCCGGCTGATTCTATATAAAAATGGATAGTTTATCCTATGCTTCGTCGTTAGTGTTAATTATACCGTACCTCTTCGTTATAAACCCATGCTTGATTTCCACCCATACCGTGACATCTTACTATTTTGACAGGACCTTGGGGACTAGCTGCATCAAGGCACATATCGTCAGACATAATTTGCTGTCGTTTAGTATAAGCAAACACCTGCCAAAATGAACGATTAGACATTTTATTAAACGAATCTATTTTGACTGTAGCACAAGTGGAACTCTGTTTATCCGGCTGAAACAAGACCGGATCCGATCCGAATAATCGGGAAAATTCGTTTGACCTATATAACGTAGTTTACTGTACGTATTAATTTGTTGGTGTATACTCCATGAGAGATTGAAGATAACTGAGAATCAGAGATAGAGACTGATAACTCGAACGCATTAGCGTAAACATAGATACAGAATTAATTAGCGGAACAAAAAATTTCTTGCTTCCGAGTGTGAAAATGTATCTTTCCGATATAAGGCTCACGTTTTACAATCCGGATGAACGGGGTTCCGCTGCATTGGAAATGATTGGAGAAATTTAGATACTGACCTGATTGCCACCCAATCCATGGCAATAACTAATTCCAACATTTTCACCTGTTCTCCTACCCATAGTATCCAAACAAGTTTGCGTGTCAACGTTTTGTACATCACCCAAATAGTGATAATCTAGCGGCATCGGAGATTCCGGATAAATGTTTTCTAAATACCACCTAAAGCTTTTACATTTCAGACGTTCCCGCAACTTAATTCTTTCAGATACATCTCCAACAACTACGTTACGGGCTCCTATAAATAAAACAACCATTTGAATACCTTTGATTGGTATCGACTCGAAATCTATATATAATGCAATAATGTGCTTGCACGTATGAATATATTCACTGAAAGAAGGGTGTGTCAAAAGTATGTGCTAAAATAAAGATATTGCCATGTGTGGTGTACCAATGCTATATGCTTGCTCTCAGGATTGTGCTATCGTACATTAGCTTTCCTTAACGTTTCCAGTTAGAAAAGAGAAGATTGTACCTCTTTTGAAATAGAGTACAAAGAAACTTTAGATCAAGCATTTGCATGATTTTATATTACAACTAGTGTTAGAACTGATACCGTATTGATACTATCGATGCAAATCTATAAATTTCGATCTCATATTGTGTAGCATCAAAGAAGCTAAGTATCAAAAAGTATTGATACTTGTTTAATACCTACATAAGGGTATCGATACCTGTTAGATACATCGGTTAGGTACCGTTTCATCAAGAAGTATCAATGCCGAAAATTGATACCGCGTACCTAATATATCGGTACCTTTCAATACTTCCCATTGAGTATTTTAGTATTCAATTGTTTAAATATCATCAATAGTATTGGTATCGGTCCGATCACTAATTACAACCCCTTTTTCTTTAAAACTAAATCTATTAAACATAGCACGTGGTTGTTTGAAAAATGGATGATACAAAAGAAACTTCTCCATTAGTTTCCTTAATATTAACGGGTATCTGATATATGCCAGCTGGTACCCGGCAGCTTATAGAGTTAGATGCAACTTATAAGAAGCGTATCAATCACCCGTCGCAGAAGAAGCATGCCAAAGTAAACCAAAAAAGAATACATGAAGGCGTTTATAAAGAAGCCGGCGATATTGCAATCTATTCTCTTTCCAGAAAGGAAAGCTGGTGTTAGTGCTACCTGGATTAATGTTGTAATAGAAGTACTTCCATTGGTCCAACCAGACCTCTGCGAGTCGCGCATTGTTGTGGTTCACTATCTTGCTGGTACCACCAGGGAATGTATATGGTGTTGACTTACGGAATACATGACCGACGTGCGAGCACGTTGCGATCTCCAATGTCCCACCACACATCCATATCTAACCAACTCAGTTCTGTTAGTATGTTAGCTATTATAAATGGATAGTTTAAAATACGGACAAACAAACAAAAAGAACTAATATATTAAGTTCGATCGGATGGATGCTCGTTCTCCTCTCTGGTACCTATAATATTGTTACTTATAAAAACGTATCAACAAGGAAGCAAGCAAACTCGTTTTTGTTAGTCAGCTGGATGGATGAGTGGTTAAGACTATCAAATAGAGTCAAACTATATTGAAATGCAAAGAAATCAATTGTATTCCAGCAAATCAAATTTCATAGCTAAATATAAGGTAACTAAAGTACCAGAATCCATGGTTTTATGTATGTAAAACACACACACGCACACGCACACGCGCATACCAGAAAAAATATTTAAATAAATATACAGGTGTCCTATTTTTTCCAGTAAAACTTTATCAGTATATTGTACAAGTATATATAAGCAAAAAATGTTATACAAACATAGGTCATTTGTTATCGTATTAAAAAATGATAACATAGCTACAATATTAAAGCTATAATAGCTATAAAAGCCATAATACTAGAGCTATAATAGTAAGTTATAATACTAAAAACTTGAATTTGTTACTTTACACAATTTGATTTTATTTTCTTTCAATGAATATATTTAGATTTGTGGTAAAGCAATGTCGGTTCTGAAGCCTGAAAAAATCGACTTATAATAATTTTCTAATGAAGCTCCAAATAGCATATAGTTATGTAAGATTTGTTGCTTATTTATAGGTATAGAATATACTGACAAAGTTTCGCGGAAAAAGACTGGGACACTCTGTATGTGGTAGTAATTACAATACATTTATGTTTAAAAATACATATGTTAATGTAAAATTGATACGGTAAACGCAAAAAGTAATTTGGTTAATAAACACGCTTAATTTTAGAGTCAAATGTAAACACTACTAAGTTATTGGTGTTAATATTTCTTAATATTTAAATTGTTACGCATATGTTACCAACTGATGTAAGAGTAAAAATTATACTTCGAAATAAGTATTAATGATTCCCCCGATTTGAATACAAAATAAAGAAGTGTGCTATAATATAATTTCTTGTCACATCAATGATATTATAGCATCCGTGTTGCATCAGATACCCGTCAAGTACGCGTAGATGCTCACAAACTTACTTTTAAAACTATACATTCTAAATAATATGCAAATGTGTTTTACGTTAAGAGTTTGCTAAACACTATGGTGATGACACAATCAGCAGTACTTCTAATTGATTTTACCTTCTCCATTTTTCTCGTCTAGGTCAAATCCGTTTTATAGAATAAAAAAACAAATGCACACTTTTCTACAAAACTTAAGGATTGTTAAGGTTTAATCGACTATCGAGTAATTAGCGTTATTAAGTACAAAGTATACAAATGAAATGATACACGCTGTTATCTAACCTGGGTTCATGGCATAGTAAAAATCTCTCCACTCATCCATCCAGACTTCGGCCACCCTAGCCGCATTGTGTAGAACTACTTTGCTGACACCACCAGGGAATGTATACGGACTCTTGTCGCGGAACACATGTCCAACATGAGAACATGGACTGATTTCTAGTGTCCCACCGCATTGCCATACCTACAAGGTACTTATGACTTCACAAATGAAGATGAAAGTGTCCATAACTAAACCCTTCATATTTGGAAAATCACAAACTTATAAATGCTCCTTCATCGCACGTGCCTACCTCAGAAAAATCCCATAATCCAAATAAGAACAATCTTTCTCACGATTTACCGAAACTCTACTGTTAATCATTAAATTCTACATCAGCGTTTCTCAACTTTTATGTCGCGTGACCAAACAACAAACAACTACAGGTAGATGTAGAAAAAAGAAGTTTTTCATGGGAGCCAAACAGAGTTAAAGAGCAATCAGCTGTAAAAGCAAATAATATAAAAGGAAACATGTACACAAGTTTGATTTTTTATCTTGCAAATAGCAAACATTAATTTCCTCTGGGACCTGCAAACTATTCAGCCAGTTAAATATATCATCTGCATTAAAAAGTGTAAATGACACACGTATGTATTTGATCTGCTCGTGTTTCGTAACTTCATTTTCATTAAACAGTCTGACCGCATAAAGTAAATACTATCATCGATCAATACTCACCCGGAAGCTCATTTCGAGGTTTTCACCGCCCCAAATATCCATGCCCTCGTCGTAAGCCCCCAATTTGTAAAAATAATCCTTATCAATAGAAAATAATCCACCGGCCATCGTCGGTGTTCTCAAGGGAGCTGTTCTGTCTCCTAATCTTCTGTCCATCTCTCTTTGCGCCACTCTGTACCTTCAAAGTTCAACGAACTTTATATCAATCGATCAATTAACACAGTATTAAATAATAATAAATACATGTATATATAAATTTTGTTTTTTAAAGATGTGGTTGAGAGCTTTCCGGAAAAACGGCTCATAAGACAAAATAGCGAACTGAGTAAATTGCGTCGGAAATTCACGTGTTCCGCGAGTCAACAATAAACACTATCTTAATTGTAACTGACCCGTATATTGAAATGAAATTTTTGGGGAATATTTGTTATGGGAGTATGGCGATTAATTAGCCCTTTCGCTACGGCGCAACAGTGCATCGCTTAATGGAAAAAATCTAAATGTTAACAGTTTTTTACTACGATGTATAACTTTAGAGACTTTAATTGTATAGGAACGCTTGAAAATAAACAATACAAAAGTCTTTAACACTGAAAAAACACGGTACTTTAGCTCTCGATATTTCCAAATTTTATTCAATGATAGTTTTGTGGTAATTTGTAAAATTCAACGCTGTCGATTTTCCATTAAAAAATAAATCAAGAGAAGGACAAGACAATGTAAAAATTGGCATTTTTTATAATTGCAGCGTAATGAAACTATTTAATTGCTGGAAAAAATGCATATAAAATCGCATAGAAATTATCTGAATTACGTAAACGAAAATTCAGATAATTTTTTAAATAAAGCGACATTTCGTATTTACCAACTTAATACGTTCGTCGTAGTGAAAGGGTTAAACATAATTTTGCGAAAAAGGGTGAATAGATCTATGGGCTTTTATTCCGGGAAGCTCCCCAATTTGTTTAGGAAATCAATATACCAATCCTTACCATCTGAAGTTTAATTTCCAATTGAAACCACCCCAGGTCATGTCGCTGGCTGGAATATACTCAAACGTATCGTCGCTAATTACATCAATAATGGGGCAAACAACGGTGGTCCTATCTTCGGCAATTCTGGACAGCAAAGGCTCCAACCAGCCTTCCGTGCACTCGCAATGGGCGTCCAGGAACGTTATAACTTGCCCCTTCACGTGTTTCGCCCCAAGCAATCTAGCTCTGATTAGGCCTGATCTTTTCTCTGTACGGTACACATATGTGGGGACTGGTAGAGTCTTTACATAGTCCTCCAAGTCTTGCTTCAAGTGATCTGTGAATACAGTGCATTGTGTGAGCAAACAAGAAAAGTGAAAGCAGCACAGACCGCACTGTATGAATTCCCAACTAAATTGATCGAAAAATAAGAGAAGTATTATTAGACTGCGGTGATTTATGTATATAGGATAAGCGTAGGTAATATGGAACTTTGTAAAATCTTGATAATTAAATAGTTTATTTTATCGACAACCACGCATATGAGTTCTTTATAAACAATAACGGAAGATATTGACAATTAAACGTCAGTAAAATATCCGTTATTAAAAAAGAAACGTTCTTCTGTTTTACGGTATGCAAAAATTTCGAAAAGGTAAGGCAAATAGTTAAATATTTTAGAGAAGGTAAGCTGCATCGAAGGATATTTGTTTATTTCTATCTTTTGGTTAAACAAATGCCCATTTGTGATAATAAACATAAAGCTGTTTCAGTTTTCTTTATAAACTTTCTAGGTGTTCCATATTAGATATTACTTTTCTGAACTGCCGAATTTTACTGATGTTAGATTTTTTGCTATAATATCGAATTGTTTGGATTGTTTCATACTTAACAATTTAAACATGATTATATATTAGTTTCTTTCGTCTAGTTGCGTTAGTTTTATTAAGAAAGACAAATTTCTCTATTTTCGGAAAGCTTTGGAAAAAGCTGTTCCATATTACCAACGTTTACCCTATGGAATATTTAAACGTGTAAAAATCTACGGAATACAGCATATAATATGATAAAGTATACTCAACATCCATAGTAAAGTGCACCTTATAATGTTTGGAAGGTAAAGCCAATCTCTATTCATGTTCCATTCTCTTATTTATACTTACTAAAATATGAATCCGTATAAAGATCCACAGTTTAAAAATAATAGAAACTGGATGACCTCACACCAATAGAAAATTTTCAAAGAACTACGATTTCTTACTATTTGCATCATAGTTACGAAACTACTATCCTATCATATTTATTACAAACAATAAGCGCGGGGTATGCAAACTCAGTATTAACCGTGCATGCATTGAAGAAGCCTACAGACACAATATCAATTCGTACAAAACCACACCCAGCTATTCATATCGCTTCCCAGGTCAGGCCAACCCAGTTCTCGTCTATTAGAGACCATCTTCAGACTCACCTTGTTCACTTTTATCGTCCACCAATATGATCTCCTTGAGCAGGGTACGCGGCGACCTATTAATGACCGACCAAACGGTCCTCAACAGCGTGCTCCAGGCTTCATTGTGGAACACTATCACAATACTCGTATCAGGCAGGTACTTGTTGTGCTTCTTCGTCTTGCAGCCTTCCAGTCGGATGTCCTTCAAGGAACGATTCAACGAGATCATGTCACTCGCCATCAGATTGAACTGATTCAACTTGAAGAGTTCTTGCTGCTTGGCCTCGTCTTCCGGCGAGATGTGCACCGCTGCGCCCATCTCGCCGGGCATCCCTTTGTTCTCTCGAACCATCTTAGCCGCCCTCCATAAATGTAATTCCGATTGCTTGTATCGTCTTTTAATTTGCTGGCCGGGCGTCTGGATCTGTCCATCGTCCTTCAAAGCAGCTTTCGAATGGGGCAGAGTTTCCTCCGTGACAGTTTGCTGCTGCTGTTTGTTGCTGTCCGTGCAACCCCATCCGGACCCTCTGATGCAGTCCGAAGAGAGCATTAATACCATCACGTCCACCAGGAACCATACCAGCGACGTGAACAGTATCACTTGACACGTGTGAATGCGAATCTTGGAGCGGAACATATTGTTACGGGGCCGATCGCCTGGCGCCCTGAGCTCATCACCCGATCCTTCGCGGTTGGAGGCGTGATAAGCTTCCGGTGTTCTCTGCAGCGGTCGTTCAACGACCGTTCGCTACCTAGTCTAAGGAGAGATCGCTCTGTGCTTGCCTGGTCCAATGAATTACATGACTATGCTGGCGGAAGGCTTTGCGATCTGTAAGAAAAATGATCTCTATTCTAGGCGGAAGAAATGGTAGAGTAAATTGTCCCACGTACTGTCAGTGTCCCTATAACCGACACTTGAATTCGTTCACTTAATAGCAAAGTAATGTACGAAGGATCGTAAATAAAGAAATTTTTATACTAAATTTGGACTTCGGTTTACGTAACAACACATAGGCATTGTACATTCGTTTACACTTAATATGTAAAACGAAATATTAAGAGGCAAAATGTGCTCTTGAACATCGAAACGTAATCAATGCAATTATAAAATATCGGACGTGTCATAAATCAGTAAAGGCGATACGTGTACTATACATCTTATATCTGTTACACAAACTCAGTTGCTAATATATGTAAAGAGTAACGTTAGGAGGTGGAAAGTGCAGGGTCTAGCAGATAATAATGTACAGACTTTAAAAAATGAATGAAGGAATTATCATAGAGATACAACCCAAATGTATATTACGCGATCAAGATGAGTAGCATTTATCGTTTTATTTTCTCAACTAAATATCGTCTTATCGCTGTGCTAATGTGATAACGATGTAGCGGGGAATGGATGAGAGCTGTCAGGGTGAGATTTGAAGAGTATAAGCCAACGATTAGTTGGAAGTATTCAGACGATGTAATTGTTAGAACAAACTGATAAGGCAGTGCTTGGTTGAGGAAATAAAAGTAGCAAACATTGGTCTTTCCGATTATGCAATAAAAATTTGAATAGTATCGAGCAATACAAGAGTGGGAGATTATTCTGCCGAAGTCAGTATGACCTAATAACTGCAAGTATTAATACCAATTTTTTTATTATTCTTAACCCTTTGACTGCGGCGTGATATTCGCAGAATCGTTACTGCTGAGCTTTGGCATGATCAGCAATGCGCAAATAGTTTACGAATGCAAAATGGTTACTTGGAAATAAATTAATCTGAAGTGTGTGAAATAATAAAATGTGACATTTCTGTTGAAATGTTAATTATATTAAATCTACCGAAGTGTTAATTATATTATATAAAATCTAAATAAAATATAGAACACTGAGTGGTACTGTAAGTACGTCTTCCATAGACAAAGGGTTAAATAATCCCGAATAATTGTGCATCAACTAAAATTACTTCTATTAACGTATCAAAATTTCATGTTATAATACGCAGCCGTTCTTCGCTAACACTTTCTCTTTCCAACAAGCCGTGAAACCTAAACGAACTTCAACCCCCACGAGATTAATCCTTCCAGCAAACTCAACGCTCCAAAACGAGCTTAAAATTCACCCTCAGGCGTTATATCGTGGCCCCGCAATCGAGGCATCGATTTTCGACAAAACAGGCTAAACACGCGTCCAGCCTCGACATTAAACAGTCTCCCCATAAGTATTTCAATATATTGCGCATAAATAATTCGTTTCCTGGGCACATTTGTTCCCGGCTCTTCGTTGAACCCGTTAAACGTCTCGTTTCGACTCGCGTAAGAGTTCTTGTGGCGAACAATCGAGCCGGAAGTCACGCGAGGCCGTTTATTTATCACGTACATAATACATGGAGACCATTTACCATTATCGATTCGTTTTCATTTCGTTTCTTCGCGCATGTAACTCGTGTACGGAGGTATTTTGCCAATATAATGGTTAATTAGTTTCTTGGTACTAGAGATTAGAGTTTACGTTAAGATTTGCGCTATTTAAACATAATAGTTAGAGTAAGGTGAAGTAGTAATTTGATAGATATGGGAAATATGACTATGGATCCCTAAATTATGGTGTATCGCAATATTAGCCGTAAAACCTTACCTTAAGTACCTCGTCGTGGATAAATTTTTAGGAAGAAACTTGAGAAAATATTAGGTATAGTATTTTTTACGGATTTTTAGAGCCTGTAGTATAAATTTGCAAAGTAAGGGTTTGTTTTCAATACTTCCGTCTTAAAATAAAGAAAAGGATCAAGACGATGCGATAAATAATTTTCAAGATAAATGTAATCCACATTCATGATAGTAAAATTTATACAAAAATTGCAAAATTGTAAGCACTGTATTTGTAAAACAAGATTAAATTCTTTGCAAAAATCGATCAGACTATGTTGGAAAAAGAAACTATGAAGCTACTAAATAGTTGACTAAGAGTGAAAAAAATAAACGCTACGTACAATATTCGATATAGTTATACGTGCTTAATATATTATTATACTTCTGAATACTCCTCCTGTGACGTTACGAACTTTCCGAACAACATAACATATACAATGATTATTGCAATTTTTGCTTACCGTGTTAATGGAATCTACGTGCAATCTATTCTGCGCAGTGTTAAATAGAACGTTTCTTAACGATTACCCGTATGCACCATAAATAAAGAGAAAATAGAGTGCAACAGAGTTCTTCGATAACTAAATGCTCAGTGTGCACATTCTTGCGTTTTATGCTAGCAATTCGCATTCACGTTCTTTCGTCATTATACCACGCATATTACACGGGATGAATGGACAGAGATAAAACGAAGAGGGCTGCATCGAAGTGAAGCACCATTTCGAGTACGTGAAACAAAGACAGTTTTGTGCCACATTTTATGCGTTTTGATCGACGCCGGATCGAGAGGCTGCTGCACCGGCTGGCTTTTTTACAACCATAGAAACGTACAAGGGGACGTGATAAAAGCTGAACAAAAAACGGGCAAATCTTGTCCGATAGAAATGCACAGGATGTCATATAACTGGTGGCACAACCGGAAAGATAGTTGCTCAAGATGAAAAGACAAACAAAATATGTGACGCTTTGCCATTTGAGATTTCAATTTCGAGAAAATCTGGTTGGAAAATTCATTAGATATGCATGCACTGAACTATACATGGTTTCCCAGCAATCGTGATACAAGCGAAAAGGAAACAATTCTACGCGCAAAAGTAAATCGAAAATATAGAATACTGTTTCCTCGCAAGAAGCTTAGTTTCCGGGAAAATTGAATTTAAACATTCGTGGAGTTTACATGCACTTAATTATTTCCAAGCTTGATGCTTGTGTTTATTAAATTATATTTACATTATTGCACGATATTTAGGAAAAACTTTGCTGATTTTCATTCGTTAAGAAAGATGTAACTTACGTGAATGTAACTTGATAAAATCGTTAATAGTTGTAATTCGTGATAGTAAATGTGTAATAGTTGCTATCCCAATTGGCATCGGTCATTGTAGACAAAGTCCGGAGAAAGTTAAGTACACGCGTACCAAATTTTCACGAAAACAAAGTCCCATATGAAAAACATTTATTGTACATTTTCGATTTATTTTCTCACGTACAATCCGTCACTTCCCGGTTTTACCATGATTACTGGGACACCCTGTATTGCTATTTAACAAATCACACCATTTGTATTTTTTGTATTCGAGTACACAACAAAAATGTGCATTTCCTAATTATTGGAACAGGACAACGTACAATAGAATTCGTCAAATTTGATTTTCCCGAAAGCAAAGTTTTCAAAAGTTGTTCTACGTTTTTGACTTGTATTTTCATGTAAAATCGTCCACCTGCCGGTTGTGTCATCAGTTTACATAATATCCTGTATATTCTAACGCGAAAATAATTGCTCTTTTTTCCTTAGTAAACAAAGAGTGCATTAATTATAAATAGGCATGATGAGATTTGGAGAAATTCATTTTAGGAAAGATTGTAAATATTATAGGAGCAAGATAGACTAATTGAAAGTATTGTGTAATTTGACTATAATGTAAAATTACGCGTTAGTATAAATACATTCTTCTTATTAGTTTACGATATTATTCATTTTTCGAGTCTCACGATATTACTTTATATTCGTTTTCGATCTTAGAGAAGAAATTCTCTGCTTGATGACTGTTATGTAGTGGTACAAGGAGATACAGTAGAAACAGAGTTAATTTGAGAAGAATAGGTGGAATAAATTTGTAGCATAATTTGATGTAAGCGAAGTTGTTTCAATGAGAGTATTGCATCTAATTTGTAATTAGGCTTCTGAAGGAGCGATCCCATGACATTAATCTAAAAAGAATCTTTCTTTGCCAATTCTTCTTTCGAACAATCTTGATTAGTAACATTCTATTTCTTAATTTATGAACTATTCCACGGACAAGTAGATCCAAGATACAAGATTCTTTTTTGATTTAATTAAAAAAGAAGAAGATGGCAGCATCTGAAAGGAAAATGCAGAGATGCAACCATCTATTTATACAAATATAACTTGAGTAAAAATTAAAACATCGAAAAGAATCCTATATCGTACAATAAAGGATGTATATGAGAATACGTATGCAAAATTTCATTTACAGCGTATTCCGCATCGAGGGATGCAGCTTTGGAAAAAACGCATTTAAAGCTTTCAGAATGTACAGAAACTTCAGCAAATTAAAATAACGTTCAACTTTAATTTCGATTTCGAATAAATTGTATTTTATTTTTAGCATAATCAGATACGGATTTATGAAAAAGAAAACAAAATTTCGAATGCTGCGATTGTAAGGCAAAATGACGTAAGTAGCATGTTTTCACTTTTGAGATATTGCCGCTTAAAGTTTTGAATACAAATGTTAAATATTGGACTTTATTAATGGGGATCGGATTCTATTAATGTTTTGAGCATGAAAAATTTGCTTTCGTGCATTTTTGTCTGATAAGCACAGCTTCGATGTTTTAGGTCAATTATAGTATAAATTCTAATTTTTTGACAATGTGACTTATAGTAGTTCTACCTTACAATCACGGAATGAATAAAGGAACGCATAAATTTCCTTTGTCAAATTCCAGCATCTCTGCTTCTGCTAAACCACCGCTTTCTTTAAGCTCCGCCAATTTACTATAAAGGTCGTCGCGTCCATCTAAAGTTGGTCACCATAGTATTCGGCCACGTTATAAACATTTAGTAACATTCTTCTAAAATTATGTGTCAATAGAGAAAAAGATAATTCCAAACCTATTATTAGTACCGACGAAAACATAAATAACACGAACAATAAACAGATATAGTTTTCTCAATTTTGTAAAGCGGTTGGATACTTTTGCGACAAGAGTCTTTTCAGCGTGTCCAATTTTCCGATTCGTCCGGAAAATGACTGTCGCGGTCGTATATCTATTCTTGCTTCTTCAGTTGAAAACAACGAAAACGGATATACGATACATTTCATTTATCTTCAACCGGGTAACGAAAACCGGACGATAAAATTTAAACAATGTGAAATGACTATAATTGTAGCAGCATAACATCGGTTCAGCATTAACATATCCACGTTATTACATGTATTTGAACAGAAATGCGTTCACTTAATGATAACAGCACGGTATCAGCGTTGCTTTCTACCGCCTTGATGGAAACCTGAATGTTTTGCTGGTCATGCGACGATTGTACACCGTCTGTATGCTGCTTGCACGTTGACAGCAAGGCGTTCATTAGCGGTAACGCGTTGGCAAAGAACAGGATGGACAGCAAAAATTGATAGTTTCGAATATGTCGATGCTTGTCTTGATGCGTTGCTAACATATGGACAACTGAACGTTAAGCAGATGACGTGCTGTTAACCCTTTAGCTGTTCTGGACGCATATATGCGTTTGGAGATTTTATCATATACAAGAATGTAGAAAACAAAACTAAACTAAATAGGAAACTGAAGAATTAGAAAATTGTGTCATTTCCCATTAGAAGTGATCAGTGTTTGAGATAGACACGAACAAGAAAAAAACTTAATCGTAAATATTTGGTCTAGTAATAATTAATATCGTTTCTGTATCATGCATTTGTGAAGTTAAAAAAACAACATTAAACCATTAGTGATCAACGTTGCGTTAACGTAACATTCTATTTAGCTGTATTTTATAAAACTGTACGTCAATCTGTATAATATTTATTTATAATTCCCGTCGTTTTAAAAACACTGTTGTCTTATTCTAGTCTAAATTATTAATGTCGCACGATGTGACATTAAAATCGTAATATAAGGATGATTCTATATACGAATTAATAGTCTATTCTATGCTTCGTCGATAATATATAAACGGTATACAAACGTGTAACACATAAAAAAATTTCTGACTGTCGCAGTATGAAAAAAGTGAGTCGTATGCGTCAAGTCGCACGCAAGCATCGATGCAAGCGATGGTGTTAAGTTAATAGCTCACAATAATGCTGCGACTTCGGTGTATTAGAGCCAACAACTTAAACCCATAGCTTGCATCGATGCACGTGTCAGCGCCCATAGGCAGCTTAAGAAATTCCACTTTAGAGTTCGATGCAGACGAGTGGTATTTCGCCGAACGATCGTCTGTTTTCCCCTTACTTTCCCAATTGAAAATAACAGGGAGACAGGCATACGATGATGGGACGAAATGTGACTCGTCTGTATCGAGCTTTAGATGGGCGACGACCTTAACCCAGCATAGAAACAATTTCTATTCCCAAAGTCTGTTGCGAGGCAAGATAAAGAGGCACAACAGGAGAAGCGGACGGAACTCGAAACAGAGCTATTACTTATACAGTTCATAAGCTGCTTAAGACCTCGAATGAGACCCGGAGACCACCAGCGTGCACAGAAAGCGAGAAACTCACGGTCGTTGTCGCTTTTATAATAATAATCGAGCGATCACGGCAGCCTGGAAGTGTTCCGTGGAAATTTGTGGAAACAAACGAATAGTTAGATTGCATTGGCTCGCGTGTGTTTGGCCTGTTCAAAAGAAGTAACTTAACGAGGACGTTCCTGGGAAAATAGTGAACACGGCGCGTCGACTTCTGACGATGCTAATTAATTAGAGTCTCTACTAAATCATTCACTTTCATCGCGATAGAGACCGTATGTCGCGTTTAATAGTAGCTGATAATTGCGACTACTGCGGGAATACATGAAACGGAAATGCGTAGGTACCAGTGTTTTCCCCCTTTCTTTTATTTTTTACGGGGTACAGAAATTTTGTCGATACATTAGAATTCAGTGTTATTGGTAAATTTGTGATATTCTGCATGCGAAAGGAGAAAAATTAGGAATTTCATTAAGAACAAGAATATTCCTTTTTAATTGTATGCCATAGTTTGCGATATCCTTGTTACTGGAATCTTTTGCAATGAAGGAAAATTAGAAATTTCATTAAGGACAGGAATATTCCTTTTTAACTGTATGACACGGTTTGCGACTTTCTCTTAATTAAATTTGTATTCGTGATTAAACGAAGCTGTGAAAAATACATAATTGAAAGAAGTATATTGTGCACTAGACTATGCAGTTACTTGCTACAAACATTATTAACTAGAAAGTTACTAAATTGTAACTGATAAACAGTTATACAGGCTTCGGAAATTTGCAATCTGTTACTACGATTGTTCACACATTTTTTTAAAAAATGAATTCGCAAAAAAAATGCAGAAAAACATACAGTTAGTTGTACAAATCTACGCGTACACTTTGAAATCTCAGATATTTAAAAAAATTCCACGAGCTTCCATCACTTCGAAGGCATTCATTTATTTGTTAATGAATAATAAGAACATTGTCAAAGAATGGTGATGTTGTTTCAATTGTTTCCAACGAAACGTATATAAAGTGAACGTTTGACCTACTAAAAGTCTACTCACGCGTATTGAAGTATACAAAACTAATTGTTATAACTGTATTTATACTTTTTTAGCTCCTTTAATGCATCTGAGTTACGACCTATGATTTGTTTAACATAAATAGAGTTATATTTCGTATATTTTTAGGCGCAACTTTACGAAGCATCTCCTAGGAATCTTGTCTGCTTCTAATTTTATATATTATACATTTTCATTCCATTTTGTTTGTTCTATAACATATCTGAAAATCTGTAAATAATTGCGATTTAAAGTCTGCATATAGGCTTTTATGACTGACCGTACAATAAAAAGTATATGAAACGCTAATTTTAACAGAAAGAGAAACCGAGCCATACTTTCTTCATATCTACGCAAAATTTCCGTACAAAGTGTTCTCCATAATTTTCTACTTCCGTTACACTTTTTAATCTACCAGCTAATTTGAAATTCTATCCAGCCGCGGAGAAAATTTTTTCCCAAACAACAAGGGGACCGTAACGCGTTAATAAAACCCCATGTGTCCCCGGTGTTCCGGTCGTTCAGCATCTAGAAACGCAAGTTTCGCGCAACAGCTAGGAGTCACCACCCGTTGGGATGCTCGAAGTTTGATGAGAATTCGCCTCGAGGACTCTGTTCTGCAACCAAGTCCGCCAGGCAATAAGCGGCTGGACGAACTTCCACCCCATGGATGGGGAATGTCAAACAAAATATCCTGGAGTTAAGCTTCGGTAGCGAATTCAGGATGATACTTTGTGCTCCGGGCTGTTCCCAAAGCACCACTCTGCGTTTCCCATTCCAAAAGGGTATATTTTGTTTGATTTTCCAAGGAAACCCTTCCGAAGATTCAAAAATGGAAAGGGGAGCAAGAACGCTTATAATTTTAATCCTTTGACGAGTACGGGTCCAGTACATGTAAGGCCAAAAATTTTTACGTCCACAGTAACTCCGTACACGTAAGTATGTCTTATGTGACGTAATTGGAGCTATGTTTTTGTGCTCCATTTGATGGAAACGGCTTTTACAATGTTCCGTTATTATCTTTACTATGTTTTTTATCTTTCACGTTAATACGTGTAATAAAATATGTATATACGCACTAAACACATTTTTATATTGCAAAACAAAATTCTGTACTCGTTAAAGGGTTAATTTATAGTGTAATGCAAAAAAAAAAAATAGAAATTGTGGTACGAATATTAATGCTCAGATGGTCGGAAAGTCAATGTATGAGCTCTAATCATACTAAGAGATTTGCCTATGAAATACCTTACATATGAATATATTGATTTTTAGATCAGAATACTGATTATTATTAGACCGTGGATTTTTATGCATTTATGGGAAATTGAATTGTGTACAAAATTACATGATGCATAGAATATTCCGAAGTACATAAAATATCCTGAATAAACCACGCGTTGCGATATTCAGAAGATAAACTAAATCTCTACTCAAGTTCCATCTGTTTATTTTTATTAATAAAGATATGAATTTGTATAAAACACCCAGACTACTGATTATATTTCGTGACTTCTCCTCTAAGAGATAATAAAAATTTATATTAACGAAAGCAATCTATTTCTTTATCTTAAAAGCGTTAATATGTTAACTCATTGGTGATTCTGTTTCTCAGAATTTGCTGGTACATTCTGTTACATTATTACTGGTCAAGAAATAGAAAAAAAAATGGTTCTCTAGGAAATGTTAACACTTTACGAACAATGACAGGAAATAGTCCTGCGATTATTTTCAGTTCAATGTTTTATTGGAATTTTTTCGAACGGAATCGCCCATCCCTAAATTGAATATACAGATTTATCCAGCCGCTCTCGTGGTCATTTTGCGATTTGCGATCGCTTCAGAAATCGCAGGTATTATCGATTATTTTCAAGCATTTCTAGCATTTGTTCTCGCGGTGGAAAAAGAATCACGGAAGAAACGTTGAGCAACGAGCACGTTTCTTCTCGTATCTCGTTTGCACAAGTGCATTGCGCGTTGGCTCATTATTATTCCGCTAATTTGCCTTCGTAAATGGCCGGTGTTCCAGCATGGCGCGTCCCCCTTGCGAAACACGATGCCTTCCATGAGATATTCGGGGCTCCATTCTCCGCGTAGCGACTTCAATTTTATAATTAACCATTCTGTCGTAACGTCCGATTGCGCAGACATGCGATTCCGAATCGGAGATTCGTGCTTTTACAGTGGAAGATGTTCTCAAATATCTCGATCAATTTGTATTCTCCGCAAGATCTCTGGCAGATTTTAATCCATTGGGTAATCGTATTACGACTCGTGAATGTTGCAAAATTGTGGTTCAAAAGCAGTTTGGTATACAGCGAGTGAAACGAGAGTTAAGAAGAGGGGTTCGACGTCAGGTCTGAAAACTTTAAATAACCATTTGCTATGCGTATAATAATTCTATAGCGTAAAATTATTTTTAGTTTCGCTTATATCCGTTACGTTTAGACTGCGCAATTTTATGCATTTATGAGAAATTTAGATACGCAAAAAGCACGTTAAATGAAAAATTATACAAAATAATCAAGGTAAATTAGCTTCCATTTATAAGTTCCTTTCTCGAAGCCAAAGAGGCTGAAAAATAAATAAATAAATAAATATATACATGTTTGTTTAATTCTATTTCCGCCAATTCAATTGTCATTCGTTCGAAATAAAAGAAAACTTCTCCTTTTCGGAATACATAACGCGTTAAGTTGTTGAAAGAACTAGAAAAGTGTATTGGTGTTCCTGTTATATCATATTATTAAAAAAGGTTAGAAGTGCAAAGGGTTAATAAAAGCTGTATCAATCTGTATAGCGAGAAGACTTTTAGTTTCGACCGCGACGTAGTGAAAAGGTAGTTAAACGAAACTTTTAGGACACGTAGTAAAGTCCTTCTCTCTTTAAAAGCCACCTTCATATAAAGGTTGGTACTTAAAAGTTTTTTAGTTAGTTGATTTCAAAGTTTTCAGCGTGTTGCAAATAACCTACTATCGAAATTATGTTGGAAAAATAAGTTCACTTTTTTTAAAGCAACATCTAGTTGAACATTTTTTAACTCATAACAATGTATATAATAATGAAGCATTCGATTAATATTAATTCAAGTCGTATCAAGCTAGAACTAAGAGAAGTGAAAAAGTGGTATCTAATATGGAATACCTGAAAAGTTTATATGGAAAACTAAAAGAACTTTACGTTTATCATGAAAAATGTGTGCTTGCTTAAATAAAATATAGAAATGAAACAACTATCTTTTAGGTACTCCATACTTTTTTAATACAGCTTCATTTCACTAAAATATGTAAACTATTTAACACGCCTGTCAAATATTTTTGTGCAACGCAAAAGAAGAACAAGTTTCTTTTTAAATAACGAAAATTCCGCTTAATTGTCAGTATGTTCCGTTCTTGTTTATAAGGAACTTGTATACACGGTTGCCTGTAAAATTCGCAATTTAATCATCGAAATTTCACAAAGTTCCATATCGCGCACCGTTCGATAAGATGAAACATTCTCGAAATGACTTCGCGACTTAAAAAAAAAAAAAAAAAAAAAATATGTATTACGAAGAAACACATTAAGATTGTGAGAATCTTAATGGAAGTTTA
Organism: Eucera pruinosa; assembly: GCA_028830335.1. Classification (NCBI taxonomy): domain Eukaryota; kingdom Metazoa; phylum Arthropoda; class Insecta; order Hymenoptera; family Apidae; genus Eucera; species Eucera pruinosa. The sequence goes on from JAMYCR010000007.1 coordinate 12,952,375, forward strand.
GAGTTCTGTGTAGTTCTGCGACCAGATAAGGTGATTGTTGGAGATTCAGGTAGATTTTGTAATTGCAGATGCTTGTAGCCTGGCAGAGTTACGAAAATTTAAGAACACTAAAGAAGAATTAGGGAGTCTGAAATGTTGCAATTAATTTGCATGGTTGTTCGGCTAGTTGGGGTCTCGCGAAACACCTGCGGCCTTCAAGTTCGTAATTAATACTGAAATATGTTAACAACTTGCGACTGTTCGCTCTAATTAAGATTTAACTGGAATAATCATTACTAACGATACTTCTTGTGTGTGTGTGTGTGCGCGCGTGTGTGTATTTGGTTGCCAGTATTTAAAAATGTTTGAAACAGTAAAGAGCAAAAGAATGTTTTATTTATTAACTGAATTAAGCGGACACCTGTGATTACAGCGTTATCAAGAATTATCTCTCGCGATTTATAAAATCAGCAAGAATATCATTCCTCGTGTTTACTATAGGATTAACAAGTTGCACTCCAAAAGTGTATCTTTTCATAATTAATAAACAATTAAATATGTGTTTGCCATGTTCGTTATCGTACGAAAATAATGCGAGATACGTCCGAGCATTTTGTGGATCATAAAGAGTTAATCGTCATCCTTTTATGCTTCACATTAGTAATCTCGGAGAATTCATGTTGTATTAAATTTACAAGCATCTGATTTTCTTTTCTATTATAAAGAATCCATAATGATTTTAAAATCTATAATATATCTATATAATAATATATATATATATATATATATATAAAAAGATATATTATAGATCTATATAAACATATAATAATCTATATAATAAAAAATCTACAATAAATCTTTTCTATGAATGTAAACGATTACAGAAATCTGTTAGGTTGTTCGGATAATTCGTAGCGATATTTGAGGAACATTTAAATGCAAAACAGAGTAATGAATATTTTTTATATTAGGCGTACCAATAAATAATACATTATTTTTAAAGAAATTAACAAATTCGTTTTATTAAAAATACAAATAGGCACCTGTAATTTCCCCGAATGATGGCGCGAAACGTTATAAAATGATAACGATTACATATAAAATAGAGTAAGTATGTAATATTGTTCAAAATAAATACTGATTTGAATAAAAATGGTGGATTATTCGTTACAACTATTTTTTTTAACAAATTGTTAAAATTCTTTGCCATTTAAAGAAGAGGATAGAATTAGCAGAAGAATATGAGTTTGCCATAATCCAGTTCAATAATTTCACCACTTCTTCATAAATTTTTATTAAAATCCATTGCAGCGAATGGGTTAATTACTAAAATAAATAATAGTATAATATTGCTACGTTTATAATATCCCGCAATAATTAAAAAACGCTTTCTTCTTACCAATTCCAGATGCTGGAACTATTGCACTATCTCTAACTAGATACAATATTTGCCCGAATTAAGAATGTTACTATTTAACAAAAATTCGCAAGGAATAATCTTCCAATTGCACAATTTGTAAAATAATTTAATGTCGGATATTGTCACAAACGTTACGAACTTTCGGAACAACTCAATGAATAAGATATTTCAATATGGCAACTAAATTTATATATACTGAATCGTTATCTACAAAATTCTTTAACTCGATGTGTATTTCCCTCGGCTTAATAACTCCCACGGAATATATTAAGATAAACGTATTAAAAGTTCAATTTAAAAGCAGATAAGTGGTTTACAATGTACAACAAATAAATATCAGAATTATCCAGAGATAATACGCGGGTAAGAAATCTAAGTTAAGTTTTCGGTAAGCAAGCGATAATATCGCATCCGCAATTATCATCGATACTATAATTACAATTATATCATTATTGATCAGTATCGCGAATAACTTCATCGAAAAGGAATTTCTTTTGATCGATTTCAAGAACACTTATCGAACTTGTTAATAGTCCTTTTACAAGAAATGTTTTTTTGTCAAATTTCTTCCTCAAAAAGTTGTGCATTAAGATTATCTGCAGGTAAACTTAACTCTTTGTGGTTCTAATATTTTTGGCATAAATTTCACGTTTATCAAAATTATTGTTGCGTACACACCAGAAATTATAGGCTTGATGAATCATTATCTACAAAATTTATAAATTATACTTAATCCTTTCAATGGTACATATTGATTAAGTGGCACCGAAAGAAAAAGGTTGAGAACGGCTGTTTTAGAATATCCATTCCTTTGGAAGAATGTTTTGTGAACGTAATTCACGATTTCATGGCTTTCTCTTATCACTGACCATGGCAGAAAGTTAGCTTTATCAATGTCCTCGGTGATCATACTACTTTTCTTGCTGATTCATATGCACTGAATCATACAGCAAATGAGCATTTTGCCGATTTTTAATACACGCCATAGTAACACTACTACATAACGATAACATCCTATCTAGATGACTTAAAAAATTCTTATCTTACGTTTACGTTTCTTATTGCTGCGGACGAACTTGCCAGAGGATCAAAAGAACCATGAACCACTGAACAGAATCTAATTTTATGCTGCTGAATAGTTCTAAACTATTTAACCGATGCTGCACGCGCAGGGATTGGAGCAAATAATCATGCAAACGGGGATTATTCGATCGTTGTTGCCTCGATTGTTCGGACGAAATTGCGCACGTTAGAGAGTGAATGGAAATCAACCTTCAAATGGTACTTGTCTATTTTCTCCTTTCACGGATGTTAGAAGCCTCATAATGAGTTCGGTGCTTTAACTATGCTATTTTTCGCTTAATTAGGACATTTTGTGTAGATGAGAGAAAATCGTTAAATGGGAATTAATAAGATAAAAAAAAAATAACGAGGAAGATTGAGATTAATGGATGAATAAACGATTGACCCTTTAACTGAAGATGACGAGTGAACTCGTCCTAAAAATTATCAATCTTTTAGAAGCAACACTTTATTCCCTCAGAAATTGCTATCATTCCAAGGCCTCGTTATTAGACTGCGAATCTTTATGCATTTATAGGAAATTTAAATATGTAAACAGATAAAGAATGCAAATGGTATTCAAAAATACAGAAAGTATTGAGAGTGAAATACAAATTATAATATTTAGAGGATAAAACGATGCCCTATTTAGATCTCGTTTCTTTAATTCTATTTGTACAAATCTGAAGTTTCATAAAGATCCGCAATCTAATTATTATATTTGCATTAAAAGCATGTTACTTTATGCTTACATTCGTGAACTTTAAAATTCTCCTAACCAATACAAATTCCCTTCTATTAATTTTCAATTCTCTGTGCAAAAAAGATTCTGACTACGAAATTACCCAATTAACAGGTACATTATTACTAAGTACATAGTAAAATGATTGATCCTTTTTTTAGAATTGTGATAAGTAGACTGCGGATCTTTATGCATTTTTTTTTCATTTATAACCAGAAACAAAGAAACTGGTGCAAAATCAGGGCTAATTTTACCCTCTAAACATTATGTTTACTTTAATTTGAATGTTTTATATATTTTTGCACATAGTGTTTATTGCATGCCTTTTTGCATAACAAAGTTTCCTATCTAGCGATAAGACTAATTCAGACATATATCCTACTGTCTACTTAAATCTTTCAACTTAGATAATCTATTGTAGAATAAGCAACCGGAACGCGAAAGAATTGACAAAAAACAATTCATATATACATAGACTGCGGATGTTTATGGAACTTCAGATTTTCCTAAACACAAGCAAAGAAGCGAAATTTACATAGATATTGGTTTCACCTTCTAAATATGACAACGTGTTCTTTACTTTTCATGACTTGTATATTTTTACATGTTTTATGCACATTTACATTCTCCATAAATGAATAAACATTCGCAGTTTTTGTTATATAGCTAATTCCCAATTTTTCGACAATTCTAATTCTGTTTCTCGATTCCAAAAAATTGTAGTTCAGAATTATCTGAAACTTTCCAAAAATAACGAGACGTGGTTTTCTACGCAATTTATCAAAAACCGATCATTAATCTTTCCACCCGACTAATAGATATATCACCAAATATCGCGAGAATATTAAAATAGAAGTATAATGCAATAGGCAAAGGCATAATTTTTAATTGCTTTTCAATAGATAATGCAATAACCGACGTGTCGTTTTTCAAAGAAGAAATCATGAGTTTTCTACGATAGAGTAATCCGATAGCAATAAAAATAATTGACAAAAGTTGTACTACGATGTACCACAGCAAAATTAAAACGATAGATACTCTTAAAGGAATATTTAATGCAATGAAGATAAATCTTTGTGCGTTCCGCTTACAGAGAATTCCGACTTTGCAAAAATGCACATTTCGTCCACTTTGGTAGCTCTAGTGTTAAACTCCACTTCTAACCAATTATCCAACACAATGTTACACTTCATTAAAGTAACACCAAGCTCGTGAAAGCCGCAGAACCTAGACCAAAAGCGTGTGTGTTATACTAGAAACGCCGGCAGAAATTGAATTTAACAATGCAATTTCCATTTCTCTGTTTCACGAGCGTTTCAACAATGATGGATGCCCGGCCACTTTCGAGACACGTCTCTCTCGTGCCGGAACGAATCCGGCCAAGAGTTTCGCGAGTATTTCTCGTCGACTGCAATAACTTTTGCAGAAACACGTACAAAACGCTTGTGCTCGGCACGTTATAGATTTTACAAAAGCGCGTTTCAACTTCGTCGTAGCGTCGACGTCGCCACGATATATCGCACCCAGCGACTATAGTGCCCTCGATCGATCTCGATGTGACTTGAAATTCTCGACCATCTCACCCTTTCCGGAAGAACGATTTCTCTATGAAATCTCACCGTAAAATAGACAGCGGCACCATTACTCGTAAAAATTTATATTGTGCAGTTGGAGAACGAAAGACTCTGTAAATGATTTCAAATTATTTTTATATATACTCTTTTTTGCGGGAAAATAATATCTTTCTTTCACGTTGCACGCGGTACATAAATTCGTTTGACGGATAAAACGTCAGGTCGAGTTTGCTACATCGCCATAGATACGAATATTTTAACCCTTTGCATTCCAGAACTTTTTTAATAACTATAATACATAATTGGCAATTTCAACACACTTTTCTGGCTTCCGTGAGAATTTAAAGTGTTATGTTTTTCGAAAGGAGAGGAAAGTTACATTTAATTTGCCTCGTTTTGAAAAAAAAACGAAAAACTGAATTGACGGATTACTTTTTTTTTTTTTTTTTAGTAAGCTTTATGTATTTATTTGCGAATGCAAATAAGAAGCATTGTAGTAGCTTTCCTTTCTTCTTCAATTTTTAAGAAATGTATTCATTCTTTGGTGATTGGGTTAGTCACCCTATGTATAACAAAATGAAGACAATTATAATAAGATGCATTGGATACAATAAGATTTACGTCCCCTTTACCGAAATGAAGTTACTAATTACCGTTCCTCTTTCCTTTAACCAACTCCAGACGCTGTTTCTTAATCATCACATTTACGTGACCCAATTGTAAACAGTATTTGTTTAAATTAACAATATTATCACTTATATCTTTCTGCATATAATTTCTTTTCAATCCCACCAGTTGCACGACAGAATTAGATATTATCAAAAAATGCTACGAACTTTCCGAACAATCCGATACACGCGAATATTTTGTTATTTGATGAAACTAAAAAAATACAGATGGATAACCTATTTTATCTGGAATATTTTATATGTACATTGTAATTAGTCAGCTGCCCATTTTTAAGCATTCATGGAAAATTTAAATATGCAAAATAGCGGAGGACGAATATAATATGCAAAAATGTACAAAATACTGGAAGGAAAGAACACGTTATAATATTCATCATCAGAGGGGATCCACTTTTTTAATTCTATTTGTTAAAATACGAATTTGCATAAAAATTCGAAGCGTAGAAATCATAAATCGATACTTAGAACATTGATGTTACTACATATAAATCTGCCGAATCGTTTGTTCCAGTAACGGGAACATAGTCGTAACAGCCCTGCTGCTGTTACAGCCACATAATCCTTCCAGCAATTTATTCCTGTGTTCTACACTATAACGGAAAAATTTCTTTCACAAGGATAAACAGGTTCGAGATTGCCTTCAGAGAGAATTACTAAACAAATCCGGAGATTTGCTACATTGTTCGTGAGCTATAATGTTCAATAACGCGCAAGGGTGCCTTGTAAATGGCGTGCCACTTTATTTCCTTCGAAACATCGATTTCCCATCGACATAACTGTGGTGAATCTTGAATAACGCTGCTGGAAGTCCGAACCCGTGTTCCTAATGTTCCCTGTTGCGAATTTGTTGCCGACGTGAGGTTACAAATGAGGCACTTGTGGAAAATTAAAGCGGTATTCTACTACAAACGGAACCGTTTTCAATACGATGTTTGCAAATTAATTTAAAAACGAAAAAGTTATTCAACCATCAAGTAAGTCGTTTAATTTGAAATATCAAGACAATAATAGATGGATGCGCAGATCAAAATGCAAAACTTTATTTCATTCTTCAAGAATATGTTTATCGTTCAACTTTATGTAAATAACGTGAACAAGAAATGAACAAAATGACGACGTTAGAAAGAACGCTGTATGAATTTTACTCAAATATTTTTATCTTTCGCGGTTTGGAGAAATGGCAATTTCGAAGATATAAAAGAATTGAAAGTTCGGACAGTAGCTTTAAAATATATCTACTTTATACGTGTAGAAAATTTTGTTTCGATCAATTCAATTTTATGAGGAAAAAAATATACGCCCAATATAAAAGATATGTTTAAGATTCCTGATGTACCATAGTTATAAATCGTGTACAGGCGACGCTATATTTATAACTTCAAGAATTTTACACAACGAATTTATCAACAGAAGAATTTTATTATACTCAACCACTTGCCCTATTTAGTTTTCAATTTGCGAAAAATGTGAGTTAGTTACTTATTGCTCTACTACTACATCAGATATGAAATATTAAAATGTTACACGCAATCTGTATTTAATAGCCTTCAATCTGATAGCCTGATAATGTAGTTAAGCTTAAAATTACAATTTACTACAAATACAGCGTGTTTTTATTGTATTCAGCCCATAATCTTTACCACGTGTCATACTTGTCATTACAAGGCAACAAGTTAACATACTTAATACTTTATGACCATATTTTCAAGGTTCCAAGATACATATAAAAAAAAAAAAAAAAAAAAAATTGAGATTACTCTTTAAGTGCAAATTGTGAGTTATATTTCCTCTGCCTTGGGAGAGAAATATTTCATTTACTAAAGGTACGATTCATCGAACCGTCTTATCTGGTGTGTAATCTTAAGATATGATTGCAGAGGTGTGACACAATTTGTATATTACATCGTACGAAATACTTGCTATGAACGAAGGCATCTTTTGCTTCTATTAGTAATATTTTACCTTGTTAACCGTTTGCGGACGAAACAAAATAATATTTAACAAATTTTCGTTCAGTTATTAACCCTTTCAGGATGGAATTTGACAAATTCGTGTACAATTATTAACAGCTCGTCTATCAAGCCTTAATTACTCATACCCTGAACAATTCCAAATTACTCGTATGGAGTCTTGTACAAAACCAACATGATATGAAGTTTCCTATCAAATAAGACAACTGTTTTGTTTCAAATTAAAGGTTTGTTGACATAACTGATGCTTCGGCTAGTATTTTTAAACAAAAGGATGTAAATAATATTTCACAAATAATAAGAAGTAGCTTTCATAAGAATAATAAAGAAACAAGAGAAGCTCTGAAATTGCAATCACTCCATGCGAGTAATTAAAGGTTAATGATGTTAATTTGAATTTCTTGCTTTAAAAAGTAACGTATATCCAAAAAAAATCGAAGATGCTTAGGCGACTATTTGCGAAATTCGTTGGCAAATTGAAAATCAAAGAATTTGTTGCTATGCCTAACCCACGGCGTGAAAAATCAGTCTATTTTTTATTGCACGCAATAGTGGCTCCTCGCTCTATAAAATGAGATATAAAGCAAGGCCAATGCAATACGAATTCATAACGGAATATCCTCGAAAGCGATGCAATTCGCAATGTGAGTATTGCCGACGCAATTAACTCGCGCGACAATTTAAACTCTCGTGTCCGTCCATTGTTTCACTCCGACGAATAAAATTGAACTGCTTTTGAAAATCGTGTCTACCTGCGTCATTCTACTTTTTCTGTCTTTCTCAGTGCGTGATTTATTAGTAAATGAAAGGAATTACACCTCGAAAGTGACAAAACTAGGTTAACATTGTGCAGGCTGACGTTCTTTATTAAATATCGTTACTCTGTAAATTGCATGGGCGTGAAAATGGCTACGTTAATAGAAAACGTGTAATTGTAGAATAGTTGTAATTTGTTTTAACTACAGTTGAAATGTAATCATTTACTTCTAATCTAGTTGTTCGTCGTATTTTTTCGTTTAAGAGTATTACATGAGTATTTCAGTGAAGTAAAATAATTTAAAAAAATGCCAACTTTATGTTTCAACTCCTCAATTATTTGCTGCTAACACGATACGAAAATTATAACAAAAAAGCACAGAGTGAGAAGTGTATAGAACGAAAAATTATTAAGCGTTCAAATTAATTCAGCGCTACTATCTCTAAACCCTTGACACGTTTACAAATTCGAAATCGCTACTTTTCTGCATCACAAGTGGCGAATTTGCTTCATAAATATGAAAATGTGGAAAATGTTGAATATTGAAATTGTATTTGATCATTTGCGAATAAATATTACATCTGGTGAAATCCTGATGGCTCAGAATTAATTTGTACGCCTAACGCAAATAGCTAGTTTCAAGTAATTATAAATTTCGTGTCGCATAAAACAAAAGACAAATGATGATAAGACTAATTATTGACTACAGAAAATAATAAACTGAGATCATAGATAAGATGAGATGCAGGTACTTATGTAACATTGTCAACATTGACATGCAACTTATATAATAATAAATTATTTCGAATATAAATACAATACTTGCAACTTTGAAACACCAAATGCGTAGATAGTGGAATATACGACAATTTGTAACAAGGACTATAAATATTCATATCACATACTAACCAACAACCTACAACGTTTCTTTGCGTTCTTCTATGCAATTGATTCTACTTTTCTTACCGACAACTACTATCGTTTAAATACACCTTCCCATGTCAATAAAATGCAGGCTACACTGCCGTTGCATATTCAAGAAATTTTAAGCGTCGCGTTAAAAACGTATGTATGCGTTGAAGCCGAACGCTTTCAAGCGTTCCACGGGCATAATTTTCTACTACCGCCACCATTAATACACTTTTTCAACTTCTTATCTTGCTTTTGGAGGTTCGTAATGCCGGTAGCAACTTGCAATTATGCTGGCGGACCTCGACAATACTGGCGATACAATGAAGATCGCAGTATCATACGAATACCGTTATTACGCACCGCTTTATACGGGTCACAAAACCGGCATAAATTTTTCCCGGTAATGGTGAATGAATTAACAATAGTACAGGAAATGCATGGAATAATTGATACATACTTTTCTCAAACACTCTATAAATTAGTCCACACATCGTTGCGTGTTATTGCGCTTCGTGTACATTGAATTCCGAATTGGGATGCGTAGAATGCAATTTTGATACGGAATCTGGGAAAACCGCCACGAATGTACAGAGGGCGGATCTAGGAGCATTTCTTTGGAGGCGTAAAATGTGTAAATTAATCCGTCGCCAAAATTATGTTTTTTAACACTTCGACCGGTATTACGGGTGTTTGAAGTCCAAGCCTAATTTTTTATTGTTTAAGGCGTTAAAAAATCCAACAATATTCTCAAATACGTACTAAGGTCTCTATTTTGATGTACAAATGTTACTTAAGCAAAATGTTTAAAATCTACGCAAAGAGCCCACGTATAATTCTTTGTTTCGGAGAAAACAAACGTAGAAATTTTCGCCTGGACTTAAAAACGACCCGGCATGTCGGCGAATGGTTAAAATTTGCTTGTAATACTGTAGAACGTCGCTTATCTGACTTTCATTCAATTTGTATATGTATGACGTTAAACTATGTATGTAACAGTGTGTATATGTTGGGGCACGTATCCGATACTATCTGCTCCTGAAGAGACATTGCGTTTATTTGCTGATGCTAATGACGTGGGCGTTTACTGTTGTATAAGAAAAAAAATTGCATTTATACGTAGGGCGATGCATGGGAAAAGTTACTATTCTTAATGAGCTACTCTTAATACAAATGAAGATACTATGGTATATAGATCTAGCTTATAACGTAGGTGTATTCTAAGTATCTAACCCTTTAACGGTGTTTGACGAGTATACACGTCATAAAGAAATTAACACCATTGGACTAATGACTGTGGCCCCCTATTTTTATTTTTCGCTGGGAAAATTACTGTTCTTAATGAGCTACTATTAATACAAATGAAGATGCTATGGGATATATGTCTGACTTATAAAGTAGGTATTTAAGTATCAATAAGTATCTAACCCTTTAACGGTGCTTGACGAGCATACTAGTCATAAAGAAATTAACACCATTGGACTAATGACTGTGGCTTTCTACTTTTATGTTTCGCTTTAGAATTGAACTCAAAACTCGGAATGCTTTCATTTTTTGCTTTAAATTTAGAAAAACCAATACTCTAACATGTGTAAATATGCGGGGATAAAAGAAAAATAATTCAGTATAATATATATTATGAAAGAATTGCATTTTAAGTGCTTCTACAAAAGTGAGGGTAATATGGTCTCCTTAATAAGAATGGTAAAAAGTCATTCTTTGGCAACAGAGGGATCAAAATTATATGAGTATATTAACCAATAAACTGGATGCTATTTTTTAAGAGCAAAAATCAGCGACGAAAATATTCCTATTTGCACCAAGATGATTAAAGTGGCAGAATATCTGCAAAAATATATAATACAAGGAAAATAAATCTTCATTCACATTATTTATAGAAAATCTCCAAAAAGTTTTGAAAATGCACTGCTATAAGTTTATAGAATCTTTATGCAAAATTACATATGAATCATTTTATTTAGTTAACGATAAACACCAAGAATATGGAGTTATAAGTTTTACCGATCTATAAATGGTGTATCAAATTTATCGATTCATGTGATATGTCAATCATCCTGTATTTCTGCGAGACGGTAGAACATACCACGAGTACATTGCGTTACAAATCGAATCACAAGAGAGCTGCGTGGTTCATTGAAAGCCGTGGTTGTGCGGGTCGAGTGTCGCGAACAATTCTCGTTAAAGCGAGCAGTCTTTAAAGGTTTCTCGTACGGGTATATACCGATAGACCACTTTGAACAAATCGCGGTTTTATCAAACATCCCAACGTGCTCACTTTTGCATACACGTATCGACGAAAAGTAGGACATTTTTTCACAATAAATACAGTGGACCCTCGAAATTCGAGTGGTCCAGCTTCTAAATTTGAACAAAAACTCGAAGTTCGAATGGAGACATCAATCGCACCATCGACGTTCGCCTTTTGTTCACTTCTTATTCAATTTCGTAGGTAGTTTTTATGTATCTTTTTAATGATTCTCATTCGTAATGATTCTAAAGAAGGAAAAATCATAAAAGAAAGTTGTATTTTCTAAAATGGATTAATCTAATTTACATTATTTCGAATAAAAGAACTTAATTCGAAATTCAATCAACTCAAAGTTTCAACAATGTCTTGGAATGGATTACGTCCGAATTTCGAGAGTCTACTGCAAGTAATAAATGACTAACTTCCAAATTTTAGTATTTCCTTAATAATTCCTATAAAATAGTATAGTACTGCGAATATTCGAACAGCAATGTATAATCACGTGACTAAAGAAAGGAAAGGAAAAATAAAATGTTAGGTTCGGATTAGGTCACGTGACCAAAGAGAAGAAAGAGAAAGAAAACTAAGAAGTCAAGTTGTATGTGTGTGTGGATAATTTTACCCTGCTTTAACGGTGAAACAGAATTTCTAAACGAATTTTAGTGAAATCACTTGCTTCGGATAATGATACTTAGGCTGCGCGTGAAAAAATAATGCACGTCGCTTATTCTCCGATTACGAGGGAGGCGTGCGCGTGCACACGACGTGGAAGACCTCGTGAATTTACAAATTACCCTTTTCACTCGGCGCACGTCGTGTGTTCACGGTTTATTTCACTCATGAAAGTCGGCACATCGCGGTCTCGCAACCCGTTTCCTTCTCTTTTCTTTTCCCCTCTTTGTTTTCCTTTGTTGAACGTGTCGCCGTTGCTCGCGACACATCATGTAATACCGTTAACATTCGATGTTCGAAAGCTCATGTCGAGGAATTACGCGCGAAGCGACGATATCGACGAAATCCTGTTCCCGGTCAAATTCGAAAACACGTTAACTAGTGCATAAAATATAAGGTTAGTCGACATTTCACCGCTTTGCGCATAATTAACACGAGACGAAGAGTACAAAGGCTTGAGGAGATGAAGGAGGCGAGATTTTAACAACGAAATCTTCTTGCAATTGCTTGGAACAATTTAATACAATCGCGGCGTGTTAAAACAGCGTCTAAAATGGATTAATTAGCAATATTTCTATGGTATGCTCGCGGAGAAACCCTTTGCAAAGACTTATGAATAAAATATGTTAGGGAACAAACACAGACTCCAGCGATATTACATAAAAACAGACTTGAAACACACCCAAATGATCTGGCCAAGTATTTAGTATAACCTTCGTAAATTAGAAGACTGAAAGGGACCAAACTAACCAATCTCTGCAAATGCAATACTGAATAATGAAAGAAGTGGGAATACTACTGAGTGATATCCACACGCTTGCGATAATTCATATTCATAAAATTTGCTGATTGGCTCCTTCGAGCTAATTGTAAATACAGTGTACAAATAAAAATAAGTAAAAATGTTTAATAACTATACAGTAGATTTCCGTATAACGTGAGTTCCTGCGTGTAGTATTTATTGCTTGACAATTGTATGGTTATCAGAAAGTTTCATAATCCCCCTTTCCAAAAGGTCTGTACCGTTTGCACACTTTCTTTCTCCGAAATGAACCCATGCAAGTGATTCCTTTAGGCTTCTTTAGTCAATCTCTGTTCATTAGTAAAGTTCTTCAAACATTACCAATGAAAAGAGTTGCCTTTGCTTCTAATTATGTAGTGTCCACTAATTAGTGGATTTTAAGTGGCTCGAATAGGAACAGCATTTGTTCACATTAAGAATGCTATTTTCTAACTGAAGCTCATAAAAAATAATGCCACTTCCAGTTCATCAACCACACAACAGAAGTGAATACTATTGAAGACGCTATGAATTTTCCGAACAACCTAATAAAATGCGGGAGTCTCTCAAAAGTATAACACACTCATGTCTGAACCGAATCGTACCTTAAACATATCGTGTTGGAACAGATAATATAAATTGATCTTTATACGAAAGTCTACTGTATTCTTCACTTCGCTACGAAAAAGAAGGACGAATCTTTTGGAAGCAATTATGCAGTCAGGTCAAGTAAGACGCGTTCTACTTTCCGATAAATGACAATGCAATCTCTCTACAAATCCTCGAAAATAGACCTTATCAGCTGTTTAAATACCAGGGGTATAAAAGTATCTAATATTGGACGTTCAATTTATCGAAAATTTATCAGCGCTTGAGATAAATACCAGCCTAGATTGGCAATCTGACAGTAGCCGAAATGAAAAATTGATCCCGTCTCTTATCTTCTGAAAATTAAATCATCGTCTCCCCTTCCTACAGTGAGTCACGAAATTATTGAGACATGCAAAGATTTAATAGAAATATGAAAAATAGGGAGCGTGTAAAGTAACTGCCTTTACGTTTTATCTTCAAACGTATAATCCAGGCTTTGAGCTAATAAAATTATTAAACGGAACAACAAAATTATGATTTAAATCATGGAAGAACAAAGAATAAGTAATCTTTTACATCGATTTTGGTCCTGAAATTATTTACACATTTTCTAAAGCTTAACAATTTTGACACAATTAATATTTTCTGAAGTATTCTTTCTATCTAATTATTAATTCAAGTTCCATTGGCGTCGATTCTATTACTTTTCCAAAATGATCTTCAACATTTGAATATCCTTTCATCAACCTATTCTTTAGGTTGACTTTATCAATACCAGAAGTTTAATCCTGTATCTTTGAAGATTGAATATTAACGTATAAATTTAATAATAAATAATTTTATGACTCGCTGTATATCTACCTATAAGTCTTCCTTAATTTAATTTCAAACGTTCAAAATAGAGAAAAAGAATATTGCGCTATTAACCTAACCCTACATATGGGTACACGAGAATCATGCACGCGTGCGCAATTTTGCAAATTCTTAAACTGCACGCTTTGCCGGCATGAAAAATTCAACGAGTCGGGATTAACCGATCGTAAATCATGTATTTATCGTCGGAATGATATAAAACGTTACTTTAATCAAACATGTTAAATCGTTGGATTAGTAATCGTATTTCGCGGATGCTATCTTTGAATAACAATCACGATATTAACGCGTTCTGCGTAATTACGTTTCTAAGTATCTAATTACATTCCCCGTAATAAAATCGTTTATTCTAACTCTGAACAAGGGGGATTAACAGGGACTGTGAGGGTACACGTGTCCTTGCAGGTCGAGTAACGTGTCGTCTTGAACTGGCCAATTCACTCATCGACCTTTCACTCGTCTTATTAATCACCGACGAGGTATGCTGCATTTACCTATTTAGCGTTCTTCGAGAGAAAGAACCGGCTTCGCTTCATGAATAATTTATCCATTAACGAAGGTTATTTGATTCGTGGCGCGTTACAGATCGAACGTTACGATTTTTCAAATAAAAATCGAAAAGGTTGTTATTCTAAATTTGCACGACTGTTTGGAGGCGATGGTATATACGTGTGGCTTAACGGCGGAGGACCTTGGGAATACAGTGTAAAAGACGAGCAGGTGTGCCGCATTCCTTTAAACGGAATACCGATGTAGCCGGTAGAATAAGATTACTCGCTTCGCGACCGGACTGGCAAGAACAAGATGGAATCCGCGCGGTACGGTTCTATAGTGAATCGGAAATGCGTAACGCACACCGCACCAATATAATATATACCATTATAAACGTTGAGCAACAATCTCTGTGCATTAAGAAACGAAACGTATCACGTACATCGACGCAGCACCGTTACGTTACTGCTACAGCACATGGTATCGGACGCGTGACACGAGCTAAAAAGACATTACCCAGTTTTATCCTGGTCGAGACGGAGAGCGCGTTCTTTCGATCGGCGTTTGGCCAGCCTCCTTCACCCGACGTCGTTTCGTTTCAGCCACAACGTAAAAAAAAAAAACTATTTCTCTGTCGGTTTCGTATTGCTGTACACCACATAGGCTATACCGGCGTGGAATTTGTCACGGCGCGTATCGATACGTCACTATGAATCCCGGACACACGGGACGTTTTGCGACTGTCGTAATCTTACACACGTCACACGGAACGCTCACGGATTCGTGTGAGAGGAAAGGAAAGCGGGACGCGGAATGCACACACGGCGATAGATCAGACTGGCTAGAGACGCCAGGTGCTAGCAGCGGAGGATCGGTCAAACTTCTCGACGAGTGCACTTCACGCGATGCATCGCGTTCGCTGTGTTGCACACGCGAACCGCTCCCGTAACTCCGCGCGACTACTTTCCGCGAGCAACGGTTGATTAGCACGAATTTCATTGATACACACCTCTTATGACCTAGTAACGAGAACGCCTCCAGGTGCACATCCCGTATGTCGCACATACGTGTACATCCGACACTGCAGAGCCACTGAGAGCAGCGCCGAGGTTAGGCTACCGAAGTGGGGACACCTGTTCGACATCCGTAGCAGCACTTTCTATGACGCTAGTGCGTGGGCTTCTGCTATCGATAGTGGCTACCGATGCACGCACAATCGAGAGCTCCCGTCGACCCAATCGAGATTTATCGGATACGAAACGATTCTGTCTCTTCATTCACGCTCCACTCGCTCTCATTGATTCCGTGGCGACGATGCGCGCACTCCTTGTGATCGTTTCTTGCATTATTTTAACTCGGATGATAATCGGCTTCTCAATGCAAATGAAATTACAGACTTGTTTCATTGAAACATCTTCCACAGACGAGGTACGGGATAAACCTATCATTTTATGGGACTTCGTGTCACATGCTCTGAAATACCGACCTCAAAAAACATCCGAGTGTTTCATACGTTCACTGAATTATAATGCGGCAAGAGTAAGAAATATCTGTAGAAAAGCCGCTAAAGACGATAAAGTCAACAGACTCAAGTAGAGCGTTCTCTTTCGCGGGTCACAAGGAAATCTGTTTGACCATTATGCGCAGTGTCCCATTTACCACCTGTGCATTCACTGTACCTCCACCACAGACGAGGTACAGAATAGACCACTCATCTTATGGGACTTCGTGTCACATACTCTGAAATACCGACCTCGAAAAAAATCCGAGTGTTTCATACGCCCTCTGTAGTACTCATAGTTATTATAATTCTTGCATTCACCTTAGCGTATAAAAAATAGGGAAACTTTCTCTTTAAAATCTTTTTTGTTTCATTTAAATTCTACTTTTTATTGGAAAAATATGATTATCGAAAGAGAAGCGCACGTTTTACTCGTTCCTGACCAACCCCAAAACATCTATTAAAACGTTTCAAACTTTAACTCGCCGCCATTTTGAAGCTGCATGAACGTTTTCAAAATCCCCGCACCACCATTATCGGTGAACCTTCCCCTTTAAACCATTTTTTGGTTCACATCAATTCGACTTTAGGTTGCCCAGATATCGTCGTCTGAAGAGAAGAGCAGTTTTAAAGAAGGGCGCTATTTTGCGCTCTTAGAAATTTGTTGTAACGATGAATACAATACGTTATACATTTCGCGTAAATAAGAGACACATTTGCTGTAGCACGGTGTTAGTTTTCGATATAGAGATACATTATACTGGTCAAATGATTAACTTATGCTTTGCACATTTACGTGGCATTACGCGTACAGGCATCGAAATGTAATTTTTTAATGATTAACGATTAGAAAGATGATTAGATCTCGAGAGCTAATCGCGAGGGTGCAACGATGTAGGTTTTGCAACGTTATTTTTCTATAAAAAACGCTTGACGAACAACGCGCAATATAAACGCGAGGCCGCCACGAAGGGCGCTAATAGAAATATGAAAAAAGAGCAGACCCAAAGAGTGCTAAACGAAACGGCATTGCTCTCCATGGTCCGCACTCGAAAGTTTATATAAGGAATGTAAAACAAGGAGAGAATCGCCGATAAAATCCGAACCGGAAGTGCTACTGCGATGAAACAGCGTGCGTCTTGTAGGGGGAATCGCGTCCTTTACTTTGACTACTCGCCGATCAGAATCGGACATACACAAGCCGAGATATGACTACTTTTCCACAACGTGTACGCACGCTGTCGCTAAACGCTAGGAAATGCTCTCCATGGTCCGCGCTCGAAAGTTTATATAAAGAATGTAGTATAAGGAAAGAAACGATGATGAAATCCTAATGGAATCCTAAATCCTATGTATATAAGAAATCATTTTTTATTCAGCCTGATTTTCTCACCAGTAGAGCCGTTAGCAATGACGCCGCCTATACCCACAGTAACAATCTTGTTGCCCTCGAAGAGGCCGACTTCAGTTTTGGGACTCGGTTTTTCTGTTCACGTGCGTATACGCACACTGCAATTTTCGCAGCAGTAGCCGTCGCCGTCGACTCGCCGATGACGGTGACAAAAGTATCGTTCTCTCGTGTTTAGGCGGTGGTTATCTGATCTTTATAATATCTCGTCTTCGTCGTTTAACTTTACAGAGAACGACATAAAGGCGCGTGAAAATAAGTAAGGAGTAACGCGTAGGAATCAATGATAGAAGTGCAATACATATGAAGATATGCTTGTCTGCACGTTACTTTAAATCTAGCTATTATATATCGCGGCGCGTATATCGGAGACAGTTATTTATCGTATTGTTTATTCAGAAATTCTATCGTTTTAGAAACGCTGCTGTTTTCGTTTAGCAAGGGGGCCTGGTAGCACCCTAATGATTTCGTATAAGAATATATGAGGATAGTCTATTCTATGTTTTGTCAGTGTCACTACATTACATCTCAATACATGAACACTATGTTACAAATAACAGCACGACATATTTTCAATAAATACAAATGTACGACAATATACAAGATGTTTAGCACGCTCTTTACTAACGCAGTCGCAAGACTGTAACGTGGCGGTACCACACTCGTAAGTCATAGCGACTAAAACGGAAAGAAACGTATAAAAGAGCAGTGACATAAAAATCACGTTGCTTCTACAAACACTTAGGAATGTTTCGGGAACGCGTAGGCGTATTCGCCTACAGATATAGCTGCTGTGTATTGCCACGTCGTAAGATGCACGTACAATAAACATCTCTTTCCGCAAAATATGTTAAAAACATGTAGAAATATTACGCGTGATATTTTACACGTACGACAAACTGAGTCACACGAGCACGAAACTAACAAAGCTTCAACGTAGATCAAATTCGTAACAGTCTAAATCATACGATACACAGTTCTCTAATCGATATTAATACAATATTAAAGTAGAAATGCACAGCCTGCAAAATATTAACACAGTCAACGATACGTGTAACATGCATTTGGAAATCGAAGTCGATCACTCTTGGAAACTGGTAGCTGTAAGATGTAATCTAAGATCGAAGCATGTAAACGAAAGTCTAAGGTAAAATATAAACTAAAATATAAAGGTTACACGTTAATGCGTAGTTCTTAGCTTGGTATCGTTTTCGAAAGACGTTTCATTCTTTGGAAAACTATACCAATTACCAGGTCTCACCACGAGGAGGTGACTACGCGCCGAGACCCACCGAAAGCCATTCTACGCCCTTAAAGTTTCTCGAAGAAACTTTAAGAGAACATAGAATGGATTTCGGTTCACAAAACTGTACAACGATGCTTAACCCTACTGTTGTATTCTGTTTCTAAGAAACGCTTTTCTAACTTGGAGCCGACGTACGAATGATAAGAGACTCTACTGACACTTTGTTACAAACTTAGTGTCTTGCAAAGAGGAATATAACGCGCGAAACTAAGCTCTACTTTACTGTGCGCAACGCTAAGCAAATAGATAAAATCGCGAGCAAAGCAAACACGCACTCCCATGCGCAACAAAACCCTATACTCGCGCGCTCTATCATACGACTCGCACTCACCCGAATCGAAAGCAAAATTCGAACGCGACTTACACGAGTCTACGAAATCGCTTTCGAGACCGAGATGAAGTTGCGCTGCTCCGCGGAGGAAATAGCGGCCTAATAGTCGGATCGCAAGAAACTAAACGTTGAGGGCAGTAGCGGACCACTGATGCCGTCTGAACGGAAGACGTATCCCCTGCGACAAACAGAAGGCCATACTGCGTACCCGCGGTAAAGATGCTTACGATCCAGCCTACAGGGCCTTGGTCCCCTATCGGGCACTTTCGATAGGGGCTGCAAATCCTCGCATTGCAAACGTCGCTCCAACTCGACTCGAAAGCGATCTCAAAGACTCGAGGCGCGAACGAACGTTGATCGCGATTCGGAATGAGATTGAAATCGTATGACAGAACGACTTACCAAGCATAGAGTTCGATCGTGCATGACTACCCTCGAACAGCGCGCCTGTTTGAGAGCGAGTGCGTGGAGAATGGATATCGTGTACTGTAAAGAAAAGTTAAGGCTTTTTGGCTCCAAGTTAGGTAGCCGTCGTAGAACAAAATATACGCACAGTAATCGAGGTACACGTTACTTTGACTAAATGTAAGTATCGATACGCTTTTCCAACTTACAGCCATATTACGAACAGCAAATATAAAAATCGCGAGCAAAGTAAAAACAATTCACTATCTCTTGAAAGAACCAACGAGCTTCGCGACGCTCTCCCATGCGCAACAAAACTCTACACTCGCGCGCTCTATCACGCGATTCGCACTCACGTCGAATCGTAAGCGAAATTCGAACGCGACTTATACGAGTCAAAGAAAACGCTTTCGAGATCGAGGTGAAGTTGCGATGCTTTGCGGAGGATCTAGCACAGGCTAATAGTCGGATCGCAAGTGCCCCAAACCCTAATGGCAGGAATAAAGTACAGAGCCAGCATTACCTAGAAACTACTGCAGCTGCAACATAGGGTTACCAAACCCTTACGTTCCAGCCTACAGGCCCTGACCCCCTATCGAGTACCTGCGACAGGGGTTGCATAATCCTCGCATCGCAAACGCCACCGCACCTCGACTCGAAAGAGATTTCAACGACTTCGAGGCGCGAACGAACGTCGATTACGATTCGGAATGAGATTGAGATCGTATGACAGAACGACTTACCAAGCATACAGTTCGATTGTGCATGACTACCCTCGAACAGCGCACTTGTTTGAGAGCGAGTGCGTGCGAGGATCTCGAAGGGATCGAGCGATTGCAAATTGATAAACGCCAGCAAGAATGGGATGATGGATATTATGTACTGTAAAAGGGAAGTTGAGGCTTTTTGGCTGCAAGTTGGACAGCGATCGCTGTACAAAATTTACATTGACTAAATATAAGTAGCTTACATGTACTTAAAATTAGACGCACGCCTCCCACGATGAATCTTCTTTCGATGACTTCCCGTTGAAGATTATTCTTAAAGTATTTCTTAAAGCTACTGAATATTTGCGC
The DNA here is from genome assembly GCA_028830335.1 of Eucera pruinosa. Classification (NCBI taxonomy): domain Eukaryota; kingdom Metazoa; phylum Arthropoda; class Insecta; order Hymenoptera; family Apidae; genus Eucera; species Eucera pruinosa. The sequence goes on from JAMYCR010000007.1 coordinate 12,973,182, forward strand.
GAAAAATAATTTGTTTCTCGAAGAAACTTTAAGAGAACATGGAATGAATTTCGGTTCGCAAAACTGTACAACGATGCTTGACCCTACCGATGTATTCTGTTTCTAAGATACGCTGTTCCAACTTAGAACCATATTACGAAAAGCAAGAGACTCTACTGACACTTTGTTAAAACGTTCGTGTCTCGCAAAGAGGAATTTAATACGGCAAACTAAACTCTACTTTACTCTGTACGCAACGCTAATTCTTTGAACATTCGCCCGGAAGTGGGCGCTGAAAAGCAAATATAAAAATCGCGAGCAAAGCAAACACAATTTACTATCTCTCGAAAGAACCAACGAGTCACGAAACGCACTTGCATGCGCAACAAAACTCTATACTCGAGCGCTCTGTCATGCGACTCGCACTCACCCGAATCGAAAGCGAAATTCGAACGCGACTTACACGAGTCAAAGAAATCGCTTTCGAGACCGAGGTGAAGTTGCGTTGCTTTGCAGAGGATCCAGCACAGCCTAATAGTCGGATCGCAAGAATCTCTCTACATCGAGGGCAGTACATAATGACCACTGATGACGTCTAACAGAAAGTTAACATTACGTTAACCCCAGCACCAAACAGAAGGCCGCACTGCGTACCCGAGACAAAGATGCGTACGATCCAGCCTACAGGGCCTTGCATCCCTATCGAATTGCTTCGATAGGGGCTGCAGATCCTCGCATCGCAAACACCACTGCACCTCGACTCGAAAGCGATTTCAACGATTCGAGGCGCGAACGAACGTCGATTGCGATTAGGAATGAGATTGAGATCGTATGACAGAACGACTTACCAAGCATACAGTTCGATTGTCCATGACTACCCTCGAACAGCGCACTTGTTTGAGAGCGAGTGCGTGCGAGGATCTCGAAGGGATCGAGCGATTGCAAATTGATTAACGCGAGCAAGAATGGGATGAAAGATATTATGTACTTTGAAAGAGAAGTTAAGAGAAGTTAAGGCTTTTTGGCTCTAAGTTGTCGAGCGATCCTAGAACAAAATGCATGCACAGTAATCGAGGTACAAAATACTCTGACTAAATGTACGTAGCTTATTCTAACTTAGAATTAGACGCACGCATCCCGCGATGAATCTTCTTTCGCTGATTTCTTGTTAAAATTCTTCTTAAAATTCTTGAATCTTCGTGACGAAGTTAATCTGTTAAAGTGAAATTAGTAGTCCACGCAATAAATTAATAAAAGACAAAAGTAATTAATAGAATAGAATGTAGGTACAAGGAACGAGAAATAAAGTAAAATGTTAGCAGAATAAAATGTAAGCAGAGTAACATTTAAACACAATGAAATATATAAATTATTAGAAGACAAACGTAATTAATAGAACAGAATGTTGATACAACGAAACAGAAACAAAGTAAAATGATAGCAGAATAAAATATGAGAAGAATAACATAAATAAAATGAAAAATAAATAGAATAACGTAATAAAAGTTAGTGGGTAGCACCTGCAATACAATCATACGTGCACAGATATATGTGTATCAAACGTAATGGGTTAAATTTAATCTTGAGTCTAAGAGAAATTAGTAGTAGGTGGGTGGTGGGTGGTGGGTGGTGGGTGGTGGGTGGTGGGCGGTGGGTTAGCCCCAGTGGTCATCTCTGGTCATCATCTAGCTAAAAAGTGAATCTGTGATATACAGATTCGATCCGATCCCTTCGGGAGCACCTGCAACAATAAGAGTGCCCGTCGCCTTTCCGCTGCTTATATAGGCGAGGAGATGTCACGTGACTCCCCTTCTTCGGATCACACGTGAGAAGAGACCTTTCTCAATTTTTCACTAGTTTTCTAGTACAAAATGATAAGATTTATTAATTTTTATATCTTTATTATACGTTTGCGCTCTGAGGAATTTATTGTAACAATAAATACAATACGTTAAACATTTCGTTACGTAACAGCGTAATATTAAAATAATTTAAAGAGTATACGAGATACACCATGAGATTGATTTGTTAATGCTTTTTAATTGGCCGATATTGTAAATGGTCGAACGTATATATAAAATTGTATATCCAACCATATTTAAATTGTTACGGATATTATAGTTTTAATTCTTATCACTTGCAGCGCTGCACATTTATTTCATGCTTAACCGTTAACGTTGGACGTGACACGAAAATGGTAATGGGGCTCATGAGCCCCAAAACCGTGTGTCAAACAAAAGCATTGGATGAGTGGTCTATCCTGTTCTTAGTCAATGCCTCCACAGACGAGGTACAGAATAGACCTATCATCTTATGGGACTTCGTATCACATGTACATGCCATGTGTAACAGCGTAATATAAAAATAATTTAGAGAGTTCACACCTCGTCTGTGGCTCGCGTGCCTGCCCTGTTACCATTCTTGCGGCACTCTCGACATTACCGATTTAACACAGACGACGATTTTAACATTAGTAGCGGTTAGAATTGAAACTAAATTTAGCCATGAAATCGCAAGAGAAATATAGGATAGGTTATTCTAAACGAACTATAGTATTATTTGGATATCCATGTTGTACTCGTTGAGAGATATAGTTGTAACATAGGTGTAACAAAATTTCTTGGCTTTTAGTGGGCCGATTTCGATGCTCCTTGGCTTAAATTAAAAGAGAAGGTCTCAGGAATGTTATCCTTTTACCAATTTTCTGTTAAACATTGCGGTTAATTTGTTATAAACAAATATTTCACATTTTGTGCAGTTACTAAAAAATTATACTTGAGAAAGCTTTAAACGTATAACAAGAGCATTTCTTGGACTTTTGCCTTCAATTTGAGCCGCGGATAATCCAAATCAGACGTCTAGAAGCCGAGAAATTAGCATTTTAAATAAACTGCAAAAGTTTTGTTCCATGAAAGTCCTAACAATGAATCATTTTTGTTAAAGAAGAAAATTAATTTCGTCGCTTTTAGGCGTCGGATTTGGATCACCCGCGACTCAAATTAAAGGAGAAGGTCCAAGGAATATGCTTGATATACTTTTAAATCAATTCCATGTACAGTTTTTAAATTATTAATCAAAAAAGGAAACATTTGTTTATAACAAGCAAACCGCATCGTTTAGCTACATAATGCCTACCGGACATTATAGGTTGATTGGTATAGGGCATTTAGAAGCGGAGATATAAGCATTTAAATATCGTATTCTTTATATTCTTATATCTCTGCTTCTAACTTTTGCCGAAATTGTTGCATACTTTCTAGAATTTAATATCCTTCTTCTTGTTATAAAAGATTTGTTAATTTCTGGTTTAATGTTTGTATTATACAAATTAAGAAATTGTGTACCATGCTGCGAAAATTATTACATTTGTCGTGTATTCTTATTTTCTTTGTTATGTATAATTTCTATACAATAATATCTACGGAAAAGGTAATATTTTTTTAAAATTGAATATGTTTTTCTTCCTCATAAAACGGTGCTTAATTCTCGGTTGAATTTCCATTTAATGTAAATTGATAAATTGTGTATTATATTATTTAAATTATTGCGAGTGTGAATTAGTTAATAAAATTTTATTCGATTGAAATCAAACTTTGGTTTACAGCACGAGGTGAATAAAAAAAAGGAACATTTACAGTCTAATCGTAAGGGTTAGAAATATGTAAAATGCGAGGAGCAAGCGAGTAAAAGTAATAGACACGTACAATCGGATATACATTTTATTGGTCCAGCTGTTTAACTACATAGAACTATTTATAAAATTTTTACAAAATGCTCAACGCTTCGTAATGGGAGACCTCGCATGTTTCTCTCAATCTTTTTCTTTCTCTCATCTCTCTTCCATCGTTTAAAAAGTAAAGACGTTACAATTTTCGTAAATGTTAGTTTACAAGAAGCTTTCACAAGAATCAAGTTGTATATATTTTACTTGTACGTGTGTGTGTGTGTGTGTGTGTATGCGTGTACGTGTATATGTAAATGTGTAGAGTATCAGAGAATTCCTCGATATACATCTATAAGTTGTGGGGATAGTCGATGTCGAAAGTGACTTCTCGCCATGGAGACTATCGTGATTGTGCAAATACTTCTGGTAAAGCTCAGCTTCCGCCACGAAACTTTCTCGCGAGAATTTGCAGTTCCCTTCCCTTAAGGAAACTTTCCTTTAACGCCCTTTAACAACGCTTCCTCGCGATTCGAACTTCAATCGTTCGATCTCTACCCGATTTTCGTAGCATCACGCGCAGAACTTTTAAGCGTACATTTAGTAGTTACGAACGAACGGAACACGAATAGAAATCGAAAAAACCTGGTCTACGGTTCTTACAACGTTTCTAGATTGGTACGAGGTACAAAACTCGATTTTTAAAACTCGATGTCTCTTTTTTCACGCTTTAACTTGTTAACTGAGTAATTTAACCCTTTCACTGTTTATTGGAATAAACTTAGATGGTTCTAACGATGGGTACGGTAGAAATCCGATTATCGCGGATTTTTATGCATTTATTAAAGACTGAAATTTTCGGAAATGTACATTCTGCACATATGTAAAACATCTACAGTAAAACGCGCACTATAATATTTAGAAGGTGATGCAAATTGCTATTGTAGTTCCATTCTTTTAATTATGCTTCTAAAAATTGAAATTTGCATCAAAATCCGCAGTCTACTGATTATATTTCACAAGAATAAGGAAATCGTGCAGTAGTCAATCTTCTTCTTGCTGTCGACATCCACTGCCGATAATGTTTATGCAATTAAAATACATATGTAAATACATACATTACCGGCCAAAAGTTTGATATTACTTTCTAGATTATATCAATATTGAACCTTCTGCTGATTTTCTTATTAATTCAAAATTGATGTTCTAGACATCAGTAGTAATCTCCTTTATCTTCATAAATTGTTGACTGAAAAGTTTTCTAAGGTAACGCATTTTAAATTCTTTTTTCCTTTTCAAATTCGTACTGCTTTTAAACTTTTGGCCGGTAACATATATTACAATTATACATATTCTATATCCATGCATTCGATTTTATATATTTTGTTTTTGTTAGTAAATTGCATTACTATATCATTCATAATTATTTTTTAAATTATATAGATAATCGCAATTCTACTGTAGTACTGTATCAAACTTCGAAAAAGAAGTTTATAGATTTTACGTTTTCTTATTGCAAATAAGGAAAACATAAGCATCCTTGAAACTCATTTTTAAGGTCTAAACGGACCTCGTTGCCTATGTATCATCACTGAATTAATAACTTATACTTTTAGGAGTGCCCGTACCACGTACGGGCTTAACGGTGAAAAGGTTGACAATCAGAATTTTTGTTTCGATGCATTAGGTGAGTGCAGTAGTTCATATAGACTTTGCTACAAATGAGTAAACAATATTACTTCGTTAATAATGGTTCATTCAATCAGTTAGATCATTTTTGCAGTCTTTGTATTGTAATCGTTTTTATTGAGATTCCAAAATTATGCAATATTGTATTACATATGCAATTCTATCAAAACTTTTGCATTCACCCGAACGAAAGATTAAACATCGATAAAGGCGGATTAATCCGTAATTAGACTGCAGATTTTTATGCAAATTCATATTTTCATAAATAAGTTCAAAGATGCATGATCTAAATTGTTCCTGTATTGTAAATTTCTACTGTACTTTGCATGTTTTGTGTAATTCTTCAGATTAGTTGTATTTTTCAATTTTTTGCACCTTTAAATTTTCAATAAATGCATAATAATCTGCGATCTATTCACAATGGTTCTCTTAATAAATTTTTAACATAAAAGAAATTGGAATGCACATTGGCAAGTTTCAACAGTATTCTTACATAAATTAAATGTTCCTCAGTTAGCAGGTTAAATTATACATTCCAAATTGTTCTTCAATTGTGGAATTTACGGTTTTATGATGCCGTGGGAGGATTTAATTCGGAGAATTAGTAAAGATTAGAAAAAGACTGGTCTCTATAACGTGTGTCTATGAGTAGAAAGTTACGAATGTATTAAAAAACACTCGAGATATTCGTTTGGTTGATTATCTAGGATAGAAGGGAGGAACTATCGGTACGTACTTCTTAAAAACTGTCGTCGAATGTTGTTTCCTCGTGATTACGTTTCCTAACATTTTTGTCGTTCAATGAAATTGTATTCGAAGATGCAAATTTCAAACGTTACATTTCAATAGTCACGATTTAACACTGCAAATGTACATTTAACTATTCAATTAACTTCGAATTTGTCTAAATTCTCGAAAAGACTATAAAATTAAATAAACCTGTATCGTACGCGGAGATAATTAAATACAATATTATTTAACCCTTTCGGTGCTTTTTCGTTCCACGAATTGACCATTGCGAGTGCTGCGCTCATGTTTACGCGAAAGTGCAATATTTTTTTGCTTACCTTACCACCTTACTCTCTAATCCATTTTATTGATTATTGCTCATGATCTCGGTTTTAAAGTATTCTGCGCGTAATATTGCTTACGCTAGTATAACACATCTAACCCCTTGTACTAGAATAACGAGTCACACTCGTTCAATGAAATATATTCCGGCGAAGAATCGTCCAAAATGGACACTATCGACGGTGAATTTAATTAGAATTGTTATTTCAGCTTTGTACTGTAATATTGAGGGTTATTAACACTAGGTTTACGGAACGCGTCACGTTGACGCATTTCACATTTCATACCTAAAATTATAGAGACCATAAATATTACTTTTCAGTACTTTATGTCAACTTTAATTAATACAATGATATGAATATGTATTCTAATTGATTATCTTCATCCTCAACCTTTTAATTTCGAATATTTATATGCAGTATACGTATATTTCCGGAAGCCTGTCAAATTACGCACGTAACGTCTGTAAACCTAGTGTTAAATAAGAATTGCCCACAATATTCAAATAACAAGTGACTAGCTAACGCTAGCATTCGTAGGTAATAAAATCATCGTAGTCCAAGGGGTTAATAAACCCTGAGAAGCGAACAAAGGCAAAGGCGAGTTTTATTTTGTATAATAAAATTATTACAAGAAGCGAGAGTGAATGCGTCATTACTCATAATAGTTGGGCATTATAGACAATGATTTTAGTTATTCGGTCCATTTTATATATATATATAAAGATATCTGCAAACGTACTGACGTGACATTAGAAAAATATTCAAGGTTGAGACGTGCAAGGCTTAAACAGCAGAGTATTCCACGCATACGTGACCAATATTCGTCAAAATAATTCGTATGCTACGCCGAAAGGGTTAAACGAAAAATTGCGCAGGTTTCGAAATTCGCATCTTCAGATATTCGCCGTGGTCGATCGAAATACAGAATAAACGGTCGAAAAACACGTGGCAAGGTGTGTCCGATAAAGATTAACTTTTTGATTAATCCTACGACGTGTTTTGTTGGTTCGTGTTAATTAATTTGCTTTTGAACATTCGGATAATTACACTTAAAACGCTTGATCGTTCACGTTGAGAGAAGATACAAGATGAAGAATTATTATGCGAATAGTGTTCTATAAAAATTGGCAGTATACAAACAATTCACCACAGAGAGAATAACGAAGAGTGAACATCTCAGGGGTGGGGGATCGTCCGAACGAATGATACATCGATCCTTTGTACGCAAAATTTCGTAGTTGTATCGTGTCTAACTAGGCGAAACTCCGTACATTAAAAACTATACAATACGTTTTTAAACTTGTTGATTTTTCTATATCATTCATACTTACGAATTATTCGATTAAGTTTCTTTAATAAAGATACCACGTTGGTTATTACTAGGTAGGTACCTATTATTTCAAAAAGCAGCTTTGCAACAGTTCGCATAAATTCCATATTCCTTTTGTGCTTCAATTAATCGCAATGCATTTACTTTCTCTATCTTTTAACACAATATTTTTGTGGAACACTGAAACATCGAAGTTTTAATGTGTGTGTGTGTGTGTTTTTTTTTTTTTTTTTCTTGATACTGAACTGAATTACTTCGATGATTGGGAAACTATACATTCCAATTTCTTCGATTCTCTAAACGCACGAACAATTTTGCATTTCACTTTCGAGAATTACGGTAAGCTTGAAACGGAAGTCTTAGGCGGCGGAATTTTATTCAGCAGTGATCTACTTATAGATTTTCAATTTTAGACTTCGAAAATTGCGATAAATCCGAAACGGAAGTTCCAAGCGAATCTTATTTACTTCAAAATGATCTACCTTTGATTTTCTAGATCATTACACCTTGTTAGCGGCATGGATTTTTACCGAGAACATCCAACTAACGAGGCAAAACTTTCGAAAAGTTTTCGAATAGCAATTTAAGCGTACGAAGCGACGATAAAAAGCGCAAGCGACAAGATAGCGTCCCTTCGCGGATCATTTTCGTATACAAATTAACAAACGTTCTTCGACTATTCTTCAAACTTCTACATTTCGTGGCATCTTTTCGTTCGATTTTCCTAAACGCCGTGAGGCTGAAAGATTTAAAATGCCCCGAAAAAAGCGCATACCAAAACCTGTCGCCTAGAAAAGATAGTTTTGATTGTTCGCGATAAAGAAACGATGTCGCGTAAACCTAGAACACTTAATATTCAGGTACTAATCACTTTACCATGTTCGGTGACTCGATTCCTCTATCAAAGTCTTCGAGATGAGTTCTTATTAAAAGCTAGTAGGAATAGAATGTTCGAATCTTCGGCTGGTGTCGTGATACAAGATGATTGCTACAGCAGTTATAGAATTGCAAAAAAAAAAAACAAATGCTACATGGGAAATTATTCAACGAAATGATAATTATATACATGTTACCTTTAATCGTTCTTCGGATATCGCTACGAACTTGCCGAACAACCTAATACAATAATTCGACTATTGTTTAATACTTCCATTATCTTTTTGATTATATTTTTGTCACGATTCGGCATTTTTTTTGGTAGTGGTTCAGTAAAGTGACCGAATGACTCATATTTATTAACCAACTTAGTATTTTTCCAAAGTTTCATTAGATTTATAATTACTCAAAACAGAACTTACAACATTAAATACTTTACATTATAAATTAACTAATTAATTTTATTAATCTGAATACAAATTAGATAAGATTAGATAAAATTAGATAAAATTAGATAAAATTAGATGCTTCTTCACAAAATTATCACAGTGTGATTTGTTAACTATTATTACAACCATTAGTATGTCTTTCGCTCACTCTCATGTCTTTGTCTTTGGCACGATAAAACTCGTATCATAATTCGAAAAGGTCGATAATAAATGAAATATTTTATTCCTCTACGTTAAAATATAAAAGACACCAGGCAAAGATTAATATTGACTTCGTCCTCGATCTTTAGATAAAAGTTCTCTTTTAATTGCAATTTCTACCAGAATTTGAATGAAAATGTGAGTTTACGGGTAGAATACTTGTTTGCGAGCTGTACAATTTTTCTTCAAGCTTTTTTCCAAGTCCATCGATTTGTCCCTTCTTTTGTCGTAGAAATTTGAAAGGAACGATTGACTCTCTAACAGAGACAACTATTGAGCTTTCAGGTTTGGACGAATTACAGAAGATTCGTCGAGAAGATGAGAACGCTATGACAGTATACTTGCTCACGAGTTTGGTCGTGATTATTTTTGATTTTTCGTTAAATTGTTAATACTGTATGCATGTACATTTAATTGTTCCTAAATTGTACTTACTTTCCAGGTTTCTACGTAGTGTATAATAAAACCATAAGCAAAGTCTCTATTCGTGTGACGATCATGGAGGCCAGCTCCATTTTCTATACATTTGTAAATCTTTCTCCCTAGAAATTTTTCCATGCTATCGATTGTTCTCTTTTTCTTTATCTTGTTACGTTTGCTCTTTTGCGTCTCTAAGTATAGTTTCGTGAACACACACTGGAGGGAAGTATCCATTCATTATAAAAAATTTGTCTAACATTCGGGTATTCTAAACATTTTAAACGTGAAAACAAAACGAAGGAAAATTTCTATTGACAAAATTTTCAGAAATTAATAATTGCTAAAAAATGAGAATACGATGTATAAAAAGTTGAAAAAATAGGATAATATTAGAAAGGTTAATGAAATTAATGTGTAAGACAATGTAAATTTCAATGAAATTCAAGGAATATGGAAATATTAGGAAGGTTAATAAAATTAACGTGCAAGACAATAATGTGAATCTAAATGAAATGCGTAGGTGGTTAGGAATTTAATGTACATTTAATTTGGACAGAAACTTGAGGTGAATGTAAATGTAGATGGATAGAAACTTCCCTCGCAGTAACATTGTAACTAAGAAACCATTAACACGAATAAGTATTTCCCTAACTTACTTTGATACTTCATTTATACATCAGATAGACTATATAAATTCCATTTACATATGTCTTAATACCATTTCGCTCTCCGCCATCAACAGGTGAGGAGCATAAAACCTCTTCATGGTGCGTTAACAGTTTACGATTCGTTTCCCCAGAACACTCATAATCGCTCTTTTCATTCTACGTTTGATTTTACTCATTCTCAGTCATTCCGATTAACATTCACACGCTTCTATCGTGTATATCACTCATGTTTTAATTAACAACTTTACCTTTTCCGGGTAATAGGGTAACGGGGTGTAAAAGCTTCTTTAACCCTTTCACAGTGTAATAAATTGACAAGGAATAGGAGAAAGGCAATACAAAGGAATGTTTATTTTCTGTATTGCAACGGTTCCTGTACTTTGATTACTCGATACAAAAAAATATGTAATTTCACCTGTTCATGCGTAATGCATCTCAATAATTATACTATAATATAATTCAAGATTTGTAATTTATAATATGCCCATGTTCCTCTCGTAATAAACTGCGAAAGGGTTAATTTTTTAATTGGCGGAGCTCGAAGTGCTTTCTTTCGAATTTAATTCAACATATTTTTGAGAATAAAAACGGCCGATTGAAATAGCTTCGGCTATTAAATGATAGATTAAAAAATAATATACAGTATATGATTAATCGATTTATTATAGTAATAGAATGAGTACGTTAAGTTACTCGCTGATTAAACAGCTATTTTAATTACTTCATTTTTTGGGCAGCAGTACGTTATTTACTTATGCCATCGACTCTTAATTAGTTCAGAGTATACCTCTTATCATTTGCCTTTCAACATTTAATAAACTTATCGATTCAACAACAATAAACTTTATAACAATTAAAATCTTCTAATTATTTTTCATCCTAAAAAGAAGTCAAATAAAAGTCGACTTTATACCTCCTTTCTTCCAACATTTAATAAACTCATCGATTCAACAGCGATAAACTCTATAATAGTAATTAAAATTTTCTAATCATTTTCCATCCTAAAAAGAAGTTAAATAAGAGTCTATTTTTCAGCCTCTTTCTTTCAACGTTTAATAAATTCATCGAATCATTAACGATAAACATTGTAATAATTAGAATCTTCCAAAAATTTATCACATTTAAAAGAAACCAAATAAAAATCGATTCCTTTTATATATACAATTTATAAATCAAAGTCTTGGATATCTTAGCAATTTTATTCAAACACGATAAAAACCAAGTCTAGTACTTCTAAAAGGATCTATAGTTACTTATTATTCAACACGATCTATTTATTATACAACAGTCTAATAAAATACTCCGCTTATTTATTCGCTGCCCTGATAAAATTTGCCCTTCATAAATAAAAACAGAAATTACTTTAAAAACCCTTCGAGCTCCTCATTCTCCGCTCGCGTTCGCCAGAAGCGGCCCACTTCCGGTTCCCAGCATCCATTTGCAAAGTAATTATCACAGAATCGTTTCTTTAACCTTTTCGGTACTAATTAATAAGGGAAAAAGTTGGACCTTTGGACCGAGCCATTTTTCTCACTTATTACAGAAATAATAACGTAACTTATATTTACATTCATTTAATACGGACGTGAAAGAAGGGACTACACATTATCTGTGTATCATGTACATATATATATTGGTAAAATGAAAATGCTGCTCAAAATAATGTGAACCACATTAATTAAAATGAGTTAATTAAACATTTCTCTGACGGATATATTCGTCGACGGTACCGAAAAGGTTACTAAATAAACTAAAAATACCGAAGCAAACCTGATGAAATCCTTCGAAAAAAGTTTGAGCCTCTCGTTTGTATCATCTGCCGGAAGTGGTCCACTTCCGGTCATCGGTACGATAACTATTACGAAATCGATGTAAACTGGAAAATTTCGCTTCCGTGGAGCAGCAGATGGGGACGTGGTTTGATCATGGGTAATCTTGTACGCGGGCCATCGTGCTGTTGACACGCATCGTTGGCCTGGCATCTGCCAATCGGCCCGGTTGGTGATCAAGCTGAATAGAATTTCTGATGACGACGAGATTTCGATGTCAGCCGCGGCACACATCGAGTGTCCCGCGAACGCCGTCGCGATAATAGCCCTCGTATTGTTCACGGATATTGCGCGCACAAAAGATCGTTTCGATTAACCGAACCGAGGCCGGATTACGCACCCCTCCGCCCTCTCCCATCATCCGTTTTCCGGCCGCGCGCGCGACAACCAGCAATAATTGTCGGATTTTAAAGAGCAACCACGAGGGCTCGTGTTTCCATGCGGTTTCACGGACGTTTACGAATATTCGAGATCCATTTGGCACGTTTGTTTCCAAATACGGGATCCCAACGGTTGATTGGGGACCATTGGAAGGGGAAACGGTGCGAGTGGTTTAGACAAGCGACGCTTTTGGCATTTCCAACCGTCTGTGTTTTCGGTGACCAAAGTTAAACGAAAAATACGACATACGTGTACCAGTGATTAAAATTAACTAAATGGATTAGAGCGAAAAAGGAGGAGGATGGAAAAATGAAATAAAAGTAAACGAGCGAAGCTGATAATTATTATCAGGTACAGCGAGCGATTAAAGATAAGTAGAAAGTGTGAAATATGATATTGCTGATTAGAATGAATGAAATGAGTTACGATAAAGGGAAAGGGGTAGAAAACTATATAAAAATAAATAACGAAGCTGATAATTATTCGTAGGTACAGTTAGTGATTAAAGTTAAATTAAACATACGAAATATGCTATTACCGATTAAAATAACTAGACGAGTTAAAAAAAGGAAAGGGATGGAAAAATTAAATAAAAGTAACTAAGGAAGTTGCTAATTATTATTAGGTACAGTGAATCACAAAATTATTAGCATACGTAAAACAGTATCAGTGATATGAAAAATAAAAAGATAATATAATAATTTTGTTAACTTTTTAGTTAATAAAGTCGTCTCACAAAATAGATTGATAGAATGATATCCAAATATTGAAGATTACTTCAGAAAAATAATAGAATCGATGTCAATGAAACTTAAATTAACAATTTGATAGAAAAAAAACACCACAGAAAATATTAATTGTGTTAAAATTATTGAGCATTAGAAAACGCGTCACTAAAATCGATGCTAAAGATTATTACTCTTTGTTGTTCCATGACTGAAAATCATAATTTTATTGTTCTGTTTAATAATTTTATTAGCTCAAAGCATGAATTATACGTTTGCAAATAAGAAATATCGAAAGTTTTCCATATTTCGATTAAATCATTGCCTATGCCAATAATCTTGTGACTCGCTGTAGACGATCACCATGAGTAGACTACAGATGTTTATGCATTTATGGGAAATTTAAATGCAAACGTTGGCGATATAGAAAAGTATAGAAAATATCCAGAATAAATTAGAAGTACTCCTGTGTAAATTCCACTTTTTTAATCCACTGTTTATAAAAATGTGAATTTGCATAAAGGTCTGTGGTTCAATCATGAATTACAAATTAATGTTGGTACACCTATAAGCCAAAGCATATATTTGTCTGCAAATTATGTTTAAATTTGCAACGGAGGGAAAAAGGAATGCAGAAATGCCAAAGGAGTCACTGGTTGGAGTTACTCAAACGTCGTATGATTATTCACCGGAAGTTCTCGGGGGCATCAAAAATTCATAGAAAGAACCATACTTTCCCGGGCAATTCTTGAATCTCGACGAAAAGGGTACAATACCGGATTCACCGCAGTCGTAAAGATCCTCCTTCACCGTAAAGTCCCCCATTGTCTCAAATTACAGTCTTCAAGGCAAGCTGTTGCGAGTCTTCCCGTTACTCCTCCCTTTCTCCCGCAGGGATGAAGAGCACGTACGGATTCGCGTAAATGATCAAAGACTCCGTGACAATTACATCCTCCGCAATATCCTTCGTGAATCTCGTTGCACTAACTAAAAACAACCTCTCAAAGCTAACGCTAATCGCTTTGTGGGACATTTGAGAAAAATTCCAACTGCTTTCTTTGGGAAAATGTCGAAATTCTTCGCAAAGAGATATTTAAACGTTTTTGCTATTTCTTCTTTTGCAAATTTTAGTACAGTAGACTCTCCCGGTCACTCGGTTCCGCTTTAATCGATCTCAAGAGGGAATTTATTGAAATTGTGATGAAATGTTATATTAACCCTTTCGCTACGGCATTATGATCGATTATAGTAAAAGTAATATTGCGTTGCAAAAAACGAACACGTGTGCTTTTAGTAAACGATTACCCAATTTTTGGGAGCGTATATAATACGCCCTTCGTAGCGAAAGGGTTAAGTGACACGATAATTCACCTATAATGATTGTATATAATAGATGTACCGGCAAGTAATCCACTATTTTTAAATGGATTTGAGAATTTGTTTTATCGAAAGATAAAGCATTCTTTCTAGCAGGGATCTACAACCGGTCTGAAAAACTTCGTAAAACGTTGCAGAACAATAGTTATTATACTCAAGATGAGGTAGGTGTTTACTGTTCTTCAAAGTAAAACTTGAATCAGTGGATTATATTATTGATACGCCTATTAGATAAATGTCGATTACTGATATATTATTTTTAAAAAATGGCCTGCATTATTTAATTGTATCTATTTTTTATAACATATACGTGTAAATAATTATTTTGCTCTGTTAACCACGGATATTTTCGGATTAACCAATCATAAAGGTCGGCGAGAGTCTACTGTATTTGGTTAAACGGTGCAACACAGAAATAAATTAAAACCACGAAATTTGCTCGAGCATCGTGTCCCTAAGGATTAGCCAGGCCTAGAAGAAGTGTCAATCAAAAACTATCAAGAATTCCAACCTCTTTACAGCTTTTCAAGCTTGACCATCACCGTACCAACTTCCACCAGCACGATTAACCATCTTTCCAACTATAATATATTCCCCCTCATAATCCTTTTCTTAACTAAACGCTAGTGGTGATCTGTTCGATCACTGTGACGTCACGATGGCGCCTGGGTCTACTCCTGTACGAATCCTGATGGCTCAGACCTTCGGGGACGCTCTTGCTGGGTCTCAGAGGCCCGTAGAACTGCGGTTGGTGATAGTGCTCGGCAGTGTGTATCCTATCCATCTCTCTTTCGCGAAGTAATTCCTCGTCCAATGGCACGTGTAACGATTGAGATTTGGGCAATCTTGGTCTAGGCGGAGGAGGACAGGCATACGGTGGTGGCATAGTCACGTTGGAGAGGTGCGAGCCAGGAATAAGAGGAGACGTCGGCTGGCGACCCCAGCCCACCAGGAAAAGCAACGCTGCACCGCACAAGGAACTTAACGTGCACGCGTAGTAACCCACCCTCGAGTTGTTCGCGTTCATGTAACCTGCAATTTGCCCATTAAGGGTTGTTACTGAGGGTTGGGTAGGCACGTGCTGCTGCAAATGAAGAAAATCGCAGGATACGTGATAAAGGAAGAAAAAAACAGAGAGGCGGAGGGAAGACAAAGTGTAAAGCTATCGGTCACATAAGTGTTCGTTCACTTGGCGTATTTGGCATAACACTGTGGTATCCGCTTATTATAATCCCTTTGGGATTTACAATTTTTTATAAGGATAGCTAGCTGATAACGTTACGCAGAGGATAGCAAACTTTTATTATTGTCTAAACTACATCGTAGCGAGAAGAAATTGTAGCGATTTCATTTTTTTTTTCGAATTCAAGGAGAAGGTTCGAATTTAACGACACTGCAAGCGACATGTTCGAAAAAGATTGCTGCAAATCCAAATATAAAGTTTCTGATTCCATTGAGCGACAACGAAATCTTGATTTATAGGCAGTAAACTTTGAATTGAAACTTGAAAAGACACTTTGAGTCTAGTAAAATAACAAATTCACGTTGCTACCTGAATTTAAGTAATATGGCTAATTTGAACAAGATATTAAGTCCAAGGAGGGTAAAGTGCAGGTGAGAAGTGATACCTACTGCAAACGGTAGCGTGATGAGGAAGTTAAATTGTAGTATATCGATCTGATTCAGTTTATAAGGAATATAATTTACCGGTAAGAGGAACTCCGAGAAGAATAGGTATAGCTTCGGCAGCCTGGATGAGCGCCCAGGAGCGTGCAAAGTGTCGCGCTCTCAGTCTTTCGAGGGCCAACATTTTCAGGGAGTAAAGGACGCCGCCAAGAGACGCGCCGTACACACCGGACGCCAGAATCATCCCATGGTAGTCTTGAACGCTGCCCAACGCCACCTGAGCTATAGCTAGAAATTAATTTACACGCTTAATCCCCATCCATTTTTTTCTTTTCAAGGTTTCAAAGCTTGAGGTATCCAAATCTTCGAATATTCAAAGCTTCTAATCCTCAAAGCTTTCAATTCTTTATGCTTCAATCTTTCAACGGCATTAATGTTCTTCATTTAACTCCATTTGGATAAATCTCAAGAGAAAAGGTATTTTTACTATTGCTTTCCTTTTAGTACCAACGAATATTTCTTTTTTTAATGGGGAGTTTAAAATTCCGAAAACTCTAATTTTTCTTCTAATTCTAACTCAGACCGTGCGACATTGATATGTATACTCTTATATATCGTATCTTGTATTCCGTATCTCGTCTATGCTGAGAGTTCTCTCATCGTTCGGCGATGTGTTAAAATCAATTTACCACGAAAAAATTCATTTGCATGTTTCGAATTTTATCATGAAGAGCATTCGTATCCCTATGTTCCGTCAAAAACAGGAACCTTTTATATGCACACTTAATTTAAGCACACGCTACAGCTTAATATTACAAAACCAATAAAATCCACAAACAATCCCTATACAAATGCCATGTTAATACCGGTGGATGCATCTACTGGCACGTATATGATGGAAACTTTTAAGATTCTCATACTTGTTTTAGCCCACGCCGGGTTCAGCGGATTGCAGCATTGAAGCGCAGTTTATTTCTTAATCCTCTTACCTTTGCTGTGGTCATTAGCGCTACCCGGAAATAAAGCAGCCAAAGCAAATCCTTTCTAGCTAAGCTTCGATACCGGGATATACAGTGTTAATAATTGACGCGTCGGATACTGATACTATCTACTAGAATTTTCTTTAAATTTTTTCCATCTTTCGCTTTGTAGAGAAATTATTGCGAGAGCGAAATTTTAGCAAAATTTCTGCCCAATATTTTTCTCTGCCTCGAATCATTTTCGAGTTATTTCGATGAACACGCTGCATAAAATAAATAGGGGATGGTAAATAATTCTAAACAATTCTATATTTCCAGAAATCTCTAAGTGAAAAGAAAAAGGGAGATGGCAAATTTATTTAATTCTGTATCGTTTCACTGAATTTTGAATTCCGCTACGCATTTATTTTGCACCTATTAACACCGTGATAGAAAGAAAGAGAAATGTAAACTGTGAACAAAATCTGGAAGCTCGAAGAAGGGTTAAAAAGAGGATTTAATAACTAGTCTCTAACTAAATTTTATCAAAATCAGTTGGGTGACGTCTCCTATAATAATAATAATAATAATAATCATTCATTGAACAGGTAAATCCCTTTTTGTGTACAATACATTTAATACACAAGTAAAAATTGGGAAAGTATGGTCGTGGTTTATATATTGATTACATTACGCGTGAATTCGATAATTGAATGAAAAATAATTAATCTTGTCGGTGCATTAATTTCAAGTACGAGTAAAAAATGTTTCTCCTATAAAGAGAAAACCAGTGAGAGAATATTGTAGCATATATTGCGAGTTTAATATAAATATTATACGATCTGTAATTGGTTTCTTTCGTTAAGTCATTGTGTGTTATACCTGTTATTTCTGTGAAAATGAATGAGGTGAAGAGACGGATATGCCAGGGGTCAAGAGTTGGAGTTCAACTGGGTTGTGACAATTGTTTTATGGTGATTTTGATCCGCTGGCAAGCGTGGAGGGCTCGGCAAACGAGACGGGATAATGAGACGCGTGAAACGGTGGTGAAAGAGCTAGGCGAGACAATGATGATGATGAGACTGAAGATGACGCATAAAGATGATGATGCCGCCGCGGTGATGAATAATGCGATTTCTGCTCTTAATTATTAAAGCTAATTTTTGGAATTATTGTAAATGTAATATCTGTTTTCGATGAATAAAAAATGATTTGCAAACAACACGTAATTATACTACCCTTCTAGATTGTCTACTTCCATTTTACTCTTTTTTGTTAGAATAATTGGCACAGTTTTTCCATTGTTAATTAATCGTATTTTTTCGTATCTTAAACGTTAAATATTTAAATAACAATCAGTTTCCTTTGAAGTCGTCCGAATAATTACGAGCGGCATTGTATTTATACCGTTGTTTATTCGTTTAATTATATCGCTTCCCAGGTTAATGTGAAATGAATTGGAATCACACAAAATCGATCAGAACAGTGCAAATTGAAATTCTGTTAACAAATAAATGTACAATTTAATATTAAAAAAACGATCGTAAAGGGAAGAACTTGAGCGAACTAACCATTTTCAATCTGCAACACGGAATTGAAGGGGCGAACTAATATTTCTTTTCTAACACGCCAGCACAATTGTTCTGCTTCTTTCAAAGTGATTCGTTTTCGAAGTAGCGCTTTCCTGATCATTGGCTCGGTTATCTCAAAGGAGGACGAAGCTTCGCGATCCCTGAATCAGTTGGAGATGTGTTTGAGAAACGCGGAATATTTCATCGCGGCCGCGCGCTCGAACGTGAAATTTTAATACCACGCTGCGCGAACAGACGATTGACTGAGTGGCTTCGCGGGATCGAGATCGTTTCAGAGAATCTGAGAATCGCGAGATGAACGAGCAATCAGTCTCGAATTGGTTGGGGGGGGGGGGGGATGTTTGAGAAAGTTACGGGAGGAAGAAGACAATTGATAATTTGACGGGATGGTAATTTCAATCGACTTTAATGGAGATCATATTGGTCGCCAACGAATCATTTCATTGTTGGACGTAGAACTATTGCGTTACTTTTAGACATTATTTGTAAAGTATCCGTTCAACCCTTTGCTCTACACTAACGAGTTGCACTCGTTCTATGTATTGTCCTACAGTTCAACGAAAACGCCTGGTATTAAGATTGAAGTTTAATTTCAATTCTAATTTAAGCTTTGCATTTATAAGATTGGAGGACACTAGATACAAATTGCATACAATATTCAATCGATTTGTTCGTAACATGATATAGAAACAGTGATCAGTTATCGCTAGCATAAGTGAGCAATAAAATAATCGTAGGGCAAGGGATTAACCCATTGTTTCGATCATTTTTTTTACTGATTACAAATCATTCCTAAAAGTTACTTCGACAGACGAAATTTCATTATAATTTTACTTTTCTGTTACTTTTAAATGTTACTTTATTTATGTCGGGGGAATTGGAGAATCTTACAGATACTTTGGAAGGTCTAATAAAAGTAGAAACGCAAATATAACCGCATGCTTTGTACAATTTAATTAATTTACCCATTGCAAACGCGAGTAGATTTTTGTGAGAACGAATTTTGTTTACAAATAATACAAACTTTGCATTCTTCTACAAACAAATGGAAGAAGAATCGTTGCTATTATTTAAAAAAATTCTCATAATTTTAACCGATAAGCAAATGAATGAAATGTTAATAAAACACAATACAGTGTGTTTTTACATTAGTTTCATCTTTCTAGTGAATCTACTTCCATCTGACGGAATTCTCCACGCTAAAAGAGGCCATCGAGTGTGCAAACGGGCTATAGCACTATTGTCAGTTCCAATTAACTCTTATAATTGGTCTAATTAGTCTTCATTTGAGCTAACGCTAGTGATCTCACAAAAGGATCGATAGGTTCTGCTAGAACTCGTTCGTAGTTTCAAAACTACGCTCATACCGAACCTGTTAAAGTGCACCTGTGCGCGGCACGAGAAATAAAACTCAATAATCCAAACTAGGAGCGACACTAATTTCTAAACGAGAGACGCGACGCGAGTCAACGTCCACGAGCGGGAGAATAGGGGTTGAAACGCGGGGGCGTACGAGCAAAAATTCCGGGGGACGTAACTCGTAATCAGCGGAGAACCGTATTTTTAGTCGACGACTCTGGCGCACACCCTCACGCACACACGTTCATACACACACGTCTGCCAGATACTCGTGGAAGCGCCCCTTTTTCAACGTGGAAGAGGGGGGGGGGGGAGAGAAGCTGACAAGCGAGAGCTAAATATACAAGCGCGACCAGGAGAAGTTTCAACCCCCAAAATGCGGCTTATCCGGCTGCTACTGGATCGAGTTCGTTGCCAGCGTTGCCATTCAGCCTCGCCAGATAAACTATCCAACGAGAAGAATTTGCAATTTTCTCCGCGTAGAATACAGACGGCATGCGAACTTCGGATAAGAATGGATTAGTTTTGTTGCGCGACGTTCTCATCCCTACGGGGGCTGGCTTTTGACAGATAGCAGGGTAGATGCATCAATGAATGAACAGTTAAAGAAATCGTGGACTGTTTAGGTTAAATTTCGGGATGAAATCCGATTGATTCGAATCCGATTGTTTAATGGCTGTACTCTTATATACGGCATATGAGAAATGTTAAAAGAAATAGGAAGCGTAAGTAGTTAAATTAAAAAGTTAGAAGGATAACAGAAGAATATGAAAAATGCGGGAATAGTAACAGATTTTTCAATATTGTTTTATTGAAAAATGTGTGTAGTGGATGTTGAACTATTCTTGTAACTATTAGGTTGTACCACATGAAATTGCCAATAGCTGGATTGTGATCTATTGTTTCTTTAAAAAGTCCTGATGAAACAATAGCAGCAGGATTGTATTTTCCACGAAATTGAAAGTATATTGAAAACATTGATTTAGCAAAAGACAACCATTGGAAGGTATAAATTCATGTTTCCACATGAGAATGCTGAACTAGGGTAAATGACCCACGTACAGTCACCTACCCAATCCCTGCCACTGTAAGCTCGTTTGTCTAAAATACCAATGAAACCCTAACGTGTTATACGTGAAAACAAAATCTAACATTGAATTCTAAGTGCAGTGAATGTAATAAAATAAAGCAACGCTTAACAATCTTTATCATTCTTTTACATGAAATGATAGAAGAATGTGTGTCGATTAAGAAAGCGAGAACGACGACTGTTCTAATATGAAAGGGAAAGTTAAGGTACTAAAGAGAAGGCTTGTATTGTAACAGTTGAGTTACAAATATAACGAAAGATCATTTTTTTAGGTAGAGCTTTTAAGGTTCGTAGAATGTACGAACAATGGTAGTTTAACGATTTATTGAATTATTTTTATTTAATATTCAAGTGACAGCAACTGGTGCAAACAATTTACGCGTTTTACACGCACCGTCATGGCAGTATTTGCTGTTGGAAACGAAATTTTGTACTGTCACCGCCACCAATGCTTACTATATACAAGGGATATACGTAACCATAATTCGGCTCGTTTAATTCGAGATTTACAATAAATGTTTTTGACAGGTGACGGTAAACGTGTTGCCAGTGATTGAATTAGGGATGGTAGTATTAGCTCGGCCGTTGCTTTCGTTAAATTATTCGATTCGTAAACAGAAATAAGGGTTTTAAGAGTCTTATTATTTTGTTTCTTATAGTAGAGACACTGGATCGTAACAGACAAAAAAAGAGACAAGTGATTTTGATAAATAAATAATAAAAATAGGGCAACGAAGTCATAGTTGATCATTCAGGTGACAATAGTTGGGTCATTTACCCTATTTCGCATCACGATTCGCTATTGTTGAATTATTTGGAATGAAATATGAAATCCCACCGTATTCATCAAAGTCGCCACATCTTTTTCCAATAGATCAATACTTATTTATCTATTTATAACTGTTTCGAACGAATAAAATGTTTAATATCCAAGAAGCAATAAATCAGAACCGAAGCATGTAATTAACTTATTCAATTGAAAATCAGACAGTATGCAAAGCTTTTTTTAAGGAAGGACAATCGTAGACCAAAATAGATTTTAATTTAATGATAGTTATTTATTTTTCTGTACAATGTATACGATATCTAAATAAAATTTGTTATAATATTTAAACAGTATTCGTACCATTTTCTATGTATATCATTTTCAAATATACGTACATCATTTTTCGAATGACAATTTCACATGGTACAACCTAATAATAAATATAGCACAAAACAATATTGAAATACATATTATTATCTTTATTTCACATACCTTTATTACCCCTTAACCTGCGCCAATAATTTTCTGACTTAACCCTTTGCACCCCGAGTTATGAAAACTAGTTCATTTCGGTGCATGAGAATTGCTCGCCGAGTGCAAAGGATTTCCATATTCTTCCATTTCGTCATATTTCTAAACCACCCGGTATGCAAAAACGTGATCGCCAAGGTAACCACGATCGCTGGCCACCGTCATGTATGCTTTCGCCCAGAAGGTTCGTCGTCCGGAGGTTTCTAAACGTATAGCCCTCATTCAGTCCCAGGGTAGACTTACCCCCCCCCCCCCACTTTCCATCCTCCCACTGGCTGTATCACCCCTTTGAAGCGGCCGAGGCTCTTCGAGTGTCAGCCGTATACACGTCTTTGCCCCTCATTCAGTCGGCTTACCCTCGGCTCGAGTTCCCGACACAAAGTATTTTCCATTCTGTCCCAGAGTCACCCCCTCGATGCTTCGTCACCCATCTCTGTCTCTTTCATTCCCTTCTTCCTTTCTTTGCTTTGGCCACGGAGGCGAATATCGTTGCAGAGGAGAAACAGAGATAGAATAAGGGCCGTTGCAATCGTTAATGGGGTTGCTCTGGACGCACAGAGGAAGCGCATTTAAAACGCGACGCTGGATAGACAGATTCCCAGAGATTTCGTTACTGGAAACTAATCAACCGGTCCTCTAGGCTTTCCGGTTCAGAAGACGATCGGTGCAAGGGGGAACATCTCTGTATTCGTAGGAGGATTGTCTGTCTTCGATCAGGCGTTCTAATTGCTTTGGTAAAAAGAGCCGAAGGAAGAATTGGTCGCAGTTAAGGTTCGTTGGTACTTCGTTCCGATACTTGATCAGTGTTCTTTAACCCTTAACTACTACACCGATTAAAACTTACGTAACAACTACTATCGGTCTTTGAGATCGCTAATGTTTATTAAATGTTTGTTAAATGATTGTTCTTGCTTCGCGCGTCAATAAAGAAGGAGCCGAAGTTTGATTTTTAGTAATTTCCTTAACAAAATGTAAAGAAAATTAATTATGAATTAAATAATGTAGAAACTATGATAAAAATGTTGGAAAATATAAAGGGAGTACAGTTTGGGTTACGTAATTTTTCAAGCTTAATAAACGCTTCGATATATGCTTTGGCTTGCTGAACTGAGTTTCGTGAACAATTGTATCTAGCTACTAAGCTCTGGTGACATCTAATGCAGAAGCTGACTACAATACTCTCGGAACAACGAAACTCTATTCCAAAAGGACAGGACTTATGCGAGAAACCTCAAACAGTATCAACTGTAATTTCGGCGTTTTGCTCGGCTTGACTCTGCGACATAGAAGGTGTGCCCGAGAGAGCAAATATGCATTGCATGCAGCAATATCCCGTAATTAGTTTTAAACTATATAATTCAGTTACTATACTGCATTATATATTATGTTACAATTATATTCAGATTCGGCCATTTTGGTGCTTTACCATTGAGACCAGTGCAGTCGTTCTAACGTTCAACCAATGCAATTTCGAAACGGTAATCCTTCACCATACTCCTAATTTTCATTTCACTCGTGCAAGATTTAACAATTCTATCCTTGATCTCTATAATTGTAGCTTTACGCGTCCAAGAGCTCTACGAATCCTAAACCTCCGAGTGTAATAGCCATTTGACATAATTCGTCGTTCAAGAATGTAAAATTAATCATCCTTCCAGTTGTATATAAATTTAATAGATATTAGTATCAACACACGGTGCGATAAGAAAGTAATGAGACTGAATTTCTGCTGGCATCTTTAGCAACAATGTTTTGCAAACGATCGTGATAGTGTAATTTAAAAGATTTATTAATACACGTTAAGTAATATATTACGTATGGCTCGTATAAAAATATTTTACAAACGATTGAATTCTAACAAGAGCCAGAAAAGGGTGTTGAAGTTACCGATAGATTATTCGAATAGTTTTGAAGACCAAAGGGTTAAAAGATACCTGACAGTTACCCAACACGCTTCTCATATAATACGACATTCCTAAAGTATGGTTTCGATATAGCATGAAAAGCATTCCCCTGATTCCTATCGGTTCAAGGTTTCCTTTAACACGGAACGAATTATGCTGCAGTAGGGCTGACTGTATTTTAAACTAAACTTCCCAGTCATTTTCTCGAGCATCCATAGAAATGATATATCTACAGAGGTGATTATATATATCCCCACTCGAAATGGATCTCATATTCACTCAAACTAAGCTACTCGAGGTACAAAAGGTTCCTTCGGTTCGCCCACGCAACCACTGACCATTTCGTAACCATTTCTCCCTCTCAACCGATCTGCAACGAGCATCCAACGGTTCGAGCACCCTTGCCAGAACAGCGTGATGCGTTGTATACTGACCAACTCCAAGGAGTGCCACCTGGCAGAGATATTGCCTGGACACCAAGCATTGGGCAGATGGTCTGGATGTTACGACTCCCCAAGCTGCACAACCAAGAGCCGCTGCCAAGCCCAAACAGGTCTGTAGAAGTACCACAGCACTGGCTTCCAAACCGTCTTTGTGGGCTTGCAAAGCCTGAAACCGATGTGTTTCATTAGCAGATTGCTATGGGAGTTAAAGGTCGAAAGACAAAGAGGATAAGTGATTAGGAGCAACGCTCGTAGATAAGATCAATAACGTTTAACGATTTTCGGTTAGGAGGATGTTCCCTACATTTGTGTTTCACTGTTTTTCGAATAGGGTGACCAATTGTCGGTAGGAAATTTAAGGGAGCGTAACCGTAAATGTTTGGTATGAATTTATAGGAGATTGAGGGAGACTTTTTGTTTAGAACAAATGAGTTTGAGTGGTTAGAACAAATACGCACATTCGTAGGACGAATGATGTACAATATATTAAACGAAGTAATTAAATTGTACTTTGTATTATATTTGTTTATATTAGTATTGCACGCACTAATTATAAAAGGAATACTATATTATATTTACATCTTATACACGATTTCAAGTTATATATATTTATCAACCGATGCTGCAGAATTAAGTAATCTTTTATCTTCTTCTGCAGAGTTGAAAAATTCCTTACAATTGTAATCATAATTTATTGCTACCATACGCTATGATTTATAGTATTGCCAAGATCGTACATCTTTTAATGCAGTCCAGCGAATTTCTTACCAAGACGATAATGTACAAGTTTAAATCACCGATTTTAGTATTGGTGTAAATAAAAAAATCGCGGTTTTCAATGGTTAATGGGAATTACGGGAGAAATGAAAGATCGATACGGATGACAGGAGAATGTAAAAAAAAATTAACGTAAAATGCGGGAGTTTCCGGGAAAAAACGGGAGAGTTGGCCATCCTGTATTGAACGATGATACAAACTTATACCAGTGTAAATATTGCAGTAAAGCAGTGATGTCAAACTCGTGTACAAATACAAGCTCTCAAAAACAGTTCTGGGGAGTCTGCGATAACGCCTCAGATAAAAAAAGGTGTCCCAAAGAATATTAGCGAGTAAAACGGCGAATGCACATGTGACCATAAAACGGCGTTTTTTAGTTTTCACTTTTACTTTAAATTTATAACGCGTGGCAAACATTACTTTTGTTCAGCATATTCCAATTCTACATCAGGAAGCTAGTATGTTATAGATGTACAATGACGTGTGAAAGTTTAAGTATCTTCAACAGGTTCGGCAGTAAACGCTAGAATAAAAGTGGTAGCCCATATTTGGCCCACTTCCTCTACTTTTATAGTATCTTCGTTTACTCAGTTTCCAACCTTTTCGTAGAATACTAAATTTGCATAAGTTCGAATCGATCGCTACTGATAGAAAGCTTCATAAAGCTTGAAAATATCGCGGTGGGAGAAGTTTCATGAATTACAACGGGTTACGAGATTCCAACTTCCGCCAAGAATAAAGTTGCCAACAGTGGTCAGTTGTCTGATTGCTATAGCCGAGGTACACGCGTGTTTCTGGCAGTTTGATCATTTCGCCAAGGGATAGAGGAGTGTTGTAGAGCGATCAGTGGTCGGAAACCGAGTCTTTTGTTAGCAGGAAACGGTGGCGAGTTCGTTGGTTTATGTTTGTTGTCTTAGTTTTGATATTGAGAGCTTAACTCCTTATAGACTGCATTACTTTGCAAAACTCACAGTCAAAAACTCCCGAATTTGTTCGTACGAGAAACAAGAAAATATAGCGACTGTAAAAAGTATTCGTATACTAGTCTTTGCCAGAACAAAGGCTAGTTAAAATATGTTTGTACATCAGTTATCTGTAAAGTTGCAGCTATCAATTGCAAATGTACTCAAGATATATCATATCATATTGAATGTGAAAAGATATTGCACAAAAGTAGTCAGAAGACGATGGTGTATAAATACTTTTTCCAATCGCTGTAGGAAAATGTGAGATAAATATTCCATGTTTATTGCAAGGTGATTTTATCTTATAAAGTCTATCGCATATTTTCGTATGTGTAATTAGTTTTCATATATCATTTATCTGAATAGGCCGTATCTTTACGATTAAAACGAAAAAAAAGATGAAGTTCGCATCTTTAATAGTTTCGGAGATAAAAATTCTTTTATGAAGATATTTTTCGTGAAACGCGCTGATATTTCCAAACTTCAATGGCCTGCAATTTCTAAACAATGTCATTATCGGCAAAATGATAGCTTAAACCCTCCCTCCCCTAATTGCGCATACACTACAACATATTTCAATTTGAACAAAATCTTTTCTTCCATTATCGATTTCCTGTCTCAGTGTACGTAAACAATTGCGAAAAGGGGTTAATTGTAAAGGGCAGATATTATAATAGAAAATTTGTTGACCGGTGTAATTCAACTCCTGTCGCTTGGCCTGACAAAAACTTGGCGGGAATTTGGGAACAATGGCAGTGTTTCCGCGATGAAAGACATTCAACAGCTAGGAAACAGTTGAAAGGTACGAAATGCGGTAATTAGGATACTCACGATGTAAAAGGCGGGTGTATAAAGGCCGAAACTGGAAGCTCCGGCGGCCAGCATCAACATTCTGACAGGGCGACTTCCCAGAGGGCTGAGATCTACCCATGGCTGCCTCGGTGGCTTATTGCTCTTCTTCTCTTTCAGCTTACCACCCCGTTGATTCTTCACGTGTAACATGGCTCGCCGTTGAGGATGATAGAGGGATGCGCTCCTGTAAATCAAGCCCAGGAAGAAGGCCAAAGACAGGGCTCCGGTTACCGACTGCATCCCAGGCTCCCAGCCCAGCTTTCTAAGGAAACATCGTGTCGTTATGGTTACAGAAGACAGTCGCTATATTTCTTAGGCATTCCTCCATTTATTACTCGTCTTATTTTCTCTCTACTTCTTACTCTTGTGCTCGAATCTTGCGTTTTGTGCGGACATTTGTAATAAGTATTGGAGCACGAGGATTTGGATTTGGAAGAAAAAGAAATTTGCAATGTAGAATTGCAGTGATTACGAGAAGTATATTTGTATATCCTTGTATTTATTCTCGTTATTTGAAAGTATTAACCCTACTGTTCTCTTTGGCTCTGTATGACCCAGTACGAAGATTATGCTTTATTTCATATTATATTTGTAAATATTGTTTCTTGATACTCAATGTATTGAAAAATAATATTCCTGAAGTATCGTATATTCGTTCGTCGTTTCAGTGTGAATCGAATAAGTACAAATGTGAGAAGTAGATAAGGAGAACTGCAGGGTTAATTAGGTATGCTGGTTAATTAAATAGTACTCGTATACGATTATATAAAATTGATCAATTATTATATTTCATAGAACTTTGCTCCATTTATTATTCTTCCTATTTTCTCTACTGTTTACTGTTGTGCTTGAATCTTGCGTTTTGTGCTAATATTTGTAGTATGAATTGGAGCAGGAAGATTGGGCTTCGGAAGAAAAAGAAATTTGCAGTGTAGAATTGCAGTGATTACAAGAAGTATAATATTTGTACATCCTTGTATTTATTTTCACATTTAGGTATTAATAAATAATAAAAATTCACTTCAGAGAATTGGAAAATTGAGGTATGTGCGAATACTTTTTGTAGTCAGCATATTTGAAAAATTGGAACGATACCAGTGAATGGTTCTTGAGAGATTTTTGTGCTTTGGTTGCTTCTACTTTGGAACATCTGGAGTAACTTTTAATTGTTTAGAGTCAATTTCCTTTACAGTAAAATTTTTTGGATTCAGCTTCTATATTGCCGCAATTTTAATCTTCTGACAATTTTAAGCTAAAGTTTGCTGCAATCACAAGTTATCTTTGTTGAATCTCTATTATAATATTCATCACCGGTAAGTGCATAAATATTATATCTGAGATTTCTCGTTACTTTAAATTTTAATCTAAATTTTGTGGCAATTTTGATTCCTAATCTATTCTACTATTTTATTGTTTCATTTGGTTTCTATTTTACTATATATATATATTTAAAAAAGAACTTATCAATCTTGCACTAGAATAATAAACCAATTTATTTTCCACCTGCGTTTCTCCTTCACATTTTACACTATAAGATTCGCGATATTTACAAAATGTCGGGAAGTTTTCCAAATCAATAGCAATATTTCCAAGAAATATAGTTTTACTCGAATAAAGAATGCAAGAAAAGAAACAGTCCCCAAAGAACTTTAGAAAGAAGCAGAAAATCTTTTACGTTTCATTTTTCGCTACAATTTGTCGAGGGGGGAAATCCCTTAAGAAAAGACGAAATTGCGCTCGATGGATTCGCGAACGTTCAGATTCTGGTGAACAGAGGGTTCCTGTTTCGTCGTTGGCTCAAAGCGACCGCAAACTTCATAACGCGACGTTTCGTTGCAACTGGAAGGCAGTAAACCAGAACTAGTAGCGAGTCTCTCACGCTTTTGTTCCATCGAGGCATTAAATTTTACAAAATACACGCTGCACTATTTGTGCTTCTGCAGCAAGTAGAATATTTTTTGCAGAAACTTGTATATGACAATTTTTGAACATATTTTACTGTAAATAATAAGATTTCTGTCGCTTGTCCAATTTATAACAAATATTAATTTAAAAAGAAACGGAAACGATGTTTCAATATTTATGCTATTTGCGCAATCGAAATGTAACGTTTAATTGTAGGCATGTAAATGTATAATTATTGCTTTATTTGTACATAATTAAACATGCAAAATGAATGCACTGTTTATGTTGATAAGTTTGCTTATATTTATCTTTCACTTTTGTGGCTATATGTGCACTCGTATTATTGATATTTACGTAGAATTATAACCGTCGTTTAATTTGCTCATCATTATACACGTATAATTGCTGCGACCGAGGCATTGCATGGAAAAAACATACATAAACCGAAATGTTATTTCGAGAAAATCAATTTCGAAATTTTTATTAAGGTATTATTTGATAAGAAGTATATAAATATTCTACCTAATGTTTTGCATAAATAAATAAGTATAATGTTAATTTTAATCAGCACTTAACGGAAAAGTACTACTTTTAAATCAGACGTGCTCCGCACTGAAAGGTTTAAACAAAAGAAGTGAATTATTCACTGGTACACCTAATAATTCTACTCGATCGATAGCAATTATTTTGTGAGACCTGAAGTCTATCTGACTGGAAAACGAACATATTCTACTTATTCAGTGAAATATGCATGCTCTTTGGTGAAACCACGATACCATTTGACTAGATGTAACTTTATGGAGCCCCATACGGGATTATCGTGCCAGGTCAGATGGATATGGACCATGTCTGACTCGATACAGGATTACTCTCCCGTCGCTACATTACCGCTCTACTTGCACAGATGTTGACCTCTTCTACTTGTCTGTATACAAGTGTACCTGCACTACTTATCTGGCTAGATACGGTATCGCTGCTGAAAATGCCCTGTTGAACTTAAAATGAAGCTGCTTATCCCTTGTTCGACTTCATTTCCCTTAATTAGTTGAGCTTCTTCGAAACGCGCATTCGCTCTATTTATTCGCATAAAATAGCGGCAGATTACGTCTTTCTCTTTCACGTTACAAATTATCTTAATTGAAAAATAAGTTTCAGTGAAAGAAAGAAATTTAATTACGTGCCTGTAATAGGCATTTAAACATAGAAATGTATTTATTTTGATTAAGACTAATTCTAGCATTAAATGTTCAAATTGATTCTTTATTTGGCTTCATATCACTGAAAGGGTTAATGGGTGTTCACAATCATGTTTCTTACTGAAAATATCGACACTATTTTTTCATTAATCCAATATTCAACATTTATGCACTGTTCTCAAAGCTATTGGGATCAGTATTAAAACAACTCACACTTTTCTTTAGAAGTTAGTAGTACAATATGTGATTTTACATACTTCAAATAATTCTTCAATTAATTCTTAAGAGATCTATATGAAGATCTATTTCAGAAAGAAATTATTGAACGTCAATTTTTCATTTCGGGCCAAATTAACCCATTAACAATGCACTAGGGTGAAATTAACATTTCATAGCAGCAAAACACGTTAATTCGAACACATTGATTTTTTCTATAGCTTCAAATTTTGTAGACAATCATTGTTGGCTGCATTGCGAAATTAACTATGTACCTTTAAAACTGTGTTATATGCGTTCTTGTATATACTAAGTTACGCTGCAATGGTGACTTTTTGTGTTTACTATTATCTTTTCTCTTGTAGATATCAATGGACTTGTGTCCGTTAATAAAGCAAACTAAATTAAACAATTTCTGAAAGTTACTGTTCCGACTTATAACTCAATAATTTGTAGAATGTTCTCTTGCTACGTAAACACCCCAGTGAACTTACAATAATTTAGAATCACTCGCGTCACATCAAAAGTATAAATGTTATTCTCTACGTGCATGGTGCAGGAACGGGTTAAAGGTACGAGCACATTCTTACGTGTCAGCTACGAACAATAACCGTCTTTATTCGTCGCTTATTGCCAGCTGAGACTCGGAGGCCGCTCGTCAGCCGACGTTTACGACGTTCCTACGCGTTTCGTCGAGAACACCCTTTATTTCCTCTCTATTCTCTCTCGCCTGCCACACGTCTTTCCTTACGAAGCAAACGCATTGCCTTACGCGCTGTTGCAGGCATAATAAATAACAGGTGACGAGGTATTACGATCGCCGGGCTAACACGTCTAGCTATAGCGCGCGCGTAACACGTGTCGCGTTAATGCCGTACTTATACTACTGGCTGACGTCGTTCCCTTCTTCAGCACAGGGCTTCCGGTTTAATGGTTTCATTTTCTCGGTTACACGGAACGCAATTAAACTCCCACTGTCCTCCTTTTTTTTATGTTTCGTAACGAATCGTGCTGCTAAATCTAGTTTAGTACCTATCGTAGTTTTATTAAAGGTAACATTTACAGCGGAGACGAAGGCAGCTTTTATTGGATTATTTTTGGAGTTGGATTGTAACTGCTTTAATCTATTTGCATCATTAGCGTGTTTATACGCGTAATTTTCTTGGTCATTATCACTGTTAAATGCTCACATTGTAAATGCGTAATCACTTCAAATGCTGTGGTACTGTATACAAAACAATTAGTCTAGATTACTCTTGTCATTATCAACATGCACTGGATGAAATAAGTTTCCATACACCTGATGAGTATTTGATAATTAACGTATTACAGTACTGTAGTATGATCGAAAACACAGTTACTTTAATTCAGTTATAATCTGTTATAATTCATATTACAGTATATTAGATATACATATTAACTCTAAAAAGAATTGACATACTATTTGTCGTTTGTGTATTCATAATTAAGAGTATCTTTGTAATATTTCGAAGATAAAACCAATATGTATTTACGACCTATTACCTTAGTTGTGTTTACAAAAATATGAATTTGCATAAAAATCCGTAGTCTAATTATAACATTGTCTCTTAGGTTTTGTTGCAATTTACGTTGCTGTATATTTTTATCGTTTCAAGTGTTTCGTATCCTCGAGATATTCTCTGTGGGCGATGTTATGTAATTTGGGTGGTTTAATTTTGTTAAGCTAATAGAAGGTGAAGTACCAGCACGGTTAAGTTCTATGCGATGCTAAAATTATGTAATGTTAGAAGGATAGGATAATAGAATATGAAAATAATGTCCGATCAAAATTTAAATATCATACACATGAAAGTAATAGTGTACTAAAAGTTAGTGGGATTCTAAAATGAAGGCAAGCGAAAATAATAAAATATTAGCACAATGAAATGTTAATGCAGTGGAATATTAAATGGTTAAGATAATAGAGTATTAGAATAATCGGCTAATATAATAGCATGGTATTAGAATTCTGCGCGATTTGTACTAATACCAGGCTATTCTACTTATCTGTGTACACGGATGGATCTGTTTCAGACCATGTCGAACTTGATGCCAAATTATCCCACTTGTCTGGCTCTATACAACTCCATTCTACTTGCTTCGCTGGATACGACCCTGTTCTGTTCGTCTGTATCCACAGAATTCTATTCCGCTCGCCTTCATACGGATCCATTCTACAATACTTGTCTGCATATAAGCACGCTTGTTCTACTTATCTACTTTGTCAGGTGTTCTATTCATAGAGCAGTGAGCACCAAAAAGTTCTCCAAACGTGTTAAACTTCAAACAGCTGAAGAAGTTGCAGCAATAAAATGGTACCTCTACTTTTTATTGCGTTGGTAGAACCGGGACAGGACTGTTTTTATGAACTTTTGTTTAGTACAGTTGAAGCTGGTTACTGGAATCACCGATAATTTTACTAATCAGTTATTGTTATAATTAGCCGGTTGCAAAACATTCAGTATAAAATTAGTTAAAAGTAATCCGCGTATTACAATTAAACTTTGGTTATTCATATCATTTGCGATAATAATACTTGAACACAAACGATAACAATTTTGAGGAAATTTGTATTAAATGGACGAAATTAAACAAATGGAATTGACATTATAATCTTCGCTTTGCTTTGTATGCTTTGCTTTTGCGCGCATTTTGAACCTTTTTGCCGATTTAAATTTCCCATAATTGCATACAAATTCGCAATATAATTATCGTACACCTGATTACAACGATATTAAGAGATTTACAAATATTGGAATTGATCAGCCTAGCTTCTGAAAGACCCATTTAAATATCCTTTTTGAATCACGATGTCAGTTCCTTCAATTTTTCTTCGATTCTTGCACAACTAACAAACCACCACCCATCCACTTCTTTTTCTCTAAACGACAAGTTTCTTATCGCCCATAAAACACCTTAAACGATGTTTCATCGATCAACTGGTGCAATGATTGGCTCGCTCATTGATTGATGGACTACCTAAAGGTGTTTGATTGATGGCAGCCGACATTTCATCGAAGGCTCTATATCATTTCGACGTTCGGTAACTTCTGCGAGGTTTCAGGCGTGAGATATTCCGATTAATGTTCTTTTTTCTTGTTGCTCTGCGGCGCGTTGGATACCAGGTCGGGAGGTAGAGGCCAGAGACAAATTTATCGGATGCGTGCGACCGTTACGCGAAAAAAATCGCGTGGGTGTGTTGCCTTGGTTACATGCCGGAAGTACACGGGTGGTGAAATCCACGCGAGTTTCGCTGCAAACTTCTACGTGGCTCTTGCCAGGCGTAACCTACATTTCTCGTACGACAAAGTTTCTCGCGTAGATTTCTGTATTATGGGAACCATTTCAAGGGATTGCCAGAAGTAGCGGCTTGGAGAAACGGCTAGGGCTGGACGAAGTGAATAATTATACCTATATGGTCATTTTTCGTTAATTACTCGAGAGGAACGAGATGATTTTATTATTGGTTCGTACAAGAGTGGTCAGAATTCATTTTTGGAAGAGCGAGGATAAATATTTTACAATTAACCCCTCAACGCTGATATTATCCTTCAGTTTAAGGGTAAAAAATAACCAAATTTGCAATGATTCATAATTTATGGATATTGCGTTGCGTTTCCTATGTTTTCGAAACTGTAAGGAAGTATGTTTAGCAATGTAAGGTGGTGGGAGAAAAATAGAACAGAAACGTAGATTATTATTAATAGTTTTACAAAGAAACGCGAGTCTGATGAATATGTGTCGCACAATAATATCATTATTATGATATTAGGCGTTTTAGGATAAATATTTTCTGGAACAATAATCACAAATATTATAAATAAATGTATTAGGTTGGTCAGAAAGTCTTATCGATGTTTGCAGTGTGCCATTAATATCGCGATACATAAATTATTATTCAAATAAATTCACAAATGCAAATAAAATTTGAAAGCAAACATTTTACTGTATATTTTGCAAAATAGTTGTAAAGTGATTTAAAATTTATGGAACAATTTTTAGAATTTATGGAATATACAGAATGTATAGAATCGATACTCATTTATTCATTTTACTCGCGTTCAGAATAATTCATGCTAAATTTGTTCCTTCTTATTAACCAAAATTGCTTCAATATGATAAAGTACTCGGTAAATATCACAAAGTATTTAACACTGGTTTCGATGTTCTTTGAAATATTTCGAGTAGATTTAGAAAGCTGAATTTCAGGAGAGAAAAATTCACGAGGGATCTAAGTTGTCCCACTTC
This sequence comes from Eucera pruinosa, assembly GCA_028830335.1. Taxonomy (NCBI): domain Eukaryota; kingdom Metazoa; phylum Arthropoda; class Insecta; order Hymenoptera; family Apidae; genus Eucera; species Eucera pruinosa. Next base: position 13,008,290 of record JAMYCR010000007.1, read on the forward strand.
ATTCTTTATACAGATTCGTGGAATTTTGTTACGTAAGGGTTGAAATTTCTCAGCAAAGAGGTATTTCATCTTGTTAATCAATACGTTACGAAATGTTTGTAAATACGTGGAAAGCAACTTTTGCCGGCAAGCATGTGTGAATGATCATGAAAGGTAGCGGAACAGGGCATCGAACAAACTCAAACGGAGGTGAATTACGAAATTAGAGATGAAACTCGATCGTTACGAGTCCGCGTGTACGAACGAAGCGTTCCCGCGTTTGTTCTGTTTAGGAAATTGGAGGAAATGAAATTGTATCGTTGGTAGCCCGTGCACTGGTTCCCGTTAATTGAACGAATTCGCATCCACCTCGTTGTCAGAATATTTAGGGAACTGCGTAGAGCCAACCAAATTGCATCGTTAGCTTTGAATTTTATTTCACGAGCTTACACGAAGCTCTAGAACGGGCAAGTAAAATAATTAAAAACGATATTGCTGCAACTTTTTCAATCCTCCTTTGCAATCTTCCATTAGATATTAGCAATTATGGTTCTTTATTGAGGATGGATAATGATTGGAAGAATATATACCTTCTTAAATTTTTGTTAAAAAATTAATTCAATTATAATAACGAAAATAATGAGGACTAAAGTAAACTTTGTTATCCTTAAAAAATTCACTTCAATATTATGATTGTTATTATTGATTATGAATATTCACTTAAATAAATATGATTGATTATAATTGTTCACTTAATTTCATTGCAATCTTTCATTGTAATTTTTGCCAAGAAACAGACTTTATTTTCCTTAAAAAATTATTTCGTTTTTTATAGAATAATGATGTTTTTGAGTTTTGCTTTCCATTAAAAATGAATTTAAATATTAGTTTCCGTCGAACTCGAATAGCAAACCCTATTTTTTCCCTGAAAAATTAGCGTTTTTCATTGGTGAACAATTGCTGGCGTAGTGGTTTCATTTGTACAGTTGTTTGTTAGTTTATCTCCAATATAGGGTGGAATTGAATTACTTCTATCGAGTTTGTAGTCTCGATTATTTTCGCTGGAAGAAACTCGGCATCACGCACCTGCAATGCAGTGGATTCGCTTGCAAACCATGGATCACTTCTCTGGACCCGAGAAAACCTGGCAAATAGCTAGAAATCGTCTAATCTGTGTCGGTCTTTTCCACATTCCTCTGGTATTTAATTTTACTTGAAAAGGGATTTCAGTTTTTATGATCAAGAATCCTTTTGAATTTTATTTCAGTAAAATCGTACAACGAAATAGGAATTCTATTCTTTTCAATTGAAACTATAGGAACACTTTGCTTTATCCAAGTTTCAACTGGCTGAAGGGAAAAAGAATTTTTGCGAACGGTATTTTTCATATCAGCTCGAACGGGAAATATTTTTGTTTCATTTTGTAGGAGTTATTTTTAATATCGCCAGGCCAGAATTTTATAGTACGGAGGAATCGTATGATAATAATTATTATACAAATTACGGTGGATTCTGTTTCATTGATTACTTTTGGTGTTCACAGGATTAATTTGTACCAATTTTGTAAAATAAATTTGATTATTTCCCCATGTTTGCAATCTCCCAGGTATTTTAGTAATGTTCCTAAATTTTAAAATAAATGCTACAATACGATAAGCAATAGACAAAAATAATAAAACGATTTGCATATATTTGTCATATATTCGGGTATATTTTGCATATACTTCGTATATGTTTTCATACGCGACGTATAATTTCGACAAATAATAATGAAATCCTACATTACATTTCGACGTATAAATTTTGCATGAACATCCGCAGTCTGGTGACACGTAATAATTTACTGATATTCCTAAAGTTACGGATTTACATATTAATTTACTTCTTTTTTTTAATAACTCAAGATTTTGAAGAACGAAAGTGGGGAACGATGAGAGCGTTCCACATCAAAGCAAACCCTTCGAATGAACTTATCTACCTAACCAGATTCCGTCGCAGCCAACGCTGACTTTTTCCCTTTACCGCTCTATTCGAGATTTAATTATGAGCGCTGTCTCTATCGAATTTACGACCTTCCGTCGTTCGTTTAATTAAAAGCATTCCGGATGAGTCGTTTCTTCGTTCGTCATCGGTGCTTAATATTCGGCCGGGAAGTGTGATCGATCCATTAACGCAATTAGGAACAGGGAAAAGTAAGTCGCGTCCCGAGGAACTTTTACCATCTTCGGTCCCCGCGATTAAACGCGTCTTCTGATTGCGGTTCAAGCGAAAGTTGATTCGATTCAGCGTTAATGTCACGCAAAGTCTTCTATGAATTTCAGTTACAACGGAGAATTGGAAAGGTGAAATTATTCGTTAAAAAATAGAAACCGTTGAAATAGATAAAAAAAGGGAGAATAGATTGAATGCTAAGCAAATGACAAGAAACGATGAAATATTAATTAATTCAAAAGAATGAAGTTTAAATAAAAATGACAAGATTAGTATATTTGTAGGTCAGGAAGCGGTAAGTGGAATAGAAGAAATCAAGAGAAAGAAAAAAGTGGAGGATAAAAAAGGCTGGAAATAAAACTAATGATTTCTTATAGATTTATAGAAAGTATTTACAGTGCCGGCAAAAAAGAGATAGCTTTTTATTTCTACCAGCATGAATTTCTTTTAAAGCCATTCAGTCCGAATAAAATGTATGGTTATGGAACAGTTGAAGCTTTATAAAAATTATATTTATTATTTTATTTGCATAATAATTTATTCGTATAAGTTTTCGATCGTTTGTAATTTTGCTTGGGATTTTTATACTAGTTTCGCCAAAAGTATAAATCTCATTTTACACTTCTTTTAATTTTTTCTGCATAGTTTATTATATCAAATTAATTCTTCAAATTTAGCAAACCTAATGCGAAAAGCATATAGTGCTGTTTGTATTATTTTCATTGGTTATTTTACTTTCTTAAATCTTTGTATGTACCGTGTAAAGAATTCGTCCAAATCCATTACAAAATATATAAATTATTATAGATATTATAGATATGTAAAGATTATAGTCATATAAAGTTAAATGAAGCCTTAATATCAATTTAAGTTTCATCCATTTTATGGAATATTATATTGTAATACGTGTGTATGTATTGGAAGTCATCCAACTTCGAAAAACAGGATAAATGAAGAAATTACTACTATTATATTTATACGCGAATGATCCGAGAATGAGACGTAATTTAATTTTAACAAAGACAATTTAATTTTAACAAAAAAATGCGGCAATTTTATCCAGGAAAATTAAGATTTGTAAAGGATAATGTAATGGTGAAAGAAAAGTAAGATGGAACATATCTGTAATAACGTAAATTGAAGTAAGGAATCATTTTGAAAAATAAAGGAATCAAGGTATACTAAGAACACTTGTTTATAGCATAGCATAAAAGGGGAGCTGAAAACAGAAAACTGTAGCCTGTATATAGTTATGGTACTCGTGCGAGTAAAAGAGGATCGTATCCAAGCAGACAAGTGAAATTCTAGAAATAACACGAGAGAATTACACGGTTAGAAAAGTAGAACGGAATCATGTTTGATTGAACAACCAAAAAAGGAATGGTCACTTTAATCACTATAAGTGCACATGGTCTTCTAACAAGTAGAATACAATTTTTAGTCACGTCACCAGAATCTCCTCTAACTTATAACCATTTATAAAAATAAATACACGTGTTAGGTGTACCAATAAATAATCTACCTTTTTGGTTTAACTCGATATTTCATTTCAGCAAAATTAAATACCTGTCCCGTTTTAAACGCGATACCTAGACTGCAGATTTTTATGCAAATTAATATTTTTATTAGCAAGATTAAATATATGAAACCTAATTAGAGATCCGTTTCACTCATCAAACATAATAACATGTATCTTATCTTGGATGTTTCGTGTATTCTTGCACACTGGTCGCATTTTGTACATTTTTATGCATTTAAATTTTCCATAAACGCATAAAAATTCGCACTCTATTAATCACTGCAGTTGCGTAGTTTGTTGCTTCTTTTAAATTTGCATACATAATGTAAAGCTCGATTTTTCGATAAAATAAATTCATCAACCCAGATGAAAATAATGCATTATTTATTGGTACACCTAATAGCATTTTGATTCTGACGATTTAAAGTAATGTAAGCTATTAAGTATAGTTTATCTAATGTTGTCAAGTGCTAAGTTTCACTCATTAATAGATTGTGGATGTTTATGTGTTTATGGCAAATTTAAACTTGCAAAATGGAACAGACTGTATATAATATGCAAGAATATATAAAGTATACGAAATGAAGCATAAATTACAATATTTGGAGGATCAAACAAATCTTTATTTAATTTTACTTACAAAAATAATGAAAGATAGTAAATTTGCATAAACATCCATAGTTTACTAATTAAACTTAAGCTGATCCGAAGTAAATAAACGTTTCTGCTTGACTCAAGTGGAATCGGTTCGTTTCTAGTCAGACATTCCGAATTCTTCCTTACTTTTTACCGTTTATGAAAAGAATTCACATGGAATCCTAATTTTTGCTACTTAACAAATTCTATGGTACATAAAATACTTAAACTGACTATAAAATATCAAATATCTGATATCATTGAAGTAAAGTTATGTTAGTTTAATAAATCTTCCTATTTAAATCTTCCTATTCAGGCATCCAACATTCTTTTTTATTTATTACGGTTCGCAAAATTCTAATTCATACTATCTAACAAATTCTACGTTACATAAAGTACTTCAAGAGGCTCAAAGAATTAGGACACGTGTTACACGTATAACGATCCTTTCGGGATAAAAATTTATCGACGTTCGAGCGAACGGAGAACGACAAACAAACCGTTCTGTCGCTCGATAAAACGAGAGCAACGAGAAAAATGGACGTGCAATTATTTCACTGGCGGAATCTGTCTCTTTTTAACAGCAAACTAACCGAAAAATCCTTTACACTCTTTAGAGACGTTTTGTTCGTCGAAATTTACATTGAATATCGCCGCACGTGTCGATACTTAACGGACACCATTGCGATCTTTCCGTTTGTTTCACGTTTCTATCATGCGTTGTACAGTAGCAAAAAATCCCAATTTAAGCTGGACAAAAATAATTTCCTCGATCAGTTTTCATTCATCTTTAACATGCTGGTAATTTCGTTAGATTCCTTTATAAACAGCCAAGAGACAAGAACCAATTGAAACATTTTAAAAATTGGAGTACCAAGTGATTTCATTATTAACCGTTACCATCTTTACATTAACATCTAATGAATATTGGTACGACTGCGGTAACAGCAATAATCCAAACACTTGTAAACGAGTAACACTTTAATTAATAATCGTTTTGATAGCAATATTTTTACCCAATTGATAGCAATATTTTTACCCAATTGATAGGAATTATTTCATTCACGCATTTGCAGCAGTGTATATTGCGCGTTGCACAAGTTTCCAGATTATCGTGAATTAATTGTGAATCAGTGTGACGAATTTTATTTTAGTTTCTGCTGCATTTGTCCGAATTTCATTTCTGTAAGTTTATGCATTTGGTTGGTTAGATTTAAGGGACTGTTATGCTTGATATAACAAGGTTATCCTGCATGACTGACCATATTTAGCCCAATTCTACTTGAGGGACCATATGTAGAAGCATTCTATTTGTCCGTCCAGATATGTATCTACTCTACTTGGTGGAGTAGACACAGTGAGTTACATAACTCGTCTCGTTACGTCCGATATGCAACTGTTCTACTTGTCTGATCATACGCATCCACATTCCACTTTCCTGTTTACATAATCATGCATTCTACTTGCTCGTGTGTGCACAATTGAAGTCATAAATTTCAAAACGACACATGTCCAACAACGAAAAAGAAACACGTTCCTGCTTTCTTCTAACCAAGATTCCTCAGCACACTTTAATAATTTAATCAATCTATTTAACCCTCTATTGCATTCCGTTCTCGATTGGGTACTTAATTTCGAATTACATTTTCTTAGACCAGTATATATACGACGTTTTCATTTGGGAACAAATAACTTTGTTTATAAATGTCTTGTTATTTAGTTCATTACTGTATTAACACTTAAATGGAACGACGGACATATATATTTTCTAAACTCGTCATAAAAGTTCATGCAATAGAGGGATAATTTCAAATGCTTCTCTCACAGATTGCAACAAATTCTCTATCGTATCTTCAAAGATCTATCCTATTCGAAACTTTTCCCTCGATAAATTCGTACAATTTGCACCGTTCTAACTTCTCCCAAGACCATTCTCGGTTGTCAATTAAATCTCTACCAATTTTCATGGGGGAAATCGTACCAATCTTCCATTTCGATCATCGTCGAAGCTGACGACGATATTCCTATCTTCTACCGGAAATACAACCGATAACTTACTCGACGGCCTCTCTGTAGAAGACGCTGAAAAGCACTATTCCCACTCCCGCTCCGGCTTGCACGACCATCTCCACGAACTCTCGCCGTTTTCTGAAGTAATGGCCCAGCACCAGGCCAGCAGTTTCTCTCACGAGGCCAGCCCCGGTGCCCAGCACTATGCCGTAGCTGTTACATTTTGCAAACGGTGAATCGTTTCGCCTCGCAGCAGCCAGTACTGGGAATAGCTTGACGATTCGTGGGCAAAGAGAAAGAGAGGAAAAGAGCAAGGGACGTTTTCGACAGGGCTTACGCGAGATACGCGAATCAGGCAGAAGTTTCAAGCGGCTCGGGATTTACAGCTACAGCTGGGTCTTGTTTCTCTGAGAAATCACCAAATGACGTTTTCCCTACTCGCTGTCGGGGATTTAGACGCATTTTGATTCTTTATGAGCTAGCGAAAATACACCTGGGATATTTGGAAATTTAGAGAAGAATTTAGAGAAAATTGGGCTGAGCGGAAAAAGTGGTCCAAGTGACGAAACAGTGCGCGAAGTTGCACTTCATTTTAAAACATCTGCATATTGTCAAGGAATAAAACAAATTGCTAAGCATACGCAGGAATAGGTTGAAAATATAACAATGACTTTTTTTGATAACATTTTCTTTAGACTCGAGAGATAGAGCAAATAGAATTTGAAACAATTCAGGGGCTGGGGGGATAAATTTGAAAAAGGGAATGTTTCTCTACAATTTTTAGCAGCCATACTGTGTAAAAACTTTGAATTTAACTATTTTCTTATTATTGTTTCCTTAAGCCCGTACGATTAGAGATTGGTATTGGCAGTTTACAAATTACTGGCCCCGGGGGTGAGTTAGAAATTCTCAGCCAATGTTAATCATTAATGTTAACGTCCTCGCTGAATGAACCGTAATATTCGAAAGGTAAGAGAAGTTTGGTACTTACCTAAGGAGAACCTGGTGCAATTCTACGGCGAACGAGGTGAAAAGCGCGGCCATTGCCAGTACGAGACCGCCGATCACCGCTGTAAGCCTTGTACTCCCACGACGACATGCGCCCACAACCAAGGGTGCCGAAGCACGGGAAACCGCAGTACTCAACGCGCCTACCCACACTGAAACGTTAATTCGATAGTCATTTCGGGGCCAAACACGTGAACCGTTTCCTCCAATCTTTCTCTCGAATCTCGTATTTTCCCCCAAAGAACATGGATTACCCGGCAATAGCGCTTTTCTATTGACTCGAATCGTTCCAACTTCAAAATTCAGCCTTTAACGCGTTCACGGCGCACAGTGGGCGATTCTGACAATCTAGCTTTACTTTATTGAAATATGAATTCCTCCTGAAGATAAAAACTTTTATGTCATAATATAATATACAAGTTCCATTAATAGTACCGTTACTCTCTTTATGAATTTCTTTTACAGGTATTTATAAAATGAGGTTTTATGTTTGTACTGTGATTTTGTACTTCATTTTTAAAAGGGACTAACTTTAGTGTTCATCTATATTCTTCAATTTCGTTTTTTCTAATGTATTTTGGACAATATAGCAGTTATTACTAAGTTTTGTAAAAACGTTTTTTTAAAGTATTAACATTGTACAGTACAATAAAAGTTTTTTTAAGTTTCAAAAGACTTTAAAATTTTTCTGCAGCTCTCTTCAATCAAATTCTTGGCACATATCAATTAATGACTAAAAAGGATTATGTTGTAAAAAAAAATGGCTGCGCATATTTGCGCGTTTTGAAGAAAATCAATTTAACAATGTAACACGTTCGAGACGAAAACGCGCTCTTCATTCTTGCGTCCGAGGAAGCGATATGCGTCGTATGAGTTCTGGTTAGTCTAAACAAACTCTTCAGTCTCGCGTTCGGAAAGGCGATAAGCACCTTTTATAAACAGTTTGCGTTTCCCACTTCAAACTCTACATTAGCTTTTCATTAGTTCTCGTACAAACTTTCTCTGCAACACATCGCGATCGGTCTCCTTGGCTATACGTCTTGTGATATTCCTTAAAAAGTCAAGTTCAGTTTAGTTAGTTCATTTTTAGTGCAGTGACTTTGTTCTTTGTGTAGTTACATTATTCTTAGTGTAGTTACTTTAGTGTATACAATAATTTTAATTTAGTTACTTCAAACATGAGTGAAAACATAACGAAAAGACATCTGTTCAATTTCTGGATGAATTCATCCAAAAAGAGTAGTGATGAAATGACTTCGTTCCTCTTAAATAAATACAATATATGTGATCCTGATGCGGAAGCAATGTCTGATCTACAAAAGTCAGTTTCGTGCTTTATAACAAGACTTAAAGCAAAGTGGGAGAAATGCAACAGGCATTTGAACAGATTTGTTTCCAACAATGAAAACTGGCTAAATTTGGAATTTGTGTTGCCGAATAAAATTCTACCCTTCGCACAGTCTTCTTCAACATCAAGATTAAAAGCTGGAAGACCCGAAATACCATTTGATCAATGTTCCAGCCCGGTAAAGAAGCGAAAGGTTCAACACCTGTTAGAGACGAAAAGTAAGCAAGAGGTTTTGTTAGCAGCAGAATTGAGCCTGAGGTCATCAGGGAAAAGAGATGCAGCAGAACTTGTTAGGGAATTATCTCAAGGTTCTCCTCAAGCAGCGACAAATATAAAGAAATTAAGAACCGTTTGTAATCGAACGAACGCGAACGCAACATTAAACAGTGAACAAGCACTTGCGCTCATGGTCAACGCAAAGTTGAGTAGCAATCAGTATAAAATGATTCGAAAACAGTGGAAAAATCTCGGAAATAACGGTTACCCTAGCTATGAAATTATTAAGCGTGAAAAGCAAAAGTGTTATCCTATTGAGTCATCTATAAAAGTTACAGAAGATTCAGCAGAAGTAAAGGTGCAAAATTTAATGGATCACACTATACAACGTATTTGCTCTCTAAAAGAAGATTGCTTGAAGAACATATCAAGTGATTTAAGTACTTTTTCATTTTTTCTAATCGCTAAATGGGGTTGTGACGGTAGCTCTAGCCAAAGCCGTTATAAACAAAAATTTATAAATCCGGAATCTGATGATGAAAATTTATTTGCTATTTCGATGGTCCCTCTTCAGCTGTATTATTTAGATTCAGATAAAAATAAAACTATTATTTGGTTCAACCCGAGTCCTTCTTCCGTAAGGTATTGTCGACCGATTAAACTATTATATAAAAAGGAAACTGCAGACTTAATAAAATTTGAAATAGACCAAATTAAATCACAAATAGATGAACTTCGACCTGTGAGGGTAATGTTTGAAAGTATTGAAATACTGGTAACATGTCAATTACTCTTCACAATGGTAGATGGTAAAATATGTACCTCACTTTCACAATATACTTCTACTCAAGTCTGCTATATATGTGGCGCGAAGCCATCGGAAATGAATCAAGGTATAATTAACAAACCACTAGACAATGAAATGTTTAATTTTGGCATATCTCCATTACATTCATGGATTAGGTGCTTTGAATGCTTGCTGCACATAGCTTATCGACTGGAAATTAAAAAATGGCAAGTACGTTCAACAGTCGAGAAGGAAAAGGTTGCCAGTAGGAAGAAGGAAATACAAATTAAATTCAAAACCGAAATGGGCCTTTTAGTGGATGTTGTTAAGCAAGGGCATGGAACTACAAATAACGGAAACACTGCCAGAAGATTTTTTAAAAATACCGAAACTTCGGCAGCAATTACCGGAATTGACAAAACTATAATTCATCGATTTCGAGTAATTTTAGAAACCATATCAACCACTTCAGAAATAGATTCCACTAAATTTGCTGCGTATATTGAAGAAACACGAAAATTATATTTAAAATTATATCCTTGGTACTATATGCCGTCAACTGTCCACAAGATTCTTGTCCATGGGAAAGACATATTAGACAACTGTATTTTACCATTAGGACAATTATCAGAAGAAGCCCAGGAGAGTAGACATAAGGACTATAGACGTTATCGAGAAATATTTACACGAAAGAATTCGCGAATATGTACCAACCGAGACATATTAAATAGATGTCTGTTTTCATCTGATCCAAAAATATCGAGCAACACCGCCTTTTCATTCAAATCATCTAAACAACACAATAAAAGCCCTGATGTCAGCCTATTATTAAAAAATCAAGATCAGAATCCATCATCAGATTCCAGCGATTCACATGATTCGTCTGACGAAAGTGATATTTGACCATTTTTTCTTCATTAAAAATGTGAGTATGACTAAAATTTTATACTTATAACATGCTCTGAAGACAGTTAAAAAACTTTAGGCAAATAACTTAAGCCAGTAAAAAGTTATTAATTTAGTAAAGCTAGATTGCCAAAATCGCCCACTGTGCGGCGGTACCGTAATTCATATTTCGCTATATCGTGCGGGACATTATTAATGACAATTTTCTTTATTCAAAGGTTAGTTCGAAATTGGAAAATCATTTGTTAGCGTAACAAAAATCGACGTGAATAAGTGAAGAATGGTTACGAAATGAATTCACTGTTTATTCGTTTTGTAAATTTAGTCTAGATTTACGTATACGCATTTATATATACTGTAGTTTATATAAATATATACTATATACTATTACATATACGATTATATGTACTATAGTATATATGAATGTAATATGTACTGTATTATATATAAATGTGATATATACTGTATTATATATATATATATATATACATATATATGTATTGTATTATATGTATATATGTACATATATGTATTGTATTATATATGTATGTATGTATTTATGTACGTGCATATGTGTATATATACACGTGATGTTCCCTATTTTAATAGCCAAATTGCAGGAGCGTAAACAACAATTGAAAATAATAAACAAATGTTATACAAAGTTTGTTTGTGAACGCTTCGTTGCAAAGTTATACTACGGAAATAAATACACGTGAAGCATTAATTCAGTAAATTAATAATTCACTTGCCGAGATCCAGCGGAAGTACGTAAAAAATATAGAGCGTAATAAATTACATGTTAGATCGATGTGAAACGTTACATCAATGAAGAAGATGGTCATTTTGAAATGATAATTGAAACATTTTCAACGATCTTCACACATATTGAATAATATGTAAATATAGACAATTTTTGTTTATAACTTTGCAACGAAACGTTTATAAACAAACTTTGTATAACATTTTCTTCTTCTTTTCACTTGTAGATTATGCTCCTGCACTTTGGATATCAAAGTAGGAGACACGTTACTTTACTATTTCATAAGTAGTATAAACTAGTATAAAGCGATACAGATATAAGTAGTATAGAGTACATATATAACGCAGTCTATCCATTTATGATCGACTCCGTCAGAACTTTTCTCCGCACCCAATATATCGTTTATTTGCAATAATGTATAAAGTATTGCAATTTTTTTGGTCGTGAATCTTAAATAACCGTGGAATTATAACGTGATCCAGATTTCTGCTGAAGCACTATTCGGTTCGCAGACTTCGTAGGAACGTTACTTCTATTTTACAGTTAATTAAGAGGCCAGTGGCGCGATTCAAGCGGCCAATTCGGGTAATTGAACGCGGTCCAGGGGTATGCGCGTAACGCTCTTCTAATTAGTTTGCCCGATGAAAAGAGAGTGGTGGCCTGCTCGCAAGCGAATCCGTTAAAAGAGATCCTTTTTCATTATTTCACGCGACGCCCATTCAACAGAGTCGGCAAACAACGTGCTGGAACCTCGTGGAAGATCATGGTGGGACAGCGGAGACCGTTTGGAATTTTATTGTTCGGTTCACTCTATTCGCCCCCGGAGAATAGGGGTTGCTACCTTCGAGATTTTGAACAATTCCAACGAATAATGGAGCGATTCACGATTCGTATATTTATATTCTGTTTGCTAGAACGCTACATTGTGAACAGTATTGGGCAACTTTCATTCTAAATAACGAATGAAAAATAACGATGGAATTTGATTTACTTGTCACGTGTAGATAAAACTAAGTAAATGAGTTAGTCATGAATAATATGATAATATAATAATATAATAATATAATAATATAATAATATAATAATATAATAATATAATAATATAATAATATCATAATATAATAATACAATAATATAATAATACAATAATATAATAATATAATAATATAATAATATAATAATATAATAATATAATAATATAATAATATAATAATATAATAGTATAATAATATAATAATATAATAATATAATAATATAATAATATAATAATATAATAATATAATAATATAATAAATCGAAGTTATTCGATATTTTTTTATTCGTTATTGAGAATAAAAAGTTGTCCAACACTGCACACAACCAATGAGCTGACACCTGTTTACCTTCCATATTTCGTAAAGATTTAGAAACTTAAATGATAAACGCGAATAAAAAAATGATGTATAATAAATAACAAATAAATGTTCTGCAAACGAACAATGGATAACATGGATGACAAATAATTCGAGTGATAAATAATCGGCCAACAGTCAGTTATTTATTCGTCATTCTCAATCAAATAAAATTTCATCGATATATTCGAAAGATTATCAACGGTAACGTATAGGACCGCAAAGGGTTAAAATTCTGAATTCTTTTTGTTTCGCACCATCTGTGAAACACATAAAGAATTTTGTATTTTATTATCTTTACCTCGTTTCCTTGCTGTGCCCAATAAAATAATTTGCATAAAACACGTTTATATCTGAGTGTCTATAAACGTTCGGCAGTGTACTAATTACTAGCATAAATTGCATCCTACGTTCGCATTATTACACCGTGTCCCGATATACAATTCAAGACGATAATTTCGAGCGGTCTGCGAGATCCAAAATGGAGGCAGAACAAAGCCGAGTACGGGGAGAGGAGACGCTCATTAACTTTCCAACTGCATCGAGGCCACTCGCTTATCGGCGTTATCAGGTTCGGTCTAATATCTTACCGCCTAACTAGAAATCGATGAGACACGTCGCGTCGCGGCCTCCTCGTGCCGTTTAATACCGACCAAAATTATTGTCCAAGTTACGCCCGCTTGCGTCCCGCTTGCAGGGAAAAAGAAAAATGGGGGGACTTTAAGGGTGGCATACGGGAACAAAGGAAGCACGTTCGAGCTGCTCGATGAATAATGCAAAAACCCTGTCCTACCAACCCTTCTATTCTTCGTCACACCGACGAGCATCTTCGAATTTTGGGTTTTCTTCTCTCTTGGCGCGTCCAAATGAAATGACGAATGATGTTTCCTTTTCTTTAATCGAATTTTAACGTCGCGTCAACGGCTTGGTTATGGGCGATTACTGGGAGTGCGTTTCACAACACCGTGAATTGTTTCACTGTTACGTACAATAGCTCAAAGTCAAACTCGGACACTTATAGTTTCATGTTTCAAGAAGCGATTGATAGGCGTTCGAATTGCCAAGCATTTGAATTCTCAAACGTTCGAATTTCCAAGATTTTGTGTTTCTAAGCGTTCGAATTTCCAGGATTTTGGATTTGAAAGCGTTCGAATTTCCAAGATTTTGGATTTCTAAGCGTTCGAATTTCCAGGATTTTGGATTTGAAAGCGCTCGAATTTCCAAGATTTTGGATTTCTAAGCGTTCGAATTTCCAAGATTTTGTGTTTCTAAACGTTCGAATTTCCAAGATTTTGGATTTCAAAGTGTTCGAATTTCTAAGATTTCGGATTTCTAAGCGTTCGAATTTCCAAGATTTTAGATTTCTAAGCGCTGGAATTTCCAAGATTTCGGATTTCTAAGCGTTCGAATTTCCAAGATTTTGGATTCTCAAGTGTTTGGATTACTAAGCTTTTCGATTCCCAAGCATTTTAATTTCCAAGCCATTGGATTTTCAAACTTTCCAATTTCAATCTTTCTTATTAACGAATGCGTCCATCAACTTTCGAAGTCGTTGGAATAATTATTATGAGCGATACTGTAAGTGTCCGAGTTTTAGTTTCAGCTACTGTATACCATACAAATACATACGACGCGTGCATTATTATATATTCGAGTAACAAACTAACTTTATACTCTAAATATTTAAAGAATTTTACATAGAAAGGGTGCTAAAGAATATGTGCATAAATTCTGTTGCACATACAATAATGTTCATAATGCGAATGTATACGTCATTCGCAAAAAATACAGAATAAAGACAATCAGTGATGCTGATTTTATCATTTGCAATGGTATATTGAATGATCGTAACTAAATAAAAGATAACTAGAGAAACGGTGCCAAATTTGAAATAATAAAATATGCAATTATATCTGCGCCAGCCTAATAGAATATCCGGAACGCAGATGGAGGGATTCTTGAATAACTTGTTGAATTATGCATTTTTAGGTGGCATAGGTAGACGCATAATGTTAGAACACGCTTTACGTGGCCTTAATTTCATGGAAACCAGGCTGAGATCTCGTAATCCAGCTGTAGCCAGATGCGTCCTCGGATTTACACGTAGCTACGCTCTAATTGCTATTTCAATAGACCAAGAAGGTTTCGCATTAGAACAGAGAACTGTACTCTAGTATAATTTAAAGAAGTCACATTACAAAGAAATGATTATTCTAACATTTTTAAATGAAGAATTTTTCATTTACGGTTTAAAATGTTGTCGCAGAAATGTTCAGAGAATTGGAAGAGTATTGAGTTATTTTAAAATTTATCTAGCTTTACGAAGCTTTGTTTGTGTTTTTTTTTTTTTTTGCGTCCACCAATGTATTGCGATTAAAATTTGTTTGCATATCGGTTTTCATCAAGCGCTGAACCACTTGCGAAACTCCAATCGATGTGTTTGAGTTCGATAAGCACGCTTTGGTGTTTTCCGCTCTATTAACCGGCCAATTCTGAAAAATGTTGTCGCAACAGTTTCGACAACCCTATTCATGGGGTTAAGCGGAGGGAAACTCGGTGTACGTGACCGATCCACCATCCCTGGATGATTAAAATCTTCAGATTAGATGTTTCTCGGATAAAACAGGTCGAGGCTTTATAGAAACATCGCATTGATTTGAAGTTGATAAACAATTTAGAAATGTTAGTTTCTGAAACGCTTACGTTTTTGAAAAGCCGTATCAACACTTTCGCTTTCGCTTCAATCGGTCAACGTTTTTTCACGCATTCTTGTTATTGCAGAATAATCATTGAAACAACGAAGCTTGGAGAATTGAAAGCATGCGTTTTCAAAGGCTTAGAAATTTAAAGCTTCGAATTCGAATGTTTAGAAATAGTTTTGAAATTGAAAGGCTCGGAATTTTTATGGGTTTAGATTTGAAACTTTGGGATCTCGAAAGCTTGCAAATTTCAAAGTTTAAATACTCAAAGGCTTTCAAATTTCAAAGCTTAGGGATTTAAAGGCTTGAAAATTTGATGACTGAAAGTTTGAAGGCTTAGAAATCTGATGACTTAGAATTTAAAAGTTTCGAATCTCGTAGGCTTTTAAATACTCAAAGGTTTCCAAATTCAAATATTAGAAACTTAACAACTTGGAAATTGCGAACCTTAAAAATCGAAAATTTAGAGAACCATTTAACTAGTTAAAGTAGTTTTAAAGCAACAAAATATTTAAGTTGATTGAAACTCTTTTACCGGAAACAGCAGTTTAATGTTTTCCAATTTAACCCCTTGCCATACCACTTTTTTTTATTATTAATGCCACGTAAGTTATTCATATCGTCTATACAATATTATATGCAAGGTATGGAAATGTTGGGTATATGTAATTTGTAATTATTATGATCTGAAGCCAAAAATCAAGTAAGAATTTAACTTTGTTGCGAGTAGAGTTGCATTTTACCATACCAACCCGATAATTCGTGTCACGATTGTAACTCGTTATTGAATGTCAAGGGGTTAATACCATTCTTCAATCAGCGTATTTTATCGTATTCCTACTTTTCGAATCAAGACTCTGAGACTCTGGTAATTGCGAGAGTATCAACGTGTCGACGCTGTTGGATGCAACGCGAAAGTTTTATCAACGAATCCAAGATTCGCCGGTTAGTTAATGAAGTCTTCAATTTGCGCGGCCGGTCAACCGTAAGGTGCACGAATCGTAAATTATTAGAAGGCACCGCACGTGCCTCCATCGATTTCTTGGTTTGGTCCACGAGATACGCTCGTTCGCTGACGATTCAGGAAGGCTCGGCCATCAACCCACTTCCGGTTCCACCCTCTCGCGAACTTTGCGCGACTTCGAACGTCGTTTCTTAACTTGGTTCCTGGCAGAGTTTCCAATCGGTCCCAATCATGTATCGACGACCGAACTACCCTCTTTGTATAGCGAACAATGAATGATATTGGAAAAAGGAATTTAATTAGCTGGGAACAAATTTAATTACTCCACTCCGAGAAACTTTTTAGGAGTTTAGATAGAAAAAGTAGTTAAACATTGAGCTGCTAAATTATATCAGAATGTTATTATTGTACCGTGGATTTTTACGGAAATTATTATAACAGTTTTATACAAATGTTAACAAAAATGGAAAGCAAATTCATTTCCATTCTCCAAATCAGCGTTTCTCGTATATTTTGTCGAAAAATGAAAAATATCATTGTTTTATAATAATAAAAAATAACATAAAGAATGATAATAAAAAGACAATTAATTGGACATATAATTGTCCAATTTTTAAAGACATATTTCACAAAGAAAGTGTTAATATTATTCTTTGGTATAGTATTCTTTTGATCTCTGCAGTTGAAAATGAATTCACGAATTGTGTGCTACCAACGAAATTTTCATTAAAGTTATACTCCATAATGTATAATAGGAATCATAATAATAGCAATAATAATATAATAATAATATTTTTCTGTAATATCCTCTTTCATTTTTTACTGCCAATCTGTTTCTTACTATTAATCTTTTAATAGAATCAATTAGTTTGTAATCAACAATAAATTACAACAGTTAAAGTTCCCAAAACCGCAGTTTTCCCTTTAGATTTTTGAATCCACGCTGCATTCGCTTTTTCCACCATTTGCCTCATGTTCCGTTATTCGTAATTATTTATTTCTTATTCTTAATCATCATCTTGTACTCTTATATACACTTTAAATGCTCTATTATTGTCTGGAATTTCTCCTTTTCTAATATTTTGTTCGTTTTATGGTGTTTAAAGTCGTTTATCAGCGATTTCCTACCGCTTGGGGCTCATTCTTCCTTTGCCATTCCAGCCGGAAGGCGAACTCGAAATCAGCAGGTAGTGAAGTTATGAGAACGGAGACTTTTTAATAGAAAACTTCACGGAAAATCGGGCAAGAATCTCGGGGGCAATCTTATTGAAATTATCACTACGATATTTCACGTTCCGGGCCGCTATGGCTGCTCGTCGACCAAACTTTCCTGTCCCTTTGCCGACTTAATGGTCCGCGATCCTCTATTTCGAAATTGAAGAAGAATCAAATCGAACATTTTACGAGCTTCTTAACTACTATTAAATGCAATAGTTCTATTTTAAAGGATGAAATTTCCAACGCTTTTGTTATTAGGTCGCCACAAAAGTTCTATTCAGTGAAAATTTGATTCTTGGAGATATCTGACACAATCCGTGAAATTATATAGCTTTTAACGCTATTTATAGTAAACGTTGCTAATATGGAACACTGGACTTTGAAAGCTTGCCAAAAATACAGAAACTTGTATTTACGTATTAATATTCGCGTGATTTGTTGCGGAGCATTAATATAATCAGAAATACGCATATAATTTATGGGTGCAAAATAATTAATTTTGAAAAGACGCGTAAAATAATATATGATATTATTATATTATATATTATATTATTATAGAATAATAAGAATACTGGAAGGTTTAGTTCAGCAACAATATTCTATTATTATATTATTATTATATAATATTATAAATATTATAAATATAATAATAATAGAATATAATATTGTTGCTGAAATAAACCTTCCAGTATACTTATAAACATAAATTAGGAAAACTAACGCGACTGAACGAAGAAACTAATATTACACGTAATCATATTTATATTGTTGAATGTGAAACACTTTAAACGATTTGATATTACAGTAAACAGGCTAACAGAAGTGAAATTCGGCAGTTCGAAATAGCGGTATCTAATATGGAACACCTAAAAAGTTTCTAAAGAAAGTATCGAAGGAAGGGGAAGAGTTATGGAGATATAAAAGTAATTGGAAAATTTTCTAGCTTTTCTTCGTTTCGCCGTATCGAATGGATTAAGGTACGAAGAGAACCGAAATTCAAGCAACAATTCCATTTCTATAAAACGTGCGGGTCTGTGTAATCGAATTCCCAAGAACTCGAGAATCGTTGTACTCCGTTTCTTCGAATCGAGTTCCATTTGGAAGATGAAGGGTAGAAATGTGACGAGAAGCGCAATAGCGAAGGCTTGTACGGAAGATTTCGCGATGATTTACGAGTGGAAATCCTCTGCCTCTCTTTGTCATGGCAAAAGACAGTTCTGAAAACTCTTAGGTGACGTATCGTATTAAATAAACGAGATAAGAGTAGGCGAAGCGGAGATGAGTATTCTGAATGCACTCATTAAACTCTTTTCCCTGTCAGGTCCCCAGCACGAAACTCTCTGTCTCTTTCCACTGGCAGAGAAAACTCTTTTTCCCCAACTTTCTTTCGCCAACTCTCAACTTTTCCTCGCTGCGCGCTTAAGAGGATTCACTCTCTTGCAGATACATGCAGATACTTCAGTCGGGCCAGTTACTTGCCCTTATTTTCTCCCTTCAAATCCCCATTTTCTAAACAGTGCGTTCGCACTTTGCCCCGGAAACTTCCTCGCGATTATAATTCTTACGGTTTCGAAGAATTTCGAATAATAAACGCGGCGGGTATAGAAAATGTTTGTATGGAGTCTTTTAATAAAAGCTTTCGGAAGTTTTTTAATCAAATATTAGTACGTGGAAGTATCTACGAAATTAATTCAGAGAAATCCTATCACAAGAAATGGAAGTAATTCTAAAATATAGAATATAGAATATAGAATATAAAATATATATGTATATATGTTTATTTTTCCAGCCTCTTCGGCTTTCGAAAAGGACCTTCGTTTTTGCAAAAGAATTCTCACGCACTCATTCCATTAAACTACTATTATCTTATATTTTACATACACATTTTTGCTTTATATCATTCACCCTCATATTTAATATACCTATTTAATTATACAACTTTTAATATCCCTACTGTCCCTATCTCTACATATATCTTTATAAAAGCAAAGCATATACACCCTTTTAATTTATACAACTTT
Organism: Eucera pruinosa; assembly: GCA_028830335.1. Classification (NCBI taxonomy): domain Eukaryota; kingdom Metazoa; phylum Arthropoda; class Insecta; order Hymenoptera; family Apidae; genus Eucera; species Eucera pruinosa. The sequence goes on from JAMYCR010000007.1 coordinate 13,027,966, forward strand.
TAATATAACTCATTGTCCCTACCTTTAAGTATATCCTTATAAATCTAAATCTTTATTGCTATATCTTTACCCCGTTTCTATCTTATTACTACGAATCCCTATATTTTCCTTCTCTTTTCCTTTTTCGTTTCTTATCAGTCTCTCTTAACCAATCTATTGAATTTAGAATATAGAATATTAACACGTGAAATTATCTTCAATACGAATTCCAATCAACCTTATTACAACAAAAATTGGAATGGCTCTATCGAGGGGAAGTGAAAAGTGAAAAGTAAACACCGCAAATGTCAGTCTTCGCTATTCTCGTTCGTGTTAATCATCTTCAGCTACTTGTCAGGTGGAAAACAAACGGTTATTCGATCCGCAAATTGACGTAACCGGAGAAGAGCGACTTGGCCGAGGAATCTCTGATTAATCCTCTCGAAGAAGGCGGCCATTCCACAGGGAACGAAGACATCTGTTTCAATGTAGAATAAGCTGAACGGTGCTCGTGTCTCACGTTAAATTGACGCAAATATTTTCCATCGATTCCACGTTGTTTATCGAACAATAAGAGGAAATGAAAGAATAGGTAAAGTGGCAAGCTGCCGCTGGTTCGATAAAACTAACGAACAGGATAGGAAAACATAAGGGTTACGTGAGAACGGCGCGATTAATTAATCGCGTAACCAAGTAATTAATCCGAACAAGCTACAATGCGGTATGGGCCAAGGAACCGTCGTGGTGGAACTGATGTTTCGTTCGTTCGTGAGAATTTTCTGAAAAGAAATCGTGTACCGATGCTTGATTGTGTAATGAACAAAACGAGAGAATTAATTTAATTAGTTGGCTACAGTAATGTTAGGTGTACCAATTAGTAATCCATTGTTTTTAAGTAGGTTGATATAAATTGGGATTTTATCAAACGAATAAAGTTCCTTTCAAATAGGAATCTAAAATGCAGTAAATAACAGCAATTATATTTAAGATCGTGTAAGTATCCAACTTTGTTAGAAATTAATACTAAATTAAATAAAGGATGTGATTATTGACAATTCGAAAACTCGAAAAATTCATGGAGTAGGAAATCATTTAATTCAAAATATTCACCCATTTATATCTAAAATAGTATCCTTCCACCTTATAAGAAACACGCGTATCCTAATAGAACTCGATTTCGAACAGGCCGTGCCATTATTCAATTTCCAAAATTTTCCATCACCATTAATCAAAATTATATTATCAGTAACCCACTTCGTATAACCTATGCAAAATTTAAAAATGTCAAATACCCACTCGAAATCCAGGATGATTCATTCTCGAAAGGATCTTTATCATCGCATCTTCGAAGCTTGTCATCGAAATCTGCCTCATCGCCACCCCGAGGTGGCATAATGAGTGTTCCATCTCGCTGACGGAGCGCAAATTGCGAAAGCCATCGATTGGATCTCCTCATCCACTCGATTTACCCTGTTTCCGAAACTTACCCGCTTCTCCGTGAATTTTCCGCCAAGAATCAAGCCAACCTTCATATTTCCCACCGAAAATCAACCTTCGTGCTCGTCAACCATATCCCTCGGGGGTTGGAGTCGAAATAAAAGCCACCATTTCACGGGATGGAACTATTCCGTGACGTTTCGTGGGCAAACAATTCCGCGAGAAGCGTTCGTTCGCGATAATAATCATCCCCGTGGCCGAAGGTAGTTCGAGTCGCCGGCGGAAACAGCCGTAATATTCGGCTCGTATTGTCCGAAAGTTCGAGGGTTGCGGAAATTCTTGGCCCGGCAGGTATTTCCCAGAGAATCGACCGGATTTCCCGAAGCTCTGGATTCGATTTTCGATTTTCCTGGCGAAAGACCCGAAACGATGGCAACGACGTTTCACCGTTCAACTGTGTTTGCGGTTAGAGTGGAACGATCGAAGCTTGAGAGGTCGAAATGGCTGTTCTTTCTGGCGGTGAATGAATTGTAGGGAGCTTCGTGGCGCTCGCAGTTCGCAGTTGATTAAAGGTGCAGATAGAAATGCGGATGGAAGATTTTTTTGTTAGATAATGCAGTTATACATTGAATGAAACTAGAATAAATAGGACCGAAATGGAACGCTGTCCACTTTTACGCAAGTTCCCTTTTTTGCCTTTAGGCGCTTCGTAGAATTTGGTTTACGTTACTCGTCGTTGCTTGTATTTTATGTATTATTTCCAGGATGCGGATCTTTATGAATTTATAGGAGATTTAAGTATGCAGAAAAATACACGATGCATATAATACGCAGAAATATACGAAATATCAAAAGTAAAGCGTATTTTGTAATACTTACACAGCGAAGCCACGATGTATTTAGTTTCCACTTCTTTTATTTGTGTTTGCTGACGTTACAGTCTATTTATTTGTATTCTGTATATTTTTATATCCTTTATATTTTTATGTGCACTGTTTATTCTATTCCCAATCGCTTATATCGCCAATTATATTATATACTTGAAGGGTTTGCCTCGTATAAAATGTATAGTAATAGTAATAATAATAACAATAAAAGAATAAAGAAAATGTAATAATCCTACCCCAGGAATCGCATCGTATACATTCACACAAAATCTTAAAGAACTCAAATTAGTGTTCACATTTTTTCAGAGGCGTTTATCCAGTTTACAGTATGAAGCGAATGAAAAATCGTTGATAGTGTAAGGGTTAAAATAAGGTGTTGTAAATTTGTCTTACCTATAATTTTGTTTTCCCCATAAACTTGCTTCACGTATAATAATTTAGCTCTATCTATAATTTCCTATCTGAAATATTTCTCAACCTATTAAATTCCATAAAGATCATGATATATCATCGCATAACTTTTGATAAAACTTTCCTGTTTCGCCCGCATAAATCCATTTACATTGCACAATAAAATATTCCAATAAATTCCAAAATATTCCCGCGGATCAATAAAAATTGCCTGTGTATTTTCATTGCTTTACATAAAGTCTCGCAAGAGATCATTCGGTTTAAAGATATCTCGGACGATATCGAAATCCTGGCGACTCGTCTAGTGCGCATTTCATGGAAAAAGGATCGTTTCGCGGGAACAAGGTATCCCACCAAGTCGACTGGTTGCTCCAGTTCGCCAATGGCGCTAAAAATGTCTGGTCTGTTGAATTATTCTCGGCCGATCGAGCCACTGGGGTCGGTACCTGTTGAAGCTGAAACGTACGATCAACCGAGTCGCCCAGAAAACCCTATCGAATCCTGAACTGGACAATACGTATTCATTTTCGGGGTAGTTTTTCTCCCTACGTGGATCGCCACTTCAAATTCCTAGTCGTTACCTCAATTAACGCGGTTGTTACGGATGGGATCAAGTTCAATATGCACTTACGAATCCGAGTCAATTTCGATGACTACGTTTCGTTTCACAGGTTTGGAATGCTGTTCGTTGTTAGAATTAGGTTATCCGAAAAGCTCTTTTTATTCTTTCATTAGATACTAGGTGCACAAATATAATTTATTAAGTTCTTTTTATTAAGGGGCCATTGCTAATTTTCATTGTATCGTTCAAATTTTAGTATACATACTGGCGAAGCAAGTATTAAATTGTTAAGTTGATAATCGAGTCATCCTGCTTAATTCCATTTTCTCTTTCTTAAAAGACCCCTTCGATTCTATCTAGAAATCTTATGACGCTATTTTGTCGTACAGAAGGCGTTTCTAACGAAATAATGCTTTTTCATTTATCTTTTTTTGATAATAGGTGTCGGTTAGCATTTATACAGGTAACTTTCCTATCAGAAATTTACGGATCATCGTAATTGAGTTTTGGTAATTTTGGGAACGGCGTAATTAAGTTCTACGAAACTAGGGGTCATCGTAATACGAGTCTATAAAGTGGAGGGATACAGGGGTAATCGAATTCTACTAATTCGAGGACCAGCGTACTTGAATTCTACGGCTACTTCGAGAGTTCTTGTAGTTTAGTTGTATGCCCTTGGAATCATGTATTTGAGTTCTAGTTATTAGACGAAGTTACGGTACTTGAGTTCTACGCACTGTAGAATTATTGCATTCTAATTTTGGGTATTCGCAAACTGTTGTACTTGAATTCTAGTTATTTCCAAATTATTGCACTCAAATATTAAATATTCGCAAATGATTATTAATGTTAATTCTAGATATTCATTACTGTTCCAAAATTACCATACTCAACTTTTACGATATTTCTACTTGAGTGCTCCGAAAACTATTACATTAGAATTCCAAGCATTCAAAATTTACTAATTCAATTTCCAATAATTGCAATACGGAAATCTTCATTCTATTCTTTCTTTCGCAAAATCTTTCCTAAAATTTCTTCCAAAAAAAAAAAAAAAAAAAAAACTAACCGAAATTACTTATAGTGTAATAATAATAAGTTTGATTAAAAATTTACTCAACTCTCCCTTGTATTGCACGTTCCAAATATTACAATAGTTTTTACACTGGATTACAACATTCCTATTCTCCCCTTTCACCAACACATTGAGTAATCGAATATCGATAAGCCGGGCAATTAAGCGATCTAAAAATAAAGCTTGGTTGGGGCTATTTTCCAACGACGTCCATTAGTCGAAAGTTTTGATTGCGGTTTGGTCTGGTCCCGTATTCACAACGCGTACACACGGAGAACACGCGGCCCATATCCGGGGAAAGCTTCCCCGGAAGTGGAACAAGATTTACTGGCCGCTAAGTTCTTCGTTCAGAGAAACTTTCCACGATCGCCTGTGGCTATTGTTTCGTGGCCCTGCGAGATTGCATAGAAATCCGACCTCAGAGATTCCTGGCCCGATACTTTGGCAACGCAATGCTGAGGAAGACACGTAATCTCCATTGGGATTGCCTGATACCTTCAATATTTTCCAAAACTTAGCGAAACTTTCGATTTTTTTCACCTAACAATATCTTTCCTATTCATTTATTATTTATGTGCCATATTATATTGTTATGTTATGTTTTAGTATATCATATTAATATGCTAATTCATCATTATCTCTATAACAATATTCAAATTGTTCATCTTAACAATAATCTAGCATTTTATTATTTTTAACTTCAAGTTAATTTATTCCGCAAGTAATTGAGAGGTTGAGTGGAACAGTGGTCTAAGTGCACGAGGGGATAAATATTTTCTGTAGCCATATTGTATTAGAATAATTTGAAGAGATTTTGGATTTTCTGCTTTAAGGAATCTTTTTATCTATTCATTATTTATGTGTTAGGATAATTTGGATAAATTTTGGGATTTCCCATTATGGTGAGATGGTGGATTCAGTATAAATAAAATATAAGAAATGAATAACAGTTTGGGACTTTAAGGAATTTTATATTCTACATGAAAAGAAAAAAAGATGCTGTTATACTATTGTCTTTACTGTGTACTGTGTAGACCTGTCTTTCTGATCGCAAATTAGTAATCCTGAATAAAATATGGAAGTATAGTGAAATTAAGACGCGATAACAATTAACAATCGGTACGAATTTATGTTTGACGTTCGTTAAGTTTTAAAAGAATCAGGCTAATGGATAGTTGAATAAAAGAAGACAACGTAGGTTCTCGTTTTTATCTTAACTCAGCTTTTCTGAACAAATCTATCAAGTTGGGTTCTTCGAGGAAAGTCAATTTCGAGTTTGCTCAACAAGTTCAACGAGAATTCCTTCCAGCTTAATAACATTTTCCAGATTGCTGGGCTCGATGTCCCTCGTTTAAACAATTTCCATTTCAATTTCACTCGACACTGTGCGATTGGAAAATTGATTTGGCTGGTCTCCAAAAATCCTTAAATAAATCCTCCATCTTTATCCGAGAGATATAGGATAAAAATAATTTAAAAGTTCTATCCAAATAGGAAAACATATACGCTTACATTCAACAGGTTATAACTTTATAGATTACGTTTCTGTTTGTTTGTGCAATAAATTATTTGAAGGTACACTGTTTATAAAGGTAATTTTAATTATTCGATCATTTTAAATATACGGGGTGAATTAACAAAAACGTGTTACCATGAATATTTTTAGAACTATGGAACCGCGAAAAAATGTTTTAATATCGCTTGCAAAGGTGTAATAATTGTAACTAGAGAACAGCTTTGATCATACCGAATAAAAATTATATGAAAGTTTTCTTTTAAAGCGATATTCTTGGACACGTTCGAAATGGTAATTTTTATTGGCCATCATTTAAACGAACGTTTTAATAACAACTAGTTTTGTGTTCTTCAATATACGTGCGTAGATTTTTATGAGGTTTAGTTTTCATTTTATGTACGTTTTATTGCGAACAAATAGAAAAAAAGCATCACCATTTTTTCATAAAATTCTTACTGCAGTTGTGACAATCTTTGTTTCGGCATCACAGCTGAAAAATGTATACGTGGTGTACAACTAATTTACTTCTTTTAATCACGTTCCTTTTCCATATAACCTAATATAAGCGCAGCTATTAAACTAAGAAATTGTCAAATTATAAACTGTACAACTATAAAATATAATATACATATACACCTATTAGGTTGTTGCATACGAAATGGCCGATTTAATTCCGTTTTCAAATTTCCTTTTACGCTATCAATCCTACATTTTCTTCACGGCTAGAGTTCAATAATTAACAATGGGGCTGTTATACACTGCAGAGCTATAAAATCCGTCATTCTTTTAATTTGAAATCACAACTGTTGCAGCGTAACACGCGCGTATACTGTAACACTCTGCAACACCGACTAGACTATAAATTTTAACTATTTCTTCATTGAATTAGCCTTGGTGCCGGCTCGTTATTAACTTGCTACTCACGACTGCCCTGCGAAACGTTGTTAATTTACAATTTAAAGCCTCCAGTCCACGGTGATCCCTAATTTTTCGCGTTATTCCGTTTGCGTTCGCGTTACCTCTACGAGCTTGAAACTCGTCGCGTGAAACCAGAATATCACGTCCCGCTTTTAATTTTAATTTTTTTTCTGCTCCTTTTCCGCCCCCTTTGTCTCCCTTGTTTCTACTTGCTGTTTACGCGAGTTTTGTTTGTCCGCGGTTTGTTAGTTGTTCCGACCTGTAATTTCGTGACTAAACGCTGAGTTTCTTCTTCTTTCGACGTATCGTTGTTATAAACGGTATGTGCAATTTAACGTATAACGTATAACGCTCGAAATAATTAGGGTATTGTAATTTTGAAATGCTCTATTATACTGACCGTGCAGAAAGAAGCGCATTAAAAAATATAAGCAATAGTTATTTTTAAGTAGTAGATATTAATCGATTTTTGATTTCTATTTATTCTGAATTGAGCAATGTTTCGTACAAGTACTATAGATTAATTGATTCTTTATTTCTATGTATTCTGAATTGAGCAATGTTTCGTACAAGTATTTCAAATTAATTGATTTTTTTATTTTTATATGTTTTGAATTGAGCAATATTAGGTATATTATAATATTGGATGTAAAATATCCAAAATAAAGTACATAGTAAATATTTACGATATGAAATAAAGTTCTACTTAAGTTCTATACCTGTTTTTACGTTTGCAAAAGTATGAATTTGCATAAACACTGACAGTCTGTAACGTTACAACTCATGTTCTCTTTTCTATATCGAAAGTATTTTTCGTTTTTTTTTTTTTTCTTTACAATCGCAAAGTTAAATTTCTCGGTTTGATTACGCTGGACGCGACGGTTAATGAGTTTAATTCCGCGTAATTACCTAAGTTTCCTCGCAGAGATTAATTTTGCAGTCCTTTGAATGGCCGGACGGAATAAATGAAACAAGCGTGTAAACACTTTTATCAGCTTGATGCTTCCGATATTAAAGTTCATAAATATTATACGCTGTAATTTGAACGTTGAAACGTTTCATATAAATTCAAATTTTCCACTCCAAATTGATATTAAAATTTTAGAATGTAGGGGTGGCGCTGTGCTATAAATTCTGACGGAAAAGAGGGGCGCAAAAAAACAACATTTCTGCTCGGCGAAGGCTAGCAGCGATTGGATTAAAATGTTTTGCGAAATTAACAAACCAGAAAGTTGCATTAATGTATTTATTGAACAAGCTGAAAGCAACGGTTTCAAAAATTAACCTTTGAAATATATTATAGAAATCCGCCGTGCTAAATAGTCGCTTTATAGTAACAGAATTTTGCGCAACTTTTCATAACGAAACATTATGCAATTCTTTATATTTTTAATTCAATCAAACATTAAAAAAATAGTATAGAATGCAGTCGACAGAATCAATAATATTTTTGTACATTTTATGACAGATTTATTAAGTGTACGCATAAATTATAATCCATCCTTTTTAAACGCACTTCATACATAATGTAAAACATTACAAATTAAAAAAAATTATATTTAAGACAGGATAAGTAGTTAACTCTTTCTCTACGAAGGACGTATATATACGTCGTAAAATCATTAACAATCATTTGTTAAAGTATGCCAATACTTTTTTTTTAATCACAACAGTATTTCTATTACTAGTAGTAAATAATAAACTTCAATTAATAATATCGAATATCCAAATATTTGCACAAATACTGTATCTAAATTAATAAAAACTACCCTAATTTGTGAATTCGAAACGCTTTTAAATTTTAAAGTGGATTATTCGTTTGTACACCTAATATAAAAATTATACAAATTTATTGCAGAATATACAGGAATAATATTATGGCTCTTTTAGTATAGATTTCGAAGGAATAGTAATGATTTTCATTTCTTATAAAATCTATGAAAATAGTATTATGAATTTTATAGATATACTGTCCATTGCACTTTATATTGTCATGCAAATTGTGTAACTAAAATACATAATGATTTTATTGCAGGAATAAAATCAATGATTCTGTCATTGGCTTTTATAAATTTGTCATAAGTCTTTTATAAATCTGTTAAAAAATTTAGAAAATCAATATAAGACTAATTGAAACTCAAGAATCACCACAAGAAGGTTTTCATTTTTGAAATTCCTTTCAACCACCTGAAACATACCGTTTCACCATAAAGTCGCACCATAAAATCACGATTTTAGGATGCAATAAAACGTCGCCTTATATACAACGATATTCGCTGCTTCTTACCTTAAGTCTCCTTCTAGGTTGCATCTTCCAGCAAATGCTTATTTTGGTAAGTTGCAACCCTTTGAGAAAGAAATGCTCTTCTCGGAGTTTTCGCTGAATTCGCAGGATATTTTGAAGCATCCCCCTTATCTTGTTGCTGTTTTTCCCATCCTTTCAGTCGCCCTCAAAAAACCTGAATTTTTTACTTTTTCTCTGGTCTACGATGATCATGCAATTTGTTTCATTTCCGCATACGTTTCCATCCGTGGAGGAACTTCTTGGGTTTCAAAATTGGTCATAAGGGATTCTTTTCGAATTAGGTGTTTCGCGATTTTGCGAACCATTGCATTCTTTATCCTTTTAATCTTTCCTATTTTCTTCACACTGTATTCACAATATTAACACTAGGTTTACGGACATTACGTGCATAATTTGACAGGCTTCCGGAAAAATACGTGTACTGCATATAAATATTCGAAATTAGAAGCGTGATGATGAAGAAAATAAATTAGAATACATATTCGTACCATTGCATTAATTAAAGGTAACATAAAGTACTGAAAAATAATATTTATGGTCTCTATAATTTTAAGTATGAAATCTGAAATGTGTCAACGTGACGAGTTATGTAAACCTAGTGTGAAAGGAAGTGGTCCAAATGTAATGAAGACGAAACATAATTAAGAGTGGTTTCAGCATTTATTATTTTCTTGCTTTTATTAAAAACGTTTTCCATTGCTTAAAATATGTACCTACTAATTTCGTTCGTAAAAAATGTTTCGATGAATGGATCTCTTTGAAGGACGAACATTTTTTTTTTTTTTATAAAGAAGCTCATTTATTTTGCCAGAAAAGTGGAAAAAAGTTATAGCTGGTGATAGAAAATATTTTAGATGAAATAGGCATGCTTTGTTGCAAGAAATCCCTCAAAGCTAACTGGAGCATCTAATAGTTAGCAAATATTACCTTCGTTTCGTAAGTGTAACATCAATTTTCCTTTACTCCATACTTATTAATTGTCCAACGAATTATATTGGATATGGATTATATTCTGCAATCGGTAAATGTTTGTTTGAACCCAACTAATGAAATTTCAGCAGCCTGAAATATCGCGTAGTTACACGTACACTTAATTTGAACACCTCTCTGCCCAACTAGCTTGGATTAACGAGGATCTTACGAACTTATTGCTCGCCATAAATGAAAGTTGAGCTTACACTTCCGTTTTATGAGCATGGCTACGATCTTTCTCGAAGATAATGTATATATATATATATATATATATCTCCGGAAATATCAGATTTATACAAGTGTTTTATTATTCCGTTGTGCCTTTACGTTATGTAAATTGCCCGTCATTTATGACCTTAGAATAGCTTCAATCCTTCGTTTATTATTTAAGTAAAATTGAGAGTGTTCCCAGTTTCTGGTTCTTCTTAAGACTCGTAAAATTATTCATACGTGGAGTTTGAACTTTGAACGCTAAAGTATTGCAATTCGCCGGAAATATCGTTCAAATCCTAATCGCACCTTTATTATCCCAATTAATAAATTGCCACGAAAGTCCTTCTCGTTTTCTTACATGCAAGAAAGTTTCGTGGCTTTAAAATTTATGGCATCAGAACAGTCTTGTTGCATTTAAAGGCATTGCAAAGCTACACATCAGCATTATTCCGTAGCTTTTTGCACGTTTAAGTTTCCTATAATTGCACAAAGATCCGCAATTTAATAATGACTCAGTCAGGTGTATGCCAATTTTGCAAAACGTTGTAGAAAATCTAGTAGGTACTTGATTGTCAGAATCTGTCAAAATTTATTTTGACGAATAAAAGTTAATTTTTACTATATTACCATAATTGAATTTAATTACCGTAATCCAACAAATTTTCTACAACTAAATTAATTTCTCTACAACGACCGTGCGTAGATTTTTATGTGGTCGATAATTCAGTTTTTGCAAATTTTGTAGAAACAAATGAAAGAAACGTTGCCAGAAAATCTTTACAGTTTAAACCGATAAGCAAATATTGTATATACTTATTGGTATACGATAAGTATATTGTATATGACAAGTTAATATTAATATTAATCGCCATAAAATATTAAAATTCAAAACAAGTGTATTCTCCTAAATATAACTTTCTTCCTTTGTTCCGCCACGTATCTCACAGTTTCGCGTTTGTCTGGACAATGTCCGCTCGCATTTTGCGGCCAACGCGAGCTCTAACCGAATTCTTTCCTATTTTCTTTCAGCTTCTATTAACTTTCCCCACACTTCCTGTCTTAACGATTTCTTTCAAAGTTTCGCTCGGGCCTAGCCGACTTTCGCTGACCGGTCCTTGCGAACCTCTTTTCTTTCACCCTTTATTAACTTTTTACCTTTTCCCCAAGTTTTCTCGCCCTATTTCTTCTCCCTACGTTGGCCGTCATTTACTATTTTTTCTTGTCTTAATTCCTTGCACTATAATTTAAGTCACGGGGACTAACTTATAATGAAACACAGAATTTATAAATGCGAGCTTTGTGCTGCTTAGAACTGTTTATAATTGCAGTTCATTATCGTTTCGGTCAACACTGTAACGGTTTAGTATTTTCCGTATTGAAACGCGTAAAATACGACAAGTTTAAGAATTTATCGAATAGTCAAGTTTCGGTAAAAGTGGAGCTGATCTGTTTTTGCATCGAGCCGTTCGGTTAAAAGTCGAACTTCGGTGCCCTTTCGGTGTTGTTAAATTCAAACCCAAGGCTCGCAAAGTTCCATCGTTAAAACTCCAAACCGTGCTCTATTCTCGAGTAATTGTCGCAACTATTGCTCTCAAATTATCATTGAAATATAATGACCAACCCTTACGTTCCCATTGCCTCGTTGCATACCCCTTTAATCCTCCCTTTCAGCCGTGCAAGAGCAAATCTCGAAGCTTTGAGGATTGCTCGTGTCATTCAAAGGGAACGAAAACAGCGAGACAGAGGGTTTGGACGAGTTCCGTAAACCCTAACGACGACACGTCGAATCCCGGTGATGCCAACTTTCGAGCTGCGCTAACCACGCTCGGATCGTCGTGTCTGACTGCAGCCAGAGAATTATCCGCAGTCCATCCCGGGCATAGCACAGGCCTCGTCTGCTTGGATAATTATCTGTCTCGAGCCGGGATCGTGTCTCCGTGCACGGGACAGCGAAGCTTAAATGGCCGCCTATGAAACAACGAGGTCTTATCGGAACTTGCATCGTCGGTGTACACTGAAGCGTCCTTGACTTTCGGTCATAGTCACTCCCAGACGTCCCGGCGAACAAGCTAATCGAATTTTTCTATTTACCAGGTTGTTGCACGCGAAATAGAGTAGATGTCCCAATTACCGTACGGTGTCTCTGTAATTGTCGCTCGAATTATTTTAATTAATAGCGAACGAATGTATGAAGAATCGAAATTAATAAAATTTCAATACTGTTAAAGAAGATAGGCAAAAAATTTCCTTGAAATGTTGGTTGATGGATTTGTACTTTTTTGGAATTCGTGGCATCAATTGTCATTGGAGAATGGTATGGAAATTTCCTTGGTTATGGTGAAATCACTATGAATAAATAAATTAAGAACAAAAATGAACGAGTAGTTCTTCTCAGATTTATATAATTCAATATGAAGATTATGTTTTATTCAATATTATATTTCTATGTATTTTTTCTTGGTATTCTATATATTTGAAATTCTCATGAATTCCGTACGAACGATAACGATCTTAAAATGTCGTATATTCGTTTATCATTTTATAGTAAATCCAAGAAAGAAAGTGAGGAGAGCATCAGGGTTAAAACACGAAATAAAGCACAGAGTAATAAAGAATATTTCGTATACTGAATAAATTAATTAGTGTTAAATAAAATTTAATAAAATAGTTAAAAATAATCCCTCATGATCGTGAAGAAAAAAAGAAACCCATTAGCTGCAGTAGTGATATAACTCAAACTAGGGTATAGAACTGGAGAGTGAATTATAGAGTATAGAGCTAGACGAATTGTGAATTTCAACTATTTACCAACTCGCTTTATGGTCATTGTTGGAGTAAATAAGCGATATGCCCATATATTGTATATTCTGGAATTTTCACGAACCTCGAAACCGTGTGTATTTATATCTACTTTGTTCTGAAGAACAATCCCCCGATTTTCCAAATACCTCAATTATCAAACAAATACCTCGACTCTATTATCGATCGAATAATCGAGGAATTACTGTATTTTTCTTCCAATTTTTATACTTGAAAGGACAGTTCCATATGCAGCAACTTAATATCAGCGTTGCAGAAAATGGGAGACCTCTGTGCATTTTTGTTGGGAAAACAAAGAACTGGATTATTAAATTTTTTCAATTTCCTTCCCGTGATATTCCCTTTCGTGTCTTTAAAATTCCCCGTATGATATTACTCTTTACATTGAATTTAAGTTTAGTTGGAAGATTTTCAACAATAAAACCAAAATGAAAGCAACTGGGGCTATTTCCAATTGACATAATCCGAGTAACAGAGAGCATATTATTATCGTAGGATCGCTGCAAGTGAATGTATCAAATAAATTCGCCAAATATTACACGAGCCTCGGACAAGTTTCGTGCCGCGTTTCGAACAGAATAATCTATTCATAAACATAGCACTGCGCGATCCTCGGTAATTTATAGGTAATTAATTCTGATATTCCACGAGGCACGATTGGACGCGTACACGACCGATAAATCACTGTTCGTAGATCAAGTAACATAAATTACATGGTTAAATGTTGCGGAACGAAGTTTATTCACTTTCAATTAGTGAATCTTAATTATCTGTGTAATCCACTAATAGTCCGAATCAATTTAATTGAACATAAGCAAAATTATTTGCGCAAGTGTAGATTGCATTTGTGGAACACAATTACTGGTCTTAGACTAATTCAAGGTTCAATGGTTCTCAAGCGTATTGGTATGTTACGTGCATTTTTGTTTGATAAACGCATGGATCTCATGTTCTAGAGCAGTGCAAGATTATAATTTACTTCAATTTTACAGCAAGCGCGCTTACTTTGCTTTCCTCGCTCGTCATCGTTTAAAGATAATTAACCACACCGGTGCACACTTTGAAAATTAAATGAAACGCATAAAGGGTTAGAGGGTCAAAGCCGTGCAAATTTCGATTACAATGGAAATAGAAGCCGTGCCCGAAATAAAAAAAAAAAAAAAGAAAAAAAGAAAGGGGTAGAGTTTCGTTCTTTCAGCCTCGTTTAATCCATTCGTAGTCCTCGATGTCTCGATGGAGGACGGATCGGGAAAAAAATGTTTAAAAGACGAGGGAATAGTCGGGGTTGTCGTGGGTGAAGTCTTTGATCTCGAACGAGGACGGAGCTGGGTCAAGGAAAAAGTTCGTTCCAGTAAAGATCCGCGATAGATGAACATCGACTTGCGAGTCGTACGTACATACTCGTGCGAAGATAAAAGAGAGTTCGAGTGGTGTCTTGCGGGATGTTGCTACTTTATTTCTTCTTCTGTCGTGTGTGCAGTAAGGTGCTTCTGATTGGAACCTGATGGCTGGACTGTTCTTTTTCTGGGGCAAGATGTCTGAGACAAAAGCGCAGATATTTCTCTTCTTGATGCCGAACGTGATAATGCGAAATTTACAGAAGCGATAACTCATAGTTTCTTCGTGAAATCGTGATTTCTGAGGTACGTCGTTGCTGCATCAGACGAGCAATTGCTCACATGCTCTGTTAAATTGGCTCGTAAATTCTACAAACGTGTACGAAACGTTTCGTCCTTTTTTCAACCATTTATTATTCTATTGTTTAGGGTTTGAATGAACTATTCTTTGACTGTTATTTTATCGTATCTGGGAAAGTAATATCGTTTACGTATAAACTATACTATATATACTACATACGTATAAACGCACTAATCATTAGACGGTGTATCGTTCATGCAAATTTGTATCTTTCTAAACCAAAGCTAAATATTAGATTGGCCAAAAAGTTCTTTCGTTTTTTTTATAGTTCGAATAATTATGGCGTGTCGCGAAGACTTAACTAGATTTAACCCATTTGCATTTACGAACGGAATAATCCGCGAAACAGTGACCGATATTGATATTATTGATGTTTGTGATGTAC
This sequence comes from Eucera pruinosa, assembly GCA_028830335.1. NCBI lineage: Eukaryota > Metazoa > Arthropoda > Insecta > Hymenoptera > Apidae > Eucera > Eucera pruinosa. Next base: position 13,043,144 of record JAMYCR010000007.1, read on the forward strand.
CACTTTTAAACATAATCATACTAATTAATAAAGGGTATAATATCTGTTCCACCATACATTCGTACAATACTATCTTTTGATTTGATTATCACGCGTAATTTCCAAGTAAAACCGTAAGTCTCCGATTTATAAAGTTGGTCGTATATTTAGAGCTATGATTCGAATAGGTTAAAGTGTGTCGCTGCCACGAAAAGTTTGGCAAACCTTACTCTAATTCATCGTGATCCATCAAAACATCAACGACTAAAATCAACGAAGTTTATTTAATACTGAAGCAACCTTCAACGCGAAGATCGATCATCGTAACCTTCTGGCGTTTGCATCAAAAACGTTCGATTTTGTGCTGTTAAGCAAAGAGTGTATCTAAACAGAGAGACACTTGTTGCTGACAACATCGCGCAAAATATCGAATATATCAAGTCGCAATTGGGGATTTTGCTTGGTGAACAACGGGGCCACTGGGCAGCATAGTTATAGTTTGGCTGGCTCGCATTAATTAGCTTATGCATGGCGTTTCCGAATGCTACTAAGATACGTCATGAATGAAATTTGCATTCGTGAGTTGTGGTGGATGGCTGGGATGAGAGGGTTTAAACGTCTATCGAATTGCGTTTATATAATTGGAGGTTGGCAATTAATTATATGCAGCGAGTCACGAAATTATTTGGGGCAGGCAAAGATTTAACAGAAATGAAGAAAATGAGGAGCGAATAAAATAATTATCCGCATTTCTTATATGCAAATGTATAATAGAGGCTTTGAACTAATGAAACTGTTAAACAGAGCAACAAAATTATGATTTACAGTGATGAAAGGACGAAGTGTAAGAATCTTTTGCATTGATTTTAGTCGGAAAATTGTTGACACATTTTCTGAAGCCTAATAATTTTGACATAATTAATATCTTTATAAGAATAAAGATTCTCTTAAGAGACATTAAGTAAATATCTATAGTCTGAACCCTTTAAGAAAAGCACAAAAGGAAACAAGATAGGAACAAGAATGGAAATAGATTTTGTTAAATTTAAATTTCTACCAATCAAACAACTTATATCGATTTACTTATTAACTTTTCTAGCAATATTGAAGGGAAACTATAAAAATCTGATATCGTGAATTCTACAAAATTGTTTAAGAATTTAACAATGCTAAAATTATTAACAAAGCCACCTATTAATTTGCGCGTCTAAAAACGAGTTTTAATAACTCTGTTACAATTTCATCCGCAATAAGAATCACGTGGATGCTTCACGTAGATTCAATTCTGTACATGCAGAATTAAAATTCCATTCATACCAAATAAATATCCGTAATTCGAATTCCCCGTTCATTGCTCACCGCCCATTTATTTTTTACACGTTTACGCGCGCGTAAAAATAAATTCGCTACGCACCGATTCGCTGCATCCGGTTGATTATTACGGAAAGTGTATTCAAGAATCCTTTTCAAATCGCGATATGAAATATTTCTGTAGCATTCCTTGCATATTTCCGGAAGATATTAAGGATCGCGCGCAATTTCAGCATCGGGACACGTTCGAGAACTCGGAAAGCGATGAGAATATCCGCGAACGATATGAAAGATGACGAATAAACGTGGATTTCATTTGACGCCGGTAATACATCATCCTGACTGATCGTTCAGTCACCTCGGCCTGATTTGCTGACTCAATTAAACGATGGAACTTCATCGCTCCCCGCGAGCCAGCTGTAAGCAAAATGAGGATTCCAACCGTAGAATTGAGAAAAATATTGCAGCACGGTTCCATTCGTGATACCCGGTGACTCGCACGATTTATCAAATGCAAATTTGAAGTTACGCCTTAGTTATTATAGCTGACTGCGGATTTTTATGCGTTCGTGGGAAATCGAAATTCACGAAAAGACGCAAATCGTCGCGTCGCGTAATATGGAAAAAATATTCAAAAGATTGAAAGTAAGGTACTATATATGGTTATGATTAGAATGCGGATTGCGACGCAATTTTGAGGAACTTAAACGCGAGAAATCGTACAGAATGCGTGCAATATACGTATTAGGTTGGTTGCATATGAAATGTCGTTTTTCATTGAAGTTTGAAATTAATAAATGCGTACTATTCTTTATATTTTGTACAATTTGTTAATTGTAATGGAACACGTTGAAGAAGAAGAAATTAGCTAAAATATAGATACGTGGTATTATAAAAACATTTGACCTATTCTTTACGAAAAGTATTAAATAATTGAAGGAATATTTAAGAAATTCTTTATGGAAGATCAAATTTAGCAAATATACCATGAAAGCTATTGAAATTGGAATTTGAAGAAGATTGTATCCGCAACCTAACTATTATTATATGGAAATTAGTTCTTTAAGTTTCAAGAAACTATGCGAAAGGAACCTTTCAGTTTCTTGACGAAATAAATTGAGGAGCTAAATCGATAAACAATGTAAATGCCAAAAACTATGAAAATTACTTTTTCCGTGCGAAAAGATATAAATTCCCTTCGGAATATGATAATAAATTTTGCGCGCGTTATGCTAATAAAACAGAAATAAAGCGCTAGATTACCTATTAGTTCGTAATTAATAAATTTCCCACTGATTTTCTCTCTCACGTTTCCCGTTTATATTAAAACTTTTCACATCTGTCATTCCTGTATATACCGTGCGTATTATTTACTATTTCAGCTACTCGATTCATCAAACAATTTAAAAATAATGGACCGTTCACTGGTAAACCTAATTGAAGTTAAATTGCGCGATAAAATCATACGCAGAGATGTAATCGCCCCTTTCGTCCCCGAAATTTCATCGGCGGATGAAAGAGAATTTTAATCGCTCGAGGAGCGGTCATCGAACGCGGTTTCTCCGGTTATCATTCACGGCGCGTTTCAGATTTGCAAATAGAACGGGAGGAAAGCGGAATATTAATGGATGAAGCGAGAAGGGTATTTCCCAAGCGGCGTTTTCCAATTATCGAGAACGCACGGTCCTTTCGGATGGTCCTCTTTGAGCTACCATCGCCGATGAGGGACGGAAGGAAGGATTCTTTTTCAGAGTAAGAAGCACCGCTTCGCGCGGCGATAACGAGCCCCATTCACCGACTTTATAGCGATAAGAGTCCGTGAAAGTGATTGATTTCGGTTGAAACGTGAAACGTGAAACCTGCCGAAGAACCTTTCGAATTTTCTTTTCCTCATTCGGTTAATTAACGCTAATTTTCCTTTTATCAAAGATGCGTAGATTACGTTCGCTTGAATTTAACTGAAATTGCTCGCTTAAATTTGAATGATCCATTCCCTGACTACTCAGTTTTTTGAGCTGTAGCGGCACACGGTTGGCGACCGTAATAAACAGTCCGCTTGCAGATGTCAGGGATTAGGCCCAAAAACCTTTCCTGATACTTGCAAGCCCGGAAAGACCATTTTATGATTTTACAAGTTTCACGTGCAGTCCCAAAATCAGCGACGTGGAGTCCCTTTCCCACGCCAAACACGGCGGTAGCTTATGAAAAAGACTACACCCACGAATTCCCGGAAAAGGCATCACCTTTTCCGGAGACGCGTATAAATATTTTGAAAAAGAGTAGAGAAAAAGATTACATCGCAAGATCGCAGAGACTCCGCCAGTCTGCCCGCCAATCCGTGTACGCCGCCTATCTTCAAACGAATAAAGATATGATACGAGATTCAGTTCACTTTCACTTGTAACCCTTCCTAACGTTACAGAGCTGAACGTAATTCGGTCCTGTGAACGAGGACAATGAAGAATACGTATTATCAGTGGGAAAAATTGACATTTAAGAACATTGAAGAGTTTCGTGGAATCCAAGAACAGATCAATCTGTTCATTATTCAAAATTGAAAGTTGATTATGATTTGTCACTTATTTATGAAAGTATATAGGTACACGAACTGAAAACACTAGATGTCCCACTTAATATCAGTATCCCTGTAACCAACGCTTTAATTCGTTTATTTAACAGCAAAGTAATGCGCGAAGAATCGCAAATAAACGAATTTTTATTCTAAATTTGAACTTTGGTTTACGTAACAACATATAGACATTGTATATTCGTCTACGCTTAATATTTCAAACGAAATATTAGGAGGTAAATGTGCTTTCATACATTGAAACGTGACAACGTTAGCTGTTTATTACTTTAACAGTGCGACGAATGCAAAGCGTTATAATATTGCACGTAATCAATGTTTACAATGCTCAGCCTTACGAAACTGAAATTACGGATAGAATTAAAATTGTTACGATGTATTTTTATCGCAGTTAAATCATAATTTCTACCACGAGTGTAACTCGTTATCGTAGGGCAAAGGGTTAATTCGTATTCCGTTGCCAACAATTTAACACACCGCTTCTTTCGACTGCAAGTCTCCATTTGCATTGTAATTTTTGGTTGGGGAAAAAGAGAAGGAAGATAATTTCCATGGACGGACGATATTGTTCAGCTCGGTGAGCGCGAGATGAAAAAGTTCCTGGTCGTCTTAATAGACACGAGAGGCTATGGAAGAAACACGAACGGAAGTGGGACTTGTCGTTGGACATGTTTCGTTCCTAGACAGAGGCTCGATGACAGCCTTTTACGTCCACCTATTCTCTTCGTCCCCTTACTCCGAGGGAATATTTCCACGAAGACAGCCTGCAGCATCGGTTGAAATACGCTCGAGTATCGAGTACAGCATCCGTGTCCTCCTTCGCAGATGGAATTAAGGAAGTATTCCACTGTAACCCGTCAAGAAAACCGATTTTTCCCCCATTTTTATTGCGTTTTCTTGCTGCTCGGCAAGTTGAAATAGTGCTCGCAAAAAAATACGGTGAAATTGATAAAGTTCCCCGAAAAGTAGACGTTGAATATGGTAGCGTCTAAATTTTGGTTTGCATCCGAATCGGAAACTTTAAACGGCATTATTTGCAAAACGATATTCTTCGAATCTTTGGAAATTGTACGCTATTCGAAACGATTAGGGGATCATATTTTACGGCTATTAGTACTGTATTGTTTTAATTTTGGTCTTAAACTAAACTTGTTTCGTAATATCGTATGAATACAGTCAGTCACGAAAGTCCACATAGACGTTCTAAATTAAGATACTTATTACTTAGATATTATAAATTTTAGATACTTATATACGTTGGATCTTATTTTGAAATATTAAAATCCAATGCAAAAGTGTTGTCCCTTCTTTTAACTATTGTACATTAGTTATTATTTTCTTTGACCCAACCATGAACAGTATTTGTTCGAATTAAGGATTTTATTAACAGACGAAGTTCATAGAAAATAATTGCCAATTACACAACAGAAGTTAATACTAGCAGAAATGCTACGAATTTTCTGAAAACTATACTTTTAATTCCGCTGCGATATTCGGGTTATTTTCAACCCAAACATATTCCTAATTGTCTAAAGTTTAAAGAATTGTCTAGTTTTGAAACAAGTATAAAAGAGTTGTTGCTAATGTTTGTAGATTTAAATTTCTATACTAGGAGATTCGTTCCGTGAGAATTATGAAACTTCTTTAAAAAATGAACAGAATCATTTAACTGAATAGAATAGAACTACTGCAGAGTAAAAATTACGCCTGAAGCTACGCTCACGCTAAAAAATGTACAGTAATACAAATCGAGCGCACGTGAAAGAAATTTCGAAAACATTTAATTATCCTCTGGAAAGGAAAGAGGGAAGATCTGACAGGAAATCGTCGAACCAAAAGTACGAAAAGAAGAATCACTAACAGCACGCGCAAGAAGGTAAACGGGTTGGTTTGGAGAAGAAAGAAGGGAAGAAGATAAAAAAGCAATGTGCGAATGTGAAATATATAGAGGTGCCTGCTAGAGAATAACTAAAAGAAAAATCGAAAGAAATGCAGGTCGAAAGAAGAGAAGGAATCCGACAAAAATATTAGGTGTTCCAATTAATTCGATGCCTTTTGGCAACATGGCACTGTAAGGGCTAATTTCATCTGATTTCACACAATTGGAGGAATTACAACGACTTTCGTTTTCATTTATAACTTAATGCTGGAAACATAAACATTCGATTGAATGCCTCAGAATTTGCATCTCATTTCAAACCTCAACTGTGCGAAACCGGTTAAGAATTAATAAATGTATAAATATTGTTTCTCTGTAATTATAATTTTGACGATACATATACTAATAATTATTTTCATGTTCCGTTGTTGTATCGTAAAGTTAAAAATTCGAGTTTCATATGTTCGAATCATTTCTGACTGACGGACTGTTAATGTGGTACTCAAATGGAAGATCGCTTGATGGTTAAATCAATAAAATCACGAATACTTTTAATCTAAATGCATCGAATTAATTTCCACACCTGATAACACGCGAAAAAGAAAGTGATAAAAAGGCAGAAATGCTGGATAGATGGAACAAAGGAGGGAAAGAAAGGAAGCAAAGAAATGACGTGGCTATACATTTAGCAGATTACTTTCCCTCAATCACCATCACGCAATTCTTCGCTACAAAACGTCCGTCATTATCTTCAGCTGTCCAACGCACGGAGTTCCATTTAATGTGGTTAAAGGAATTACTAAAACAGTGTGTCTTCGAACAATGCGAGATTCTCCAGACAGGCCTTTCCACCCCCCCCCCCTCCTCGCCTCGAACAAAGGGACGAAGACTTTCACGGTAACCTTCTCCTTTTTTGCCATTCCTTTTTTTCCCCAAAAACTTCAGCTCGCGTTCAAGCGAGGAAAACTTCGAATTCTGGTCCAGGGGAAAACAATCGCAAGCGACAATGGCCGCCGCCGTGGCGTACAAAACGATCTCAACAACTTTCTCGTCGCATTGTTTTAATTATCCTTACATCGTGGCTCCGCCGCCGTCTCGGTACCCTGGTTGTCTCTGAATCTTTGACCCAGATTCGGTGAATACTGGCATAACGAGTCGAGCGGTGGAAAAGCTTCTTTCGCAGCTTCGTGTACGACCCACCGAGATGCTGACCATCTTTCTTTCGATGCTGCAACCATACTCTTCCCTCCCTTTCGATGCATTTGCACCGGAAGTGGCGTAGGAACGAGGAAGAAAGAAGTTTGCGCAGCATTGTGCCGTGCGGTTTAAGAGGTTTGCGTTATTACACTTGGCCGTAGAAATCGTATACAGTGTGTCTCGCGCAGAGATTTCGTATTAATAAAGATGCCAGGAGTTTAAAGACAAAGGCTGCGAACTCATATGTACAGCTAATCATTTTAGGAGCAATTTTATTTATGCGAACAATGGTGCTCCATTTGCGAAACGTCTTCTATATGAATCTTGTTCACTGGTAATTTTATGTCGATCGCGAGTTGAACATTAGTTAACATCTCTTTTATTTATGATGATTTTTTTTTGTATGTTAAATATGATGCATTAATTACTGATTCGTTGAAAATATATGACAAGGTCCAATGTCCCTCGTACTGTCGCTTGAAAAGTTCTCAGCCACATAGAAGTAATTTTTACATATATTAGCACGTCAGTTTGTGTAACGGATATAAGACGTATAGTAAACGTATCGCCTTTACTGAATTATGACACGTCTCATACTTTATAATTACATAGGCCACGTTTTAATGTTCAACAGCACATTTACCTCTTAATATTTCGTTTTTAAATATTAAGCGTAAACGAATATACAATGTCTATCTGTTGTTACGTAAACCGAAGTCCAAATACAGTATCAAAATCACTTTATTTACGATTATTCGTGCATTACTTTGCTGTTAAATAAACGAATTAAAGTATGGGTTATAGGCACACTGACAGTAATTGGGCCATCTACCCTATTAAGCAAAGAAACCTGAGAATCACCAAGAATTTGTTCGATCGTACTTCTTTCGCGTATTACCACCAGTCACTGGCGTAATATGGTCGCCTAGAATACGTCAGCTCCATGGGAGTCTGAATCCCATTGTGATTCTCTTGATGCTTGATATCCGTCGACTGGCAAGGACAGTATATAACCGACGACCATGTAAGAAAGCCGCAGCTTTGGGGATTTCTTTTCAGCAACGAGTCACGATACGCTATCGGTCGCACGTGCAACTCGTATTCACCGGATTCAGAGATCCAGGGGATAGACCCAGTTTCTACATAGGTTATTCCCTTCTTCGTCCGTCAAAATTAGGGGAGCGTGTACCGGAAGTGAATCGGCGCGCGTGGACCAAGCTTCAACGGGTAGTTGGACTCTCGTTTGATGAATCGTTCGCTTGTCGGATGCAGGATTTATGACCCTTTCGGAATGATTTCGCAAGGAATGAATGCATGATTGTTTGAACCGTATTTTACTGGGTCACCGGGCTGTATGTTTCCAAGAGAATTTTTTTTAGTTTGAATGATTTTAGTATTGGCAGATCGATGATTTTTATATCGATCAATAACTAAAGACTTTATAAGAATTATACGTGTACCATCAAATAGTCCGCTATTTTTAAGCGACTCGTTGAATTTAATTTATCTAAAAATTAAATAGAGATTAAAATTGCATCAATAAAAGAAAAAGAACATAGGCTTTTGCTTTTAAAATATTCCAACTCAACAGTTATGCATTTAAGACTGAATTGATACTTGATTTTATTAAAAACAATTGCTGAATCCAACAAGAGCATTAGATTATTCATCGATACACCTAATAAACGTATTCTATTGTAGAACAATTTTTAATCTCTTGTAATGGAGCAATTCTATCTCACTTATGTACACGAAGTGAATCTCTATATCGATTCTAAATCGTAGCAACAAATCTAATGAAACAATCGCGATCCCTAAACAACAACCCAAGAACCTTAACCCAATCTTCTAGTTACGTAAGCAACAGCAGAGCCGTGTTTTTCACAACGAGCAAACGTAAGCAGGGTGGAAAAGAGGAGATAAGAAGAAAAAAAAAAAATAAAATAAAATGGAAAAATCGATGCAAGCTTCTTCTTCTAATAACAAATTAAAAAGTTCACAGTCACCTGCTCTCTCGTTTAGTAAACTTGCTCTTTGTTGTTGCGAGTTAACAACGTTGTCTAACGTCGTCTATCGATTACGCGCCGCCGCTACGCTTCTTCCGTTATTATGCGAGCTTTGAAACTTTCCCTTCTTTACGACTCCTCTCGTATAAGGTACAACAAGCTTCTGCTTACTCGTCCACTTTCGTTCGCCATATTTATGGCGATCGTTCCTCGCTGCTCTGTTGAACATTGTAAATTATAGGAGGCGCGTGTTTCCCCACCGTAAGAAGGGAAAGAGAAAAAAAAGATGGCTCGTTAAATATTTGATGGAAGCAGAAGAGCGGGCCAGCTCGTAAATTGAAAATCACACCGGAGCTTCAAGTTCGCTTCGAGCACAAGCCCTTTGAAATATGAAAATTGCATAAGTGGACGTTGGCAGCAGGAAGCTCGTTAATCCGGAAGTCAGGTTAAATCAGGCTCAGTTCGAGTACTATCTAGCCCTGATCTATGTCTTGAATTAATTAGCATCAACTAGAAGGAGTTTCGTTGTATTTTTCAACCCTCTGGCAAAGCTCTGTGGGCCGTGAGCAGAGATGGGATCAAGTATATCGCGAATATATTCGAACCTCTACCGCAGTTATACTCAACCTGTGCCCTGAAACAAACTCACTAAGCGTTAAGAGCATTTAAGAGCAAAATTAACACTGGTTTAAGGGCAGCTTGCAGGAGTTACGAAATATTAAGGATAGTCTGTTTCTAGTGGAAAATCCCTGGTACTTAGAAACAGCGACATTAACTATAGTCCGTTCACTGAGTCGAGTCACCAGACGTAAATAAAATATACACGTGTTACGGTTTAAAAGAAAAGATATTGTCACATCTATTGGCTGAATGATATGAAAATTCGATAGTCAAACGTTGATATCAAACTCATGGATGTAATTTATTGTTCCTCGTGTCGTTTTGTAAAACGTGTTGTCCCAGTCTAGTCTGCATTTCTATTTTAATATCTCTAGGGTTAAGAGTAGGATGCAACAGTTAAAAACCTGACCTATCTAAACTAGTTAAAAGTTTGTCCCAACATAACAAATCACACTAATTCTTAAATAAACACTTGAACACGATTAGGAATTCGAAACATGGCTATTGATGTTGACTTCGATTTCTGAGTGTACATTGATCTTGATCCCATCTCTATCCATTTCGTTCGGATTTCATTTAAATTCTCATTCAATTTTATTTGCACCGTAATAATTCACTCGAGCAATTATTAATTTAAAATGCCAAAAATTGTTATTGCGTAATTTTTCCCGTGCGATAAAATGTAATTTGACCATTATTTGGAGGAAATAGAGGAATATTTCTTGTTTTATTCAGAGCAAACATTTGTTTGCAGAACAGATATAAAGTCGCAAAAAGGAAATTGTACAAGATGAAGTGTAGATTTATGTACGGCGTTTGGAGAACGGCCATTTATACGAGGTAACGTATGCTACCTACCAGCCATAAAAATGTTAAGAAGGATTTCCTGTTACCGTATATCCTGCATTGAACATTGACTGGTTATTTTAACCAAAGATTTTATCATCAGTCATGTGTAATATCCTGTGTCTCTATCATACTTTACACCTACGCACACTTATTCTAACCTTCTCGCGACCGAATCATTATTTTCCCCAAAAATTGATTGTTACGATTTACCGATAATTAGCTCAACAAGGGATATAATATTCAGTTTCGGGAACAACGTTTTGCTCGTTAGAAAGGGTTGAAAAGTTTCTCAATAGAATTTCTTATTGCTATAAATTCTTTAGGCATCGAATTTTTATTGTATATTCACGCTAAAGTACCTTTTCCATGTAAGAAAAATTTAATGAATTAAAAAAAGAATATATCATATCGGAAGGGGAAAGTAATTGTTTTATGAAATTTATGCTGTCGTTTAACATTTTTCAGCTAGCTTATCTCCTTTATCTTTTTATCATTTATGTATGTATAAATTCCATAGATACCAAAGTTGTATATTATACTCGCACAAAGTATTTCATCTCTTCCATAGAAAATCAAACTTCAATAATTAACACTAGAACCACCGACGATTAAAGTATACTTATTTGTACGAAAGAAGTAGACATGATAGATATTTGCAAAGCGCATGTGATTGAAGTACAATTAATATTTCGCATAGAAAATCACGGAATATTCTAGAAAATGCACAGTTGCAAGTTTATATAATTTTTATGGCAAATTTGTAACCAGTCATTTTGACTGGCTTGGTAGTTCTAGTGTTAAAGCAAAATATAGGACGAGAAACCAATAATATTACTTTGATAAGCTGCTCGAATTATAATTTCATTCGTTCTCTTTGTTTTCCATTATTTTTCACTGCAGTTGACCGTAGAATTTTAAAAAATTCTATAATTTCCTGGTATATCAAATCCTTTTATTGTATTCACACAGACTATTTCACCACTCCCATAAAAAATGATGTGTCAATAATTAAAACAAAGTATAAGACGAGAAACCAATAATATAACTTTAATGAGCAGCTCGAATTATAATTTCATCAGTTCCCTTTGTTTTCCGCTATTTTTCACTGCAGTTCACCGGAAAAAGTTCTGCTATAATTTCCTGGTATATTAAATCCTTTTGTATTATCCTCGTACAAAAAAAAATCATCCTTGATGTACGAATAATTGAAAGAAAATATAAAGAAGCAGAGACAGGAACAGTTATTTTCATAATTTATTGTATGAATTATAAGTGTGTTTATATCTCCTCCATTTTCCAGCGCATTATTTTTCAACGCGCTTCAAAAGCCACCCTTATTATTAAGAAGCACCTAGTACGGCAGAGACACGCACGTGGGAAGCACGAGAATAATCTCGCGCAAGGTTGGAAGGTCAAAGATTCAAGGGCAGCTATAATGTGCTCGATCACCATTGCAATTTTACTATCGCGACGCATAATCCGCAGTGCGCCGCTTTTGAAGTGTAAAAAGGCGGAAGCACCTAACCTGTGTTACCCGACGACCCAGAGGCGTTGCATGGCTTCCGGTAATTGCGCCGCGTTCTTTAATCGACCATCCGCTCGCTTACCCATTCAAAAAAGAATCGAAGAACCCTTGACATCGATAAAGCTGACTACAACCCTCTTCAAATTCCGCGGCAGTGAAAATTGTTGTGGCGTAAAGAAAAAAAGGTAAAAACCGAGCGGGTTAAGAATGCAATAAAAAACCTTCGACTCGTTCAACGCAGCACAGTGTAATTCGATACATAGTTTGAGAGTACAGATTAATAGCCTTAAAGCGCGTAGAAAAATGGAGCATATAAAAAGTACAATCGATATACTAAATTGGTTGCCAAATTTTTGGAGGAAGAAAAGAAAGAGGGGTGGATACTAAATAGAAAATTTTAGCTACCGTTATTTCATCCATTGAGCGCTAAGTAATTTTGAGTGGTCAACGGGTTTCTGGATTAAACTTCGCAAATGACGTGTACACATTATTCTTAGCATTAGCATCGTCATAATAATTATTACAAAGTTTCTGAATTCATATCTGGCGAACATTTTGTACCGATCCTTCGTCGTTTTAAAATATTCGAATTTGCGAACTCTCTCTATACCATTAATAATAATTAAACACGAATAGGAGGACATAGTATAATTTCAGCGTCAGCGAAGCAACGATCAGCAATGGAGAAGTATTAATGTTGATAGCGCAAACATTTATCGACTCGTGAATATTTAATGTCGCAGTGGGCGAAGACAAGTTTAAAACTTCTGTATCTAATTAATCTCCTTCCTTCGAATCAGCCAAAACTCACATCGATCGCACTTTAACCGCAACCACCCACTCAATAATTTATCCACGTAACTGCATGGAAGCCACGAATCCGCAAGCCGTTTCCCACGTCGAATCACGAGGACGTGCGTGCTGATAATCGAATCCGGTTCCACTTTTCGCTCGAATCGATGCGCGACACGCATTTCGCCACTCGATTAGATGCGAATATTTGGAGAAGAAGCTCTGTTTATACAAGACGTAGCCGATATTAACAAAAATAGGGCGAATTTACGAAGTTTCATCAAAAAGTTCCTGCAATTTTTGTTTACTTCAAAACGTATTACTCATCAGTAGAGTGCGGATGTTTATGCAAATGCAGAAAACCTAGACAGAAATTTGTCTTTAGGAGAACCTAAAAATGTATCTCTTCGTTTACATAAATGTCGTGTGCATACTACATATGTTTTGTATATTTTATGTTTAGAAACATATTTACGAACATATTGCATATTTTACGCATACTATGTAATATATTTATATTCTACCGTATTTGTGGATTTACGTTTTTTCTGCTTATAAATCAGTATTATGTTATAAATATCAGCAGTGCAAAATATAGACAAATTAGTTACTGTTTGTTGTAGTTGAAATTATAATGTCCTAATGTGGATTAAACTATAGTGTATATATATATGATGAAATACGTACTAGATAGTCCATCTTTAATTTGCGTACGTACGTTCCATGTATATTTTATCAGCATAATCAGCATATGTTTCTTACATATTTTATCCTTGCTTAATTAGCCGTCAAATCTATACTGCGCACCCAATATGGCCAAAAATTTAGTAGACAGATGTAAAGGACAATTGTACGAACGTCACAAGATAGCCATTTCTCAATTGGTCGTTTCTATCGCGAGGAATTAAAAAAATTGGATGAACTTTTTGATTAAACCTCGTAAGGTTACAGCCCAACACCTGTATATGTTTCTGTACGAATTTGCTACGTTTATACGGATTTGTATAAGTGTGGAATCCGGGCGACTTATGGTGGTGCAGCCATAATTCGAGTTTGTCGTTCATCCAACGAATATCGTATTTGCTGCAGGGACAATAGCTTGGGAACAGTGTCGTGCTAAACGAGACACGCCACGAAGATCGGTGAATGCGGCGGCGCCGTTGATCGGAGCTTGTAAGCCACGCTGACGTTGTATCTTTATCGCGTTAGCCCGCGATAAAGGCAGCGTGAAAGCAGGGGTTACCGAAGGAGGAAGATTGAATTTGCGGATCGGGGAGTTTATTGTGAAAATTGTAGACACACCGATGGAGAAGGTGGAAGTTTATATTGCGGTGGTCGGTTGATTAGGATTAAGGGTGAAGTTTGCGCCAGCCAAGGGAAGATGGTTGCTGAATCTTTTATTTGGGTCGGTTTGTGGTGAATTTTGTGATGGATGAAGAGGAATAAATTGTTGGTGGCCGGTGATAGTTAATGGTGTGGAAGAATGGTTTACTGTTTATTGCTTCAAGGGACTCCGTTGTGAAATAGTCAGAATATACACATGGTGTATCGCCTAAAATGGGCTATCTAATTATTTTCCATATTATGCAGCTGTATGCAAACTTGAAAATTTCGGGGATCTCGCTTCAAGATAAAGATATCGTCTACGATGAAATTAATTTTTGGTACGATTCGAACCACACACACAAAATACTTTTTGCTGTTATATGTAAAAAAATAATAATTCGGTGGACTGTTTTAGATGGGATACTCGGTATATCTATGGATTAAGGGGAAAAATGGAGAGTATTCAGAGGAGGAAAAGAGATAAAAGAAAAGACACGCACTGGATTATTAGAGCGTTTGAAACGCGAACTTCGAATAAGTTTCATGGCGGTTCGCTGCATCCTTAATGATGTTCTAGGACTGGATGAATATCCTGATCGCGTGAACTGCATATTGGATCTTCCTACGTTCATTAAGGATTCAGCAGGTGGCGTGTCCCTGCCTGCATATTCAACGTAAGCTTGCTACCTTTTTTCTGTTAAATTATTGCCATTGGTGTTTACAATTTGCTGAATCTATTTTCAGTAGCCGGCAAAGAAATTTCATCGCTCCTCAAATATTGTACACCATTTACAAATTTAGTTAAGTTATATTTACTTTGATCTACACGTTGATTCGTTGTAATAAATTATGTATTCTTAACGTTTTACTAGATTCGTTATATATGTCCGAGTTATTTTTAGTGAGAAGTTTTCAAATCGAATTTGTGTTCATCCGCTAGCTATTGGTATTCCAAATGCTGCAGCAATAATTCGAGTAGCATCTGCTGCTTTGTATACCAAATTGAATTAGTATAACAGAATTACTCGAATTTGATTAGAATCCCTTCTCTGTTTCTAAGTGAATTTAAATAACTTGTATCCAATTTTCTCAGTGGAGAACATTTTGTATTTGAAACAGTAAACAATACGTTTCAATTTAGCGTACCACGATACATTGTAGCAATCAGCAGTTCTAATTCATAAAAACGATATTGAACTTGCTACCGTGCAAACACAGCTGTTTCATGTATAAATTGCGGATGTTTATGCACGTATAATATGTCGTAATGTGCAGTATACGTGCAAAATATATGCAATATACAAAAATGAGTTAAAGCATGAAATATCTTGTAAATTTTTAATTCTACCTAAAACGTTTCACAGAGAAGTTCAGCATTCTTGAAAAGGATATAATATGGTGTTATCAACGATAATACGAAATATAAAGGAAAAATGTAAGAAATGAGCACATGATATGCGAAGAATATGCGTTATACATGTTACGCAAAACAAGAAATATAATTTTGGATTTCTCTTATGAGCAAACAATTTCAATTATTTCATCTGCTTCCTACCTAAATATGCATTTGCATAAACATCCGTAGTCCATCCGCATGCGACGACCTAATAGAATTAGTTTGCATTTAATAATCTTCAATCTTGAATACTGCAACAACGGTTGAAGTTGAGATTAAACTGAATCGCAAATACAGCGTCTCTTTACTTTATATTTGGTCTATAAATTCATCATGTGTATGACTCGTCGTTATAAACGGGGTTAACACGGTGCAATTTCTATACCCACTACTATGTTACATATTCTGGCAATGTTGAACATCGAATGCCGATATTTAATACAGTGGAATCCGGTTATTATAATCGCGGATAGTGTTATCGATCGGCTATTGTTATTATAATCACTCGGTCCCAAAACACTCTATAGAGGGTATCCAACCTAAAACAGGCCACGTAATTCGCTTCCGTATTATGTGCTCGCGTAGATAGTTGAAAACTTTGAAAAATGATCTCGGAATAAAAATGCCTCTCATGAGGAATTTATCGTTTAATATAATTTAAATAGTTAGCAATAATGTTACGATACAAATTTTCCATTTATACACCAAATTTTGTCCAACTATTCACAAAGAAGGATCCGTTTCTCTAATCGTCTTCCAGTTCTACTTCGCGTCAATCACTTTTGATCGATCACAACAAAATTCTACCAAGGGGAGCGAAAAAAAGGCAGCCAATTTTATAGCGGAAAATCCGAACCTCCTGTTTTTTTCTGTGAATTAATCGTGGAGAATCTCGTCGACAGCTGTTCGCGCGGTAAATTAAAAGCATTTAAATCAGAAATTTCGAACGGGACACGGAAAAAAAGAAATCGAGTGGTTCGATTTTCGAACCTTCGTGAAGGTCGTAAAGGGAGCTTTCCAGGGATGTGACTGGTCGGAAGGGAAATCCTATTTTCCAGTGGACGAGGTGGAAATTGAATGTCACCAGTCGCAGGGAGGATACCCCGTGACGGACAGAAAACGAACAGAGTGATATAAATAATAAATGCTCCTGCGACGTGTTTTCTTTTGCGAGCTGTCAAGCGGGTTGAACTCGAAATTTCGTAGTTCCCCGACAAAATTTCGAGAACGGAAGAACGAAACTCGGTTAAAGGGACACGCTGCGCATTCTTCGTTTATAAGTATTAAAATACCTGCTCATTTCATACGTGATGTAATGATAATTGATTCGTATATAACTTGTAATAGTTTTAAAACACTATAATAATACAATTATATATTATATTATATTGAATTATCAGATCATAAATATAATATATATTGTATTATATTATATTGAATTATCAGATCATAAATATAATAAATATTGTATTATATTATAGTGAATTATCAGATCATAAATATAATAAATATTGTATTATGTTATATTGAATTATCATATCATAAATATAATATAACATATATTATATTACATTATATTTAATTATCATATCTTAAATATAATATAATCATAATAATTACCAAATTTATAAAAAAATTAAACGTTAATATAAGTTATGGATAAGAAATTATTTCCTAACTCACCGTTATATAATAATCAAACCGTAGAACTTTATGCATTTAAGGAGACTTCGTATGTGCAACAAGGCACAAAATGCTAATTATATGCTAATTATTTTGTATACAAAAATATACATCGTAGTTTGTATACAAAATAAGTATAAATTATTACAATCTAATGGTGAAACGATCCTCAATTTAGGTTCCATTTTTAATAAAAATATAAGTTTGCATAAACATCCGTAGTCTAATAATAATATTTGGAGATCCATCTCAATAGCATTGTGACACTTTATTACTTCACACTTCGGACTAATTTATTCACAAGTAATTATTTTGCACTCCTAATATACGCGTGCATTTCTAATTATACCATTACTCCGTACCAATGATTAGGTTAATATCGCGTTGTAATCAATGTGTTCACGTATGAACTCAACTTTCTTGAAAATGTCGCATGTGTCATTTTGCCATGCAACCACAGAGATATATCGATCTCAATCAACGCCGTCAATCTCACCCCATAACGTACACGACGTACCAGGAAGGAGGTTCAAGGCAACTTTCGCGGCATTAAAAGCCTCGCTAAACACTCTACATCACAATAACCACACGCCATGCATCCGCCAAAGGATATTTTCTTGCGCGATACACCAAAAGAGTACTAACCCTCTCCGCTCTCCCCCTCCTTATGCCGCCTAACTCTAACAAACAATTATCTATCAAGGCCATTCGCTTTCTTAACATTCAATGATCCATGCTGATACGCTCAACGTCATCGAAGCTGTACTCTGGCGCGAGAGATAAGTGCACGGGTGCGGCAAGAGGAAAATAAACGAGTTTGAACCTTGAGCGACGTGAACAAAGGTTGCCGCTTAAAATACGGAATCAATCGCGGCATCGCATTGAAAAATGTCAGCGCGCATCAGCCCTGCGAATCTTTCGCTCGTTTCTCCTCGTTTCAACCCTCGAAACTTTTCCGGAAGCATATCGAGACGTGTAGCCGTCCAACTTTCCACTCAATCCCGCGAAAAAGAACGGCCTTAGAGTTGCGAGACTTCTCTTGTCTACATCTCGGAGAGATGCGAAATCGGGATACGTGTTTCGCAACTATTCTTCTGCTTTTATAGTTTTGTAGGCTGGGGAGGAAGAGTACGCTGTGGGAATTATTTGTTTGAGAAGAGAGGATTGCCTTTGGAGGATTGTTTAATCCTTTGGATTATGGAGGCCGCAATAGTCCCACACGAATTCAAATACAACTGGTTTCATATAAGGTGTTAATATGGTTATTTGAAAAGTTGTTTAATTCTGTATCGTCTCAGCAAATTTTCGCGCGAATTTAGACCCATTTCTTTAATTTTGGCGAGAGAAATACGGAGTTGCACGAAGATTCGCGATCTATTAGTGAAGCGATACTGATATTAACTATAAAAAGCTAAATATTTCGAAAAGTATTAACTCGAATGGAAACATTGTGAATTGTGATTTCACAACGTTACAATTTCACTAAAAAAATGTTGTTTCCAATATTTATTCTGATATTTTCTATAGCTTAAAAAATATCGCTAAAATTCCAGTAAACCGCTTATGATTGAAACTTTTATCGAATTATCGGTAAATGAAAATGTCGGTAAATTTTCAATCCCCAGTCTCGATAGAAAAAATACGGATCTAATATTTTTGGCTACTCTAAAATTGTGCAAAGTTTCGTCAAAATCAATACTGTTAATAATTCACTATTAGTATACGGTTAATTAAAATACGGTTAATAATACTTTATTGGTTTCCTTTCGGATTACAAGTGTTCCGCTTCATCGCCACTTATAACATAATCTTATTATACCTCTCTCTCTATGTATGTACATATTATACTCTATTTCCTTACCCAAAAATTAACTAAACATAGCTTATAACCTATATATAATATCCTGTTTCAAACAAACAAATATATTATTCCTTACTTATGTTACCGGCTATTTCTATCTTAGCGAAAGGGTTAATAAAGATATGAATTTGTACAAAGATCCACAGTTTAATTGTTACCACTGTTATTATGTACATTCAATCTTAATCTTCTCTTTGTTAGTTTAACAAAGCATATTATTATTTTCAATTATAGCTCTCCTTTTATCAACTCTGCAATCCGATGGAACGATTTCCATTTATTTAATTCACATGCCTGGTGGCAGATCTTGCGAAACGCGGTCACGTATATCGCCGCATCGGAATGGTATGACACTCCGTCGTAATTCCCAGTATGGAGTGCGGGTTTGAAATTGAGGCTGCAGCTCGCTAGTTTTCATTAAAGTATGACGAATGCGAGCCGATGCTCGCTTTTAAATACCGCGCGTCGATTGTTCACCGCCGTGGCACGCTTTTGTTAACTCGATAGCTGCAGCCACATTTTTCCCACCATGTTAATGGCGTTCCCTGGTCCCAACGGTTCTTCGTGTGTGTTCACGCGTTTACACATCCACTTTTTTCCTTCCAATTACAAAAAAAAAAGACGAAAAAAAACCGCCACGGTAGATATCGAGTTTGCACAACGCGCGTAAAAGCAACTGCCCGGGGGAAATGAAATCAGCTGTATTTTAGTTTTAACTTGCCCTTCCCTCTTTCTAGCGAAACCCAACGCTCGCTTTGAGGAACAAATATTTGAACTCGTAACCGTGGGGCGTTTTTCGGATTATAATAGGTCGCGGTGTAATAAATGCCATTTCAGTCGTAAAACGTTCAACGATCAACTTATTCTATTATACATCGGGACGACTACATTGCGAATTTTTATGCGTTTAGGAGAAATTTAAATTTGCAACAAAGAGAAAATTGCACACAATACATATGCAAAAATATATAAAATGAACCACGTGTTATTGTATTTAGAGAGGGAATTCGATTTCGTTTCGTTAATTGTGATTATAGAAATATGAATTTACATAAAATTCCTAATAAGATTAGATTGCAAGCTGTTCCTGCATCATCCCCTTCTTTAATTCTAGTTGCGAAACATAAAAGCCTACTTCTAACATATGGTTTGGAAATATTAAAATGACCTCTTCATTATCAATGTGCACCAAGGAAGAATAACGAGCTGTAATCTGACTTTTATGGCCCGAAAATGAAGCAGGGCTTAGAATCCATCACAAACTAGCAGTATAATACGTGAACAGTATTTCGCTGCAAAGCTGCTTTATGAATGAAAAAATAGAAAATGAATACTAGATTTATGAAACCCGTCAATATGACGGAACTCAGATTTCATGTTTCGAGTTACAAAACCCATAAATATTACCTTTAAGCAATTTACGTTGACTTTGATTGATATAATGACGCGTACAGTTATTATTGGACTGTGGATGTTTGTGCATATAAATCTGGATTTGTAAAAAGATAGATAGTTCAAGTAATGTCTAAGAATACACCAAATATCCAAAATAAGGTACTCGTTATAATATTTAGATGGTGAAACTGATCCGTATTTTACTTTCATTCTTTCAACTACGCTCATAGAAGTTTGAATTTACATAAAGATCTACAGTTCAGTTATCATAATTCAATATATATTTTTCGGGAAACTCGTCAAATTATACGATCACTGTCCGCAAAAGTCTATTGTTAGAAAAGGGTTTCTTCTGCATTTAAACGTGTTAAAAAATCTTCCCTTAAAAATGCACGAATTTCTGCATTTAAATGTGTTAAAAAATCTTCCCTTAAAAATGGACGAATTTCTGTATTTAAATGGGTTAAAAAATCTTCCCTTAAAAATGCACGAACTCGACAAAGCGACTTTCTCATCAAAATGAAAAATGAAAAAGAAGTTGTTCCTATAAAAAAAAAGCAAAGCGCAAACAACCTTCTATTCATGATTTTCTTTACACGTGCTAAACGACCAGGTTCCCATCACTTCCGCGTGGTTTCTTTGAGGGTGAACCGAGAGTCGAGAGATCGATACGAGGACACGACGCGCAGGTTACGCGTGTTTCCGTGGAGGATGGCGCGTCTAAGATCGAGGAAATGTCACGTCTAACGAGTGGAACCCTTTCACTTTTCCGTGGGTAATCAGGAGCACAGCCTGTGGTCCGTCTTTTCACCTTTTACCCCGAGCGCCACGGAAATTAAGCGGCTCTTAACACTCGACTGCTCGGGAAAATCGCCGCCAAGATCTTGCTTAATATCCTTTCGGGATCGCTTTCGAGCTCCAGTGAATTCCAAACGCGGAGTGAAAAGACTAAAAACTGTTCAAGTGACGCGTAGCTTAAGTATGTGTTAAAAGAAGAAGTTTTTCTGGCAACGTGGAAACGTGTGATCATTTTAAGCAAATGGAAATTGGTAAAAAGTTAATTAGGAAAAAGAATATTCTTTTCGAATAGAAATTGAAAAGAACGTACATTGGGCATAGATAAATAATTGACGGAATCGATTAAGTTTTTTGCAATGCAAAGATGTCTGCAAAACGATATCTGTTTATTACGTCGTTTTAAATATTCACGTCTCTGAGATGACAAAATATTCACACTGATTAACGCTAAAACTAATATTGTTTCAAGTATTATCGAATATCTATATGCGTTGTGCACGCCACAGTGTTTTATTTTTGAAACATTAATAATAAATCTTCCCCTAAAAGCGAAGGGTTAAAGAGACTATTTGCATGTTCTCCAGAACTTATACATCTCTAGAAATCAACCTTTGAAGACTTTGCAACGTTTGATCTTCACCAGACGATCGTAACTATCCTCGAAACGATGTTACCGTTTGGAAGATTGATTGGCCACGGCGGAGGCGTCGCGATAGATTAACCCAAACGTGGTACATTGGAAATATCGTAATTTTTGCCGTGACGGTCGTCATAAATTGCACACCAGCTGTCCATGGACGCGGAAACCACGTAAATATACCGATCGATCGATCGAACTTTTCAGCCCTCCGTCGCCTATGATGTATACTAGATAACTAAGTAGAGTAGGTCAACGATAAGCTCGACCGCCGTAGCAGTATCTATCACACGTCGACACAGAGAGAGAGCGAAAGAGTTCCTTGGCCCTATCAAATCGTTTTGCGCGAGTCTCTCAGCGGCCATTATTTCTCCGTCGCCTTTAAATAAACCTCGACTTATCGGGAACTTCCGTATTTCATGTCGCAACGGAAGGGAAAGCCTCTTCCTCTATAGGGTAGGCCTCGAGTTTGTCAGGCCACTTTTAACGCCTGACCCTAATACCCCCTTCTTTCCGTGAGATAGTATAAGTAGGAGGGGCTAATGGACGTTTTAAGGCTGATGCATAATGGTAGTTTGAATATTCGGACGGTGAAATATCGAAAGAAATTTTAACGGCGGATGAAATATTAGCGATACGGATGAGACATTGATACATCTTCCACTGGAATGTAGCATTGCACGAGATATTAATATTTCTTTCACTGGAATTGCATTTGGATGAGATATTGGTAGCTCTTTAACTACATTTGAATTTGCATCAGATATTAATACTTTTTTCACTGAAATTGGATGAGATATTGGAGCTATTTTCATTGGGCTTGGATCTTTACGAAATATCGATATTCCTTTGATTGGGATTGGATTTGGTTGGGATATTAGAACTTTTTTCACTGGAATTGGATTACTGAATTTGGATGAGATATCGCAATACTTTTTTTACTGAATTTGGATCACGATAATATGCTGCTGTATCTTCCACTGGATTTAAATTTGAATGAAGTATTATGATATTTGTTTAACTTGGAATTAAATTTGGATAAAAAATTGGTATTTCTTTTGCTGAACTTGGATTTGGATGAGATATTACTAATTCGCCGATTTATTGACGTCAGACTTAGATGTAACACTGATGCTTCTTTAATTGGATTTCAATTTGAATGAAATAGAGCTTCTTTTATTGGAAAGTTAGTAGAAGCAGAAGTATTAAGGTTAACACAATTATGTTTTAGATGCTTGAATGGTGAAATATTGAAAAATATTTTGATACTGAATGAGATATCGGTAATTTGGACGAGATACTGATACTTCCTTCACTGAGAAGTTTACGGGAGAATTGTATGATAATAAGCACGTTAAGGCGAACAAATAATTATGTTTTGGATATTTGAGTAGCCATTTGAATAAAATATTGGTACTTCTTACATTAGATTTGAATGTGGATGAAATATTCGCGATTGTTTCACTTTTACATAATTTAGCATGGTTTCGTTTAATTTAAATGATATATGATGATAACATTTTTCAGTCATTAAAATTTCGTACTTAGCATTAATGCGAATCTGTTAATTTCTATTTTCAATTTCGAGCTTTTCATTTTACAGTTAGCTACACGTGTAATTAGCGATTGTGGAAAAATTCTGTAATAGCTAACGTCATTCAATTGTCTTTCATTTTGCATGGATTAACTACTATTTTATCCTTTTATTCGTGTAGCGTAATTAGGACAATTTCAAAAAGTCGTAGTAATTTATGATGGAAAAGTGCAGTTTTGCAGGAAACTCTAGGATTGCGATCATAGGCTTACAGGTTCGTGAAACATTCATGTACAGCGACCAGAGTTAAGTGCTGTCGGTTGTTTCCTCCATGGAGTTCATTCGATGATTTCTGTACAATCGTGGTGAAACGCATGAAACTTTTATTTCGCGAATCCCGTCGAGGTAACATTGTTCGTTCAAGTTTTTCCTACTTTCTACGACGAATACAATAGTTGACAATTTAAACATGGATTGAATAAAGCTTTTTTGCTTGAATTTGCCAGATACGAATGGGGTATATTTCAATTAGGGCAAATTTAGAATGAAATTAGAGTAAGCGTTGAATTTAGAAAAATTAATCTAGATTTTAGGAGAACGAATAGTGTTTGTATATTTATTAGTTACAAATACATAAACTCTCTTTCGTAAAAGGTATGATCCGTGTAAAAATCGGTATTTTTTTGACACAATTTCGAAACCAATAAAATGATGACTGTGACTTCTCTATTTTGTATAAAATATTATACAGGGTGAGTCTTGTAACACGACGACTTTAAGTAACATAATTAATTATTTGTTGTACGAAAAAATGTTTCAAATAAAAGTCACGCGGCTTCTAGGTGGACGCACAGTACTGTAATCGGTTTTACGTTGAAATGAACATTTCGTAACTTAGATCACTTTTCCACTGAGCCCCTCAATTATTAATTGTACTCTCTGTTTGTCATAATTGTTCTAATTTGTAAATTGCTTATCCCTCAAATGTTACTTCACTAATCCCTCGTTTCCATTTTTCTCAAAAACGAGTTACAAACTTCTTATTCGTGTCTTTTTCAAGAAATTCAAATTTTTGCAGAGAAAAATTCTCACCATTACTCTTTAACCTTTTTTAGGCGCAAAATCTTTTCACGCTCTGCTTGAATTTTCCACTCGAAATGAGTAACAAAGTTCACCCCCCCCCCTTCTCTTAGATTATCCTTTAGATTTCCTTCGTGCATCAAGAGAAAAGCAAAAGACATAGGATTTATTTTAAATTTACCTAGACTGTTGTTATTAACTAACGGTAGGAAGAGAAATGCAAGATTCCGTGGGAATAAATCCTAGCGAACTTCTAGCTCTCGAGCGAGAACGGTTCTTACGTTTGAAATATTCCGTAGAAAGGATCCTTTCTCACCGGTGTTCACGGAGACGCGCTCGAAATCCCTCGGGAGACGCGGGATCCGCGTCGATGGGACTCTGGCTTCATTTCATGCGGCATTTTGACGAAATGATTCGTTCGTGGTAAGCAGCTGGGAAACTCGGGCATGTTGCAACGATTTCGTTAAATGAAAGCGGAAAGACAACCGTGGTGCTTTGATATTTTGAGACGTTTGGAACATATCGTAAGCTGATAAATTGAGAAATTACAGCGAGAGTGTAATTCATCAAATGTGTGTATGCACATATCACACAAATGAAATTGAATGGAATTATACGACAATTGTAGTCCGATTACTTATTGCTGAATAGTATTTTAGGCAGATTACTACTTGGGCATCAATCGAACAAAATTTTTAATCTGTTTGATTAATGCTTGCTATTCAAAAAATTAATCGTCGAAGAATTGGCGACTGATTTAATCGATCGGTGAAATTGTTAATCGTTGATTGAAAAACTGAGTCAATTCTCAATCGCTGAATTTGAGTAATTTGAATATTTGAATTTCAATGGAATTTGAATAAAACATTTGATGCAATACGAATACATGTCAACACTCGTACTATTCTACTTTCACTGGAAAAAAAATGTCTGTAGTTAATAGTTAAACAATTATCCAACCGACGATTAATATTGAAATTTTTGAATGTTACAAGCGAAATGGTTAAACACATCATTTTTCACCCCCTTTTTGTAACTCAATTTTCATAACGGCTACGGAATAGGGTAACGGAAGAAGGAAGCATAATTTATACGGAAATTCTTATTGCGAAGCTGCAGACTCCATTGCAGGAGAATATTACCAGGTTTTTCCGCGGTTGTCACCGAAAGAGAACAACGTCGGGGGTTGAAAGTGTGAAATATATAGAGAACACGTACCCAGATCCATGAGGTGATCCTCGCCGAATCGTCGCAAGGCGTGAATGTGAAGAAGCCCGAAAGCGAGCTGCATTCCAGTAGTGAGCAACAGGGCGAGGAAACCAGCTGCGCAGACCAGCCACCCCCAACCACCCTCTGGATAGAAATGCGTTCGCATGCCGGCGACGTCTATGCCTACAGGCGAAGATTAGCCTCTTTATTTCATCCTCCTGCCTTCTTGTTTCATATTTCGATGGCTTAACGCACACACGTTTTACGTCCATTTTCTAATGATTTCGAGAAAAACAGGCCCAAACGTTTAGTAGCATTTCACAACTGAATGAACACAATTCTTGTTTCACGTATCATGCTATATTTATGAAACAAATATTAAAGAATGTATTTAAGTGATAAGATAAGCTTCATTCTTTATAATTGTTATAATAATTCGATAAAACTTCATTGTGGATGGACATATCACTTGGATGACTTGTGTACGTTTGTTGTACGTCCACCTTTTGCGTATTATCGCTTGGCAATAATAAATTAAAACAGTATTTCGGAGTTCGAACTTACCGATAATGACACAAAACGATAAACTTTGGCATTTAAACGTACGTTATAAAAATAAAATTAATAACAAACTGGCATTTTTAAACCCACATGGTACCAAGAAAAATAAACTTTGACAATTATATTTATTGTTAACAAGAATGAAAGTCAACTGTGTTATATAAATTGACGTAAAGGAATTAAGGCAATGAATATTGGCATTTAAATTTTGATGGCAAACACTATCTCTAAATTATTCAACGATACCTATACAAGAAACTGTTTCTATGCACTAGAAACGAGGGATGCAAGGACATACGATAAATAAAAATTATATTTTAACATATTTTAGCAAAATAGCTAGATACGCATTATATTTATACAACACATAAGACAAACAAGATGTATTTAGTGCATAGCATAACTCAAACTTGACCAAAGGTGGACATACAACATGTGTGCATTAAACCATCAATTTGTCGCGACGTAAGCTTGAACCCTTTGACTACGAAACGCGTATATATACGCTCTAAATGTCTATAAATATTTACGAAACGCGTGTATATACGCCCACTAGATTGTGTATAATACAATATACATTAATTTCCTACTGTATCGTTACAATAACAATATTTGGAGGTGTATTTTAACAGTAATGCAACACTTTATTATTCTATTCTTTAAATTAATTGATTTATACGCAACTGTTTTGCACACGTGAACCATGTGCGTATTTCTAATTATGCCAATACTACACAATGGTGGTCACAAACTGTATTTATAACCGCACACACTATTTAACTATAATTCCAGATTATCCTGCCTGTATTAATCAATGTTCTACCTTAATAAAATTATTATTTAGACTTAAGATCTAGAATAGGTATATTATGCATGTAAATACTTCTGCAATGTTAGTATGCACAGAAGGTGCATACTGCTAATAACCCCATAAGGGCTTGAGTAGCGTAATGAAAAAAGAAAGGTTGAAACAAAAATGTTCGTATCCATTTTTACCTTACCTGGGCGACGGAAGGCGGGCACGCAACGATGCAAACTTCGTAGATCACCGAGCAACCAATTGTTATTTCCAATCATGCCATCGTGAATGCTACCCTCCGTGTCTAAGTAACGCATTCGAGTGTCTGCAAGCAGAAGAAAAGTAGAATTAGTATCGAAATTAACTCTTTGTAACACGATTGCACTCCGTTGGTTTCTCTACGAATTTGTTGAATTTTATCTTATCTGCTTATCGCTGCACTACTTTTATCATTACCGTTGTATGAATGCCGGCCAGTCATGCCATAATTATTCATTCCTGGGTTTCAAATTGGAGTTGAAGTGGTTACGAACGATAATTCCTTTTATCACGAAGGTAAATGAAATTGTGCTTATAGGGGGTTAAAAGAGCGAAGGTGCAAAGTGGAGACTTTTGCAACCGATGCTCCCTGAACGGGTCACTTGCATGCAAATTAAGAAGGCTACGCGTCGATTAACCCCTAGAGGATTAGCCACCACTGTTTTTGCGTAATTCGACGATATATTTGCAGGACTTAATTACACCGAGAAGCGACTCGCAAACCAATGAATTTACGTTGCGACCCGTTTTGTGCCCAGACTAAGCTGCACGATTAAGATAAACGCTGTTTATTGTGAGTTCACAGCATAAAGATAAACGTAAAAGCAGCTGGATGGAATTGAAACGTCGCTTAAGCTGATTCAAATTCCCTTTCGCGATCTTAATGATTCGTTAACCCTTTAAGCGTCGTATATATTCGGAGATAAAAAAGAAAATACTTTTATGAAGGTACTTTTCGTAAAACGCGCTGAAATTTGCAAACTTCAATGGCCTGCATTTTTTAAACAATTCCTTTATCGGCAAAACGATGACTTAAGCCACCCATAATTACGCATAGACTACAACATGTTTCAATTTGCAGTTAACATTATCAGATCTTAATCGTATTAACACCAGCGAGTTTTAAAATCGGTAAATCGATTTAAAATTAAAATTAACATTATCCAGTAATATGATCCTACAACTGTGATTACCGACTTCTGTGATCCTAGAATTATCGCTACCTAGTCCTATAATCTCGAAATTATCACTGGCGAATCCTATAAGCTTGAGTTGTCGCCACCGGAACTCGTCTTTGGGGTATTTGGTCACAGAATCTACTGGATTCTGCAATTTCGAGCTTGTCATCATTAATCTCTACCATTTTGTAATTATTACCGTTAAATATTAGCAATTCAATGCTGTCATCGTTGAATCTTATAATTTTCAAGTCCCTTTTATAGGGTTTTATGATTTAGAAATTTCTGCTAAATTTTACTCTATGGGAATTGAAGAAATTTTGACGTTGTGTTAAACACAATTCTAAAACTGCTTCTACATCATCTGAACTGTATTTTATACGTCCGAAAATTGTCGTTATTGTTTTCATTAACCCTTTCACAGTGTAATAAAATGACGAATAACAGCGGAAAGTATATTTTAATATACTATATTTTAATGTTATATATATAACATAAAAGAGATTTCATTCTCTTATTACATTTTCTATATGGAAAATAGATAACTTCAATTATTTATATGTAACACTTTTAGTAGCAATATTATGTGTAACATGATTTAAAATATTCAATTTAATATTGCCATATGGGACAATTTACCCGAGACTCTCTCGTATTAAACTGCGAAAGGATTAATCCAACACCATTACAATTATTCATTTCCTACATCTATATTTTGAATAATAACACACTGAAAGAATTTTGCGTACAATAAAATTTAATTGAGAATTTTAACTTCCCTTTGTTCTCACTCTTCTTTATCCTAATCTCTAGATTTTGTAGTACTAATATATGTAGACATTATATAAAGTACTTATCTTTAGTATAGTACTCTAGATATACTTAGTATAGTACTCTTGTAGTACTGCTATATATTTATAGAATACTATAGCATCATATTTTCTAGTATTTCGTACACAAACCTTCATCCCTTTTTAATTATTTCTACGTTAGCTCCATGAAATAAAATGAATACAATAGAATTTCCATTGTTCGTACATGAATGCTTTCGAACCTTTAACTTATTTGAGCTATATTCGAACTTTTAACTTAATTGAGGTATATTTCAACTTGTCATAAGATTGATTTTAACCAGACGGAGAGGGGAACCAAGTATATACACGACACTTCCGTCTGGCAACACTGGAATCGTGTGGCAGAGTCTGGGGATGAAACGAGTTGAAAGAAATGAAGAGGAAAAAGAAGAGTCAAGGGGGTTAGATAAAAGTGCTCATGAAAAGGAGATGCTAGTTGCCATGGGGTGAGGACAAGGGGCAGCAGCCCTCTGGTCGAGGGTTCCAGAAAACGGGTCGATGATTTTCAACCGAACAAGCATCCACGAAAAATCTTGGAAAATATTCTTTCTCAATATTTGTATCCCCCATGTGTCCCTTCCATAATGAAACATTTATCACAAATCTGATTATTAGCTACCGGAAAGAAATTCTCGTGAATTAATAATATTAAATTAATCTGAATTTCTTTAACTCCTTAATGGTTGAATTATTTTGCAAATATGGGTAAAAAATTGTTTCATATGAAAAATAGTAAGATATAGAATTGAAAGATAAATATTGAATGTTTATTTGAAGGTACTATTTTCTTATCTGTTTACAATTATCTTTTATATATTGGAACTTAAATGTAATTTATCTTTTAAAGAATCAATATTGAATTAGCTGCCTATATATCACGTATTGCATTATACAAGTGTAACGAATTTTCCATAAATTCGACTGATAAAGTGGGATCGCGTAAACACGGGATGAAAGAAATCTGATAGAAAATTGAAACCATGTTAAATGAAAACGTTCGAATGTTACGATATTCGAATAATAGGGGTTCTTTTTTATCTTACCGTATTTACCTATACTTCTTTTTTTACCAGCCTCTGCAATAAAGAGTTTGCCTCGACGAGATTTATAGCTTAAATAAATAATTGTTGGCAAGTTAGACGGGAACCGAAAAGATAAGTAGAATATCTTTTTAACGACACGCCACCATTTTTCTTTGTTTTTACACGCAGTGAAAAGCTTTCAGTGGTTCGGAGGGAAGATCATTTTCTATAACGGTAGGCAGAGAGAGAGAGAGAGAGAGAGAGAGAGAGAGAGAGAGAGAGAGAGAGAGAGAGAGAGAGAGAGAGAGAGAGAGAGGTTGCGTAAAAATGCAAACAGCGAGTGTCGTCGCTGAAATTCTACTTTAAATTGCTTAAAACTTCATTAGCTCGCTAAAGACAAATTTTACGGAGAACTTTCGCTGTTTGCGAAAACTTCGCCGTTGTACGTTGTAATTAAGAAAAGAAAAAGGAAGGAAGGCGGAAAGGAACGTTCAACGATGGCGACGCGAACAATCGCGAAGAAATTAATAATGCATGTCGCGTCACTCTCTATTTTTTATTCGCCTCTGCTTTGATCTACGCCACTTTAATATTTTTCCATTTTTATTTCTCCCCCCCTCCCCTATTAAACTTTCTTTTTTCGATGTGCAACTCGTAGCGCGAGTTGGCATACGAATCGACGCGTGCTACAAAATTGGTTCCTGCGGCGAGAAAATTGTTGCGAACTCAAATTGCGCAACCATGTTTTCTCTTCCTGTTCACGGTCCAAAGTAATCGTCGTCTTGTTTCTCTTTGCTTTTGTTTTGATAAAATGTTCACTCAAAGAATGGCAAAGTGGTTGGACGGTTTGGAACGACGTTTGCGGTAGATTTTATTTATTTATAATAGAACGGAAATATCTCTAGTAACAGGGAAGGATTCCTAACTGAATCTTGGTGAGAAGGTAGTTTCCGAAAAAAAATATTTGACTCGTATTTTTCATTTATCGACCATTATCGATATTGCTGCGAAATCCTTCGATTTATGATTGAATATCTTTCCCGATCCATGTATCTCCTTGCGTCTATTTTCCTAGATCTTCTTCTGGAAACGGAGAAACAATTTCCAAAAGCAGTTGGACATTCGCAACTAATTGCTGGATTCCATAAGATCGGAGCATTAATTACCTTCGCCGTGGAGAAACCTGAACAAAACTCGCCTTTCTCTCATGACTTCAACGCGATCGTTCACGTGCTGCAATTGAAAATCCTTCCCACTTCGCCATCCAATTAATAACTCCATAGTCGGCAATTAACAATTCTATACTTTTTCAAACTTCGCTATTTTTCTTTCCAACCTACCGCGTGAAATATATCGCATTGCGAACAATTCTCCTTTTGAATTTCTCCGCCGGTGTGTTCTTTAATTCGAAAAGAAAGTCTCATTAACGCACCCCGGGTCTCGCGAAGGTAGAAAGCAAGGAAGAAGGTAGAAAGGATTTTTTTCACCACGGCTAGGCGATGTAACAATGGCGGACGATTCGCAAAAGGCGAATCGGCCAAAGGGACGAAATATTCTTAATTACCCAGAAGCGAGGTAGCGAAGAGAAGATAAGCACGGTTATCCGAAAAATGGAGCTTCTCGTGAAAAATGAATGAGGAAGGGGGAGATTCTGCGTTGAGAGGGGTCGCTAAGAAAATAGTAGACTGGCAAAATTGCCGTCAAAAAAGCTGCGATGTTTTCTCAACCCTGTTAGGACCTCCTGACCACCATAATTTATCCCTTTGATGAAAAACCTACGAGAAACTATCCTGTGAATTTTTTAACTTCCCGTTTTTTTCTTCTGGGGGGATAAAAAAGTATGGGGAAATGCGGAAGAGTTACATTTTGTATGCCGTATGATGAGAGGTATAATTTTGGCGATCTTTTTCTAAAAGAGGCCCGCAAAGGAATATTAATGGCGTAATCTCGAAATGGGTACGCGCAAGTAGAATGAGACGTGCTGCGTCAGACAAGAGGTATAGGTGATTAGACTGGGTTTAATTACAGAAGTGGTCGAGTAATGAATCGACTGCGGATGCATATGCATTTATAGGTAACTTAAATGTACAGAGTTGCGGATACAATGTCGGAGAAATTATGCATAAACGGCGTGGCAAAATAACTTGACTGGTAAAAATAGAATATATGGGTATGTAGGATGAAAAGTCGTTTGAATAATTTTCTTCAGCTTTAGAATAATCTTCGAGGAATTCAATGCAATGTATTTTTAAAGATTTTGAAAATTCCTCTACTTTTCCTACTTCCTCTACTATCAAGCATAGAAAATCTCTATTATCAAAATTACTTAACACTGGAACTATCAAAGTGGTCAAAATAACCCATTCGTAATTTCTCATAAATATTGTATCAATTTACACCAATGCATTTATGCAAATTTGTCGTGAATTTCTATAAAGAGAATGAATATGTATGGTAGTGTTCTTCGAACGTTTGACGGTTTCCTCGATTTGAAGATAAAAACAACTAAAGCGTATAAAAGTATCGCGTTAAAGTGAGTAAAACGTATTAACCCTTTCGTCAATAATAACGAGCTACACTCGTCGTTTAGCCTATGGACTAATTACAATAAAAACAAGCCGTATTTTTTACTAAATTTTAATTCAGTCTATTCCAAGTTGTACGATTGTGAGATTAAGGATTACTAGGTACGAATTACGTATAATATCTTTGTCTCTTGCATTCGATATAGTGTTGCAGTAAAATATAGTCAACGTTTCAATGAATGATCTTTAAAAAATTCGTAAGCCAAGGGGTTAAGAAACCCGTCCAAAAAAAAACCGTGTAAAAGTGAATCGTGTAAAAAAAGCGCCGTGTAAAAAGAGACCTAGGTGAAGTTCAATGTCCTTTCAAAATCAAACGTATGCTTTAATAATAATCCACGAAAACGTAGCTAAAAACGCGATAAATTGGTATTGAAAAATTCCAAAGATCAGATCTGAAGCAGTGTTCACAATCTGCGACATGTTTTCGTAGAAAAGCAATCCTGTTCGCGTTCTACCCGCGGAAACAATTTTCTCAGGAAGCGAGAAACGACTTGCAGGGTATCGCTTTACGGATCGAGAGGAACATCTCGATCCCCCGTCATCGTAAACGACTTTCTGAAACAGCTAAATCATCGGAATCCTTCTACGTTGTGGCTTTTCGCTATCCTGTCGAAGGTTTTGTAAGACGCGTGTGTTTGTACCTCTGTGTTCTCGTTTGCCGATCGATTTTTGACAAATCTCCCGTCGGGCCTGCACATATTTCAAACTAGAAGCTTCAATCGGGACGGCTGTTTTTCTTCGTCCCGCAACGAACACGGAAAAATGGAAACGGAAATATGTCGCCGGGTTTTCTTCGTCGTGAACAGTGTTTCGCGTATTTCTTGTCGGATCTAGACTACGCGATTCCTAATATCAACTCGTAGAAACTTACGGCAGATGTCCCAATGAACAATAATTGTTATTGTTTAACGAAGCGTTCGCTGAATTAGATTTCCAGTAGCATCTTAAAAATACAGTATTATTTAATGTTCGTCGTGAAAGGAACAATTAGCGAATAGCAGCTTTGTTTTCTGATCGTGGTATCAATTTTTCTTTACAATAAATTTATTAAGTGTCCGATGAATTATAGATTTATATCTATTTCTAATACACGTTCAAAACTATAACCACTAGTATAAACGTTTTGTCGTCGTCAATTGTTTCCAATAAGTTTGTGTTGTAGGTAAAAAATGTTTCTACTGCTATCATTAAAGCTGCATAATTGCGTATCTCATTTTGTCAAGTTATCCTATTTTGTCTAATTTTCCCTAATCGTATACAGTTTCCTCGTTTACGTTTTATTTTTTATTACGCATCAGTTATTTTTATTTTAGTTTGACTTATTTTTTATTACGTATAAGTAATATGGTAGATGTGCAAATTACCGTCAATGTCCCTACAATCGACACTTTAATTCGTTTATTTAATAGCAAAGTAATGTACGAAGAATCTTAAATAAGTAAATTTTCATACTTAGTCTGGACTTCGGCTTACGTAACAACACATATACATTGTATATTACTTAACCACTTCGCTAATTAAATTCAGTCTAATCATTGGACTGCGGGCCTTTATGCTTTTACGAGAAATTCAAACTTGCAGAAAAATACAAAGTACACGCAGTATGAAAAAGTATATAAAATACTCAAAGCGAACCACACGTTGTCATATTTAGGGAGCGAAGAAAATCTCTATTCGAGTTCCATCTCTTTAATTACGATTGTAAAAATCCGCAGTTTACTAATCACCTGTACTTCTTGTCTGACACCGTGCGTCTCATTCTACTTTCGAACAGAAATTATTAGCCATACAAATGAATTCGTTGACTTTTGTATGAAATTGAACGTACCTTCATAAAAAGTTAATCATAATTTTAATGTTCAAAGTAATCTTTATTATTTTGGATGACTTCCTTTCATTTATCGAGCAAATGACGAATTGTTTCTTTGATAAGCTTAGGTCGACAAAAGTCTTGAACATTTGAACTAAAAAAGCACCGAATTAATTTACACCGAACCTCTTTTATACCAAACAAATTTAATTTAAATTCTACTTTCTAGTATTTTCACAATTCCACAGATATTCGCGGCGGCAATTTTTATTGGTCCACCTTCTACGAGATTACCATACAATCGCGCCTAGTATACCGTTAAAAAAAGCAATTTATCGAAAACAGTGGGAATAAATCGGTGGAATTCAAAGAGTTTTGGCGTCGGTAAATCGAGCGAAAAATCCGAAAGTTTCCCATCCAGCCGGATATTTCGCCGGTGATTGCGTGCACGCGGTGATCTACATAATACGAACGAGCACCGTAATGCCTGCAACTGATTCGAAATCGATTTCCATGGCTGATCATCGAGGGTGAGAGGTAGCCGTGCAAATACAATTCGTCCAAGAGACAAGTTTAACCAAACACGGACTTACCGTATGTTTATCCTGACGCGAATTTATTCGAAACACGTGAAAAATACTACGGTAGATGTACTACGTACTGCCACTTTAAGATTATCGCGTAACATTATTTTCGAAACTATTTCATCGTAAAATCGTTCCAGTTTGAAGCATAATATTTTTCAACGTCTCTTTTATTTGTGAACATTTTTTTACATGTTGAATATAATGAATTAATTACTGATTAATTGAAAATGTATAATAGACTCCAATGGGTTACTAATTTTATCAATTTGGATAATTAAGTTGCTCTAGTTTTAAGATACAGAAGTAATCAAAAGGATTAGTACAATTGATCGATAGTTTGTTCGATCGAAAACGAAAATGATCGAAAACTTGTTTTTTCTTTAGTGCTTTGTTTTTTTGTGGAACGCGTATGCGCGGTTCAATTGCCTTTTGCAAGCCATTGACTTGTTCAATTGTCTCTGTTTTTTTACGCGTCTCTGCTGACAAATCACATGCGCTCACAAAATTCATGGGACTTTTATCATTGAAATGTACGCGAATGCGTTTGTATACTACGACAGCGACGAATTTTAACAATTTATTCAATTTTCCGTCTAATTTGTTACGAAACGTAATCATGGTGCATCTTGGATCGCGAAAGTTCAACAGAAATTTAACGAACTACGTAAATTATATTTATCGATTCAACTTTTGAACTTTTGCTTATACAGTTCAATGTACACCTAAGAGAATAATTTTCTCGAAGAAGTCGAGGGAGCTTTTTCGAAACTTTCCGAACTTTGACCATTCCTTATGAATTTTAAAGTGTACAAAGTTCGAACCTAAATATTACACGAACTTAATGAAGCAACTACACCTTGCGGGGCAAACTAGAAGAAGGAGAAGAAGAATTTTGTATTCCCGAACCAGAAATTCTCCTTTTAAACTTTCAACCTCATACCTTTGTATCCCCGTTTAAAAGTATTAACCCTTTAACCCACAAATCTGTGACCGTCACGAGTAAATTGCGGATCTTTACGCATTTATGGGAAATTTAAAAAATAATTTAAAGTAAGTAAATTTAAGTAAAGTTAAAAAAAAGTTTAAAAAATAAGGTTGAAAAGTAAGTAAAGTAAAATTTAATGAAATGGTATTGGCAAGTGGTGTTTAAAAGTACAGAAAACATTGAAAGTAAAATACAAAAATTATAGTATTTAGAGGATGAAATAATCCCCTATTTAGATCTCTTTCCGCTAATTTTTAATGTGTAATAAGCTGAATTCGCATAAAGATCCGCAATCTAATCATGAACTCGTCTGAATTGTGCTTCTTTGTAGAATTTCATTGTACGCTACTATTATTAACCTCTTGAACGTTATGGTTTATCTCTGAAAGTGCATTCCACGGTAGAACGAATTTTTTTCATAATAATTACATTATACAAATGTACATAATACATACATTGCCATATATTTAAATGATAAACTAACTTCATAGTCTAAATATTTAAAAGAATTTTATATAAAAAAAGTGATAAAAAGCGTGGACAATTTTCTTTTCTTATATACACAAGAATTATTATAATACTAATATACACGTCATTCTTGTTGTTGTTACGGCTGCGTTGCCGTGGCGTGGGTAACGCACAGGCGTAGTAACCAGGGTAAAGGCTTGGATAAGGATGCGATGGGAAAGTCGGACGAACCGGTGTCTGTTTCACCACCGGGAACCGAAGGATAGGCGAATAGTGGATGAGCCGGTGTCTATTTCACCACCGGGTGCCACGTTGGTTAGATTCGTGGATGAGCCGACGTCTATTTCACCGTCGGGTGCCACTAGGTAAAGCGTGGATGAGCCGGCGCCGATTTCACCACCGGGTGCCACTAGGTAAAGGGTTTTGGAATTGTCGTTTGTCGATATACCTCGAGCGGTAAAGGTATATCTTATGCGGAATACCGAAGGTTGCGTTGCTGTAACTATTGAGATGGGTTTTGTAAGAAAGCGAACTGATAGACTTTTACAATCGATATGTATTATAAGAATACACTTAGTTACACTATTCTTAGTCTACTCTGACGGCGAGAGTAACCTTCCTTGGCATTAACGCAGCATGAGCGCGTCTACAAGGCAGTCTTAGACGATCCGGCTTGAAAACTCACGTAGTCGTTCGAATATGCTCGAAGGGGACTTCAACCCGATCTCGCCCAGAGTTTCATCGTGACGTCGTACTAAGCTTCTACTGAACCCCCGAGCCGTGTTTCTTGGCTCCTTACATACCCAAAAATCCGTAGATTTTTGGGGACGGGTTGTGAGGGTATCTTCTACTATCCACATTCCAAGGCTTGGGGGTATCTCTGATTAGCCATGTTCTTAGAAGTAATTACTTCTTATCGCACGGCAGAGCCCTACGCAGGGCTGTACGCTGGCCGTTTCGGTGCCCCGGAGGATCCGTACGTAACACTGTGTATTGACTTTAGTCATGACGTATATATACGGCATAACCGCTTAAAGGATTATTATGGGGTTGTAAGGAAAATTCGTAGCGTTTTCTTATTAGGTAATCCATTTGGATCACGGTGCGAATTATGTGACTTTATAACAATAGTCATGAAGCTAACTAATTCTGTGAATTGGCGTGAATGGAACTACCGCGATAACATCGAAAGTAATAATCACAAAAATAAGTAACACATAGTAAAAATAATTTCAGATGAAATCTGATTGGTTCGTATTTGGAACGATATTCTTTTATTAGCTGGAACTCACTAGAAATTTGTATTTGCGACGTAAATACGAAACACAGTGTATTAAGCTACACACGTTTTCCATTTATATAAAAGATTAGAGATTCCTAGAACCCATTTGTAAGGTTTAGAAGAAAATAATGAATAATTCGAAATATTATTCAGCGCTCCACAATTGGCTGATTTAATCCTTTGCAAATGGAACTGTTTAATGTGAGAGTAATTTTGAAGTTTCAATATTAATAATTATGTCACAAAAGCGATGAGAAACTTTCCCCCAATTATTAACGGAAGTGCTTGTTAATAATGTTAATTTAAATTCCCGGTTTAAGTATCGACACGCGTTGAGAATACCGAAACAGGAATGGCAATTTGCCAACACTCGTTCGCAAAGGGTTAAACTGCACTCTACAAATTTACGGTGAAATAGCTCGGAAAATTCGAGAATTCAACTCAAAGTTCCAAACTAATTTATGGAATCATTATAACGTGCAAAGAATACAAATAACATCGACTGAAATATAAAGACTATTACCACGAATGGAAAAATAAGTTCAAACAGATCAACTGCAATATGCGATCCCCTAGTTATTTCTAGCAATGTAATAAACTACTACTATTACTATTTGTAAATTAAACTTTCGAGATTTAAGATTTCACCAGTGGAAGGTTTAAAGAAGAAAAAGAAATAATAGTACAACTCGCGGCGGGTTAGGAATACAGCATTAACGATGATGCGCAAAAACTGACAGGGAAATCTTCGAGGATGAAGAAATTCAACGATTGCGCCGAGATGTAAAAAAAATGGCGAAAGTCCGAATGACGGATTAATCTGATCGCAGTGGACGTTCGGAAGAGCATCGTGGGATTATAATGGAAGAAAACAGGATGAAGGGACAAGCATAAGACCAGGTGATCAGCGTTTCGCCGACTAGGAGAAGATTACAACGCGGATAGAACAAATGCAGCTCTCGTCCCGCTTGTTGTTTTGTAGGGCAGCGTAATCCAGCACAGTCTGCCGGCCGATATATCTCTCCGGTCATCCGATTTATCAGAACTTACTTTCGCTCGAATTGCTGCAGCTTCCCGCCGGACAACGATACTACTGTTGCAGTTTATAAACTTGCTGTTATCAGATACTGGCTTGCGTGACGATAATAGAAAATAAGGAATCAAGCGAACAAACACCCACACACTCACACAGAGATTTGCGGGGCAAAGTAAAGAATAGATACATCTTCGCTTACAAGTACGGACAGTCATAATATTTGGTAGTAGTACACGGGACAAAACCCTTTAATATACATAATTTACGAATTAGTCGTTGGCGGACAAATGATGAAGTAGGATAAATAACCCACGAACTGTCACTCTTCCTATTACTGCCACTTTAATTCGTTCATTTAATAGCAGACTAATAAGTGTAAAGAATCGTAAGTAAACAAATTTTCATACTAAACTTGGACTTCGGTTTACGTAACAACGCACAGACGTCGTATATTCGTTTACACTTGATATTTAAAAACGAAATATTAGGAGGTAAATGTGCTGTTGAACATTAAAACGTGACCAATACACTTATTGTCGAAAGTTAAGAAACATGGTACGTATTTGCGAAGCCTTATGTCGTCGCTATCTTTTGAGATACATGGATTTGAAATAAAAGTTAGAAGAACTTATTGTTTATTGATGTACGTAATACTATATTTTTATGCTATTGTTAATACTAAACTGTGAATCCTAGAAGCGAAAGGATACACAAAAATTCGTAAGTAGACTACTTTGTTTCTTAACTTTTGTCAGTAAGTGTATAATTATAAAGTATGGAACGTGTTTCAACACATTGCGAAATATGTCATGAATCGTTCTTTTTAAGGAAAAATTATGTGATTTTAATCGTAGAGAAAACCGAATGCAATGAGAATGATTTGCAACAGTTATCGAAAGTAACAGCGGCTATATGATTTATTAAATAAACGATTGTTGGCAATAAAAGACAATCTATCGATTTACGATCGAAATCATCACAACTTTTGCACGAACCCGATAAAAAGAACCCAATTTTGTAATTAATCGAATGTACCTTTAAAGTGTCATGTTTATAGACAACTCGCAATACAATATATTTGCATAACAGCTTCGATGGCTTGCAATCTGATGCGTTGAAATATTCTCTGCCTTCCCTTCAGCTGTTAAATATTGAACGAAGTCGCGAAACTTGGTAGAAACGGATTAGGCTGGTCTCTTAGCGAGGAACGACGCGAAGAACGAAAACAGAGGCATCCTAGATTATGAGCAAGTTTACCGCGCAGACCGAAAGGATGGAGCCGTTCTTGTCGCGGCTTTACGAGAAAACTTGCGCAATCCGGCTGAAAGATGTCCCCGAGAAATCAAATGAAATGCAAAACGCCGCGTGGGACGAGCTAAATTAAACCGTTTCTCAACTTCCACCGAAATAAGTGAGAAATGATCGAGATTTTTAAACCTTCTTGCACAGGATTTTATTATCAGAACGAGAATACTGGGTTCGCCAAAAAGTCTTGCCGTTTTTCTACGATATCACGCTTGAATTGCAATATGCGAATGATTTTTCAAACGCAAATAAGGTCTGCTAGTTTGGGAAAAAATCATAACGGTCGATTGTATTTATTAGGTATAACATAGCTTTGAAATGGAAGAAAATAAGATGCGTTTTTGAAGCTAAATACGCATTGTACATCAGGTAAAAATGGTAAGATCATAGAATAAGTTAATATTCGAAGTTCATCTCTATTTTTGAGCCCTTACGAAATTCATTTGCGAGAAGATAATTAAAAAGATCCGAAAGTTGAAAATTTCGTTTACGCGAGTTTTTCGTTGAAAAAGATGTGAAAATTATTCAACGATGAAATGACGAAGATGTTTAATATAGCAGAAAATTGTTAAAAAAGCTAGATAATGAACTGTTTAATAAGGTTCTGCTTTTAAACGTCTTTAAAATGCGACGAAACTTTTTGACCAAACCGGTAAACTTCGTTGACGATGAAATTATGCATCGCATTCCGCGTGTATTTTATTCGTCGTTACGTGAAATTTCTATGCTATAGAAATCAATCCTCGCGTTAAATTTAATCACAATTTCTCAGGGAAGCGTAGAATGCGATAGAGAAGATATCAAAGACATGAAAGCTGGCCATAACAAAATTTATAGGATTTGCAAATAATAATTTTAGTATCTTAGGGCTGACTGAGGGGGAATCCAGAACAGATAACGAGCGTAAGACCCTGAGACTACGCTTCGAGATCGTAAGATTTGACAGAAATAATCTGCAGCTCCTGAAAGTTGAAGGTAGACTTGTGAAACCAGATAGTGACGATTTGGAAGCCTTTAAACTCCGTTATAGCATCCTGGGAGTCTTTGAACTCCATAACGAGGACTTTGCAGTCTTTAAACTCGGCAATGATAACCACGGAACCTTTGAACCCAGTCCTGTCGTCCCCGGAATTTTTAAACACGCTCATGTCAACCCCTGGGGCTTTGAACTTGATACTTTCGCCCCTGAGCTTGCAACATTAAAACACTTTGCAATATTGTATTATTATTTTCTTTTTTCCACATCGACTAATCTAAATCTGTGAACTCGGTAATGTTGGCCCCCAAATCTTTGAACCTGATAACCTTTACCCCATATTGTCAATATTAAGACAATTTACAATTCTCCATTATTATTTCATTTTCTTTTCCCCATATGAAAAAATCTAATGTTCCGAATTCAATAATGTCGACTTCATATTTTCAATATTAAAACAATTTACAATTTTTCATTATTATTTCATTTCCTTTTCTTTTCTAAGCTAATCTAAATGTGTGAATTCAATAATGTCCCAAAATCTTTGAATTCAATAGGATTGAATGCGAATTTTCAATATTAATACAACATACAATTTTACGCTATTATTTCAGATACTTTTCCC
Source organism: Eucera pruinosa (assembly GCA_028830335.1). Lineage (NCBI taxonomy): Eukaryota > Metazoa > Arthropoda > Insecta > Hymenoptera > Apidae > Eucera > Eucera pruinosa. The sequence goes on from JAMYCR010000007.1 coordinate 13,084,921, forward strand.
CACGTTAACAAGTCTAAATTTCTGAGTTCATCAATAAGTGTCCCGATATCTTTAAACTTGACAGTGCCGACGCCGAATTTTTAATATTAAACCAATTTACAATTATTCATCATCGACAACCCTAAATTTTTTTCCTTTCAACTACGCTTTTCGATTCGACACGTGTTCGAATCAACTCCTGTTCGCGGAGACTATAGCGGACACCATGCGTTAGAGAGTTAGTACAATTTTGTCCATTAGAGACAAAAGTTTGAAAAGAAATCCATATATATATCAATTATAAAATTAAACCATAGAATTAGTGATTACAAAGGTATAGTTTAGTAAATGTAAATATCGATTAGAATAAAATAGCCAGTAATTAATTACGTTTTCAATGTATTCGACCCTGGCAACTCGAATTCGATCAATGGCGAAAGAAAGTATTTAAAAATTGTTGTCAACTCACCACCGTGATAAGAATTGCCCCGATGAGGAGTGTAGATGCCATTCCTTGGTTCAGGGCAGTGGCTTGGCGTGTAATACTGCATTGGATGGTGGACGTAATTGCTCGGGGTGCTCGGGATGTGTACGGGATGGCAGTGCATGCACCTTCGAGGTGTCTCCGGCACGCCCTGGACAAAAGAAACGTCTGCAATGCATCGAAGAAAGTAATGGTAATCGAATGCACGCGTGGGCATTGTAAATCGTGATGTTCGACGACGTAGCCTGGAAATTAAACGCCGTTCGGATATCTATCGACGGGGTGAAAGTGTCGCGAGCAGAATACCGATTAGTGGATGAACGTTGCTGGCAATTCTCGTGAACCTATGGACGATTCAACCCCCCCTAAACTGGCCGTACGAACATCGATTTCTGGTTCGATAATTGAATGGGGATAGCGCATCCGCTGCACGGAATCCCATTAAAATAGGACCTTTATGACGTTCTGAATCACATAAACTAGTTGAAATTCTAAGATGGGAACATTTCTAACAATACCAAGGGGGGGAGGGGGGATACTTTACGTTCGCTGTCGCTGTATTAAATTATGGTATATCACCAACACGCGGTTTTCACGCGAGATTTCTGAACCCGAAATTTATTTGGTTTCGGTGAATCTTCTCTAAACAATATTGTAGATGACTGTTATATTGTTGCCTGGTAATAAGCAAACGATTGAAGGTAAGAATTCTTAAACGGCACAAGTCCACTTGTGAACATTATATTAATTGTTTATACGAATGTTTTCAACTCATTTAGACCTATCTAATGGCGTTTAAAGTAACGCAAAATTTCGTACTAAAGAAATTTTATACGATAGGGAGAGTTCCCTTATTACCAGATAAATTAAAAAAATCGAATGTTTCATTCTCTTTACTTCGATTTAAAGCAAGATTTTGTTGCCACTTGTTCGACGCTGAATCATTTCAGTAAGGCAATGATGTGTCGCGTAGCGTAACATCACAGCCAAAAAGTCTACGAGAAGCGATTATAGCTGCCGATTGAGTGATACACACAGAAAGATAGCACGTATTTCCCTAATTGGCGCAACTATAATAACGCGTGATAATGTGAAAATAAGACTATGGCTCGCCTTCTATGTCTTCTCTGTTTGCGAAAAAACAACTAGGCAGTGTTTACGTTTCCACTCTAGTTATAGTCTCCCAGTTTCCTTACCACCATACATTTTTCGATGTTGACCAAAGGCTATAAGAGAATCGACAGCTGGCCAATAGAAAGCAACGCGTGTGGTGAGGAAAACTAACTACAGTGGGTACGTAAACACTGCCTAGCTTTCTTCTTATGGACAAGCGTGCAGAACTCAGGAGTTTGTACTTGGAAGGAATGCGGGTCCAATTAACCCCTTGCCTTACAATAACGAGTTACACTCGTGGTGTAACCTGTGCGCAAGTTACGATGAAAAAACGCTGCATTTTTTCAGAAACTTTAATCAAATTAATTTCAACCCGTAAGGCTGTAAAATTGAGGACTGCTGAGTTCGAATTAATTGTGACATTATGGTGTTTCGCATTCGACTCGATGTTGCAGAAGAAAATAACCAACATTTTAGCAAATAATATTCGAAAGATTCGCAAGCCAAGGGGTTAACCGAAACGGCAGACTACTACCCTATCCTTGTTTAGAGCGACCATGCGTCACGTGTATTTTCCCTATTGCTGATACACGTACGAGAACAGTGCACATTTGCACGCCAATGAAACGACATAGGGAAAAGCGGAATCTTTCGCTCGTGCCACTTAGCATCCTCTAAAAATTCTGATTTTAGGTTGCGATGTATAATCTTTCATACATCACTGTAATCATTTTTCTTGCAATTTTCTAATAAATAAAATAAATAAATAATAGGTGACGCGCCAATTGTAACACGTATCTTATTGTAAAAGTAAGGGATCGCTGTTATGTTATTGCCACTCATTGTCAATCAGACGCTGTGATTGGACGATTCACCTTTCCCCCATGTAACTTTTTCTCACGCGCGTAGCTTGTGCGTGTCTCGCTTGGTGATATTTGGAAAAAACGCGGGTTTGATTGGTTGTCGACTCGCCATTTGCAATGCAGTTATTTGCATATACGGCTGAAACGTTACGAAGCGTACACGGAGGAAAGGGAGCACACGGAGGAACACAGGCCCGCACAGTGTAATCCGATGCATGACAAGAAGCAGTAAACGTGTTGATACTGAATAGGATCGAACGATACGAAAAATTCTATTCTGCCGAATTTAAGAATATTATAGGTGGGGATAGGCGAAGCTAGCGAGAAAATCATGTTGCCCCTGTGCCGTTACGAGGGCAAACTTCTGAACTCTGCACGGTGTTTTCGTATATAAACATGTATAACACGCGACTGAACGCAAACAGTAGAACAAAGTCGACGGACTGCTGTACAGGCACTCGCGAAAGACTTCGTACACATCCAAGCTCAAATATTTTAAAAAATAGACGAGTTACAATCATCTTGTGCGCGTTGATTTCGTTTATTAGTTGAAATTAGACGCAACTTGAAGTTTCGTGCAATTGTTTACAAGGAAATATACAAAAATTAAAAATTTGAGCTCACGATGTAAATATTTTTAAATTTAGAAATGCATGAAAACATTTGCGATTGATTCTATTGAGTTGTTCGAAAAATTCGTAGCGCTTTTGATAATATTCACTTCTGTCGTATAATTGGTGAACTGAAAGAGGATTACTTTACATGAATATTAGTTAAACGATAGCATATCGAGTGACATATACATCTTGAAATTTACTTAGATTTTTTAACCGCAGAACCGTATTTTAAAAAATTTCTAAAAGCCAATTGTTTATGGAAACTTTCACGTGACCCTGTTTATATTTTAACAGTTAGCTTTATAGTTACAATAGAAGCATTTTGCTGCCCCAAATTAAATTGAAATACATTCACACCAAATCGTTGGATATTTACAAAAAAAAACGTTGTGAAATACAACATAAATATAACGCGGTACGAACTTTCCGGATAACCCAATATCTTCCAGTGCAAAGGGTTAACCGACCCCGTGTATTTGCAGCGTGTATTATTCCATAAAAATTTGTGAACCGTAAATCGATCGCCTAATAGCTTGACGCGTTTCCCAGAGGATTAGCGCTCGGAGTTTAGATGCAAAAGTGAAATTGGCTTTTATTACCTGCATAGAATGTTGGGATCGCAACGATCTTATGGATCCAGCAGGGTGAAGAGAGGGCACACTGCCACCGAAACTCATCGCGGAATTTCTGCAGCCACCCGGGGTGGACCAACCCCCGCGCACACTGGCCGAAGTCCACCCCATCGCGCTGCCGCAATCGTCCACTAGCATTTTCACAGCGGACCGTGCATCTCACTGATCCTCTCTCCTCGGATCCACGAGCTGGAATTCCCCCGATCCACTTTCCTCTCGTCACTGCTCGCCGGCAAATCGTCAAAGGTTTCCCCTTTTTCAAGATTATTCTTCGATAATGTTCCGCGGAATTATTCTATCGTAATCGATGTTCCTTTGACGGTTCTTTGACGACGTTAATGGCATCGAGAACGGTTGAAGATCGGGTATAGTCCGGTGATTGTTGGCGAGAGACATCTTTGATAGACGCTGGTGGTTTCGTTCAACTTTGCAGGGAGCCTGTAAACGGAAAATATGAAACGAAATAGAGAGGCGGAGAGATTAAATGAGAGAGGATTGATTAGAAATGTAATCAAGCGGAGGGGATTGAAATTGCGAACGAGATAAAGGGGAGACAGTCAAGACGGATTAATACCGTAGTTTCTTTGCGATGATTCTGTTGGGAATCTCCGCGAAATCGTTTGCGGAGATACGAATGAAATTTCTGCGTGCAATAATAAAAATGATACGTATTAGATTCTACGCTGTTTAATCTCAAATATTACGTAACACGAGTATATTACATAACGTTATTAATTCGCAACTAGACTGCGAATGTTTATACAGTTTTCAAAAATTTAAATGCGCAGAAAGATGTCCAATGCTCGCAAGACACAAAAATATACAAAATGTCGAAGGTAAAGTGCACTTTGTAGAACTTAAAGGGTGGAACCAATCAGTGTTAAGCTTCCATTACCTTATTTGCGTTTGCAAATATATGAATTTGCATTAAAGTCCGCAGTCTACCCATAACACTAATCTGAATGACGTAGATAATATTAATGTTGTGTATTGCATTTTGTCTTGGATTCGCTGCTTAACTTTTCTCTAACTTATTAGACAAAGTCATACCTTATGTTTCGATAAAAAATCAGCAAAAATTGTTAAATATTCATATTCTTATATGGTGTATCATATCCACTATTACTGTAATAAAATGTTATCAATGATCAACGTAGAAGCTTGGATAAATTAGTTGCAAGAATTTATTTTGGAAAAAGATACAATTTTTTGGAAATCATGGGGATCGATCATGATACTTCCCGATAATCATAGAATTGCCAAAAAAACTAATATCACGTGCAACATTATTCAACAAAACGGTACTTGTACACGTATCACTTTTAAATGTTTCCCAAATTTTTATAGGAACTTTTCGAACAACCTAACATACCATGTATTATAGTTTGTAAAATATAATCTTGTTGGTGGAAGGGAAATCGTATTGGCGCATAATTTAAATCGAAGTAGAATTGTAGAAGTTTACGCGGAAACTTCTGGCAATCGCTGTATGTATCGATAACTTATAAAGCGTTAAAGTGTGTTGAAGCAAATTGCAAGCGATCTCTGCCTATCTGAAGGACTTCGAAACTTTCAACATGAATGAAATAAAATTAATAAGAATTCCAACTGATAATTGCATTTTCCTATACGGAAAAACCTTGCAGTTTGCGAGTGCAGCAATAAAAATTAATTTGCAATTAATCCCCTGGATCCATGCAAATAATCTCATCTGCATACAGAGGAAAAATGTTGAGAAAAGCAGGATCCCGTTCTGCCACGCGGAACACCAGGAATAAAACACTCTGAAACGATTTTTCTCCGGAGTCGAGAGACGAAACGAGCCGTGATTCAGAGCCGGAATATACCTACCGTTGCTGGTGGTTAAAAAATTTAATTCGCGTCATATGCATTAATAAACGAGTCGTGTTTTGTACGGAGACAAATTCCCTTCGACCCGTTCACTTCTGTGCCGAGAGATTTATCGCGAATTTCGTTTTGTCGCGACTGCGTACAACATTTTTCAAATGTTTGGATTTACTGCGTAAAACGAAACTTTGAAATTTCGATTGCAAATAATTAACGTACTTAGTAGGAATAGTGATAGGTACACGAAATATACCAATTCTCTTAATGATACAATAATTAGCCTGCGAATATTTATGCAAATTCACCTATTTATTGAAACGAAGAAAGAAAAGGGACCTAAACAGAGAGATTTTCGAGGTGATTCTGTAAGTAATGAAAATCGCATTCAAGAGATGTTTATTAATCCTTTCGCTACGGCAGCTTCAAATTGAGAACTCAATTCGTAAAGAAGAACCCCTTTAATTAATATAAAAATAGTGTAAATTTAAGTATCCGGATGTTCCATATAATTAATTATAGTGTAATATTGTTGCACGAATCGACAAACAAACGGTATTGCAATAAAGAGAAAATATACGTGTGTTTTTAATAAATGATTAATAAATTTGTTAAGCCGATTTGATAAACGAGCGGCTCAATTCTCTCTCACGGCTACTTGATTGTTATTTCGTTTCTAATTTTCCTTTCTCTCTTATTTGCTTGAATAGTATTTACACTGCTGGTCGTTGATCCGATGACCGTTTCGCGTACTCGATACTCGGTTTCACGGTCGCGACTGTGCAACTTCCGCAATAAGAAGAAGCGGGCCGGAAACAAATGGCGGATTTGTATGCGCCGCCGGCGCTCCGCGTATATATTTCAACTTTACCGCCGCGCCGTTACGAAACAGAGAAATCTCGTTGCGGAATGCAAAAACAAGCCAGGCTCGTAAATCTTTTTCCAAAATGCTTTTTAATCGAAACACTTTGCGCAACCCCCTAAGCCACGTACGTACCGGAAGTTAGCTTTCACTGGCGAATTCTGCAACTAAGTTTCTAAGCGTGCATCGTGATTGGGAGCAGTTCGTATTCTCCATCTACTATTATTTATTTATTCGAAGGGTCTACGGAAGAAACGGGGAACATTCATTTATACGATCTTTCAGGAAATAGATATTTATTCTTCAATTCATATTTCCTCGTAATATCAAAATGAAACATCAATTTATTCTACGTTTAATTTTGCGTTATTTCGAGAAATTACTTTAAGCTATTTTAGGCATAAATGAAACTAAACTTTGCGTATCAATTTCGTCACTGAACGTCCCAGGTTCTTTTAAAAAAATACTCTTCGTTTTCGTACCAAATTGCTCAGGAAACTTTCTGAAAAGCGATCTTGCAGTATCTTGTAGAATTAACGTTTCAATTCTACTTCAAACGTAAAACCTTCAATCAAAATCTACGTTTACGTTTCGCAAAAGAGTAACATTATTCCGAAGTTCAAATTATCCTTTCTTTTCGTCGAAAGATTCTCCTATTAAACCAATGTTTTATTAGTTAATTAGTAGACCGCGAAAGATCGCTTAAAGCCCTTCTGTTTTCTAACGAAACGAAAAATAAGCGCGCTTTCTAATATTCAACAATTACGCATTCTCCCAGGAAACATCGCTCCGTAACACTTCTATCTTTCCCACGAGAAATCCCTTCTAATCCCTCTTTCTTTCACGTCTACCCTTGGCAGGGTAAACATACCTTGTTCCATACAAATCATCATTTACATCTTCCCACTGAGATAAAGACCAGCTTTTTTAGCAACAACAAAAAGGAGACCATCTCGCACGCACCGCAAGATCGTTTTTCCCAGAAGAAAACAGCGGTTACACCCTGAGGCCAATAGCGACAAATCTCGCCTCCCTATAGCGACAAAACCTATCTAAGGTAGCACAGTTTCCAACGAACACTGTTTACACTTGGTGAAGTAATTATAGCGACGTTGTAGGAAACTACGCGCAGATATAGCACAGTATTAATAATTTGCAGAAATAGGATCGTTTAAAATTTCAAGCAGAATAAATTAAGGTGTAAAATGGCAAAATTTAAGGAAGAGTGAAGTTTTAAGCGGAAAATGAAAGCAGGATAAATTTTGTAACGCAAAAGGCAAAATTCATAGAGGAATAAACTTCTAAGGCAAAATTTAAAGCAGAATGAATTTGCAAGTCAAAAGGCAAAATTTAACGCAAATCGAATTTATAAGGTAAAAGGCAAAATTCAGGACTGAAATGTAGTTCAAAGGTAAAATTTGAAGCAGAATGAATATTTAAGGAAAAATGTAAAGCCTAATGAGTCCTTAAGGCAAAAGTTAAATCGAAGTGAATTTGTAAGGTATAAATTAAAGTCTAATGAAGTTCTAAGGCAAAAGTTAAAGCAGAGTGAATTTGTAAAGCAAAATTTAGAGCCTAATGAGAAGTTCTAAGGCAAAATTTAAAATCTAATCAAGTTCTAAGGCAAAAGTTACGGAAGTACGAAGTTTTAAGCCGAAATTTAAAACAGAATGAATTTGTTAGGTAACGGGCAAAATTCAGTATCGAAATGAAGTTTTGGGGTAAAATTTCGAGCAAAATGAATTTTTAAAGAAAAATTTAAGACCGAATCAAACTTTAAGGCAACATTGAATTCAGGACAAAATTTTAGAAATCGGTAACTTTCAGTACCGTTGAAATATTTCTACGATCGCTTATATCCATTTCAAATACAATCTATTTTGAATAACCCTGCAAAAAATATCATACCCAGCAGTACCTTATATGAAACAACTTATGGAATATACAAACTACGATTTTTCACCATTTTACACCTACGTGATAGTTCACATATAAATTCCTTCGTATAACTTCTCACAAAACAAACAACCTTACCGCCATAGAACCATAAAATACATCCATAAACTTTATCACAGCGCATGGAAGCTCCTCCTTCCTGAATTCATTCCAACCACCCAGTGTGTACCACCAGAGGCGTCTACTTTCCCTACAGAAACCGGAAGTCGAGTATTAGGATAGTTCCTAGACTGCCTTGCAAAGATGCGAGTTGACGCAGACTAGTAACTTCCCATCTGGATGAAACGTCATTGAAGGAGGATCGGATAATCCTGCTAGATTGAATCCACAGCGAGACGTTGGCGTGAGTATGTGAGAGTATGTGTTTTAGCGTATCCGAAACTGTCCACGTTCGATTCTGCACGAAAACTTTCTTCGAGATCGTGCAACGACTACGAACATCGAACAAAGCGCGTTATCGTTGCCCTCCGCCCACTGGTGACCTTCCAGAGGGTGGTCGAGGGCGCAGACGAGTGTCGAACAGGAAGTTGAAGCGAGCAAAAGGCACGTGCTTCGAGCAGCCACTCGTGCTTCCGTCGGTCACGTGTTGCCACCCTTCGCGTAGAAAACCCTTCGCGTGGTTGTTTTGCAAATTGACGTGATAGGTGCTGACGCGGAAATTGGAAAGGCGCAACGGAATATGTAAATGGGAATTCAGAAGCATCTTTGAGAAATACGTTTGCATGGAACAATTTTTTGAACGGGTAGAATTTGGAAAAGTTGCATCGTTGAATGAAGGACAATTTTAAAGAAATTTTCTTGTGGGTCTTCGGGAATGCATTGTTGAGAGGGAATTTTGGTATGTAGGCATTTTTTTGGTAACTGTGGCGCTGTAGAGGGGGAGAGGGGTAAGGTAGGAAAAAGGAAGGGTGTTGCGTTTTGTTCTGGGCCTGCTAGTGGACTCATCAGTAAGGCTACCTAGCAGGCCCTGCTTTGGACACTGGGATATTGAAAGGAAGGTTAAAGGCGGTATATATATGGACGGGGTAGTTGGAGCGAGTGCTTTCGAGAAAGTCCTATTTCGTATGTCCCTCTAGTGGTGAGTGCAGGACAGCCGCCACAGTACTTAACCTTTTAAGAACCGAGCTTTTTGCAAAAATGAGTGGCAAAATTTCTCGAATTTTTTCAGTATCGATTTAGTAAGTACTTATGCCGAATAAGATACTATGACAAAATTGGGAAAAGTAATGATACATTGGAAAACATTGTCTCTCTAAGATTTACAAAATTTCATAACCGTATTAACACATTTCTACAGAAAAATATTGGAATGGGAAATTATAGTACATATGTGCCGTGTGCAATGCAATGAGAAATTTTAGTACAAATATTGCATGTATCATTGCGTGACACAAGTAAAAACGCGGTACAACGCATAGCCAGAAAAGTGAAACCGTGTTAATATAGGCACGATTCTTAACCCTTTGGCTTGTAACAACGAGCTATACTCGTGGTTTAGCTTACGGACCACGTACAATAAAGACATGCTGTATTTTGCAATAAATTTGAATTTATTTATATTTCAATTTGTAAGATCGTGAGATGTAGGATTATTAAGTAAGAATCGCGTACAATATTTAAGTGGAATTAATGAACATTTCAGTGGATCATCTTTGAAAAATCCGTAAGCCAAGGGGTTAAAGGGTTAAGTTATAAAATGTTAAATAAACTTACTCTTTAGAATAATTACTAAAATAGGAAACTGCAAAATTAAATTATAAGAAGTGTTTGACCATTGAAGTTTTATTATTTTTAAAATATGATTGTTTAACGCTGTCTCATTTTCTATTTAGAAATTGTATTACAACCATTATTCTACTTTACGACATTATTCTACTTAAAACTTTTAGCTGATTAGCATAGCTTAAACATCTTAAGGCTAGCCAAGTTTCTACTGGAATAAAGCAGCTAGCCAAGCAAGTTTTAAGTAGAATAATGCAAAATGCAAGACCAGTATTGTCTTATTCTACTTATAATGTATCTGATTAATAGTGCTGAGTTCTACGTAAAACTTATCGGTTCGTTACTTTCTTATTAGATTTAAAGTATGTCTGGCCAGTGCTATATTGTTCTACTTGAAATATGTCGGATCAATATTAGGCTATTTTACTTAAAACTTCTCCTGCTTCAGTGGAACCTCGATCGTTACAGCTTCTATCATTACACGAAAACCTCATTCGTTGCATTTCGGCCAGCGTTGAGCAAAAATTATTTCGAATAGCAAATAAAAGGATAGCGAATAAAAACGAATCGCTAATAACGAATAACGAATAAATCGACTTTATTCGTTATCTTTTTATTTCCTATTCGTGAATAGCGAATAAATTCCAGTAATTTTTCTGTAGGAGTGATAGAAAGAAGTAAAAGCTCTACTATTTTCGAGAAACGTGAACTCGTTTAGTTACGTATGTGCCGCTGCAAATGTTCATAGTTTCAGATTAGTTCCAATTCCATATAGCCAGCACGTTGTCAAACGTTATTCAATCGACAAACATTTACAATTAACAAAGTACTACTAAATGACCTGTTTTAAAATATTTGACTTAAGATTCTACATTCATTGTTATTCCTTTGACAATTCTTTTGTTGTCTGATTAAGCAATTTCTCACGTTTGGTCTTTCTTTATGTTTATCTTTTCACTAAGAAAGATCTATCGAATAAATATATGTAAAATATCGGTACGGTTAATGTTAATCAAGAAGATGCCCACATACTAATGGACAAAGGTATATAATAAAAAGATCGTTCGGACATTGAAACAGCATCTTCCTTCTACTTTACTCCTTATTGGTCTACAAAATACATTTTCCAGAAAGGAAAAGGTATATTGTGCTTATTATTTGGTCCATAAAGTATCCTAATACCTTCATAATATCTCGTCTAAAGGTGCATTAGAACGTTGAACGATTTATCGATAAAACGTCAAACAAAGTTGAATTTCCCTCGCCGGATGGGAGGAATATCAAAAGCGCTGTATCAGCATCCTGCCTCGAACTTTCAACTGTAAGCATCCTCCATTTTTGTCTACAGGAATCCCTTTAAATCCGGAAAATAAAGGAGATTTCATTTCAATTTCTTCCCCCAGTCAGATTGGATTCCGGTTTAACGAGCGAACCCAGCTTTTTTGCTGGCTTTCGATGCCTTCTTGACCCCCTCCCCCCTCCGCCATATCTACGCCAATAATTATTACCGTTCGACCCCGATATGGCGACAGTAACAGTTAGTGTTAAAATTAATCGCAATTATTATAGTATCCATGAAACTTTCCGACTGTAAAGTTTGTTCCCCTTTCTTATTCATGGTACAGTATTTTTAACCATTTCGAAACGACAACCCGTAAGCATAGTGGAACTTTAACAATTCATTGGGTAAGATAGCTTAAGTTATATTACTCAAAGCAATTAGGAAATTGCAACTCTGGAAGGTTCCCTTGCCTCAGCCGTTTTTAAGCGAAAAGAACAAAATGATTGTATATGCTTGATAAGTTTGCATGCAATTTTGCTACGAAAGATTGAAATTAGGTTGATATAAATACGAAAACAGTGATAACATGCAATCACCTAATTATTTTCAACAATGAATTAAAGCTACCGATGAGTAATCCCCATTTTTTTTATAAATTCAGCATTTATTTTTAACAAAATGAAGCAATTGTCTCGTTACATAAGACATATATAAGTCTATGTACTATAAAAGTTGACACTAATAAAAATGGGAAAAGGTAAAAATAGTAGATTACTTATCGGTACGTTTAATATTTTGCTAGGTGAATTTTTCTCGTCAAAATTTGTTTCGTAATTGCATCAAAATTGGCGTACGGCTTAAAAGTGATAAAATATTGAAAATTCATGGTTATCATAGCCGTGTTTAGTAACCAAAAGATTAAAATTATTAAAAATCTCCTATCATTCGTTACTTCTTACTACTTTTCTTAGCTAACCTCGTTCTACTTTCATCCCGGTAGATAGTTTTTGTTCGTATTCAAGTTTTGATGCGAAAACTGATACTATTGAATTTCTTCGTTACAATGGAGGTATCATTGGAATTCATTATAACTGCTGTGGAAAAAAACGCCAACTCGGTAACGAGATTCGATCCCGAAACACAGTTCAATGGTAAGCGAAGTCTGTATTCACTGTGCCAGCGCACAGCGATGTAGCTTAATTATTTCAGACTGTTCTCCGTTGCAACAAAGTTCAGATAGATATTTGCAAATCAATAAGTCTCCATTTCGCGTGTTACTCTTCCTCCAAGCAACATATTAATTCCTCCATGCTCAATAAGTAATAGGACAAACGTTAGTAATATGGAAAACCTAATTTTAAAAGCTCGCCAAAAATAGGGAAATTTGTCCTTTTTAATAAAACATAGGATCCAATGCATAGTCATATTTAAATTATTAAGTGTGAAACAACTCAAATGATTTGATATTACAGTAAAAGAACTGACAGAAGTAAAACTCGACAATTCGAGAAAGTAGCATCTAATATGGAACACCTAAGTAGTGTAGTATAAAGAAAACTAAAAGAACTCTATGTTTATAATAAAAAATTAATATATGCTTAAACAAAGGCTAGAAATAAACGAATATCTTTCAGTTATTCCATATTTTTTCGATGAAGCTTACCTCCACTAAAATATTTAACTGCTTCACTAGCCTTCCAAAAATTGTTACACATCGCAAAAGAGAAAAATGTTTCTTTTTCAATAACGGATATTCTACTGGCGTTTCATCGTCAGTAAGTTCCGTTATTGTTTATCAGGAATTCATATACATGATTGCCCGTAAAATTCGTTATTTAATTATCGAAATTTTATAAAGTTCCATGTTACATACGTTTACCTTATATTATTTCTTTTCTGCGATAATTCTTTATATTATAATCCTTTCTAGTTTCTAAAAATTAATTGTTTTAAAATGATTAGTTCTTAACGGAATTATCGGGTCGTGACACGAAACTTTTTGCAAAACCGATGGACAAACATCTGCAATGCATTTCATCTCAATCCAGTTGCAGTCAACCACAAAACCGGGATGAAATATGGCAAACAAGATTTCCCCATTTCGCTTCTATCTATTTCTAAATTTCCTTCGCGTTTAATACTTCCGTTCAACTGACTCTTCCACCGAGGAATTCTGGTCAATCTGTTAATTAAAAATACCGCTCCCTTTTTTTAATGAACTATTTACTCATCCATCCAATGAAGTCTTCTAATAATTCAGGTAAAATGATCAACGTTATTTAGTGTAACTTCGTAAAAAAAATCAACATACATTAATTATCGTAGGGTCATTTTAAAGCTTAAACTCTTTACTTTCACACCTTTACGTTGAATTTCCTCGAAAATCCTTTTGCACCGGGAAGCACTTGAGAAAGTGAAGATTCTTTTTTTTCTTAACATTTAATCGAGCCGATTACGTGCACGCTTTTAAGTAACCTTCAATATATATCGGATTTAAATGATTCTCTTTTAATTTTGCTCACCTTTTACTGGAGAATCCGTGTACATACAGTTTTTAATCAAACGTAAGAGAATTTTCCGTGACCGTCGGATAAGCGTTAAAAAAAAATTAGAAAAATTCAAACTGCTCCCAAATATTTAAAAAGGCATTTACACAACTAAGATAACCATGAATTTGAAAGTTGAAGCCTCCTCTTTACAATGACGCCCCAAAAGTAGATATACGATTTTTCTCGCCGTGTTATTCAATCAAATAATTAGCATAACGCGTTACTCTATCCAACCATCTAATCCATACCTCGTCCTAAATCACTATAATCTACTGTAAACTACTAAATCGCTGCGAATAAACCGCAACAGCGTTCGCCAAATTTTTCACCACTAATCCCCACGATTTAAACCCTTCTACTTTAACTTTCCGAAGCGTACGGTCCCTTCTTCTTTTAAATCCCATCGCGAGAACAAATTTCGATCCAAAGGAAGACGAAGTGGACGAATAAAGTGCATCCGAGAAACTTTTCGATGTCATTTCTTTGGGGTATTTGACGCGGAATAATTGCCACGAGTTCCTCGCGACAATATAGTGGACAAATATTTGACAAAGGTGAAAGAAAGAAAGAAAGAAAGAAAGAAGAACGGTTAACGGGGAGCATCGGTGTCGGACAAACGGCTGTGAAACGTTCCTTCAAACTGTCGTGTGCATTAATTTAACGAACACAGCCGCGGTGATTCGCGGTTCGCCGGTATTCAACGTCAGACCATTTAAACTTCTCCGGATGACAGTTTCGGAGCGAGCTGTCGCACGAACTGACGCCTCCCCCGCTTCGTCCATTTCTCTCAATGGACATTTATTCTCGGCAAACCTGTGCTGAGAAAGTCATTTGACCGCTCGCTTTTTTGCTCCCGCGACTGACACCTCGACGGACGTAATTGTATGATTATTTCTGTTGTCGAGGGTTGCCAATTTCGACGTTTAACCCTTTCGCAGTTTAACGCGAGAGAGAATCGGGCAAAACTGTCGAATTAGGATAAATGTACCGCGCACTGCCACTTTAAGGTTCGCGCATAACTTTATTTAACTATGTATTTTAGAACGTCGTTGACATAAAAATCGTTCCAGTTTGCAGCATAATATTGTTCAACCGCTCTTTTATTTGCGAACATTTCTTTTATACGTTCAATATAATAAATTCATTATTACGTAATTGAAGATGTAGAACAAAGTCCAATGTCCTTCGTACTGTCACTTGAAAACTTTTCATTTAAATAGAAACACGTTTCACTGTATATTAACACGTCAATTTGTGTAACAGATATAAGATATATAGTAAACGTATCGCCTTTACTGAATTATGACGCGTTCCATACTTTATAATTATTTGGTCACGTTTTAATATTCAACAGCACATTTACCTCTTAATATTCGTTTATAAATATTAAGTGTAAACGAATATACAATGTCTATATGTTGTTAAGTAAATCGAAGTGGAAATTTAGTATGAAAATTTGTTTACTTACGATTCTTTACAATACATTACTTTCCTATTAAATAAATGAATGAAAGTAGCAGTTACAGGAACAGTGACAGTACGTGGGCCATTTACCATATGTTATAAATTGCAGATCTCAGATATTATACGTGTTATACGTAACGTAACTATTAAGATGTGTTACGTGTGAATAAGTGAATATACGTATTTTTTGTATCCGGCAAATGAGGTGGCATGAAAGGGATAAGAATTGAATAGGACATTGTGATTATCTGAAAAATGCTATATTATGTAATTGGTTGTAGAAGACCTTAACCGTGCTGGTCGCCTCGCCTAACATTCACATTTATATTTCCTCGATTTAGAGTGAAACGATGAACCAATATATGACAGAATAATAATTCAGAAATATGCTTATTCGTGTGAAACTTATAAAAATGTCCAATACATTAAATACGAAGAAAAAGTATTTAGAAATATAACACCAAATAAAATATAATCTTCGTATTGGGTCGTATAGACCCGAGGAGAGCAGCAGGGTTCAATTACGCCTTCTTCGTTCAAATTATGAACAGAATTGTCTGTACACGAGTATATTTTGTTGCTACTATATTATAGTAACATCGTTTCCAAATCATTCGTGTACTTATTGTTTCAAATAATGTGTGCGGATACAAAGCCACGTATTTTTGAAAGTTTGCGATCGTCAATGCGTTAACAGAGCTTTATACCTTTCCAAGGAACCCTAAAAGTATATATCCATCTTTAAAGTTACTTTACGAAAAAAGATTAGAATTTTGTCATTTTGACGAAAGAGTATTTAAACCTACTTAAACCTACACCCAAGAGTATTTAAACCTACCAAAGAATATTTAAACCTAGGTTTAAGAGTATTCTTTGTTCGCCCGGTTCTTAAAGAACAAAGGTTCGAAAATGTGTTTCATATCTACAGTCATGAAAAGCACAAGCAAACTGCGAGTCACGTTGACACGTGTCAAAAAAACCTTAAACGTTAATTCGACTATCAAACCGCAATCAGAGCAAACAGCAAACACAGAGCAACGCTGGGAAAGAAGCTGGAAATGTTAGTTTGCTGTTCGACGCGCGAGTTGACACCGTGGTGGGAACGCACACCATAAGGCCGTCGTGATATCGCTTTGAACAGGGGTGTGTTATTGATTTCATCCCCCCGTACACACGTACATAGAACTAGAGAGAGAGAGAGAGAGAGAGAGAGAGAGAGAGAGAGAGAGAGAGAGAGAGAGGAAAAAAGAGAGATAGCTCCCTTCCACAGCAGCTTTCACGCTCTCTCCGTTTCAGCGGCACCGTTGAAAGCAGGGAACATTGTTACGCGGGCTGGTTTTCATTGCAACGTCGATGCCATGCCGCGGTGAATGCGTTTCGAAAGAGAGAATGGACGTTCGCGCCGAGCTGACGCTTGCTCGCTAGCGATCCGCGGCTAATCGTTTCTCTTCCCAAACTGCGTTCCTGGTGACGGTTTGCTGAAAATTTCGAATTTCCTGCCCAACCAACGGTTGTTTAGAGCTGTTGCTTCAGCGGGGCTTGGGGTCGGGGTTGTTATTTGCAGGGATGAATGGATAGAAGCTGATAGGATGGTTTCAGTGAACTCGAGAGGGAAATTTTAGTAGGTTGTTGGAAATTTTAGACACTGGGTAGAGTGCTAATTAATAGCGATAAAGATCGCAGTTTCACTACACTTGGGGAAAAGTTTTCGATATTACGAGACCAACTGAAAACGGTGAAAGATTTTTGGGGCGCGAGATGTCACTCCGCAAATGAGAAAGTTAAATAAATCCAACGCGAAATAAGCAGCAAAAGAAAAAAAGATGAAAAAGAAGACAGCGAGGAATGAGTATTCGGTCGGCATAAAGTCTGGAAGAAATATTAGATAGCACAAATCCACAAGTCGATAAACTTAATATTTATGTTATCTAATATTTCTCTACTCTTTAGATCTATTCTGTACTCCTATAGATTGTCACAACTCCGACCTTATCGCTAAAAGCATAGGCTTTGCCAATAGCATTAGCGACAGTGTAGACGTACTTACGCGAAGTTCAACGGAATTTATAACCGCAGTATATAGACTCCTATTCACTACCAACTATTATTACGTTTACCGTAAATTTTATCGTTTGTTTAAAAATATACGTTAAGAGGTGAATATGCTGTTGAACATTAAAACGTGACTAATATGATTATAAAGTATGGCATGTGTCATAATTCAATAAACGCGATACGTTTACTATGAATCTTGTATCTGATACACAAACTGACGTGCTATTATATGTAAAACGTGTTTCCATTTAAATGACAACTTCTCAAGTGACCGTAATAGGGACATTGGACTTTGTTGTACATGTTCCATTACGTAGTAATTAACTCGTTATATCCAACATATAAAGAGATGCTCATAAATAAAAGAGCGGTTCAACAATATTATGCTCCAAACTGGTACGATTTTCAGGTTAAATACTTTCTAAAATAGTTAAAAGTTACGCGCGAAGCTTAAAGTGGCAGTACGTGGTACATCTACCCTACGTGATCTTCATTTGGGTCCCATATTTTATTTCCACCTTTCTAAACTGAATATACAGAAAAATTCGCAAGCATCTAATCAACGCGACAAAGTCTCGTTTCAACCTAAAACGCGACGCCTCGTTTCAAGAACACCTTGTAAACCGTATTCGATATCGAGGAAAATGGAAAGATCGCCATCTGTTTTTAAGGAAACGCGGATGTTCAGAATGGTCCCGACAGTTAGACGTCGTTAAAAGAGGCTTATCAGGTTGGAATTGGTCCCCGGTGAACCGGAAACGCGTCAAACGACGTTCGCAGACGTCCGGAGAAAAGAGGTAAGACGCGTTAACATGTGCCGCGGAAAAATTGAATGTTCCTTTTCTCTTTGAGCGGCCTTTTTCTCTTGGAACTGTTAAACAAGCTTCTGGGTCGCATGTTCGTCTGTCAAGAACACGTTTTGACCGGCGACCTTCTTTGGGAACGATCTGGCTTAACAGCTTCGACTTCCGCTACTGCTGTCTCTGACTCCTAATCCTGGGATTTGAAATAAAGACACGTGAATTCGTGGCCTGATGCTTGTTTTGCTCTGCGGTGCGAAAACTCGCGATAAGAGAGATTGCTTTTGCATCGATCTTGGATTAAGTTTGAACGAAATTCGTGTGCGTTTGAGAGAAGTTTGGAATATTTGGTCCTATCAGGGCTTTAGTTGAAGAGTAGAATTTTCCTTAGAAGAAATAAAATATTAGTCATCATTTTTCTTTGGTATTCGTAGACGAAACGTTGTGGTTTTTGGACGATTAACAATTTCAGTTACAGTTAAATATAATTATGTTGTACTTAAATGCAAACATACAGTGGTGCACGAATACTTTTTTGTCACCACTGTATTTCGTTTGGAATATGTAAGTACGATACACTGGCTTTAATTTTTAATAGCCCATTTGTTCTTTCGTGACACATAAGGCGGCGATTTTCAAACGGCCATAAGTTCAGTTCGAGTTAACATTAGACTGCGGATTTTTATGCATTTGTGGAAAATTTAACTATGCAAATATTACAAAAATTCTCACAATATGCGAAAACCATAAAGTATGTGTTACTATATTTGACGAAGAAAACAACTCCCTACTTAAGCTCTATTTCTTTAATTTTACTATTAAAAAAGTTGCATAAACCTCCACAGTCTACTAACCATAGTCATTATATATTAGTAAAAATCGGCTTCATTTAAACGTCGAAAATGTATCGATACGAATCGAAGAAAAATTGACAAGCTACGCCAATCGATATACAGTTACTCACAAGATTGAGCGTACGCTTATGTTGCAGATGAAAAATAACTAAAAAGTAAATATACACACGCATGTTCAAAAATAGAAACTCAATATATTTCGCATATTCTGACAGACAGTACGTACAAAATTCTCGAGATAAAATTATATGTACTTACTAAGAAACGTAAAAGTACAACTTTTTTGCTGACACAAAATTGTTATTATACATATGATACATGTAGATTACTATTTCGTTAACCACCTTTAATATTCATGGCATAGAATTAATTAATTTTCCATAAAGAAGGTGAAATATTGTCCTATTCTTCTTTTAATTTCATTTTGAAATCTTCTCTATCCGTAAAAGTATAATTTATCATTATAGATTTCAATTTTTCCAAGATATGTTCAATCAGGTTAATAGTTTGAGTACACTGAAAATTAACCATTTTTTAACCATCTTTTCCATTGAGTTTAAAGGTGTACGCACAATTTTGTGAGTAACTGTACAAGATAATGCAAAATTCCTCATAGAATATAATTTCCCATGTTATTTACCCTCCTTTTAGCTTCATTTACTTAACAAAAACCCAGATACTAATAATGTGATGGGTTGTCGAAGTTTCGACCCATTAATATGCAAAAAAAATTATCGCTGTTTCGGTTAATTAGGCACGATTTGCGCGGCTAATACTATAGAAACATTTTTCGCCGGAAAGCTGGTAGAAATTAGGGGACAGAGCTATCGACAGGAAAGTTGACGAGGTCGAATTAATTCGATAATAGGCTGATCGTCTCGCATCACGTCCCAATTGCTCGAACTCTCCAACATCTCGAATTTTCCAACTCTTGGAAACTTTCTGCCTATCCAATAGATCGGCCAAGCAAATAAGAATCCTCCTGCTACGATGAGGAATTAAAAGTTCGAGACACGGATGATCGGTGAAAGATCGTAAGCGTGACGAGACGAGACAGCGAAGATAACGAAACAAGAGGAAAAGGAATAATTCGTATAGAAATTGTGAAAGTAGAGTTGCGCGATATTTAAATCACAATTTTCTCACGTCTATTGTGCTGGAATTTCAATTTTTTTGAAGAGGATAATTTATAGTTCGGAAATTTAAAGTTAGAAGATTTAAGAATTAGAAAGAAGTTATGAAAATTCAAAGCTTTCGGAATACAAGGACTCGATTGGTGAATCCAATAAGTTCAGAATTCGATGATTAGGGAAATTTGGAACTTTGAGAAGTCGAAACTTTCGGAATTCGAAGCTCTAAAAATGTATAGCGTTGGGGATTGAATAGTTCCTGAATTTGGAAAGTTGGGCATTCGTAGCATTAAGAATTTAAAAATTAAAAAATATGAGGATTCAAAGCTCTGATAATTAAACGATCTCAAAATTCGACAATTTGAGGAATTTGTAGCATTCATTATTCAAAGCTACAAGAATTCGATGCGTTTAGAACTCGATAATTTCAGAATTCGAAACCTTGCAAATTCGAAGCGTTGGAAATTCAATGATTTCAGAATTCAAAGCTTTAAGAATTCCATAATTCGAAATTTTCAATATCTCGAAGTTTAAAAATTCGAATTTCGGATTATCACCAACCTTAAACTAACGTTTCCTCGACTAAAAAGTTTCTAGTCTCTAAACATCCATTCAACGCTACACGTTTCCCCCCAAACTTTCATTAAAGTTTTCTTAGCCTAATTAACCATACGCCTCGTTCAAAGAACACTAAGATATCAAAGATGTTTAACACGACGGTTAACTCGACAGCGGCAAGGTGGTAACTCTGAAAAGCGTGACGTCTGAAGCAAGAGGAAACTTTGCTTAACTCGTCGAATCGTCGAATAGCTGGCTATGTACTTAGATCCTACTTCTGTTAATTTGCCACCTTCAGGACGTACCTTGAAGCACCCAAACGTAACAGGAAGCGATCTGTGAATGAGAAGTCAACTTACGTTTCCATTGAATATGTATGAACCTACGAGAACGTATGGAAGAAAGCAGATATATGTATATCTCCACTTCAATTTTCAGCCAGAAGTTCGCTTTGAATGTAACCATTAGGGTAGATGTTCTAATAACTGTCTGTGTCCGTATAACCGACACTTTCATTCGTTTATTTAATAGCGAAGTAATGTATGAAGAATCGTAAGTAAAGAAATTTTCATACCAAATTTGGACTCCGGTTCACGTAAAAACATATATACCATATACCATAAAAACATATATACCATAGACATTGTACGTTCGTGTACACTTGATATTTAAATATAAATATTAGGAGATAAATGAAAAATTAGGAGGTTGAACATTAAAACGTGACCAATGTAATTATAAAATGTGGTACATGTTACGATTTAGTAAAGGCGACACGTTTACTATATATCTTATATCTGTTACATTAAAGCTATTAATGTACCATCAAAATTCAATAATGATATAGTGGTTAAGATTTTAGAAATGCAAGCTCTGAATTAATTTGTACTCCTAATACTAACTTGTACACATAACTTTCATTTAAATAATGTGATATAGATCTGCTTAACAAAGTAAATGATCAATTTAATTTTTCTTTATTTTTTACTTATACTACTTTTATAATCATCGGCCCAATTTCTCGTATTTCTTTATATTCTCACAAGAAAAGAAATTCTACCGAATTATTATGTGTACCAGTAAGTAATCCACTATTTTTTTTAAATAAATATAGTTTCATCTTAAAATATGCTATCCAAATATAACAATAGGTAAATATAGTAAAATTAACTATATAGTTAATATATAAAAATTTTAATGTCAAGTAATTCATTGTATTACAAATAAATGCTAAATTTCACTGGTACACCTAATATTACCGATATGTCAAAAGTTTCGTAACCGTCGTACAAAACATTGATTCGCCAGTTTCTATTAACCTAAACTCTCATGAAAGTGGAGTACTAACCAGCTAGAAAAGCAATTTCCATAACCAACGTGCAATGCGCGACAAAGTGTTGCACCTTCGCTCTAAATTCAATTCAAACTAACAATTTCTATAGTAGCATCGAGAAAGATCCAATTCGACTGAGTCGAGCCAAGCATTTTCTGCTTACAAATTCGCGCAAAAGGAAGTTCAACGAAAACAGGAAGCGCTAGCGTTGAAATCGTGCAAGTTTTTCCGGCTCCGATTCTTTGATACAGCACCGCATGATAAAAGGGTCGCTCAAGGTGGCGATGTTAAGTAACACTTTCTGTGTATTTGCTCGTACACAAAGGAATTACATCCTCAAGACTCTGGCTTGTTTCCGAGTCATCGCCGTCTGCGCGGAAATAACTCTCGTATCGACATTCTCAACGCTTCCTCCACTGTTGCTTCGCTTCAAAAACTCCGCGGAAAGGTTAACCAAACAAATCGGTAAATTCGAATTTCTTTCACGCGAAAGTGCGACTGAAAAGAATAATTAACCATTTGCACTCGAGAGACGATTCTAAGTTCCCAAAATGAACTGGTTTAGAAAGCTTTCGAATGATACTGAATTTTTAAATAATGCTCCTATTTCTACTGTAATTCGGAGGCTAATTATTTCTCTAAAAATTCATAACTAATATTTAACCCTTTTACACTCGAGACGCGACTATAAGTCCCCAAAATGAACTAGCTTTGAAAGCTCTAGAGTGCAAGATATTATAGATAAAAAGGGAAATCTTGGAATAGAATATCTATATAAAATATGCAAATTAGTTTGGATTAAAAGCAGTCGTTAATTTGGGATGAAAAGTAAATACGATTAATATACAAATTCAAAGAGTGGAGGACTCGAAGATTTGAAAAATTGCAAACGTGAGAATTTGCGTTATTAGAAGTTCGAAACGCTGAACTCCAAACCGAAATCGATATGAATAAAAAGATATATGGTCAAACTACGTTGTTAATACTCAGCAAGAAATTTTAAAATGACGTAGGATCACGTTAACGATCTCGAATGTGTTAAGAACACGATTTAATAATCAAACTATGATAGCAAAATAGTTTTAAATAGGATAAATCTTCATTTTAAATATATTTGCAATTTCGTACCTTTTATCCGTGATGCAATTGGAAATTTTAACAATAGTCGACGAAGTTTCTTTCATTAAAAAAATTGCAATCGTTGTGTCGCGAACGGGTCACCGATTTTCCCTCCCGCGTCCCTTGAATCGTTCCCATTTTTCCGCTTTCAATTTGTTAGCGTGCATAATTTTCAATAATTTTCGCCTGGACTACAGCCGGAAATCATGATCGATCCCGTCGTTATACTTTACCAGTCGCGCTACACATAGGGACGACGTTAATTAATAAATAAACGCTTGGTTGCAGCGTGAATCCATTTTAATTAAAATCCTGATAGATCCCCGATGATTTCGTCGCGCTCTTTTCCTCTTTCATCTTGTATAACTACAACGTACCATGCTCGAACACAATCGATTCTACGTGTTCCAACTAACCAATTCCGCTATCTATTTTTTATCCCTTCCCTCGTGTAAACATTATTAATGATATACCCTTGAATAGGCTCGTAAACATGTATCGCTGCTCGAGATTTCCGATATTATTCGCCATCGAGAACCGCAGGCTCGTTTGTTGCATCGCGTTATATTATTTCCCCCTCGCCCCTTCCATTTCTAATTAAAATCTTCGTTTCAATAACCAAATCCAGTTAAATCACCGCGCATCGACGATCGCGTTGAATCCCTGCTTGTTCCCTTGCCGCTCCATCAAGACATCGTGTCAAAATTAAGCATGGCAACGATACGTCGGTATTTTGAAAGTATCGACGTATTCTCATTTTTTGCCACGATCGAATGGAAAAGTTATCTCGTTGTTTTTTAACGAACGACAGAAATTAATATAGTTATAACAAGTTTTTTAGTTTACTTCTAACGTGTCATTGAATTCAGAGGCTTGCAACTCGTGGTAGAAAGTTGTATTTAGATATATACTAGTTAGTTTGGCCGTTTGCGTTAAGCAGACAGATCGGTCTCCAAGATATCGTCAGCGGAAGCTGATACCGAGTTAACTAGAATACAGTTATTCCGACCGACCCTTTTATCACGTTCGCGTTTCTGGTGCTCAACGTTGTAGAATTTGAATTGTTTGCAAGTAAAATGATAACGAATTAGAACGCTCTCCGTGTGTGTATTGTAGCATTAAAACAGGTGAAAAGAATTTTGTGTAGGTTGTAGATTCTTCCAACGTTAATAATTGAATTTGCATTTAATTTCAGAACTTAAATTCCAAGAACTTAAGCTATGATCCAAATTTTCTGTACTCGAAGGGTAAAAGGAAAAAAACACTTTTTGATACTTTATCGATTAGTAAAAAGATAAGGTTTAATGAATTTACTGTACTGTGTTCATAATATAAAATTTATATTGTAATTGGATATTAGAAACAGATGCAAAATGAACTAATCGACAAATGTTATTCTTGTCACTTAAATAAAAACGATCCTTACATGTAGTAGCACGACAGTTTGTATGACAAGTAGAAGATTAATCGCAAAATCATCGCCTACACTGCATTCTAAAAATTTCCATATTTTCTACGTACAGTACATTAGTAGTTTCTCATGCTCAAACGAAACATTCACCACTTACTATTTATTTTTAAATATTAAATATAAACACGCGTGCAACGTCCATCTGTGTTGTTAGATAAAAATGAAGTCCAAATTTAGTATTGAAATTTGTGTAGTCTAATAATAAAATAATCTAATAAATAAAATAGTTAATCGAATTTTTTAATAATTCGCTATTAATTAAAGTAACGATTACAGGGACGCCGACGGTAATTGTAACGTCTACCCAATTTACTTCTAAACGCGAAGGTAAGTCGTCTTGAGACAATTCGTAATGAATTGCCCTGGTTTCTGCTGTTTGTTCAGAAACAGAGGCTGTTTTTAACGCGTCTATCGATCATCGGTGGCCAATTAACTCCGCAGCGGGCCACCGGTTAATTGGAGCGATACGCATTGAAACGCGCATCCAGCTGCGACACGCGCTTCGTCCTTCCGGAAATCGCTAATTAGCTAGCTGGTAAACTCAACTCCGGCCAATCACGATATCTTGAACGTCAAACGCCGTGGATTAACCAAATTCACCGAGATAGAAACACACGGGATCGCATTGTTTCGCGTTGGAACGCGTGCTCATTATCGCATGGTAACCACCGCACAATGCGATTCGAACAATGCCCCTAGACTGACTATTTCTGCTCCTATCATCGGTTTACAGAGATTAAAGTACGCCTTTCAACGATTTTAATGGAAATTTTAATCTAGGTTAATACGAATTTGCAAGTGGTTCGCCGGTAATTGCACGATTGCAACTAATTCAATAAATATTAAGATATTCCACCGATAATATGGAAACGCACAGTCTATAATCATATATTGTTTCATATTTTTCAAACAATACGTACAGGGTGAACCGAAAATCGTGGTACAATCAATCTTTTGTTGCATTTATTCGAGAGATTGTTTTTTTCGAAATGCGAAATAGAATCGATATTAAGAATTAACGAATAAACTCGTACTGGCGGTAAATAATCTAAACCTACTTTTAAATTATCACAGCCTTCTATATTTTACACGATACATTTCGTAGATATCTCGAACACGCTCTTATTAAACAGACTGTACCTTCTTTCACTTTGCGATTTGCGTACATATTTGTACAATACTGTGTAATTTGTATATATTTATTCAATGCAAATATTAATCCAGTAGCAATCGCAGGCACTTGTAGCATACTTCGATCATTTCGCCGCCATAATCGGCATACGATAGACAAAATTAGACGAGTTAACGTTTGTAATTTGTACAAATAAATGGAATTGAGAGAAATAATTTCATTGTTTTTTAAGTCGACAATTCTCATGAAACAAATTCTTCTCGATTACGACTCGGCCCGTAATTCTGTTCCTATTTAGAGTTACTACCCTTGCCCTCCTTGTTGCTCTGGTTACAAGAAAGAAGAGGAAGACGTAGCTCCATCAAGAATTAAATGGTTTCTTTAATTTATTATTTCGAGATACTGACCGAGGCTAATGGAAATAGCATCTACGTAATTTCAGAGTTGAAATTGGAGAAACCTTCTACGAATTTCTTAAACTGCATATTATACATTTTTAGACTCGTCTAAGAAGATACAATTTCCTTAAATTGCTCGCTTCCTATTACTCACAAAAATTCAATCTCCTTTCCTTTAGAGAATTTCACTGAGATATCACTAATATCATTTCTTTGATTTCCCTAAATAAGCATATTCATAATAATTTTTAAATATTTACCGTTGCGGAGTATTGGCATAATTACAAATGCGCACATATGCAAAATAGTTTTGTTGTGAATAAATTAATCTGATGCGTAAATTAATAAAAAGTTGCGCTACTATTAAAATAATAACGGTAAATTAGAACATTGGTGTATTTTGTATTATTCGAAATCTACTAGGCGTATTTGTACGCATTTCATGAATATTCATAGACACACACTTAGAGCGTATTTATACGACTTTCGCAGTCAAAGGGTTAAACTGGAGTATAGGGGAAGAACGAGTAAGATGAAGAGGTCGGATAAAATGGATAACATATGTTTTCCTTCTGCAACGAAGAAAAATTTCTTTTTAATCAGCCAGACGCGTTTCGTATAAATAAAATTGTGCCAAAAATTGTAAGAATATCAAAGAAAATCATAAGCGTGATTACATTTGCACCGTGCGCAAAGAAAAATTTGAACTCTTTCCCACAGTGGATCGGATTCAATGTTCAACGAACACATGAGGACTGTTCAACATACTTAGATCATGTTTCCTACTTTTGCAATAACTAAGATCGCTAATGTGCCATTTTTTATCATTGTTCCTTTTGCCCGCCCTAGTTGGGCAAAACGGATAACAGCTACATTTTTAGAAACGATAGTTTATGTTAGAAATTATTTTAAGAATCGTTTATTTTATTAACACGAAAATGTGTAAGATTTGCTTGTACTCTTGCAAATATATAAATACGACACGTTAAAATACTATCTTTTTCTTTCAAAGTTAGCCCTGCCGGTCCCCTAAGTTCGCGTTTTCGTAGAAGCTTTCGTATTACAGAAAATGATGGTCTATTCCAGGATCCTCGTGTGTGATTTCAACGGTTCCCTTGTGATCGTGAAAAAAGTCGAACGGGACTCGGTGCTCGATAAGTTTCCGCACGCGCCGGGCCAACTCGAGTCGAAACAACCAATTTCCGGCGACGTCACCGGTCGCGATGCCGACCTAATGGCTCGTCCGATTCCTCGTTACGCTGGAATCTCGTCGGACGCGACGAGAATAGAACGGAAACTGCGAACAAGGGAACTGTTGCACGAAACCATCCGATTTTTACCTCGCCGGATGGATTTCCAAACGGTGAAATTTATCTTGAGAGCTTCGCAGCTAAAGATTGCTAATCTTTAGGCTATAGATTTAGTCTTTTCCACACAGTATTGACGGCCAGTCTCTTATTTCTTAATCGTTAACGATGAGACACGCAAATTCGCGTGTTTTTGTTCTTAAGCGTTAGCGACGAGAGACGCGAATTCTAGTCGTTCGTTTTTTTTTAAGCATTGGTGACAAGATGCGCTAATACGCATTATTTTTAGTTTGACCAACGAGACGAGTGGGCAAAGAAAAACAAACGTCCGAGTGGTGAAATGG
Source organism: Eucera pruinosa (assembly GCA_028830335.1). Lineage (NCBI taxonomy): Eukaryota > Metazoa > Arthropoda > Insecta > Hymenoptera > Apidae > Eucera > Eucera pruinosa. The sequence goes on from JAMYCR010000007.1 coordinate 13,112,790, forward strand.
ATCCAACGTCAATATTAACAGTCGACGGATAAAGATAGAGTCATTTATCTGTTGCTTCGCCTCGTAGCCCAAGGTATTTTAGTAGAGATGATCCAAATATGGGCTATCACTTTTATTTCACTGTTTATTGCTGAACCTGTCGAAGATACTTCAATTTTTACACATCAATGTACATCTATAACATTCTAGCTTTTTGATGTACAATTCAATTGCGCTGAATAAATGTATTATATATATATAAGATTCTTTTTAGAACATTAATACATACACAATGTGTTTGAGTTCTCTAAATGAGCATTAAATTGTGCGCGAAAAAGCTACTAAATTAATTTCTGCGCCTGTTTTTTTTTTTTTATACTTGAACAACTTCCTAAAACTTTATTACGTAACTCCAATCTCTTAACACTTCCAGAACCGCAAAGCAACGTTCGTCTCTTTAATCTATTAGCCTTCCAATTATTACTACCATCTTTACTCGCCTAACAGTAAACCAAATCAATCTCGAGCCGACGAATTTAGCGAAACATCGAGTGATCAATTTACGCGTGAAAGCGTCGACTGCTCAAGCACGCTAGAGTAGCAATATAATATCTCTAGAAGCGGAGTATTTGCGTTCCGTCAATGCAGCGTCTCTGGTGCATAACAACACAGGTCAGCAGCATCCGGTTTGCGTGCTCTCGAGCAAACGTAATCAAGGGTACGAGGAGAATTAACGGGAGCAACCGAGGCTCGTTGACAACGCCGCGATCTGCATCTTGTTTGCGGATGAACGATCGAACGCTTTGTAAACAGTCGAAAATTCGCGAGCTCTACGAGCACGTATCTTTCTCAGGCGTTCTAATCCGGTTGAAAACGACGCTTGCAACTGCTACGACCTCGCCCGATCAATCGAACGACCCCGCCTTTTATCTGCGCGTTTAATATAATCTCCTATGATCGAACGACCTTCTGATTCTAATAAAAGATTTACAGACGCGTGCCTTGCGTTCTTCGTGATGAACGTCAAATGTTTACGCGCAAAAGAACGTCGAGAAAAATCGTCCGACGAGGGTTTAAGGATCTATACAGGAAATTCTTGGCAAGGACCAATTTAATGGTGTACATTGATCGTGATCTCTTTCCACATTTTCGGATTCCCAAAGCTTTGCAACTACCTTCTAGATAATTTTGTATGGAATTTTCAGTATTTTTGTTAAAACCCTTTGCGAAACATCAGGATTACGCATAGATTCGGACAAATTCTTTTTTCAATTTTCTATTTGGCCATGTGCCATTCTGTGCTTGATAATCCTGTACTGATGCATGATTAGGGGATACACCTATAACTCTTCCTATCTCAAAATTTCCAACAATGAATCAGGTTAGATGCTTATTGGCTGCATAAAGACATACTTTGGTGACCTAATATTTTTTTTTTGGCACAGTCTTTATTTCCGATTTTGATCTTGGTGAAGATTCTACTATTGGACGGTACGGTAAGTGACGTAACAATGTATCACGAAAGTGGAGCAGCGCCTCGGTAAATCGGAAAGGGTTAATTGAGCCGATTACAGGGAACCTATAATTTGCACGCGTAAATATGCGATGATTGTCGAGCCGTCGTTAATCGATACGTAGAATCAGCCCCGAAACGTTTGCAGTACGGCAATCAACTGATTTCAACGGCTTTCGGTACTTAACCGTGCTTCCGATTGGTCGTGTATTTGATCAGCTGCAGATCGAAGGGGAATAGAGATGCGTATCCGAGCATATTTGCGTGTTTTTACTCCGAAAATCACGCTGCCGGTGTTTGTCGCGGCAATCGGAACCATTTAAATACAACTAGTGCCAGGAACAAATGGAAGACGCGTGTTTGCGTGTCCATAAAAGCTTTTAGCTGAATAAAATCATTCATTTGCCCTGTCACTTAGTTCAATAAAATTCTTCTAGAGAAATAGAATTGTCAATTTTAGTAGGAAGTTTCGCATCATAGTTCAACCATTCCGCTTGTATCAGCTATTTATATTTTCTATAGTAATTATAGAAATTCTAAAGGGAATTAGATGGGGTAAATTTAAATTTCATTACAATCATTGCAAGTATTCGTTCCGCTTCGTTTATAATTTGCGTCGCGAGTATGATTTTAAGGCAAAGGATGAGAAAAGTAATTAACCGGTTATCGAGTAATTAAGAAATCCGATCAAACAACCGGTTAACCGATTTCGTACCAAACCGATTTCAGATCGCTATAAGACACGTTTGCTCGATTAAATCTAATTAACCATCAATAGAAACCAATTTAATACGAACTTAACGTACTTAACCTACGGACTTAAAACCTTTCGACAACAAGAGAGGACTTCTTTTTGCCTAGACGAGTGGAATTCCAACAGAGTTACTTTTCAATAGAGCGAGTATCACTTCGACAGTCGGCTTATCTTAATTTCAAACCAAGTTCGAGAGAGCTTGCAGACCGTTTCCACGAACGGAGCAGCCGGCTCTTTCAACCCCCTATGCCATTGCACTCTGTCTCCGGTTCGGTTCCACGCTTTTATTTTTTCTTTTTTTTTTCCCCTCCCTTTCTCTCGTTTTTTCCCTTTCTTTTTGCAGGGCTTTCGTGCGAGTGCAAGCTTTTAAAGACCTTTAGCAGCGGCGGTTTCAGAGGCGCCGTTCCGGTTCACCTAAATCTTTGCTCTATCGACTGGAAAGCCCTTCTCGTCGTCGTCGGCGGCGCGTTGCGATCACGAGAGCCGAAGAATTTTTCTACGAACCAACGAATCGCGTCCCGTTCGCGTAATTGAACTAGGTCGTGACGATTGACCGACTGTTCCAACATTTTTTCCTTCGATTTGTCTTTCAACCTGTCCTATTGCCACTACAAAAGAGTAGAAATCATGGATAACAGTAATTCAACTTATTATAAAGCGCCCACATATGTAGAAGAGTAAAAGATGATGTTAAGAAGTGGCCAATTTTTGCCGAAGAGGCGGGAAGTAAAATTCAAATGACGTCTTACTGAATTTTCGACGCACAATAGCGTGGTGCGATTAGTTCTTCCGTAAAGCGTGAGGAAATCATGCAAATATTGATGAAAATTCCTATCATCCATCTAGATGCCTTATTTAGAGATCTATTTAGATTCATAGTGGTTCCCATAAGTTTCCGGATGAGTTACAATTCTGTCTTAATTTAAATTACACATTAATAAAATTCTTTCCACGAGCAGTTTAATAAGATGATAAATTGTAAGCTGTAGTAAAAACATTATTATTTTGTACAATGGATTTTTATTATCGGATATTCTCCATCTTATTAATATGATAAAGTTACAATTTCGCCGGAGACTTATGGCAGCAACAGTATATATTTAATACATCATATCTGTTTGTCTTGCTTGATGCAATATCTCCTAGGATTTCTTAATTTGCCAAATTTAATATCAACAAAATAGAGTTTTCCGTCTTCTCTCAAAATTTTCATAGCCAGCCATTAAATATTGGTTATTGTTAACGTTTTCAAGCACAAGCTGCGAATTCTTTAAAAGAAGTCTCCCGACGTTTCTACAGCATTGCAACTAGCCCAAGTACCACAGCAGGATAATATCCATAAATATACGACTTATATTCGAGAATCCCAACAATAGTTACAGGAGAAATCTGAATTTCTTAAAAAAGAGTTTCTAAGGAGGTACATGTAACTTCGGGATTAAAACGTAGAAGTGTACACTTGAAATTGGAAATCGGGATTCTCTACTTGGCTACCGCTTTCTGGGAGTTCTATCTGAGATTTACCGATGGAAGAGGCTGGACGTTCAAGTTAGTGACCTTTGAAGAGTGCTCAACGTTTGGAATTCGCCGGATCTCCTAGTTTATGCGCAGGTACTCGACGTTACATCGTAAAAAGACGGTCAGAATATTCGCGTGGAGCTAGTAAAAAACTGCAGCTAGCAAACCCTGGAGAAATACAGAGAAAGTGGAGGATATTCATGTGCCAGACCTGGATACGCTTGTCTTTCGAGTGCTCTACTTTATGGCTATCGCTGCACGAGGGCTCCAAACGTATTGATACACCGGGTACTTGTAATTTTGAAAATTGAGACGAGAGAAATCCAGATCATGACGAGTAGTTGAAAATGTTCGTAGCTACAGTGCCTCTCAAAACTTACGTATTACTTATTCAATGAGAAATGAATTTGACTTTTTAATAGGGAGACATGAATAAATACACTCTGTTTCATATTTATAAACCACCTACAAAAATTCACATTTATTTCTGGTTTGAGCAAAGATCAGATTTATTTTCACAAATTTAGTTCAACGTAATAAGAGTATCTAACAAAAATTATTTTTTATCGATAAACAATTATAATATATAATTTAAAAGACAACTTTTTCAACAATTATACACGTGATATCTTTGGTTCGTTTCATATTTATAACTAGACTGCTGATTTTTATACAGTTCCATATTTTTAGTAACAATATCAAAGAAATGGCAGCTAAGCAGAGGGTGGTTGTCTCCCTTTCATGAAAAAGGCTTAAAATAATATTTGAAACTTACTATGATTGTATTTGGAACGATATTTTTATAAAGTTCGAAGAGTGATTATTATAAATCACCCAAAATTTGTATGTGCGTTATAAATATAAAACAGAGTGTAGTTGAACATTTACATGTGTTAACCCTTTGCTCCCCTTGGCATTACCTTTTACGCGAGTAAATTTCTTCGAAAGTTAAGCTTTTAGTTTTTTCAACTTATTTTCATTGCTTTGGTCTTCGTTCCTTTTAACACGAGACAAATTAAATACAAACTTCGCCTTTTCAAAATACGTAACGCTTTAAGTTTTTACAGGAGACACAAAGGCGTGGGGAAATTACTGGTAGATTACACTATTATCAGGTGCACAAAGTAATCCACTATTTTGTAATGGGTTGATATATTTATTTTATCGAAGGAATAAGTTTCTCCCTTGAATAGGAATTTCTAACTTGCTCGAAAAATGTAGTAAATGACAGAAATTATATTTAACATCAAATAAGTATTTAATTCTGTTTAATTCTGTTAGAATTTACTAAAATGACTATCAAAATGGAATAAATAGTTAGAATTCATTAAAATATTTATTGAATTAGAATAAACAGTTAGAATTTACTGAAGTTGTTCTTGAGTTACATATGTATGAATAAAATAATACAAGATAATGATTAATATGTAAAGAATTATCATTTCGCGATCCATTAAAAATTTAACGGTATACAATATTTTGCCGCGAACTATAGGTTAAGAAACACTACTTTAAACTATCTTATATCGCGTTCAATAAAATAATATTCCTTCCCTTTTTAAGAGAACCCCGCATATTTATCAAATCCACATTAAAGCTTTCAAAAATATTAGAATATTATTCTGAAATCCGGAAAGTTTATATGTCAAAGGTAAAATCTTTACCTGATGCTCAATTTGAAGTCGTATGACGAGCCAGCGTCTATCCAGAAGCCGCCACAGACTTTAAGCTGAATTTAACAATGAATTCAATAACTAACGCTAAATTTTATTACACTTCTGTATCACTATCAATATCTACACACACCACTTGTTAATTTTTGTTTTAATTTAACTAAAAATCTTAAGAAAACTGTGCTAACTCTAAAGAAAACCCGAAGACGACGCGAACAACGTAATTGCGCGCGAAAAACTAAGCTTCTAACACCGGATTCGTCCACCTTGCTAGTCAGTACCATACTATTACAATTCCAAAATAATTTCCCTTCTTCTGTAATTTCCTAATAGTATCTCAAATATTAAAATTAAATACTCACGCAATTTTATAAATTATTAGAATCAAAATTTAATACATATTTTTATTTGTGAACAAGACTATTGATCATGGTATTGTATCAAGTATTACATCCGTCGGTATTTCTTTACCCGCCCATTTTGTAGCGTTCGTTCTTTTAATAGAAATGTTTTGTAAATGTCACGGTGTTCTTTAATTTCGAGACTTTTACATTTTAACGCGTTTCACGGTGAAGTGTAGTTCCAAAAAGTAAGTGCAGAAACAGAAGCGAGTTAACAAAGACAGAGTTGAAAAGAACATAAACTCAATTTCGAGGAAAAAACATTTCCTTTCTGTTTGGTTAGCTTTATTCCCGCGTTCTGTCCGGATTAATAATTCTCGAACATCCGCCTCGCACCATGTCCTCGCGTTGTCTCACGGTTCAGTGCTGTATGTACAGTTTGATTAATTATTCCAAATGCCAGTGCCGGGTGACAAAAAATTTGAATGGTGTTTCACATTACTCAGGATATTAATGATCAAAAAAGGACAGCAAGGTTGGGAATACGGGACATGGCGTTGATTCAATGACATCTCTGCTATATGCGACAGTTTTCCCATTGACAAACTACAGTACAGACTACCTGTATATAGAAAACATCATAAATAATGTAAATATAAAATTATGCCTTCATCCGAGACATTTTCAAGGCGTGTTATAATTTTTCCCACCGGTATATATATACGCATTATAGATGCAAATTTCAGAGATCAATTATATCGAAAACAATTAATTATTGCAATATTAAGTTACAATTCCTATCATTTTAAAAACGTTGTTGTCTTATTTTATCCTAAATGCCGAATGATTCTATATGAGGATGAGTAGTCTATCCTATGCATCGTCGATGGTTTTCTCGTCCCTGCATGTCCTAACCTGATTTCAGCACTCAGTCGAATGGAACTGTGGCAATTAGGCGAGAATTGTCAAGCGAGGAGTTGCTTCGAAATTAATCCATCGGGATAATAACGTGCCTTCCACCGTTTGCTTCGTAACTACAGGAATAGCTGTTCAACTTCGACTAGCAAGGTAAGCAACAATGGAAAAATTTCCTTAGCCTCATTGGCCCGTAACGCTCTCTTAATCACAACTATAACCTGTCATAGTTGAACTAATCTCACGATCTCGCTAACCCGATGTCTTTTAATATTCACGGATGAGAAACGTTAAACATTCGGTATCTATTTCCTAAGTAACCTTTTTAAGTTATTCGAAGAACGATTAATATTTCCCTTGCGTTTGTGAGGTTAACCGACAGAAAATGTCAGTTTCCTCTGTGGACATTCATCGTGATTTATGATGATCACATTTTCACGATTTCCTTTAAAACATTCGCGCCGGCACGGATCATAGAAATCGCCTGGGAGCTAGATTAATCAACTTCATAAAATGAATTAAATTGATCTTTGAACAACTGAACACTGATATAATATACAGTAGAACCTGAATTATCGGAACGTTTTATCATCCATACTGTATGTTTTATACCATGTGCATGTAGTGTTTACTTGCTCCTGTCAAAGTTATTAAAGCTAACGATCAAAGCAAAATCTCTTTACAATATTGCAATATGATGTTTATATTCGAAGCATTCAGAACTATAATAGAGTAAAGGGAAAATGGTTAACGTTATCAATTGAAACAAAACGTGGAATCAACAGTAAAATTAATATAAAAAACAACGAGTGGTCAACTGAAAATTACTTACAGAATGTTCATTCACTGCATGTTAGTGAAAGCCAACAATGTTAAAAACTGGCAGAAGTTTGTCTATATTATTTATACTATATTATTATTATTATTACTGTTATTATATTTCTCTCGTATTATGTTATTGTCTGACTCATATTTGGTAGTATATACATGTATAAAAAGCCGTCGTTTTATTATTCGATAATAGAGATTCCATTGTATCCACATAATGGATTAACAAATTTAGAGGAAGTAAAATTGATCAGTTTTCTGGCTTCTTACAATGAGAGGCTTATATGATCCATGACAAGTTAGGATACTGTAGAACTATTGCTGCTCGGTCCGTCGCCAAAGTGTACGAACTGAATACATACGTAGGACAAATCTTACGCGTTCAAAACCACTATTGAAACTTCGAAACGAACGAGTTAACATATCCTCGCAATTTCTTTTTACCACGAGTAAAAACATTGCATGAGATTTCTACTATTCGATATACGCAATTATAAGAGTATGCTTGTTATCGATTATTAATGTCATAACTTGTCATTCACCTTCAACGACGGTTTTGGCATTTACACGCGCGTAAATTATCTCATCGACGATCGTGATTTGTAGCGAATATCGACTTCAATCAGAATCACATAGCGCCCCGATATTATCCTGTTCCAACGTTGCCTGTTGAATAAAGCAAGATGCATAAAGCAGCGGTCGGATAATGCGTATGCCGCTGCTGCATCCGTGATTTATATCTGCGTACACAGGCACTCGCATTTCCGGGGGCGCAGCCAGGAGAAATAGCATCTGTTACCATTTACCCGTTACACCGGCTTCTAAAACTGACATCGAAACGGTGATTGTTTTTATCTGTTCCCCGTTTGCTTCGCAAAAATAAATCCCTCCGTTTGTTGTAATTATTTATACAGAGAAACGCGAATCGGAAACGCGATATCGATAGGAATATCCTTCACGTGACTGGGAATAAACTAACGTGGATTTTTTTTTTTTTTTTTATTACGAGATACGCTTCTGAGGTACGCTCAAGCGTTGCAGGTAACTTGTAACTCGTGATTCGAGCAACGACCACCGTATTTTAAATAGATTCGTTAACACTTTACTAGCCGCTCGTGCCTGAAATTGCTATGCATTCCCAGATGGCTCAGTTTTGGCTGTTACGTAGAAATTTATACGCTTATTTCTAAAACTCTATAACCTTTAGATCAAAATTTTCGGGGTGCTGACTGTATCATTCTGATGTCTCTCTTTCTTTCTTTATCTATCTATCTATCTATCTATCTATCTATCTCTCTCTGTCTCTCTCTCTCTCCGTACGCTACTTTAGTTTTATTATCATTTATAATTTTGATATTGAGACTATTTCTAGACTTACATTTGCTTGGTATATTAAATACAGGTAACCACCGTACAACACGGTTGTTAGGTTCCTAAACAATGCCGTGCTATACGAAACAAAAGATTAGTACAAAAAAGAGAGTTGGGTTCCACAGATTAAACAAGCATACTACAAACATTTTTAATCTATGTATAATGTAGTAGAAAGAAAATTACAATTGAAGTTTTAAGATGTACTTTATACTCCACGAACAAAATGGGTTTAAAATTCTAGTCAATTTTGAAACTCTGCAGACAGATCTGATACTACATACACGCTCGAATGAAAAACTTCAAATGAGATATCTTTTGCTCTTAAAAGCTCTTATCGTGTTCCGTGCTGTACACGGAGTTCCCTAATTTGTTCGGGGATTTCTCTAATTCTCAAACCGTGTTCTAGGATACCGTGTTGTACAGGGATTTCCCCGATTCCCGAACCGTGTTACAAACGTGCTGTGTTATACAAGGATTACCAGTATAACGGTTTTTACGAGTAGAAAAATATAGTAAACAAACGTGGGCAGAAAAAAAGCCGATTAATACGTTGCAGATCGATGAGCATAAACGGCAAAAAGTCTACTAATAAGTTTCCGTTCAGTAAAGTGTTAACATCGACGAGGCTATTTTGCCATTCGTACTTTTTGCATTTATCTTTTTATTTTTGCAAATCAGCGGTACAAAATGTAGGGAACAGAAAATTTGTTGATCGAACGAAGTTTATTAGTTTGCTATTTATGTCCTTGTACATCCAATCGAATTAATCGTGTCGATTGTTCGGGCGGTAAATTTTCAACCGATCGAAAGCACAATGGACCGACGAATTCAATACCGGACATTTTATTCCCCTTACTGGCAGACCTCGGCACTCGTGATATAATACGCGACGACGTGATTTGTACGCGGAGCATTTTCATAATTTTTTTAAACGGCAAGAATTGTCGTGAGCATACGATCTATAGGCCGATTTATGTTGGTGCATTGTGCATTCGGTACACAGAGGACACTAAGCACACGCCACTGGCACTAGCTATTATAATTATCGATCGATCGACGCAATATAGTAATGTAGGTATAAACTAAGTAAAACCGATTCGAAATGTAGTACTGGTAGTATACTGTAGTATACCAGAAGGTATACTTCTTTCACTGCTGTCTTTTGACGATTAACTTTGAGTATCCAATATTACCGACACCTTTAGACATTTGAAAATTCCTGCTACTGATCTCGAATAAAGATTTTTCCCTCTTTCACGATTAAAGATAATGCAATGCAATCCATTATTTCAAAGTTTCTTCCTATTCTTTAAAAAATACCTACTGACAAACAATTTCGCAGTTTTCGTTCAGAAATATACGTAAGAACATACAATGGCTATAAAAATTATTTGTACACTGTCGTTCCTATTTTGATACTCAACCTCTTGTCCTAAAATAACGAGTCACACTCGTGTTATGAACTATTGCACAGATTTAACGAAAGTGCATAGAATTGAGAATGAAATTGAATTTGAACCCCAGTTTTGGCTTTGTGTTATAACATTGGAGGTTATTAAACAAATATTGCTGATAATATTCAAATGATTTATAAGTGACACGATACGATATCAGTGATCAGCTAATGTTAGCATACGCGTATGTAACGAAATAATCGTAGGATAAGGGGTTAGGCACTAATCAATCAGACCTAATTATATTAAATTTCCTATGATTTAGCAGCACTTTTATACGACTATAAAAACTTGATGTCGTGGAAATGAGATATAGTATCCGATTAAGAAACGCCTGCTTGGAAAATGTACAAATACTTTTTGTACTCATGGCATTTAACTATTAAATTTCAAGCCCACGATTGACAGCAGAATGTCACGCAGTACGATGATTGAAACGGAATAAATTGAATAGAAAACAAGAAACGTAAGTGAAAATATGCGTTCGATTGTATTCCACCGCGTTCGCTACTGATTTTCGATTTAATGAGAGAAATTGCTCCCTACAGTATTCGTTCATTACAGGATATCCGACTGTAATACTGCAATCATTTTTGTTACTGAAAGCGCTCTGCTTTTTGTCGTATCCGTAAATAGAAATTTCCAACAGGCATCGATGTAATTAAATTAAACTTTTTATTAATTGCTCTTTAATATGATTGCGAGCGTTTATCGATGACTGGCACTGCCTACGTATGTATATCCGTAACAATATCGTTAACAATCCTCTCGACGAAGTTTCACCCTTTAACGCAACCGCAACCAGCCTGTTTGAGATCCGCGAGTATCCGTGGCTCTAGATTTCCATTACCATTTGTAACTTCGAAGTTCCCTGGTAATAACCCAATGGAATATTAACCTTTCGCGACTCCTGCCAGTGATTAATAGCGCGGCACGACAACGAGATTGCATTGCCCGATCGTGGCACAAGGCGGAATTAAAACGCCGTGACTGTCGATATGATCGATTATAGATTCGCCTGAAGTGAACCTCGCATCGGATTTTTCACCGGCCCAACCCCTTGGAAAATATTGCCACGTCTGTTACTATAACGTACTTTTCGACGTGAAAAATGACGAAAATACACTATTACCGCGAACATTCCCTCATTTTTCTATTTCTTTTTATGAGACATCTTTGAACTCTGCCTTTGATCCGAGAATTGGGTCGCACGACTCGCACGAATTATACGCGCCTTTTTTTTAAAAAAAATCTGAATCGAAGTTCGCCGGGAATTTTCTTTTCATAATGTTTCCTCCCCCCAGCTCGTTACAAATGCCCGAGTTTTATTAGTTCCATCAAGCTCTATGACGTCGAATTCCAAGGGAAAAAGTTCCTAGGGCACCCAGTTGCACGTGACACGTCGAATTAAGCCGGGAAATTTCTCAGAGACCCCGGGTTACATTTAACTAGGATCCTCCGAATATCCAATATCTCATCTCTCTATATATATCTTTCTCTCTCGCTCGCTCTCTCTCTTAGTTCTCTGGTGACATTCCCTTTTTAAAAAAGTCCTCTGTAAAAGCTCCCGAAACTCGTACTTCAACGATTCATGTCACGAAAAAAATTCAATCTCCGTATCCGGAATTGTATTACTCGTAGCTCATTACGTTCGAAGGCTTTGATATTGTGTAATAAAAAGAGGCATTTAATTGGTAAACAGGTACTAGTATCTTTCCGAATATTTGCGGCTACACTGTAAACTTTTATACGTTTATGAGAAATTTCAGTGTGCAAATAGATACAGACTGCGTATAATGTACAAAGTGAGCCAAAGTAAGATACGCATTATAATATTTGAAAAGCGAAACGTATCTCTATTCAGTTTCTTCTATTTCAGTTCTGTACGCTGAACTAAAATTACTATTTGTACTTTAACCCTTTCGCGGTTGATTAAAATGACACTTTACTGTACTCGACGACAGTCCTAAATAGTATAACACGTACCAAACAAAGATTATAAATTCTATGCGTTTCATATTAAATAAGGAAAGTAAAAATGCTCTTGAAATTCGTCTTTAAGGATCTTAATAGATCCTGTTCACTGGATTAATAGTTTCTACCTTTAGGAATGTCCTTAGGAATCAATATTCTGATGTAACTATAAAAATTTGGTGTTGCTGAACGGAAACGTAGGATCTGATAAAAGAAGGTCTTAAAAAGACACGTGACGATACTCTTTTTTTTAACCGCTGTAAAAATATGAACTTACGTAAATATCGGTAGTTTATCAATGGCGAATTGAATATGGGAGGGTAACAAACGTGCGAGTGGCAAATCCGATTAACGTAGTTTAATTACACTGGAGTAATTGTCGCGGTCTTAACAATGTTGCTGTTGTAATGCAAGCACAGCACACGCGCGGATTAATCGTATGGGTATATCAGATGCGTGTTGCAATAACTCTCTATCAAAATGTTTCGCTGCTTGTATGCTACTGAGTAATTACATGCGGTCGAACACCATTGTTCTCCTTCGCGTGCTTTCTCTTTTCGCTGGTACTTGTTCCATTTACGACGGTTAAACAACGTAACGATTACAGCGGCAGAGAGAAATTGCCCTAACGAAGAAACGAACAATTATGAAAACGCAAGCATTTAATTAAAACACGAGCAATCAAGTCCGAAGAAAGTTGACTGTAGAATTTCCAATTTTGAATACGCAATGGAAGGGATAGAAATATGATGGTTAGATAATTTTTGAAATTGGTAAAGACAATTAATTATTTTGTATAAAAGAAATACCATTTGCTGTTTATGAAATTCTCAGTTTCCACGATTACCACGATTCTTTTGTTCGGTGACAAATAGACAAATGTGTGGACTGCGGATTTTCATGCAAATTCATATTTTTCTAAATGAAGGTAAAAAATTGGGACTTAAGTAAAAGATTGTTTCACACTCGAAGTGTTGGAATTTCTACTGTTCTTCGAATATTTTGTAGATTTTTGCGTATTGTGTGTTTTTGCACGTTTGAACTTTTCAGCAATGCATAAGAAACCGCTGTTTACACATGAGACAATTCGATACATCTGCATCGAATTTAGAAGAAAAGATTGCAGCAACTACTTAATAGTACAACAAATTTACAGACATTTGGCATGTGCCCCATTTTTTCACACGTTATCCGGATTAACGAAAGATAGATAATAAGAAAGAACTTCCATTTTTGCAAAATAAAAACGGAATGTTACGCACGATCGAGAAGCGGAAACACTAAAATCTCAATTCTACGAGGTAATTTAAACGGAAGAATTATTCCCGGGGCAAAATTAACCAAGAGAAAGATCAATGAAATTATATACGACTCCTCCAGTTAATTGTGCACACGCGTAGGCCAATTAGTCGGCAGCGATGTATATTTAATTGAATCAGTAGCCTGATAGTGTTAACACGCTGCCGGCTAATTAAGTGAAACAAAGTAACGCGACCTTAATTGATCAAAGAGCAATTAGACACGCCTGTGAATTACGTTACCCTATTATTTCCATACGACTCTTTCGTGTTTCCGACAAAAAAAAAATCAACTCGTTGCGCCCAAACAATTCTTCCTTTTTTTTTTTTTTTTTTCATTCTCTAAATCCTATTTTCTAATTTCGTAAACGTGATTAAGATTCGTTGTTCAAATTCCCGTATCATAATTCCAATTTAGTTAGGTACTGTCGATAGCCGAACGTGTTTCTATAAATCCATCAGCGAGATTTTATCCGAGAGATCTCTGGCTGGCAATCCCCATAAAGCACGCCACGAATTCAATGCAAAACTCTCTCCCGTCGAGGATCGAACCAAACGAATTTCGAAAACTGTTTCAAATGCGACACCGTTGGACAAACAAAAATCAACGAAATCTCTATGCTCGGTAATAGAACAAAAACATATCGCAAAACGTATGATACCGTTGCGTGGGGCAAGTTTTTGTGAAATACGAAAAAATGATTGCCTCATCCCCGAGTTGTTACAAAATTCGAATTCGATAATTCGTTTGGTCAGCCGATAATATCTCTCGGTGGAAATTATCGCGACCCCGTAGTTTCATTTTCTGCTGGTTATCAATAAACCAAGATAATTAACAAGCCCGATATTCCAATATCTGTGGTCAAATTTGTACATCCCGGCGCGAATAAATTTCCGAACTTGGGATAGAATTTGTGTTTTCTCAATGCACGTTTTTACTGGGCAAGTTGCAATGGCTGCAAAAAATATTGAATTTATGCATTGCTTAACATCCGATTTCCATTGTGCGATTAACATTAGATTTGTGGCCATTGATAGTGTACGAGTCAAAAGTAAGCATATACTTTAGAAAAATAAAATTATACTATAATTCGTTCACTGTAAATTATATATTAATTATATCGCAATTTATTTATCGTAAGTAATATTATAATTGTACTATTATTATACAGTACTCATTTATTTGTTATAAATAATACTATAACTGTATTGTAATTTCATTTGCACAGTGATTATACTATAATTTGATTTTTGTAAGGTGTGTACTCACTTTTGGCCCTCGCTACATATCCCATATAAATACACAAAACTAAAAATCGAGGAGAAGCGGAAAGAATTACGATATGTATTCATATTACTGCATCAATCAAAGTCAACATAAATTGCTAAGAAATAATATTTATGGTTTCTCTAACTTTACATATAAAATTCGAAATACATCGACGACGTGTTCTGTAAATCTAGTATTAAAAAAATGTGATATTTTAAAAATGAAATATAAGAATTTAATTCAGATCGATTAAAGTGACGATATGCTGCGATTGCAGACGATTCTAACAATAAGTGATATGAAAAGTTTGTAGATTCTACGCGTTTCAATTATAAATAAGAAAAACGTAAACATTCTTAAGATCCAAAGATATCTCGGTGTCTATATATCATTGCTGGATTAATGATTTATAATTTTAGGACTCAACAGTGAAAGGGTTAAAAAGCTCAAATTAATGCACGAATACAAGTTTCCTAAAAATGTGACTCGTGTCGTTCCTCACTAAAATCACAAACAACGTCATATTAACCGCTTTACTATCGATCACAATTATTCTTCTAAAGGTGTGTTTGCATCAAGCTAGCGAACGTTTGTTCTCCTCCTTCCTCGGTAAAATTGAGATTCAAACCTCCATTCTTTCAGTGCTCGATGATTGTTTGCAAGGTCGAAAGTCGAAGTTTAGGAACAGTTTGCTCGACAGTAGTTTACGCTAAACGAGCTCCCGCTAATGTTCCAGCTTTACGTTTTCGTTTGGTGTAAACGCAGCCTAACCGACGAATAACAAACGACTAATTTCCAAATCGAAAAGACCTTTAAAGTTCAGTCAATAATTATACGCTCGAACAAAGGGGAGCATACACAAAGGGCTGAAAAGGGCCCTTCTGGACCATAATTCAATTTCTAGTATTGTTCCGAGTGTCGTCCCCGATCGTATGTCTTCGTTTAACGCCAAACGGGACAATGGACGCGATTTAGTATTAAAGACCGCTGGTTTTTGGTCAAATATCACGACAAGAAGCACTGGGTACCGTCTGTGTGTCGATAAACAAGCCTGGGGGCTTTTCCGACAGCTTTTTCCTGCAATTAGTTCCTCAGATTCAGGCTTGTTGCCCTTGGTTTTCTTTTTGTGCAAGCATCAGCACGCGGTTCTTCAACCGCAGCTTTTTCTAGCTGTCGGGGAATTTAGTTGTCGCCTTGCCATGAAGATTGATAGTTCCACTGACAATAAGAACGGCAAGAAGGGTTGACGATGACCATTTCTCAGCAGAGATAGTTTAATTGGTACATTTTTCCATTCTTTTTTTTTCCCCCTGTGGAGCTTCTCGGATGTTAAATTAATCCTTTGCGATCGATATTTTATATATCCGGTATTTTTATCGGATGAATTTTAAATCTTAATACAATTCTTTCACTGTTGATTAAAATGTTTTGACGAGCTGCAATTGAGGACGGATCTAAGTATTATAAAAGGTAGAGAATAAAGTTTATAAATTCTACGTTGTTTCGTTATAAACGAGAGACAACAAGATGACTAATAACTTCGATTTATATATTATTCGTGAATAATGAATAACTTACTTAATTTTATTTACGAATGACAACTGAACCAAACTTACTCGTAATATTCGATTCGTTATTTAGGATAAAGGTTGCCCTACATCTCGCATCCAGCAAATTTCCTTTTACATTCTTATAAAGATCTTTTTCCGCAAGATTTGATTAAAGACCCGAAAGCTGTAATTAGTCGTTCAATCTTCTCCTATCAAATTTTCGCTAATTCCCTTTAGCCTAATATTTCCCTTGACAAGCCGCGAACAAGAAGCCCGTCGAAAATTACCGTTGACACCCCGTCAGCGACGAACTATTAATTAACCACTTTGATGCTACGTGGTTTAAGGTTCTTCGTCGCATTCCCAAGTAAGACGCGAATTAGTTAACTAAAATACGCTCGTTGCCTCCGTTTCAAACGTTCACGACCTTCCCCCCCCCCCCCCCCCCTGTATTCGAGTTGCAGATGCATTTATCTATCGATTTTCGATGATAGCGGATTAGAGACCGATTATGAGATCGATTGCGAGGTGTCTATCGCTTAAGCGGCTCAGCATCCTTCAGATTTAAATGTATAATCGAGCAGCGGCCTCGAAATCTCCTAAGAGATCTGCATTCCATGCAAATCGCACCCCGTTAACGTACCCATAGATTTATTCTTGCTATCTTTCACTTTGCCGAAAGAAACCACCACCGGGAAATACCATCCCTTACTTGAAGAGAACGTTTTCTATGTTACTACGTCTTTTATACAGGATCCAGTAGCTTTTCTACAGGTTGTCTCGTGTTTTTTTTCTGCAGAACCTTATTCGTACGTTCCATGAGTAATAAATATGGCAAAAATGTTGTACAAACATAGGTCGTTCGAAGTTTTATTAAAAAGTTGGAACAAAGATACGAAACACGAAAGGAAATGCGATAGAAGACTAGGATAAATTCACAACAGATATATTCATTAGTTATTAATACTCCATTTTAAAACGTTCACTGTTCATGTCGATTTAATACACGATAGATATTTTATGGAATCGATTGTATAACGTCCAGTGTTTTTTTACATGACTCCAGTTCAAACGTAAATGATTCCAGAACTTTTGTTGTGTGATAATATTAGCTTACCAAGTTGCTTTGATTAGCCTAATAATTTACGTAATAATATATTATCAGTAATAGCTATTAAACATTAGCGACAATTATTGTATTCAATATTTTTATCACAACTCTCTAATGAAGCTTTAAATGACCTACGATTATACAGCATTTTTTGCTTACTTGTAGCTACAGAATACACTGTTAAAGTTTTGCGGAAAAAATCTGGGACACCCAGTAGAAATAAAACCATAACAGTCTAATAAATGGAATGCGATAACTCATACTTCCAATCGTAACAATCGTAAAATCGGTCAGATGGTCATAATTCACGTGATCTTCGAGTTTTTCTCTTTTTTTACTGCTGTAAAAGGCTCACCTTTATGTTACATTTTTATTGCGACGATTCAACGCAGAGAATTCAAACGACGGTGCGATTATTAAAAGGAAAAAGAAATCACGGAGATACGAAGTTTTCCAAACGAGGTTGCATAGAGGACTGATATTTTCGAAAGATTTCCAAGGGATGAAGAAGGTGGACACCAGCAGCTCGTATATTTCTTCCTTTCGCCGTGCACACGGTTATCTTGGAATGAAGCATTTTACAGGGGCGAAAATAAAACATAACTGCATCGGGCCGTGTGCAGGAAACTAGTACGCGTTGGTTTTTCAGTTGGATGGACTGGTATTTTGTTACCGTGACGTTTCTCGCGGAATAATATTGCCTTTTCGAACGGAAACGTACATTGTACTCACAACTTACGTGCACGGTGAACGTGAAATATTCCAGCGAAACTTTTTGCTACCGTGAAACGCACGATTATAGAGTGTGTGAATCTCTTACCTGGAAAATTCGTAGGTTCGATAGTATTGATTCAATTGGATGAATTTTTAATAAACGAAAAAAAGTCTTTGCTACAAGTGATTACAAAAATTAAAATTAAAATTGGTGTTTACCACTGTTGGGCAAATTTCGGTCTAAATTAAGAAATAAGAAATGGCGGATAAGTTTGATTTAGTTGCCATCCGGAAAATACAACTAAATAAGTAATTCGTTATTTAGGAACAATAAAGAAATCAAAGTTATTCGTTATTCTTTTTATTTGTTATGTAGAATGAGTGTTGCTCAATGCTGAACACGACCAATGAATATGTTTAAGTTTCATTTTCCGTAAAGATTTAGAAACTTAAACGATAAAGTGGAATAAAAAATGAATAATAAATAATGAACGAAAGTTCTCCAAACGAATAATGAATAATTGAGAACGCATAACAAAGCTATTCTTATCAATTTTCGTTATTTTACAAAACAGCAAAAAGATACTTTGTAACATTTTTAATTTTTCATCAATAAATTCATTAAATTGCTACGAGAGTTATCTGCAACTATAAGAACTGAAAACTGTATCCAATTAAATCACGGAATTGTAGTCTACACGACGAAAGTTGTCAATTTTAACAAGGTTTCTTTTTACTACACGATACCTCCAATTTTTCTCAAGAGTGAAAGTAATTTTCCCTATCCACTTACCCTGTTTGTAATTTAAACTACCAAAAACGATAGAGCATAAACTCGGAGTGTCCCTTTTTATAACTTCCCCGACGAGTTTTCTTTCCATAACTTTTTATAACTTCTCCTGGAGTCATTTGCAAAGCCAATATACCCGCATCATCCCTTAAACGACGCAACTACCGAACATTAAAGAGATTTCTCGCTCGTCAGAATCTTTTTTTTTTTTTCTCAAAACATTCCGCCTCAGGAAGCTCATAATGTCTTCCTGAACGAGCGAACCAGTGGTTTATCTAGGCTACAAGATCGTGCCACGATTCCCTCGCAACCAATAGCAAACGTTAAACGGGGATGGTTACAACCCTCGTTCGGGTGGCCGAATCGTGATCAAATACACGAGTAAAGGCTCCCGTTCAAAGGAACGATTTCACCCTCGTAACCGCCATGGAATTTCCGCGGTTAACGAGCCCAGGAAACCGATGATGCGACCATCCCCCTGGAAGTCACGTTAATTAATCGCTGTAATTGAATATTGTTCGCCGCCCTCGATCACCGTGTTCGTTCGCTGTTAAACGCTAATCGTTTTCGGCCAATTGTGCGTCTCACGAAGAATTTCGATTCATTGTTAATGTGTTTAATATTAGTTAACCCGTTGCCGTACAAATTTGTCGAAGACTTTCGTTATTTTCTACTTTAACGCTGCGTCGAATGCGAAACACTAAAATGTTATTATATCATTAGTCTATTAGATAGACTTGAATCTTATAAATTGAAGTTGTAATTAGAATTAAAATGAAAACTTATCAAATGGTACAGTGCGCGTTTATTGTAATTAGATCATGGTTTGTACCACGAGTGTAACTCGTGATTATACGGCAAAGGGTTAACCATTCTTCATTTGGGGTGGATGTTTTCTTCAGTATTTTCTGTTAGAGGTGTCCCTTTGTTCTTGTTTAATTCATTGACCACGAACGCCGTATTTCGTACGGATTCTGTATTTTTTAATTATGCGTTTAACGTCGCATCGACTACTAGATTATTAGCAATGACTAGAGAAGGCCTCTGTGTGGTGTTGTTATAGAATTTTGTTAATCCTTTCAGTGATATAGACGCATATACACGTTTGGCGACACAGGACACAAATGAAGATTATTAATATTTGAGACGAACATGAAAGAAAAAGTAGCAATTTAATAAATAATAGCGGTATATTAAAGAGAAATTTAGATAATAAAAATAAAGAGTAGTTTAATTGCACGTTGTATAATTAATCGGTGACTCAATAAAGAACGCCGAGTGAAAATATATTCCGTCCACAGCGAGCGTTTAAACATAGAATGTCCCGCAGTCAAAGGGTTAAATAGTTGGGTTTCTTTCGCGAACTTCGGTAATTCGTGGCTTTTTTCGTTTTCTAATTTGTCCTTCGCGAGCTGCGTCAGTGCGTATTTCGTTCGAGGTGCGCTGTACCTTCATCAGTGTAAAATTAAATGGTCCATTCTCCGCACGTAGCCGCGTTATTACAAAATACGGGACTGTGCAGTTGTTGTTTTTTTTTTTTTTTTGTACAGTCCATTTGGTTACATAAACAATGATAACTGTCCACGATATAAAAATCAGAATCTAACACATAACTTTTAATTTTCTTAAAATATCAGGTGTACCAATGAATACGCCACTCCTCTTGTCAAATTCAGCATTTATTTCTAATAGAATAAAATACTCGTCTTAAAAATTGCTGTCAAAATGAAGACAAAATTATTATTCGATAAAATAAACTCATCCAACTATTTTTACATACACTACTTTTACATTTCTGTATTGACAAAAACTACCATCATTTATGCATTACAAAACGTTTTATTTAGTGAAAGGGTTAATCTTTTTACATCAGAATTCCCCAACAACTTTTGTAACAATTTTCATCCAACAAAATTCAACAAAATTTCTTTTCTCCTTCATTCCCTGTAACAATACCAATATAATTGAACACTTAAGTTTCAATTTGTACGCGGATCGGTGCTCAAAAGAAAATCAACTAAATTAACGATATCCGTGTAGTCCACGGCAGCGTGCAAATTTGGGACTAAAGCCATAATCCTCGACGATCATCAAAGTCAATTAGCGCCAACAGCCAGTGCTCATCAATAAACGAAAAAGAGTCGTTCCGTATAATCCTCGACATCGTGCGCCAGCTTAATGGTAATTTATGACGCTAACTAATTACCGTAATTTTCCAACCCCTCACCGTGGAACATCCTGAAGGCGATATTTCAACGGGAATTCGCGGTTCTCCGCGAGAAATACCCTTTTTTTAGGCCCGAGTTTCCCTGTGCTCCCGTGGCAAGAAATACACGGCGACGCGACCGAGGCTCCGTGAATCGCTGTCATTGGCGGGAATTTATTCTACCGGAGCGTTAGTCCACGGAACGATGGCGGATTCACTTTTCACGAACCACGTTTCAGTGGTTAAAACCTGCGAACCTTGCGCCGCGTCGTTTGCATCGAATGGAAATTAAAAGCGTTACATATTCATGGCTCGTTCGCTGTTTTCCAACCCCTAACGCACCATTTTTTAATTTGCAATGCCTTTTACGATGCACCACCTTTCTTTATTTTTTTTTTTGTTTTTTTTTTTTTTTGTTTTTCTTCCTCTTCTTTAATTAGTTTCCCGTGTATTAGTTTGGCTTTTAGTAGATTCCCGGGAGCGAAGGAATTACGGGAGTGAAGTTGATGGAATTAGCGGGTGTGTTTCTATTTCTTGATTCTAATGAGAAGTGCTGCGCGAAGGCTGTTATTTGTACGTCTTTCGAATGCAAATTGGTTTAATTGGTTCGAATTGAAATTTTGCAAACTTTGTAATTCAAATTAATGACGATTACCACGAAGAGCAAATAAAGAGAAAAGGTACATTAAGCGGAATTTACGGCGAAGTACTGTTTTCGCATACTTAAATACTGTCCGCCAACCTTTCGACTTCGTTGGAAAAATTTTGCTCGAATTAGTATAATGTTCGCGTGAAATGTATCCATATAAACTAGAGTTTAGCTACCGAATTATTGACGCTTTAGGACACGATCATAAGTAAAAGTCGCATAAAAAGAAGGTGATCAGAATTCATGTCTCCCTTTTTTTTTATTTTATATTGTTCCTTTTTTACACCACCTAATGAAATTTGTAAATTTATTAACCAATGAAAACTCATTCTGAAATTACCACGTAATTGATTTTTACGAATACAGTTAGTTGCAAATTATTTCTATTTTATGCATCTCCCTAATTTTGTCGCACCGCTTACGAATTATTGGCACTTGAAAACGTTGTAAAACTAAGATAACACGAAAATTTTGTTTCTGTGTCCCATATCATTGTAATAAACATAAATTTTGTATACGCTCACCTTAGCAAGATTCAAACAAAATGATTTTTCGAAAACACTTTATAATACGTCGCACAAATTGAATAATTATTCAACGGTTTACACTATAATAACAAAACTGATGTTGCCTAATATGAATTTTTCCTAATACGAAGTTCTATTTATATCTCTATAAGAAGAGCCTTTACGAATTTGTAGAAAATTTACGTATGCAAAATGGTACAAAATACATGTCACTCTTTTGCTACAAAACTGTCGCAACTTCTACTTCGTTGGACTTGAATTATTCGTACAAAGAAAGTAACAAATGAGAATTTATGGCACTGGATTTTTTCTAACACTGGAAACGGATGTATACGATGAATTAGTTGACATAAATCCACGATTGTTTTTACGAGACGCATGAATTCGTCCTACTATATAACGCGATGTCAGAGATACATTAAGCGTGAAGAAATTTACAGCTTTTAGAATCCCATTGGCAACTCGCCCAATACCATCGTAGAACATTTTCGTTCGTGTAAGAACTCGTCTTCCTAACCACTAAGTGGTTGCCCAGATCTGCGTTTAAATCATGTTCTGTTCGATTACCGTCGCGAATAAACAGGCGTAAGAATGGAATGATTAATGATCATCCCTTGCGTATTATATCCTGTGTTTCAATTTAGTCGTACTTAATCCTGACATTATAATATTTTCTTTATTTACTTCCATTACTTATATTGCATTATACAGTCGCTCTGTACGTCAAAAAAACTTGTACCTGTAAATACAATCGAAATAAAGACCTCAATAAGTATCTGAAAATTTTCTTAGATTTTTTTTAATGCCTAGAACAATAAAAAATCTGGCCTGGACATAAAATGCACCGTAAAGGCGAATTTAGACTTTATACTTTGGACCTGTATCGCGTATGATAATTTGAAAAACGTGAGAGATGAAAGCTAGAGCATTTACACGAGTTCAGTAGTTGAATTCATTTAACTGGTCTTCAAAATGCCGGCGAACGAAATAGTGAAAGGAAAACAGGCTGACAATGAAATATGAAAAGCTACTTGAGCCTGTGCACTTGTTTCTTCAAATATTTATCATTATCTCTTCACTGCGGATGAATTATTCGTGCAATTGAAAGTATTGAGAGGGTCTACTTCGTTCACCGTTCATTGTAGATGAAAGATGAAAACAATCTTTACACCTTTTATTCTAAATAAATCATCCACGATATATATTCAAAGAGTAAAGTTTAAATTCACTTTAACCTTTAACTACTACATCTATTAAAACTTGTGCAACCACTATTAATTAACATTTAAGTGGCGAATAAAAACTCAAAATCAATTCGTCTTGCTTTGCACATCGATAACGAAGAGGTTCAAGTTCGATTACGGTAATTGAACGTTATGCTACAATTGAAAATTATCCAGAGTGAAAGAAGTAGAGAAGGTATTATTACCAGTCTCAGGGAACGACAATAGTAGTTAGGGTTTAAGAGATATCATACCTACGGAGTGTTAAATTTCATAGAACGCGAGATGATGAAAAAAATGTTGGCTAGTAGCGTATGCTACAGAAAGGAATCACGGCCCGATGCTTTCGCATGCCACTGTAACACCAGAGTATTATCAAGCTCCGCGGCACGCAATCCGTGTTTGCCGCTCCAAATGGAGCGAATATTAATATTTCAAAAACCGTTGTCCAATTCGTGGGCTGGCATCGCTGAGCCACGCGAAATTCACCTGGAGGGCTCGTTTAAAAATGCAAACGAGCTTTGCATAGCGAAGCATTTCGATTATCGCGCGATACAATTTTCCAGGGAGCTGTCGCATTAGGCAACCGACATTAGCGCACATAATAAAAAGAAGCGCGCGACCAAAATTTTGTACACAACATTTTCCGTACTTGGTATATTCTGCACGGATTTTTCTTTTTCCACGGGTTTAATCTCTTAGGGTATCGTTGACTACTATAGAGAGTAAATAGGGATCGAAGATTTAAGGAGGGAGTGCCATGAAACGAATGGACACGTATCGAATGAGATACTCGAATTATTTAAAAAATTATTAACTTTCCAGTCATGAAATAATACTTGATTCAAGGCTGTATTATGATATATTAACAATCTGCTAGCGATGGTGGACCATTTCTGATCTTAACTGCGACGTGAACACATGTTATTGTTGGGCCACAGCTGTGCTCGCTCAATGTTTGCAATGTAAACTTAATATCAACTGTATTGTTGTAGGGAATAAATAATATATATATAAATAGGGAATAATATAACACGTACAAATATATACAGTTATATATAAACACGGGTATATACTTTGCAATAAATATATTCTTCCTACATGTTTAAAATTCATTTTCAATTCAATAAATCTATCTACACTTTGTCTCATAATGTCTGGGAACACGAATTTAGCTTGGCTCAAACATGGCTGTCCCATTCTATACGACCAATTTATAAATTGGACAAAACGCACATTCCCGAAACGTGAAAAATAAAGCCAGTAAATACGGGGTAGAATTTATTGGTATCGTGCATTTTTACAGTAGAAGACATGATCTTTTTCTGCTATTTCGTCTTAAGTAAAAGTGTCCCATTCGTGGCGTCTCTCCCCTACTATAGAGTTTCAAAGCTTCAATTCAATGGAGTGTAACGTTAGATCCCATAGAAATCGTAAGTTATATTGCAGATAAAGCACTAGGTTGCTCCGAGGATTCTTTTCTGAGTGTTCGGCTTTGTCAAGCAAAATGGCGTCGCGAAGCTTCGAGAAAATGGAGTCAAGGGTTTGTGAAAAGGCGAAGGAAGGTGTTTATCCACATTGAAACTCATGCACGAGTAATCCTCTGCAGTTCTACAATCCTCTGCTCTCTCTCTCTCTCTCTCTCTCTCTCTCTCTCTCTCTCATTCTCTCTGCAGACAATAAATTGCATGAATATGTACTGCAAGAAAGTTCTTAAACGAAGAAAACTCGCATATGCATAGACTCACACGCGAAACGCGCGTATCTCCGTAACGCATTTTAGAATCGTGACGAAAAGTGGCGCAGTATTGAAAGTATCAGAAGAAAGAGAGAGAGAGAGAGAGAGAGAAAAACATTGTGAACACGGGTTTCATCGACTGGCGTGGAAATAACGTTTCACTTTTTATTCTATCACGTGTTTCGCGCGGCTGTAGCTTCGTTCGTATTCATTTATTGGAGCCAGGCCAAGCTATTACGTTATATACGGTGAATACAGTAAATTGCTGGACCAGGCTTTTTCCTTGCTCGGCTTTTCCAACAGCCAAGTGGATTAGTCCGTTGGATCCCGCCAGTTCTGCTCTTGAATCTTTTCTACCCAATGTTACTTTCCAACCTGTCGCTGCTTTCGATGTTAATTAACGCAAAATACATGCGAGTCGAGTGTTCCTTTCCCAGAAAACACTCGCCTGCTGCTTGTAAACTCGTTGAACCTTTTTTTTTTTCCTTTTCCTGGATACAAGATTCCCTTTCCGGGTGAAGATTCTTTTATACGTTGTGGCGCTCGAGAGATTCAGAGACGACTGAAACATAGTTAAAGCTCGTTTACACGACACTACACCTAATTAAGGGACAATGAACACGTGGTGACTCTTCTATGCCTATAACCAAAGGGTTGGAAGGAGAAGTAGGACTTTCTTAAGTGCCTCACTATAACCGCCTTTAACTCTTTGAAGCACAACGCTATGGAAAATGTCCCACCATTTTTTTTATACCCAACTTGCATGGCGGGACTTTTCTAAACCCACTTACAAATGTTAAAATAAGAAAAGTAAGTCTTGTGCCTCAAAGAGTTAACCTGACTTCCAATATTGCAACGTCTAAGGCAAGGCTTGCTAGTAGCATTACTGATTAATTCACTAGCAGGCATAGGATGAGAAACGAACGCTCTTCCTTTTTTCCTATCCTATCCCCCCCTCTACAGCGCCACAAATACGTTTCGTAAAAATTAAATAAGAAACAAAAGTTACTGCAATGCGTTATATTTGAATTCGGAATGTAAACGCATAAATCGTATTAAAAAAATATATTAATTTGATTAATGCATGATTCTTATTTAATCACTAAGAAACGTATTCATCGTTCAGTAATTAGGGATGAGCACGGTAATCGGGACAGTTATCCTATGTAGATTTTCGTGAAGTTGAAGATGTCGGCTGATGTATATATTTTTTTTAGGAGCAGATGAAAAAAAAACAAAATCACTTTTGTGGAATAGCTACGTCCAATTTTGAATAATACCGAAACGGTTGAAACTCTTACAATCTTTTGTATATAGACTTTTACGACTGACTGTATTTTAGAAGCAAGTAAACCGTGCTCGACAATTTTCCCAATAATTAGAAGCCTTTTAATAGAACCCGTTAATTACTCTGGTATTTTAATATTTGACGCGACCCATCAATAGGAATCACAGCTCTAATCCACTCGCGCCAATTTCTCCTACCTTCTCAATGTTAAATTCAACGTCTATCCAACAGAAGTGATCACGAAGCATTGTACCGCACGTTGATCGAACGTTCCCCTTTACCAAACGCCACTCTCAAACGTAAAAGGCCGAAACATCGGTGTTTTCCCTTCGGTAAAGGGTTCAAAGAGGGTCCGCGCGTTCTCTATTTATCGGGGTCAGGATTGTGGAACACGTGGCGCGTGGTGCATTGTTTAATCACACTCGATTAAGCGGCAGAGACAGTCCCCTAACCAGCCTTCCCTAAGGCCAGCGTCCTTAATGAATCGATTTGGACACGAGCGAGGTCATCAATCCGTCGAATTCAGTCCGCGAACTAGCTCTCTCTTCCTCTCTATCTCGCCGTGGAAATCGTCGGATCGATCAAACTGCACGCACCCCATAATTAACGCGATGCACCAACGAGGGGCTGTCGTATCCCCGGCCCACGTGATTCCTTTATGAGCAAACACCGTGTGAATTAGCGGGCCAATTATGGTGTACGAGCCACGTTCATCGTCGCGATACATCGACATCGACATCGCCTGCTGCATACTGCATGCGGATGCATGTCCCCGTTGAGAACGATGCACTCAGATGCTGAGGGCAATTAGAAGAGGTGCTGATGGCTTCCGGTGTAACGGGTTTTCAATTAGGCTGCAACTTTTATGCGCTTCTTTCTCGTTTGTACATTCTAACAATTTTTATGTAAAATACGGACGAAATGGGGAAGTTTAAATTTCTCTGTTTTTAAACAGAAGATCTTTATCGTACAAAGATTCAGAGGGTGAGGATACTTAGAATAGATGTTGACGACTTTTGGAACAATGGATTTTGAATTGTAGAATATTTTCTATCCACATCTACTCTTTGTTTTTTATACAAATTCTTGTAACGTTAACACGTTTGACGAGTAGAGCTCCGTACGCAATGTTTTGAGAAAAGTATAAAGAAGCTCACTTTTTAGAAAGGAAAATTAAAAAAAATTTAATTGGAAGAAATTCGGATAGAGTACAGGAAAATTAACTTTTGAGATACTTGATGGACGCATACAATTCTAGATACTCTGTTATCTTAAATGTCATTGAAAGTAATGCGGATGGATTATACTTGATCATTAATCAATATCCACTATCCACTGCTCATTAACCATGTCAGTAGCTTAATGCTTACCAATCGTTAATCAAACTGTTTCGTTATTAAGCCAGGAAAACGTTGTTATGCTGTAATTGTCATACTTTTGTCCAGTACCGTATAAGTATGAATTGGAAAGATTTGACGAAGCTTCGAAACGCTGAACAGTTTCAAAAATATTTCAACATCCAGCCTTAGTTGACTCACCCTGTATAATGCTTGTCCGTCCTCAATAAAAGTGGTATCAAAAGAGGAGTATGTCACATATACTCGTATATCAATATCCCAATATTGTGAGTCTATAAGAGCGACATCACTACAAATTCTCGTTACTTTTATCTCTCTTGGCGAGAATGGCTCGTACAGTCCGATAATAAGCCAACATCAAACATCAAGATCGATGGGCAATAAAATCAGTCTGTCATGCGCAGCAGAGCATCTCGATTCTTATTCGAAGTACCATTCTTATCCGCGAAACTTTATCTAACTGTAATGATCAAGCCATAATTCAACCTACAGTAACTGTAGTGCAATCGAATCTAACAAAACCTCAAGCTCCGCTTATTCGAAAAGAAACATGGAATATTTCCAATTATTTTCGTAATATTTCGATGCAATCGAAACTAACAAAAAGACTGAAACACCACACCTATTCAAAAAGGGAAGTAGAATTTTTTTAACCGTTTTCGGGGTTCTCCGATGCAGTGGAAACTAACAAAAACGCAAACTCCGCTCGTCCAAAAGGTGGAGTGGAATTTTTTTTAACTATTTTCGCAGCATTTTGCAAGCGTTTATTGCGGGAATATTTTTCACCGAACGGCGATGTGTCTTTCGAGAAAGGGAACAAAACAAAAAAAGAAGCAGGGAAAAATCCTATTATGGAAGGTGCATATTGAAGGATGACGATATAAAAGGGAGCAGCTCGCATAGAAATGCCTCTCGCTTCGATTTTGAATAGTCTTCTTGCTCGTGACAGATCACGGGGCCAGGCTTTTGTCGTTTGCGTATCGATGATGAAATATGAGCGCATTGCGTCCGCTGGACAGCCACTCTTTTTCTTCCGTTCCTCTTTTTTTCTTTCAATCTCGCCGTCCGTTTATATACGGAGCACACGTGAATTAGAGCTCGTTGCGACTTCCTGATCGCCGGTAATCTGAACCTCTATTATTTTTCTCTGCTTTTGAAATACCTATATTTCATTACTCGTGGACAGTAGCAATAATGGGATGCGGCGAACAAGAGAAGATAAACTTTACAGGATACGAGTATAGCTACGTAGATATGTACAGATGGAATAAAGGACGTGTTGGTATAGAAAATCATTCGGGGTTTTTATATTGAATTAGGGTAGATGTCCCAATTACTGCCAGTGTCCCCGTAATTGTCACTTGAATTATTTTATTTAATAGAGAGAATTATTTTCTTCAATTCAAGAAATGAAACATTAGTAGAGATATATTTCATCTTTTAAAAATGATAAATTCTACTGTATTTTCAATATGTACTTTGTACATTTTTGCATACTATAGGTGAAAATATGCAGTCATTATATCTTACAATAATTCAAAGACTTGAAACTCGTTCTCCGACAAATCGTGATTATTAAATTATGCGATTGCTGATTTTTTTTCATACTGCATATAGTATTTGCTATATTACTATGCGCTATTCTTGCACTATTCTTTCTTCTACGTATACTTTATCATGTATGTTTCTTTGTATCGGTTAAAATTGCATCTTTACGATTATAAAGTAAATATTATTATCTAACACTGATGAATTATTTCATTTGCAGACTCAGAACGCACCAAACATTTACTTTTGGTAACTTTAATCTTTTATAAGCCTGTGTAACTGACAAGTTATATAACCATTTTTTGTATTGTATTACAATATCAAATAGACGTACGGTAATTATTAAATCCTGGTTTCCAGATTGAAATAAAAGGTTTTACTTAATTATAATTCCTTTCGTCGTAAAAGTAAGTGAAATTCGAGTTATAGAGGATTAAAAGGAAAAAATGTTGTTAATTAAAGATTAATTAATTAATTAAAGTAATCGCGTGGAGAAATTTTTGTGCTTCAACTGTTTACTAAATATCACGGTGAATACGATAATGAAGTATGTTACGGCTTCGAGACGTAAAGAATACGTAACGAATGGATTAAAAGAGTGAAACTGTACATCATAAAGCTTTTCGTTCCGCAGTCTCATTGTATTTCAGATTCCATTCAGTTCATCTGCAAAAAAGGAGTTAATTTTCCTTGCACAAATTGCATATTTATGAAACAGTAGAATAAAAGCTGATGTGAAATGAAAATTTGCATTATAATTTTTCGACCGCTTTAGTAGCTACAATGTGTTCGACTATTCCCGGACTTATACTACTTTCCCGGTTAATGTCGGATCTATAACGCTTGTCTGGCTATCGCCGGAGTTATACTACTTCCTACTTGCCCTGCATCGAATATTTCCTACGGAACCCAAATCGATAGCTCATTTACAATTGACACAATTGCGAACCGTATTCATTAAATATTATCTATCACATTTCACCCCTAAATTCTTCGACAAATAATCACCAGTAATTTAATCAACTAATCCTCCAAATTATGCACCAATTAATTATAATGTTTCTGATAACTAGGCCGCGAAGTTTTACGCAAATTCATGTTTTTACGAACTCAACAAATAGAGTTTTAATTCAAATCTATTTCAACCTCTGAACATCGTAACTTGTATTTTACTGTACTTCCCTAACATAGATTCATACAATATACGCGTTCTGCATCTTTTCACGAATTTAAATTTCCTATAAATGCATAGGAAAGTTCGTGCGGTTTTTCCATCAGAACTGTATCCAAATCGAACTTTTATACCGCTTAACAAAAGTACCATAACAACGATGGTGTCATTACAATATTTCATTTATCTCGTACGCTATTAAATAAAACTATATTTGAAATGAGTTTAGACTACTTCAATTTTGTAGTACAAATCTAATTTAGCTTTTTCTACCATTGTGTCATTAAACAATTTTATCCATCTCTTACATGGTTAAACAAACTTATATTCTACTGAATTTTAGTTCGCTTATATTTTATAGTACAAATCCTCACGAACTTTTTCCCCCACCTAATGATAATCCACCCCTAAATTAATATTAAGTCGTATTTCTTATTATTATTTTCAAGATTTCGTAATAGTCGCAAAACCAGTGCAACCAGAACTAGTATCGAATTCTTTGTTCATTATTGAGTATCGTGTTTATAATTTTAAATGTCTTCCAAATGTCTGTCAAAAATTCTGATAGTTTCAATATTACTCGAAAATACGCCAGAAATGATCTAAAGACTTAATATTTGATACGCGAAAGCAACAGCAGCGCCCCGGAAAAATCACACGTTGCCTGTCCATTTTGCAATTCTAAAAATGGGAAGACGCCCATTTTTCAAATACAGTCGCCTATACTAAACGCCCCTATACCTAACGAGAATCGAATCTTGAAAAAGAAAAAAGCTGCACCAGGATTGACCTGAAAAAACGGCAACGTACCGTGACCTACCGGTCGTCGTTTACCAGTTCGACGATTCGCTACTGCATTCCCGGTATTCGACCGCGTGCACGCGATCCAGAAATCCTTCGAGCTCCGTTAGCAAGTTTTAACGACCGTGGGAAACGTCTGCCTAAAAGCGTGCCTTTCTCTGACGGACTTAAATCGCTTTATCTAACGCGGACAGCTTCTTCGCGTCAGTGAACTCGCGACTCGCCTTTGACCCTCACAAGAACCGGGTCTCGGAGGACTGCCAGTCACTTCTGGGATCTTCTATAGTGGATTCTGGACTGGATTCCAATTTCTGTGCGCACGGTTGCCACTTGGAAATTTTGTGTCCCTTAATACGGATAAACTTGAGAGGGAAAAGGTTGATAGAGAGGGTAATTAGCGCAAAAATTTTATGATTAATCCTTCGATTGCCCGCGCGATATTCGTATGACTTACGTAATAAAAAATGCATACGTAATTTATGTGTACAAAATAATTGTAAAGTTAAGGGGAAAAGAAGTTTAAGTGACGAAATGTTCAATTTGAGGAAAAAATTGGGAATTTGAGAAACATATTTCTAAGGAAGAAATAACAAATTACTAAGCATACTTAGTGTGGCGGCTCTCCTGCACCCACCACTAGAGGGACATACGAAACAGGTTTTCTCGAAAGTATTCGCTCCAACTACCTCGTCCATATATATACCGCCTTTAACCTTCCTTCCAATATCCCAACGTCTAAGGCAGGACCTGCTAGGTAGCCTTACTGATGAGTCCACTAGCAGGCCCAGGACGAAACGCAACACCCTTCCTTTTCCTATTCTATCCCCTCTCTACGGCTCCACCACTTAGGAATAGAGTTAGAAAGTATAACTATGAATTTTGTTTGTGATATCTTTCAAAGGGTTAAGGAGCAAAGATGGTGATTAATGCAATCTTCTGCGAATGTTTATACAAATTTGTACCTCCATAAGTATTGTTGAAGAAATAGGAAGTAAATACATGACGTCCCAGTAATTGTGGTACAACCGAAAGGGGGAATGAATCTACGTGGAAAAATAGACCAAAAGTGTATAAAAAAATTCTTCGTAGGAGCTTAGCTTTCGAGAGAATTGAATTTAATCAGCTAATTAACTAACTAACTTATTAAATTATATTTACATTATTGCACGAATTTTCGGAGAACGGAACAATTAAAAGCATCAAAACGCGCCGGTGTTACATCATGAAATTCTGATTCATGCAGCAATGATTTTCATATACGTTAAGAATGTTGAAACTTACTTTTAATTTACTTTGTTAAATCGTGTTAATATAAATCTATGAGACGGCTGGTTTAAATAGTTCTTATTTTAAAATTGACAGCGCTAATTGGTGCGAATAAAACCCAAAGAGAATTAAGTGCACGTGTATCCGGAAAATACTCGCAACCAATTTTCTCGAAAACGAAGTCTTGCATGAAAATATCTTATTGCATATCTTCGATTCATATTTTCATGTAGAATCATCCAATTTACGTTTCTACCATAATTATTAGGACACCCGATAGTGAATTGTTCTAGCCACGAAATATTGATACGTGCATTTCATTTATTTTACTCATTGAATATTCCATTCAATTAAATGTTATTTTATCTATATTAAAAATGCATTATGAAACGTTGTTCCATCTATATCGAATATACAATATGACGCATTTGAAATCGCACGACGATAAATGAGAAAAATTGGTTCGCTCTTGCGTACATTTGCGCACGCGAATTCGAACAAACAGGGAATTGAAATAACGTATCCAGAAAATGCGCGTTTCCAACCGAAACACAGTTGATTCACAATTAAAAGTTGCGTGCCTCGTCTGCGGCAGAAGTTAAAAGCGACCTAATTAACGATTGAAAACTTTTCATAATCACGAACGATCTCCAGCGAGATCAATTGTTCCCAACCACTGTATCAACTAGCAGTGGACTCTCCGCTCTTTCCTTCAAACCAATTCTACGTTAGCTTTTCACGATAAAAAAGAGCGGGGGGGGGGGGGTGAGCAAGAGGGAAAAGGAAACGTCGAAAACTATAGAAAGAGCGAATTGTTTCTGTGAAAATTACAGAAAAAAACGAGAAGAAGGGAGAAGAGGAAACAGACAGAGTCGAAACGTTCTTCGACGAAGGCTGGCCAGACAAAAGTATTCCACTGACCCGATTCAATCGTCGATGTTCCCGTTCGAGGGAAGCTTGGAAACGTGTCCTCTGAAACAATAGATTCTTTAAGCATCTCGATCGTTTTGTATCCTCGAACGAGAACTCTCCCCTGACGGACTCGAAATAATTCAAAGCTTCTGCCCGATTCTATATCGATTAGTCGTGCAATTAACCGATTATTTGCATAATCGAATGCCAGGCCAATGAATATTTGCTGCGTTATACGCGATGAGTCGAGAGAAATCGAAAACGTTCGAACAAACTGCTCGGACTTAATGATTCCCGTCGGTGTATTGGACGTAATATGTAGACTGCGGATGTTTATGTACTTATGGGAAGTTAAAAATACGGGGCGCATACAATATGCAAAAAAATATATAAAATATCCAAAGTTATAGTAATTAGATGGTAAAGCAACGCCCAATTTAAATCCCATTTCTTTGGTATTATTTGCAAAAGTATGAATTTGCATCAAAATCCACAATCTAATAATAAGGAAGACCATATTTTTCCTATACTTATGATAAAAATCCAGAAGATTATTCTTATGTATACTTTCAGACAAAAGTTTGGAATGACTTTCTTATTTGAACCTTTGTCACGTCTTCCGTGAATCTTTTGATTAATTAGAAAATACTTGCGCATATATTATCGTCAAGTTCCTCTATTTTTATTTAAATTTCTCGCTAAAGAGATCTGCAAACATACACTTTCCTGAATTTCCTTATGCTTTATTTTTATATTTCTTAGAATAAATATAAACTAGCAAAAATTCGCCATATATCATAAAAATAAAATATCCCTCTTTCTATAAATTACTCCTTATTACAATTTTATCGTCTTAACCATTTCACTGCGACGCGATATTAAAGTGATTGTCATCCGCTACAAAGAGTTGACATAATTAGAAACTCACGACGTGTTTATATCTACAAAATAGTTAAGATAAAGTGTGAAACAATAAAACGTTACATTGCTGTTAAAATAGATCTTCAAATATTTTCCTGTACAGTAGATTAGGAAATTAATTAACGTTGTATTGCATACAATTTTCTGGGACGAATACACGCCCTTCGCTGTGAGGGTTAAAAAATTAACCAAAAACTAATTTCGTTAGAATTCACAAAGATTGAATACAGAAAAGAAGTATCGTGACCTTTTAGCTACCTTTCCAACCAACAAAAATTCTTTCTAATGCGAGGCACGGTGTTACTGAAGGGTTATTAAAAAATTAACAATGTCCTACGTAAGCTCGTAGGGAACAGACATGTCGCAGCGGGTTGTTTTCTTCTCTCAACGAATTTTAACGCCGGTAAGCGTCGTCTTAAGGGGTTGTAGACTGTTTAAGGGTCACGAGGACCACCCAGCAGCCCCTACGCGGATTTCTTTCTCGTGTTTACCCCATATAGGACACGTTACGCGTGAATAACCTGCACGCTAACACTCAGAATACCTCAGAATTCCTCCTTTCTTCCCTTTTGCGCCAAAGAAAATGCGCAGAATCTTAGTAAGGGGATGAAAGTTAAAAAGGAGGAACTTTTGATCGCATATGAAAAAAGAATACATTTTAATCTCCACTTATTCTATCGTGCCTTCTTCTGTTTCACGAAATTCGAACTTTTGCATTGGTTTGATTTGAAGAATATATTTTTGTTTCACATCTCGTAACGATTAACGTAGCGAGTTGACAATTATAACGGTGTAAGTGAAAATGTTGAGAATTTGAACCAATTGTGTTCCTAGAAATATTTCGAGTTTAATTTTATGGGCAATTAAGCTAGAATGCGATTTCATTTTTAGCCATGCTTTTATCATTTCGAAACATATAATGTGGATGCTTTTTATATTAATGGTAATGAACTGATTTTCATCACTATAATTCTGAATTCTCCATATGTAGACTGGTATAATTTCACTTTTTATAGTAATAACAATGGACTGCTTTTCAACGCTATGAACACTTCTAATAATAACAGTAACTGACCGATTTTTAACGCTATAATTCTCAGTTCGTCAGATATAGATTGGCGTAATAAAATTTAACTTTCCCTAGCTGTCGTGTTATTTTTACAATTGGTATCATAAAGATTCCATCCTTTCAAAAATTTGCATTTCTCTTTGAAGCGTTTA
This sequence comes from Eucera pruinosa, assembly GCA_028830335.1. Classification (NCBI taxonomy): domain Eukaryota; kingdom Metazoa; phylum Arthropoda; class Insecta; order Hymenoptera; family Apidae; genus Eucera; species Eucera pruinosa. The sequence goes on from JAMYCR010000007.1 coordinate 13,148,675, forward strand.
AAATACGAATAACTTCGATTCATTTATTATTCGTGAATACCGAATAACTTATTTAATAACATATTCGTCATTTTTTATACGTTGTTTAGAACGAAAGTTGCCCAACCCTGCTTTCAATGCCACGCGGTGAATAACGTTATGAATTTTATTTTCAACCCAATAACGTTATCCAGTATTGATTTTTTTTTGGATTAAGAATTTTGCATGGGGGAGCTCTCGTCTCTAATTAAAAGTTGCAAACATGCGAATGTCTTTCTACCGTTGGCTACAATTCCAGTACAATTGTACAAACTTTCGAATAGCACGTCCTACTTAGAGCTTACACTCCGGATCATCCACCCTTTCAAACTTTTCCAATTACAATACCTAGTAAACCACCATTCAAGACTCAAAACTCATCAACATTCCAACATCAGGCTACGTCATTATCACCGTTAGACCGGGGATATTTGTGCAACGTGTATTTCTATAATTACTACAATTTTCTAGAAACCCTTGCGCAACATAATATTCCGCTCCCGGTAAAGTTACAACTCCCTTTAAACAGATCCCACCTAAAGTACCAAATCTCGTTAAACGAGCGAACCACAAAAATTCTCAAGCTCGTTGAAAAGATTGCAATCAAGAAAATCACCGTTAACTCCGGCTTTTCATCCAATTTTCCAACTTTTCCCGATTCTGCCGCGATAAATCTTGGCGGAAGCGCGGATTCGCGAGCAACCGGAAGTTCTCCCGCGGATTGTTCCAGTATTAAATTAAAGTTTCCGGTCGGTGGCGACGCGGAAAGCTGTCGTTAATGTATCGGAAAGAATTTAATCGCTAGTAAAGAGGGGGTGGGTGGATCAGGGGATAGGCAATTGTATCCAAGTCTTTCGATTGCAACAAGAAGTGAAAGGCAATATAATGACGGCAATAAAACAGATTATCAAACGCTTAACGAATGAACAAATGTTCGCTGATAACCATTATATATTGGGAGAATGAAAAATCTGCCAATATTAATATTTTTAACCCTTTCGTTACGGAGTGTTGGAACTAAAAACTGAAAGCGTAGATAAGGGACAATTTTTATTAATACGAAAATAGGATAAATATGAATATTCAGGTGCTTTATATTATCATAATTTGCAAGAAGAAAGCGTACGGTTAAACTAACCAGTCAAAGAATACGCAGGATATATTATACAGTGTATTTTATATGGCAATTATATTAGATTTCATGTAGATTAATAAGATACAGAAAAATGCGAGGTGTGGTTGAGAGCGCGGAAAGAGTGAGTACAATTAAGGATAAAACTGTTGTGAACAAAGTCCATCTCTGGCCATATGAGTTGAAATGAAAATTTATCTATCCGTCTATTATTACAATTTTATTTTACGAGTCGAAACAGATATTGCTGCGATAAAAAAGGATCAATTTGCACCGACATCGCCCAGTTTCTTTTACACGAAACGAGACTTTAAATTTCTAAAATTCTAAACAGCAGCAAGTATTAATAAATCTGATTTTCTGCCTCCGTCTTGCCCGGATTTCATCTGTATCCAGCAGCGAAGTTCGCGAAAGCTGATTTGCAACATCGTGCGTCTCATGCTTAGGTCCCTTTCGTTTCCCTTTCTAAGACCCACCCTCGGTGAATTGCAGATTTCTTCATTATTCCCAGCTTTCTTTTATTCATCAAACATGACTAAATTCGCTGTCCGAGGGATTCGCTCTGTTAGCCTCGAATCTATCCGAATATTCGTTTTCGCGACCCACGGAAAGTCGACAAATCCCTTTTATCGATCTTAGGTTAACAATTTCTAATTTAGTAATTATGCAGCATATTCAGAGTCTCCTTTATTCAGGGGCAATAAATTTGCAATGGAAGAAGAAAACGGTGTTTCGTGTGAACGCTAGAAGCAGATAAAAGCAAGAATAATTGTCTCTGATTCGTGAGCAGAAGCTGGAGGAAAATCTGCGAGTAATCGATTTACTTCGACGACCGAGGGCAGCCGTAATTTGTTAAATTAATTCCGTCTAATTTCGTTGCCCTCGTTCCGTCGGTTTAACGGATTAATTCCGTGAGCCGGTTTAAAACGAACACCTTTTCACGCCTGTAATTTGTGAATTAGAATCCACCTTTGATCGCAACCCGCTCCAATTGCCATTATTAGAATCAAAAGCCATAAACGGGGACTACATAGGGATTGAAAATTTCAAACGATTTTCGGATTTAAAACGTAGTCATCTCTCGAAGTTGCGTACTAATTAATTCGAAAGGAAGGACCGACATAAATCGAAAAAGTTCTGATTCAACATATATTAAAGCTGCTAATCGTTTAGATTTAGATAGAACGAATAATTTTCGAGTAATTTAGGTGACAGATTTTCATAAACCGCCCTATAAGTATGTATAAAAGAAAAATATAGTTTATTTTATAATTTATTCTACACGGTCGGTTCTATGTATTGAAGACGTCTACAATCAAACGAAATTAAGCAAACTTTAGAATCGGGAAAGATATGAGTAAAAGCATGGAAAGCTATGAAATAAACAAAAAAGGTATCCAGCTTTGTACCATCTCTACGTTTTCAACTTGTTAAACGGATATCACAAGATTGTCGCAGGGAATGAAAGAAACGATACGAGAGAAAACTCTCAGAGGAATGTGCAATTTTCGTGAGCTCTCGCTGAATATTCGATATTTAATATCCTTAATGCAGCGTTCGAGAAACATATTTGTTGAACGTAGAACGAATTTTGGATACCCAGGGGCACAACCGGTGACGCGTTTCGCGGAACCGGAAACCCGCTGCGGGATATTTCCGCCATTCTCGGATAAGTAAAAACCCCGGCAACGACGAGAAGCGCGACTGGTAGTACAATGAATATCGGAATTCGCCAGCAAAATAAATACACGTCAGCTGGCTTGCGTGTCTACATGTCCGTTCTTTCCTTAAAAATGCATCGCACGAAAACGCTACCCGTGTCTCTTCCGGTAAGCCCGCCTTTTTGTACAAAAATGCTTGCTACACGTTCGCGTAATATCCGTAAAGTCCCTTTGATTGTGGAATTGTGGACTGTCGGGTATCGGGAATCTTTGACTGTTTTTCGGTAACGTGCGAGCAAAAGAATGAAAGAAACGCGTCTTTTACGATACGGAATTTTTCTATTTGCAACTGGCCGGCTAGAAAAATACAATTGGCGTTGTTAATGTTGATAACCATTTCGTTACCGTAGGTGCTCATGAAATTCGCGCTTAACGCGTTGTTGATTAATTTTAGTAATTAACCACTTGCGCTGGCAATTATTTAGCGAGTACTTATGATAAACCCATCTACAACAATTTGCCGCGATTTCACACTTGAAATTGTTTCTACAAAATTTTCCGACCGCTTTTTAGAGTTAACGCATAAAACGTATTCGTGCGTATTTATTAATTCGCGAAATTTCGCAGTTTTCGGTAGATCTAATAATTACTAATCGACGCGTATAACACGTTATTCCAGCGCAAGTGGTTAAAGACACTATTGGCGTCTCGAGAGACTTGAAACTCTTCGTTAAAACGTTAAATATTCTCAGTCTAACAGTTTGTCTCCGAGAAAAGGATTGAATTTGAGAATTTGAATGAAACTATGGAACTCTGATGTTTGAGTTTACGCATTTATTCGGTACATCAATGTGCCGATTCTGATTCGTATTCACAAGCAATATTATCGATGCAACCTCATCAACAGCGACGCGTTATTGAGTAATATTTGTGACGTATTGATGACAACCATTATCACCAAATAATGACGTTGATTGTGTGTAATTAAATCAAATACGTGTTAATTGAACATGATATATCCGACAATGTCCGTATTAAGTTACAAATAAAAACAAATCATTCGTAAACAACAATGTGAACTAAATAATCAGATTTTTAAATATTTTTCTCCAAATGAACAAAAAGCCTCTTCCTAATTAATTTCCTCCTTTTTTTAATTAATCAGCTCCCACGAATTTTCGATATAAAAAATCCTATCGCGTTCTTGGCGACGAAGAAAGGATCAAAAGACAACTTAAGACACTCTTTGGAACCGTTCGTTAGAAGTGGTATTGATTAACCGAAAAAAAAGCTTATTAAATATTCTTTCGAAAATCGTTTCTTTTTTTTGCTCCCTTCTCTTCTTAATTAATTTCCCCCCCCCCCCCCTCTCTCTCTCTCTCTCTCTCTCTCTCTCATTCTCTCTCTCATTCTCTCTCTCTCTCACTCTCTCTTTATAATTTAGCTATTGCTAATATTTTAGCATGAAAAATTCTCTTATGTTCTCCCCGATAAAAAAAAAGGGGAGAAGAATTAAAAGTCTCTTTGAAACTGAGTCAATCTTGCGACGCGTCGAGTGATAAAGGACTAATATAATTTCCCAAGAAACTCTCAAGAAGCTCCTTTGGTGGATAAAAAAAAATAAAGACGGCAACTTTTTCCTGAATTTCTGCAGCGATTACAAAACGTATCTCCACGGAGAGTAGCTAAAGGCTAGCTTTCTCCGCTAGTCATCGTAAAAATTAATGAACTACCCGCGGAAGTGTGAGTGTTAACGAGTTCACAGAACCGTGATAGCGCTTAGAGACTGGCATAAGTTGCCAAAAAAGGAGAAGTTACGATACTTTTACTAAAAATCAAGCCGACTTCGTTCTTCCGTTGGCAAAGTGGGGCTTGTTCTTTTAAAGAGCAGCTAGAAGGGTGTTTTCCTCTAAACGTAACCCCTTCAACGAGTTATTTTAATTATTGCAACGAGTCGGAGTAAAGTTGAAACGAAAAATGGAAAAGCAAGGTGTGCTGCACAAAGGACTTTGTTTACCGAAATTGGACTTTTTCAAGTTCTCGGGAATGAGAAACCACGTTTTCTGGTCAAAGCAAAGCCCTTCTATCCCGTTTTGGAGGCAAAATGAAAAATTCTAGGTGCTTGGAAAATAAATATTATACTATGAGAAACATAGTATATTATACTTTGAGCATGACTAATATTACACTATGAGAAACGAATTAATTGTGCGAATTGCGTTTCTTGAGACAAGGAATTCATCAACTTAAACTTTTACCATCGACGAAGCATAGAATAGAATATACATTTTTATATGAAATCGTCAAACTACCTGACGCGTTTACTAAAATAAAACAACAGCGTTTTTAAAACGATGGCAATTGTAAATAAATGCTACGCGAATTAATTCCTTCCGATATAATCGATCTATAATAGCTAGATTTATAATAACGTGTGTATAGAAGTATATCTTCATATGTATCTATAATAATTCTATAACTCGAATTTCATTTACTTTTATGATACGAACAAACGTATAATTATATTTAATACATGGATAGAAGGTTAACTTCGTCAACTTTGATATAATTCTCAAACGAATCATTCTAAATCGCAAGGAACGTAAAAAATCTCTGCTTTTTTACACAATCCGAATTTCAGTTTGAAATTTATGATGTTTCCTATAAATGGCCAGTCTATTCTGTACTTAGTCAATTCTTTTACCTTAGTCGGTGTAACTATGCGAATAGTTATCCTAATTCAACATCCTCTGTTTCTATCGATCTCGTAATACCTATTTTTCCGGAAAACTGTTTAATATATTATATCCGCTTAATATTATACAATCAGTGTCCTTAAATCTAGTGTTAAAGTGAACTTCCAAATATTGTTATGCAAAGGCAAATTAGAATATTGTATTTTGCGTTATTCAAAATCTACCGGTCGTATTTGCATGCCTTTCGTAAATAATCGTAGACATTTAGACTTTCGCAATGAAACGGTTAACTGCTTGCATTGATTACTAAACTGCGGATTTTTGTGGAAATTTCAACATTTTGCAAGCGTTTAAAAAAAAATAGAATCTCAATAGAGATTCGTTTTATCCCCTAAAAATTATGAAGTCAGCTACGCTTTCGATATTTTACATATTTTTGCATACTATCGGTATTCTGCATTTTTTTGCATATTCAAATTCTCCATAAATTCATACAAACCCGTAGTTTATTTATTGCATTACGCCTACGAATTAATTCGCCGTGATTGTCTTCACCATTATTTATTTATCAGTAACGGTTTCGCAGACTTTATTTATTCGCTCGATAAATGGCAACAAAATACTAATTGTAAGTCATAAAGAATTCTAAAATTACGTTTAATTATTGAAGAATTTTTCTAAAAAAAGATAGCCAATTAATTTGTACATTTAATATTTACATAAACATCCATGATCGAATTCTAATGTAGTTAATTACCAAAGTATTTGATTATGCTCCATACAATCACTCGTAAAAGTGTCATTTAAATAGCAATGTATATTTTAAGATAGCGGCACGAAAGTTTGCTAAAACAGCATTTTCATAGATATTCGAATTATTTTCTTCTTTAATTCTGTACAAAATCTAATAAATATATCCAATGTCTGTGTTTCAGTGATTTTATGTAAAATTGCTTATCAGCAAAGAACGAAAGCAACTCGACATCTCGTTTGAACATTAATGAAATTACGAGATCGTATTTTTAAACATACGTTGCAACGGCTAAAACGAATGAAGTTTCTCAAGTGTGTTTCCAGGTGGCCGAATACTTTTGTAACCGTACACAAAATCAAGCTTTTGCATTTCGCATTCCCTTTACCTACATTCATTTGTCTGCTTGCTTGTTTTTTTCTTTTTTTTTCGTTCATTGGAATACGGTCGAACGAAAGAATTTCGCGAAAGTTAGCGAGGCAGAAATCGGAAACAAAGCCAATATTAAAGCCACGAGCACTTTTAAGTCTTCGTATTACAACGGTGAACCGCTATGCAACACGAAGACGTAAAAGGTACACGTGCTTTAATATCCGACGAGCCTCCATATTCTCTCTCCTTCCTTTCCTGATTCCTCAGAGGATTTTTTTTTTCCCCCATTTGCACCCTGCATTTCCCTTTGGCAAAAGTCCTCCGATTTACACACACACACACACACACGCGCACACAGAGCAAACATGGCTTCCGGTAACATGTACTTATTGTCGGATTTAACCCTTTCAGTGTTGATTAAAATCACGATTCGCTGGAATCGAGGCGTTGGGCGCAAAAACAACCTAACCCGGTTGAAGTATGGAATTGAAAAAAGGCAAATTAGTTGTTTACTTATCGCTTTTATATTTTTATGTCGCACGTAGCATAGATATAATACCAGTTACCGTGAGTGTCCCTATAATTGTCACTTTGAAGAATCGAGACTAAAAGAAATTGAAATACTAAATTTGTACTTGATCTTCGCGTAACAACGCGTGGACGTTGCATATACGTTTGTATTTAATATTTAAAAATAAATATTAGAAAGTGAATGTAACGTGTCGTCGATGTAAATTTTTATCGACAAATTTGATGAAAAATTAGTAATACAGTGGCTACGAAAGTATTCGTACATACTCTCATATTTCAATTAGGCGATTTCTAATCAAGTTTTATATTTTCATCCTATCACAGCGAATTGTTATATTCACATAACACTACTATTAGATAATAAGAAATTTAATTTTTAGTGGTACCTAATCGAATAGCATATAAATGATAATATAAATACAGTTGTTTATATTATATAATAAAATACAATAGAAATATATAAAATATAAGAAATACTTGTATAATAATGTAATAAATACATTTTTAGCCGGTGTAGGTGATTTTGATAATTTCGGTGGTTCTAGTGTTAACATTGCTCATTATATCGTTAATTAATGCGTCACTAATGGGTAGTAAATGTATTTAATGGTTTCGGAGCAGCTGTGCTGCGCCATTTAAATCAATTTATAGAATTACTGCGATACGGAACGACTTTGATTTTAGTTCTACTATAATTAAATTGTGATTAAAACTTCTTGATTGAATTTTTTTCAAGTTTGTTTCTTGGAGAAATGATTTATGGCACAACCTTATTAGCCGGGACTTTATTTATACCGATGGGACCCTGTGTTCCGCTTACTCGGGTCGCTACCTCAACTATTTACGTGGCGTACATTTCGCTTGAAATAATTCAAAGATCGCCTTTTAAAATAAAACACTCGATATTTTGAAAATCACTCGAACCTCGCGAGAAGGAAACTTTGTTACACAGGGTCCTTTAAATTAAACAAAAATTAAATTCTACCAACTTAAGGAACATAGAAAAAGGATCCTAATATTATACGAAGAGACGAATTATTCTTAGGCAATTTTGAATTAAAAAATTAGTAAAATTGCATGATTTAAAGCGACGATGAATGAACAAAAAAGTAAAACATCTATTGTTACACTTTTGTACTATAATTACTGTATTCTGAGATAATAGTAAATAGACTGCGGATTTTTATGCATTTATGAGAAATTTAAATGAGCAAAAATACGTGAGATGGATATATTGTATAACTATGCAAAAGAACCAAAGTAAAATAAAAGTTATAATGTTTAGAGGGTAGGATAGATTTCTATTAAAGTCCTACTTGTCTAATCGCGCTCGTAAAAATGTGAATTTGAATGAAAATTCGCATTCTAGTAATAAATGTTTTTAGAATTTTATAGCTTTTGCTAAGTGCTTTGAAACATTCAATTTTATTAATTTCTCAACTGAACATTCTTAATAAACGTTTTGGTCTTCGTTTCATTATTAGAATTCTTTTTCTATGTTCATCGTATTATGTATTCAGGCAAATAACAATTTGAAATAATAATTTTCAAGTTTTGTAAATTGATTAATTTCAATAATTACATCATTCATCTCCCCAGTTTTTAAGGTATCAATATACTTTTTAATTAGACTGCGGTCGTTTCTACAAATTCATATATCTATTAACAAAATTAGAGACATGAAATCTCCAAATATAGTAACACGTACTTTGGATATTTTGTATATTTTTGCACATTTAAATGTTTCATAAACGCGTAAAAACCTAGAATCTATTCATAATCAATCTCTATTTAATACTCCATCATTCTATAATTCTATGAAGCTTAATTAAAGCTTACTTAAATTTGAACACACTTGTATGAGGGAATCAATACCAAGGAAATAATAAATTAACTTTTTTTTTTTTTCTTACTTTTCCATCTCGAGATGAGAAATTTCATCAATCAAAAGGTCAAAGGTTATATGGTTACTGTCGATATAAGCTACATCCATAGCCTTCAATAACCTCGAATACAGTACAAGTCAAGCGAACAGGCCAAATAAATATCATCGTCTTCTCCTACTATCATAATACACTCTTATTATCTCCTTCGTTCAATATTTTTACTCTAACTTCCTTTAGACCTTTATCCACCCAATATTTCTTTCCACATCATACAATTTAATCGTTCAATTTAGAAAGTCACCCTTTATATACGATACTTATATATTATCTTTTCTAGTGTAAATGTAGGTTCCATTGTCAAGATTGAATTTGTAAAATCATCTGAACAGGGTCGTGTTATAAAATAATAACGGCTAATTGTAAGGTACAAACTATTACGTTACAGAAGTACTTTTTATTTTGAAAATTCGAAGCAAATTCGATTATAGAAATTTTTAAACTATTATTAATTCCTTTATTCGTTTTAGAATTTTTTTTTTTTTTTAGTAGCGTTTCTCTAAATGACGAATAAGTTTGATTTAGTTGTCCTTCGTTAAATCAAACTACATAAGTAATTTGTTATTCGCGAATAATAAATGAATCCAATTTATTCGTTATTTAGAATGAAAGAATCGCTTTAAATTAAATGCAAATTTCTGAAAGGATCGAATCTTGAAGTTTACCAAATAGATGGCAAAAATTAGTGCAACAATGTGGCAAATACATAGTAGAATAAAATTGTGTATATTTATATGAATTTTGTGATTAAAATTCGTTTCAAAGGCGCTACGAATTTTCTGTCCGACCGGATAAATTAATTAGAAAATGAATTGCTAACCTTATTACCGTTGTCTCCCTTTTCTGAAGCGATAATTTCCGGAATAGAATCCTTTTGTTGTCCCCCACTCTCCTTAAAACGGTCACGTCCACGTTTAGATGGATAGCTTTGTTAGGATGTTTCCTCGTCGTTAAAACGGCAACACGATTTTCGAATTCAATCGAAATCAATTCGTCCGTCTTGGCACGCGATCACTGACCCATCAATTTAATCATGTTTACTCGACACACGTTTAAACGGTAACGACACGACGTTTCACACTTCCGCCGGAAACTGGGTGTGCTCGTGAGATTCCGGGATCGAGATCCTTCAACTGCACGTGTAGGAAAATACGGTTTCCGGACTTCAACAAACATTTGCCTTCCATGGGACCGTGTAAAAAGAATAAAATAGCAAAAAATGCAATTGGATGCGACTTGAGAACAAGCGAGAGGAACAATTAATGCAAAAACGTCGTGGTTTTAATTATGCGACGACTTTTAAGCTAGGTGTAAAATTCATGAATAAAATTTAAAATCAGATGGAAGAATTACAGACGAATATTTCTTACTTATGGTCGCATTTGGTTCCAATGAATAATTTCTACTAATTAGTGGAATTAGTGATTTTCGAATCAGATGTAAAATATTTGGAAGAAATTTCAAATCAAATGGAAGAATTACAGAAAAATATTTTTAACATATGATCGTCGTTGGTTGCAATGAATAATTTCTGCTAATTATTGGAATCAGTGATTTTCAAGTCAGGTGTAAAATTCTTGGAGTAAGTTTAAAATCAGATGGAAGAATTTTTCATTCGAAAAATGAAATTGTTAAAACTAATGATTTCTAAACGGAATATACAGAATTTTTGGAAGAAATATCAAACGAGAATCATAGAAGCGTATCTTTATCCTGTACCAGTGTTTATCGTCAATTTTAAATCGCAAAGTTTCTTCATATCACGCGAAAGACTTGAAATTTATAGGTCACCAATTACATCAACGCGCTCGCTTAATTAAAGAAAAATTCCCTCGAAATCCCAAATCGAATCCCTTAATTACAACGAAGAATATCTATCCATCGAAATCTTGCCTGATTATACAAAAATATTCCGCAGTTATCGAAGAGCTCCGCGATTCCCAGGAGTCAGAGCCCGCATAATCGAACGACACGAAGCATACTGACCTATGCAAACCATAGAAACCAAACATATTCCGAATCCCGCCTCGTCGCTCTTACCCGAACAAAAACTTTGTTTTGGCCTCATCCCCTTATTCCAAGAATTTTCTCCACCGTTCGCGAAAGAGTGGGCAACAAAGGGAACCTTGAATCCCCGGAAGACTGAGCATTTCTCAAAGAAAGGAATTACACACTCGAAACCGGAGATTCCGAGCAGGAAAGAACGAAAAGGGACAAAAATCTGCGAGAGGGAATAAATTCGGTGGAACAATGGCTGGCGTGTTAGCCGGTTTTTTTCGCTTTACCTTCTCTGTCCTTGACCCAAGTATTCGACAAAGAATCCCGATGCTGACGATCGCCATTAGCTCGCGATTAATTCACCGGAATACAAAGCTTCGTCTCCTATTCGCGTGAAATTCATCCCTATGAGACGCGCCTGTCTGGCAGCGTCTATCAGTGTCAACGTTCTCAATTACGCGCAAACCGGAATCCAGAAAAGCTTCTGAACAGCTTCAGCCTTGACCTGCGACGACGAGTTTTACACCGCGATTCAATTCCGCTCCCAGTGGATAGTACGTGGATAGCAGGCGAGCTTCAATGAAGAAATCCCTGGAGAACACAGTTAGTCGACCACCCACGCAACACGGTTCTTGTTATAGGGGGGTTGGGTTTATGAGCACAGGTGGTTGTAGACATTCTGGTGTATGAAAATCGAAGGGTGACGCGTTAAATTCTATTAGCGGTGAACAGTATTGGTTTTGTTCGTCACGATTCAAATATCGAGGAGATGGTAGGGATGGATAATTGGAGGCACTCTAATGTGTCGCCCGTTTGCAAAAGAATGTTAACCATTTGCGCGGACGAGTGTCTGCGAATAACCGTCTAATCGTTTCTTGGTTCTCTGAACGCACGACGATTTTTGTAGCGAAAAATTCTAATCAATATCTTTTATAAACGCTTCAAAGTTTTGGAAATTTGGTGGCTTAGAACTTGAGAGCTTCGAAATTAAAGGCGTGAAATTTAAAACCAAAATACTCCCTTAAGTATTTATTATTCCTCGACTACAAAAGTTTAAGGGATGAAGGTTAGTGTTTTATATGATAAGTAGACTGCGGATTTGTATACAAATTCAGATTTTTCTTAATAAAATTAAAGAAATTGAATCTATATAGAGGATTGTTTCAACCTCCAAATAGAATAATATGTTTTTTACTTTGGCTATATTGTATACTTATACATATTATGCGTTCCGTCTAATTTGTCGCATATTCAGATTTCCAATAAATGCGTAAAAATTCGCAGTTTAATTGTTACAGAATATCGAAGGATGTTATCAAATTTTATTGACAGCTAACAATATTTTGTGGAGAGGAGAGTGAGAATTGGTGATTAGGGGCACCCTAATGTTGTCACCCATTGAAAAAGAATATTGACACACTAAAGGCCGGAGACGTGATCGGACGTTTTTTAGAGAGTAATACAATTAAAATCACCGTGCAAAGTTATTAGAGGTAAAGAGCGATAAACTGTTTACCACATGATGTATACAATAATTGATTTTATCATTCACATTTTGTACCATTAGGTTTATTCTGATCTCTAGTATGCTATAAACGCAATTTTAATGTTACACGATTTTCAGAATCTGTTGTGTGCAAAAAAAAAAAATTTTGATATTTACTCATGGCTGTTTAATATTGACTTGTATAAAAAAACAACTGGCTACACGCGTTAATAGTTTCTACAAAAATCCCTTGGTCAAAGATGAAGGCTAGTGTTTTATACTACAATAGAATGTCTTAGGATACCATCAAATTCTCTTGGTGACATAATATTTTATGGAATGGAGGATGAAGAAGTGAGAATTGATGATTGAGGACATCATAGTGTCTCCCACTACAGAAGAATATTAAAGGATGAAGGCTAATATCGTGTGTATCGTGATAGACCATCGATGAATAACGTTAAATCGTATTGATAATTCATATAACGATATTTATCCCGCAAGGAAAAGCGTGAGAAATTGCGAAGAGATGATTGAGGAGGTACCCTAGTGTCACCCACAGCAAAAGAACGTTAAAAGATGAAGGTGAAATCGTATTACGCTGCGCAACAGCATTCATCACAGCAAAAGAAGCCTAAGTTAACGGGAGTAAGCGGTTGTAAACACCTTTGAATACTAAATAACGAACAGTAACCTTTACCGATACACGCAGCGCGAAAGGAAACCCAACGTATGAGGATTAAGCGATCATGTGCACCCTAGTGTCACCCCTTGCAAAAAAAATAGAAGAAAAAAACATTAAAAGCCATTCGCCAAATTATCGAAAGTAATTCCATATACCGTAACGCAACCGATCGCGATTGAATATCAAACATCGAACCCTAAATTATCCTTTAACCTGGCAAAAACACGAGATCTCTAGCACAGGTGGTTGCGGGGACCCAAGTGTCACTCAGCCACCGCAGACACCCCAATTCCCCGCGATTCCCTCTTTATTTAAACCGAACCTTTCCAATTTTTCCGCTTCGAAACACTAACCGGTTGCACACCGATTCGAATCACTTCGCGAGACGATCTCGCGAATCGCGGATAAGAACGACGCGATCTCTGGACATGGTGCGCGACGCGAGGGTAGCTGGTCGTGTAAAGAGGAGCTCGATCGACTGGCCGGGGCGAAAGCCGTCGCGCGACTGAAACCGGTCTCTACTCGTAGCTTCCCTGTCGTTTCCCCTCTCTGTTTCTCCTAGTCACGCTCTTTCAGCCTCTTCCAACGTGCACGCGCGATTCCCTCTTATTTTACGAAACCCCTAGGCTAACCATCTCGGACGTATTCCACGATTGCGTGGGATTACGCGGGGGTGAATTCGAGAGAAAAGCTGGAGACCGTCCGTTGATCATCGTTTTGAGTTCGTGTGCAGGATGCTTTCGCGAAGAGTTAATTAAGAGAAAGATATGACGGTGAACTACTGGGCTTTCGAGATTGTGAAATGGACATGGGTGATATTTGGAGCGGTTTAATGTTGCTAGGGTTTCTGGGTCATCTTTGATCGAATTAGCGGCTTCCCCTTTTTTTGAAAAATTCTTTAACCTCTTGCTCTACGATTGTTTTATTACTCGCGTTTGTGTTAGCTAGTCGCTGCTTTCGTATCACGTCACGTGCAAATATTTTGGTTATTAGAAGAAATATGTATTTGATAACATCTGATCTTTTAAGAGAAAACTAAAATTGGAGTTGAAATTAAATATCACCGTTAATAAGACTCATTTTTGTTGAATCTGCCGCACAATTTATGGATCGAGTGTAACTTGTTATTGTAGGGCAAGAGGAATACAAAAAAATCGGTATTAATCTCCCGCATGGACGACGCTATTTTTCGATGAAACAGGTTTTGTGTAGCATTACATACGTTGATATGATCTCAGTTAGACTTAATTTCACGTGGTAGATTTTGAAACTCTTGCAAAAGAAAGCTGCTAGAAAATTCGGTTGCATAAAAGTGCATGAAATGGATTCGTACATTAATTTCAAAGGATTCCGCCTGTGACGGATTAAAAAGGTGTAATGGTGGTGAACTGAACTTTCGAGATTGTGAAATGGACGTGAGCGATCTTTAAAGGGGTTTAATCCTGTTCCTGTCTTTGAATCATTTTTTTATCCAATCATGTTTTCTTTTCTTTAAAAAAATTCTTAATTTGGAAGTGGAATACCAAAAAATCTTTTAATTCGTCCAATTCCTAACAGTAATTTTATATTAAAGGTCAAAATGGTGGAGCATTTTCAAAGAAGCAGGCAAGCAATTCGATCTGCAAATTATTTAAACCGTAATTGGGTTACAATTGTGTGGGAGTAAATTTTGAGGACTTATTCGTCTCAAATTCAAGTTTAAATTTCAAGAGTGAAATACTTCTCTATTTAGGTTTCATTTCTTTAATTTTGTAAATTAAAATATGAATCTACAGTTCGACGATAAGTTTCATCTTTCTAAATTAACAGGGGTGAATTGTTTTACGATCGAGATAAAATTCACAATTACACTTGTACTTTTTTCTCACTGAAATTCTTCACACCGAAGAACGCTTTTCAAACTAGATTAATTAACCTTAAATTTATTCAACAAAACGATGCGCTTTAATTTATATTTTTATGCGTAGACTACTTCCTCCTTGAACTTCCCATGCAAATATTCCATTCAAATTATACAGCTTCAAATACTATTAGAACGAATTATTCCGCCATAATTAGCTTCACCTACGATTACAATTTATAATATTTCATTAATATATTCACTTATTTCCCCTGAATTCGTACGATTCGAGATCCTATATTGTTGTATTCATCCCCTAATTAAGGGTGGTCGATTCAATTGCCGCGTATAGTTTTATCGAGATCGAACGGTACTAAGTAGTTTTACGTCTAAAAGGGGCGTAATTAGGGAAGCCTGGTATCGGGTTCAGTGCGTACTTGTGAATTTCAAATGATTCCGCGTGTGCTTGTGTACAATTCCCATTGCAATCGAGTGGCACTCGTGCCGGCGAGAATTTCGCGTTTGTCGTAACGCTATCAAAAGTTGCAGCGATTGTAGAGAATTGGGACGCGACGTGCGTATCATTTTTCAAAATCCTCCTTTTCATCGCTCCATGTGCACGTACTAAAACACCATTGATATTCGACTTTTCGATGATGCGTCAAATGCAGTTCAACGTTTCGATAACCATAAATTCTTTCAAACTGGAAATATTTAATTAAAGAAGTAAATTCCATTTGAATCGATATATGCTCACGATCGTGTTGGGAATCGATTGTCGAATGCTGCAAAAAGAATACTTATCGGAACGCGACGTGTTTGAGATCTAATAAAATCGATTGAGTAAAGTTGTCCAGCATAGGCCCGTTAATATGAAAGTCACTTGGATCCAAAGCGCAGAACACAGGTATTTTCATTCCCGAAGCTTAATGATTTAAAAAACAAAAATTATGGCTCACAGTGGTAAATAAAATCGAAGAATAAAATTTCGTGATCTTAAGCAAGGTACTCGGATCGATGGAAGAGAACCAAGGAAATTTCTTGATGGTTTCTCCGTCTTGATCACGATGGAAGAATGGTCTCGGCGAACAATACCGCCATTTTCTGCGTGCTGATGCATTGTTCGGTCGATGTGTTCAGTACGGAAACATTGTTGGAGAAACGGGCCAGCCGGCGATTAATCGCCGTGCAAATATCATTACGTTTTAACCATCCTAGGGGCGAACAATCGTTCGAGCCGGCCTCGATTCGTGCGCTCGCGTGTCACCAATTAAATTCGCGGCGTTCGGATATTGCGGGAATCGAGAACGATTAATTGCACGTTCGAAGAAAACGATATCGTTGTCGGTTTCGTTTCGCGGCGAACATTGCTCGATCCGCCTTGAAACGTTTCGAACGCGGTGAAATGCGGAATTCTGCGGTATCGATGCGGTGTTTATGTTAATATACCTAGTCCGTATCGATTACTTGCATCTTTCTATTTCGTTTGTTGGACGATTTTTTTTTGTTGGCTGTTTGTTGTAATTGTTTGCAGGTATATTGAAAATTAAATGTATTTGTTGTAGTCCAACTTATTTATTGTAGTAATTATTAGACTGCGGGTTTTTATGCAATTTCACCATTAATTTCAATTCTACGTCAAAAAGCTAACATGTTATATGTAGACATCGATATGTAAACGATTAAGTATCTTCAACAGGTTAGGCAACAAACGTTAAAATAAAATTGCTAACCAATATTGTGAACCGCTTCTTCTGCTTCAACTATCGCTCGCATAGCCAATAAAATTTCCTTCCCATTTTGTTAATTCACCCTCGCCACAATTTGATTAAAGAAAGTAAAGGCAGCTCTACGGCGAAGTTAAATTGAAGAGAAAAACAATACTTCTTTCGGCACGAAGCGAGGCTTCAAGGTACATTACACACCGAAAGCATTAGTGTATCGTGGAAAGTCACAATTTCACCGTAGCAACGTTCGTTCCGAGGTGGATAGTAGTTCGATGAATGCCCCCGCAACGGGGAACAAAGAAAACTTTTCGCACAAAGTACACGCGGCAGAAAGCACGCGCTCACGTATCGTCCGTTCGAAAAATCCGTGGCCATTGTGTGCACCGTAGCTTCTCCCGTTCCCATTATGGGACAGAATCCCATCGATCCCTGTGGTTTTCCACGAGATCTCCGTTTTTAACATCCTTCGTTGTGCCACCACAATTCCCCCTTCCACGTCCGTGCTTTTTTGTCGTCCATCCTTTTCTGCATCGCTTTTCCGGTCGATTAAACCGAAGCTCGGAATTAGGTAGTTCAGGTAATTTTAGAAAATTGGAGGAAATTCTTTGATGCAATAAAGCTTTTACCCTCTTAATTTTGTAATAAGCCATAAAATTTCGTCACTTTCATTGGCAAATCGAGGAAAAGTTTAAGCGTTAACATGTTTACCGGATCTAACTCGTCTTATGGAGTACCAATGTTTTGGAACATCTGAGAAATTCATTATTTTCGAAAGCATCAGAACCTACATTCGTATCAGAAGCACGTTATTTTACATTTATACTTGCAGCGACTAAAAACTCCTCTAAACAATATTAATTCGTTTTATTAATGTTTGTTTCTGCGTGTAAAGAAGATTAATAACTTACTTGACAGGTTAAAGGATCAATTATGTATGAAGTTTCGAATAAAAATTCTTCTCGCGTGCAAAGCTAAGTTTTAGTTTGCATCTAACTAATTTTAATTACTCTTGTAGTACCTCCGCCTCTACGCGCTCTGTGATACAGCTTAATTCTAAAATCAAGTTTAATAGGCCTTTTAACCTATCACCTTCCATTAACCACATGTTGATAATTGCGTTATCCTCACGAGTCTCTGTCGATTAAGTTGCACAAGGTATACACCAGACCCTTCGATTATTTCAATTATGCGATCGTAGTTTTCTATCCTCCAACTCAATTAACATATAAATTAATTGCTATTAACGTTGACGTAGTTTATCCTATTAACATTGACGGTGACTTTTAAGCGGAAAAGTTTCTTTAACTGTATTCTTAAAGCAGGGATAAATTGCATGAATGGAAATGAACTTTTTCAACTTTCCATCAGCTTGATTTCGCTATAATTCGCTGAACAGTCCAAGAAACGTTGGCGCAAGTGCCGCTAATCGAATCGCTAGTGTGGTCGTTCGATGTTAACGAAGCAACTATGCGATAATTAGCTTCGCGCAATTAGTCGCGGATCGATTTTTAATCTGCAAATTTTAAGGTCTACGGAACCCTCACTGAATCTTCGCATGGTAGAATAAGTGTATCGCAGCTTTGTTTAATTATTCATAATTATTAGACCATCGGATTTTTATGCAGATTTTTATATAATTAAAAGAAATTCGACTTTAGTGGAAATTCGTTTCGCCTTCTAAATATAACAACGTGTAGGTACTTTACTTTAAATATTTTATATATCGCATATTACGCAAGTTCTACAGCGTATTGCAAACTTAAATTTCCCGCAAATGCATAAACATCCGTAGTCTAATGATCATCAATTCACTTATTTTGTTTCAACTTTGAGCAATAGTAAGTATACTAATTAATTCGATACCATTGTGTTTAAGGTCTTAAAAAGTGCATTCTCTTAAAGCTGCCACTTTTTGTTTACAGAAAATATATAAGTCTGGCACGATGAGTCGATTTTGGATATCAAAATTGTATTTAATTTTCCTGATCTGATTTTATGCAAATACGCATTGGATTTTGTGAAAAGAATACCGAATTAATTTGTACACGTAATAATTGGTTCGATGGCTGAAATCAAGAAAAATAAGGAACAACGCTTTTAACAAAAAACAACTAACAGAATAGACGATGATTCGTATAAATTTTCCAAACACCCAGTTATACCGCATCTAAAATCTATTAAATTAAATTCTTATTGAATTACGAATAACAATCCATTCAATTGTGATTTTGATGAACATCTTTCTCTAATAAGCGATTATCCGAATAATTGAATCACTCAGAAACCAAACATAACAACTAATTAAGTATGTAAAACTAATTAAATTAATTCCTGGATGATTGAATATTAACCATGCACACAGCTAATTAAATTAAACAATTTACGCAAAGTAGAACTGATCAATTTAACATATAAAAAGCTTATTTATCACAGCGATTCAAAGTCGGCAAATAAATTAGCCAAAAGTTAAAATAAAATATCTGTCTATTATTAATTTGCAATTAGGTTTATCGAATTCCAGTAAAATTCCATTTTACAATAAGTTAATGGTAGTTTTCGCGCCGGACATTTTGATCGATAAACTATATTAATCTGGAATGTCGACCTCAAAATTCCTCCTCCAAGATTAATCGATCGCATGGCGGAAAAGGGTGCTTGGCAAGCAGTGGAGAGCTTCCGGTCGCGAAGATCGATATCTCGCGAGGGAAGTTCGCAGTGCGACTTTTCAAGGCCAGGGCCTCCGGAAGCCAAAAAAGCAGCCGCGACACACATTTCTCAGCCAAAATGTCACTCGTCTGTCGATCTTGTTGCATCACATTGCGGGGAAAAAGTTCATTAAAACGATCAATAATGGACATTTTGTATGTACCCTGTGCACGGTGGTACACTATAGAAGATTAAATGGCGGAAGTTCTATGAAATATGGCTGTAAGTTTGGGAGAGTTCGAGATCGGTTCTCCATTCATCTTCTATTATTTTGTTATCAGGTCACACGTGTCATAAATCTGCGACGCGTTTGTACACTGCATTTCGAAATATTTTTTAACACGTTGCATTAACGAAAGCGTGCAATTATAGTTTTAAGGAAGCACAGCGACTTATAAGCTTTAAAGAATAGTACAATTTGGAATATTTTTTTCTCCAATAATTCCTGATTATTGAATGAAATATTAGAATTTTTTTAGTGGCTGTTTTTTCGATATTTCAAGTTTACGTTTATAAATTGATTATTTAATTAAAATTACACGTGACCGAGTTATGGTTTACGTTGAACTTCGACGTGAAATACAAATTGAGGGTATAGGTGCAATAAGGGCGTGAAGTTATCTTCAGCCCTTTTTGCAGACATCGATTCAATGCGTTCTCCGTTCAAAGAAGTGTAGTTCCTCCAAGTTTCATTCCAATATTTCAAGAATTGAAAGAAGCAGAGCACTTTAAAATGCAGCTTGGCTACACTGCATTGTCTACTTTACATGTTACTTATTCATATTTCGAATTTTAAGTTCTTCGTCGAGTTTTACGCTTGCAATGAATTGCCAAGAAAAGAATAAAATATAATATATTTATATGTATTAAAAACAAAAGAATAGAAATCAAAAATATAACTTGAAATCGAACAATGAATTATTTGTTGATAGTAAATTACTATACCCTCATTATCGTGCCTGGAATGTAGTCCTTTAACATTAAAAACGGATAAAGTAAATCTGTAGAAAAAACTGATTGCACAGAAAAAAGGTGGGAGATACAGTTTTAATCCTGATGGAAATTTCGGTGTTACGATAGTGTTTTATCTTTACTGTAATCGAAATTAAAAATTAGATTATGTATTCTCCTATTAACAGCAATAGTAGAAGTTTATTATTATTATTATTATTTTTATATATATTATTATATTAATAACAAGTTGTTCCACTCACGCCTTTCTTGCAGCTAACGCTTCAATTTATCTTTAAGGCTGATCATGTACATCATTATAGCACTGATCTCACGCTTTTTTAAATATCAATTATGATTGTATTGAAGTTTCTATTTTGTTTTCTTTCGTTCAGTTTAATTTGCTAAATCATATATTACAATTTAGAATAAAAATAGTAACCAAGAGTCGAAGTGAGTTCTCGCCAAAGCCGAAAGGCAAGATGCTACAATAAAATAAATGACCGAGTTACGCAATATTGTCTATCGACATAATTGACGGGATATAAAAAGTAAGGAACTGTTACGTAAATATAATTAGAAATAGGTTTCCTTTCATGTAGCGTACGTTTTTTGCAAAGTACAGTTTTGTAAGCAATTGTGTTTTGAAAAATAGCAATGGCAGCGTTCTTTGGCGTAAAAGAATCGAAAGACATCAATTACAGTGTAATTGTTACACGGTATCTTTCAGGTTTGAAGTAAATTGAGATGGTGGCACGGGATATTTTACTAGCGTTGGTGTTCATTTCTATGCTAATTATGTCACTTAGTTTAATTCAGTTTGGACGGTACACCGTAGACGCTGTCAAGAGTGTCAACAGTGCTTCTTGAATATTTATCCACTGCCCTGTGAGGTCTACCTAATTCGTCTACGAAACCGTAAACACGTTTTACATTGCAAATTACCCGACATACACTCATCACTCTCTTTCTGAATTCTGAATCGCGGTAAACTATATGGAAAGAAGTTCTATTGAAGATAAATGAATACTCAACTGAATATACGTGTAGTGTTTTAAAGAATTTACTTAGGTTTAATCCTTTTACTCTAAAAAAAAAAAAAAATGGAACGTTTCGTATGCACCGTAATACAACCAAACGTGGTCACTTCCAGTTGAAAAAAAGAAAGGATAAACAAAAATATATCCCGTACCTACCGCATTTTCTGTGAAACTGAAATTTTGTTCAATGTGCTCATCTATGAAATAATGAAATTGTGACATGTGTTTGTTTTCCACTGACAACCCACAATATTGGTTAAATAAAATAACGATTTGTGCGCACTGATAGATCGATTTTCTTTCGCATCCACGGAATCGATGTTTTCAAATGAATTAAACCTTTGCCATATAATGAAGAGTTACACTCGTGACGAATACTATGACTTAAATAGAACGAAGACACACTGTATCTATAATACAGTTTAGTTTCAATTGCAATTTCCGTTTCAGTACGCAAGGTAGGAGATTATCGAGTCCAAAATAATCTTAATATTTCAGTGTCCTACATTTGACACAATATTAAAGTAAAAACCAGCTAACGTTGTATAATGCTATGTAACACAAGGTGTAGCCTCTGAGAAATTCTTTGGGCAAATGGATAATAGAAAGAAATAATATAACAAGAGAAGGCGCCATCAAATATTCATTTATTTGTGATAACAACTATGTACACACATATACATACACATAGGCGTATTTAACATGTACGTAAATGCAGAAAGTGGTCCGTACTCGAATATGTTTACATAAAACGATCCGCGTCGTCCTGCAACGAGGACTTTTTTTTTTTACTTCAAACACGGCCAACTCCGGATTAAACAACCATATACAATCCAATTTAAATATATTTAATCAATAAAAATACTTCAAGGGGTTCTTCGATATTCTATCTGTACAATAAATAGTAAGTTTTCTTTCACTGAGTGAAAAATTCCAAGAGCTACAAATTTGGCTGATACTTTTATTTATGTATCTGGTTCAGTGAAGGTTTTTCTATGGTTAGGCCACGAGTTTGGTAACAATTTCTAGAGTCTTGTTTGAAGTTCTAAGGCCCCAGTTTGGTACGCGTTTGGTTCCCGAAAGGAAAAGGGCCTAAATTCATCAAGTATTACTCTAATTTATGAATAATGTATCGTAGAAATTAAAAGTTAATAATACATTTGAAAGATTTTTCAAGATACACCTGGGAATCCTTTTACATACACTATAAAATCGTACCATGTGAGAACAGTTAAGGGAACATTGCTTGGCAAAAAAAAATATAAAATATGCGTTTACAAAACGCGAACTGTAGTACAAGAAGTAATTTAAAACGTAGAAATGCGTTCGCTGGAGCATTTTATTTATCCCTTTGCAAACGGTGTCAGCAAATAGCTGTCCGATTATTTTTTAGTAGTCTGGACGCACATCGGTGATTAAACTAACGCTAAACCTATCACGACCAGTCAAATGACTATTTTCTTACACACAACGTTATCACATCGGCATTCAACTTTACGACCCTTTTTATATAGAGGAATTCCTCTATTGCCAGACGCTTGAAATTTCCATTAAATAAGTGACAAAAATTGTTTTTTTTTTTGCTTCTATTTTGTATTAATTTCAAGTTAACATTATTAAAATGAAAACTAAAGGAACGAGATACGCGAGATATTAAAAATATATAATGTTATCGTAAAAAATATTGACCGGTCGTTTAGTGTTAAAAAATTGCATTTAATACCATTAGCAGACGTTATTGTTAATAATTAGAAGAGACTTTATTATGTCTCGTCTTTAAGAGCTTAATAAGTCGACGAAATTTCGTCCAAAATTATGTCGCGTCCAAACAAAGCTAATGAATATAATGGACATGTGGTAAGCTTCATTGAATAAACACGATATGTATAATAAGTACAATAAAGTGAAGGAAAAATGAGTAAGTAGTTTAAAAAATCGTTTCACTGTGAATAAATCGTGTAACTTTATAATCGCATTAAAAAATACTGTATAATAGGAATCCCAGGTGTATAATGTATTGGATGAGTGCAAAAGTTTTGATAGATTTGTGTTTACTTGTATTTGCCCACATTTTTTAATAAGCTTCCGTTAATTCACTGTTTCTGTTAAAACCGACATTTATTTTTAACAAAATCAAATATCTGTCTTGTCTTCGGTATGATAATTAGACTACGAATGATTATGCATTTATTGAAAATTTAAAGATGTACAAAAGTGCAGAATACACAATATACAAAATAATACTAAATATCCAAAATGCTGTAAAAATTATGGTATTCCGAGGGCAAAGCAACCCCCAATTTAGATCTTATTTCTTCACTTATTTATAAACATATGGATTTGCATAAAAATTCGTAGTTTAACGATGACTATTTTTCTGCAATACTTGGTGTTATCTTATAAGTAAGCCATAAATCAAGTCATAATCCTTTGATAAAATAAACTCATCAAACAGGAGATTACTTATTAATATACCAAATATATTTTCTTTTCACAGCACAAGACATTTTATGTAAATAATATTATTTATTCAGATGACATTTCATGAGATTGGGCTTAATTGATTAGTGCTTAAATTTCGAAATAAAGACAGTAGCAGGCAACTGCTTTTTGTAGCTACTGTATATAGTATAATCAATATTTTGCATTACAACTTAATAAATAAACATTTTCACAGAAGAAAAATACACTATTATTGTAACTCTTTTTTTTAATCAATCGAAGATCATAAATATTATTATCTAATCAAAACTTTTGCACATACCAAACAAATCCTGAATCTTCTTGGTGAATCTGTGCTTGCAAGGCAAAACGACATAAATCATACCTATATTTTGATTTTCACAAAATTAATCACAATTCGGCGTCCATTACGAACCCAATAATACAACATAACTAGACTGTGAATTTTTATGCAATTTTCTGTTTCTACAAATGCAATTAAAAGGATGAAATGTTTTGCATATTTCTACGTACTCTGTGCAAAATGCACTTTTTGTGGAATTTCAATTTCCTATAAATGCACAAAAATCGGTAGTCTAAGCGTAGCAAAAAAAAATTCTCAATAGGAAATAATTCCGGAAAGGGTTAATGTAGAACCTCAATTTTTTAAAAATACAATTTACTTCGTTTTGCCTTGCAATCGTAAAAATATAATTGAGGGTTGTTTTAACCCCGTTACGGTCCTCGGGTCATTTTCGTATCTTTTTTTCATTTTCTCCAATTTAAACAGAATTAGTATTAGTGAGACTAATTTCTCGCTTCAGTTGTATCCTGAAGATTCCATTTTCCTCGAAATTATAGGAACTGTTATTAACACTAGAACTAACAACGTTTGACGTATTCTATCGAAGGGGTCAAACGAATTTGTTTGTGAGAAGACAATTAATTTAATAAAAATGATGTATTTTTTCCTGTTTCATTTAACGAAAATTGAGAATAGACTTAATAACAATAATAATCGTGAAAATATAATTCAATATAAATTCTAGTTACGTTAAATGCGTTGTAACAACGCATTTACCGCAAAATATTGTTCGTTTTATTATTTATACAATATCCTATTCAAAATCGCTTCCGAGCATCGAAAACAAAAACATATCAACAAATAAGACTGTCACACGTTTTATAAGTAAGCAAGAGATATGGAACAAAAAAATGTACCTACGTTTTGTGTTTTATTCTGCAAATTTTACAGAAAAAGAACAAAAAAAAAGAAAACCACTTCACAGAATTCATTATTTGGATATTTCAATAAAGGTGACAAAAAATATTAAACGATAAATTGTAGTGAAAATGAGTGATGATTATAAGGAATGACAAAACGAGTCATATTGTTCCCCTTAGTAGATCTAGTGTTAAATACATAGAGGTGTAATTGGATTTGAAAATTTCGAAGACCGTAGAAGGGTTAAGAAATAGCACCACGATCGTTTCGAATTGGCCAGCATCTGAAAATATTTCTGGATATTCTCGGATAAATCGCTCAAAATACACGTGTACACAGCTCTCTGGGTGATAGAAGATTAAAAGACGTTTGTAAAAATAATTTATCCGTGCAAACCGTATAGAAAGTACATTTGGACACTCGTCCCGTAAAATCCGAAAACTTTCATCTGTGTGTTTGTGACTCTTACTCCTATTTTTTTTCGAAATTCGTAGATATGGTACAGAGAATGCGCATCTACCGATAGTAAGTACAAATACATATACAGATATCTGCTCTTTATTGCGTTTCAAAATGGTAAAAAAACCGAGAAATTATTCCCCAGCAAAAATAACGAAATAAGAATTAATTTTCTTTTCCATACAGCAATAATTGAAGGAATTACGATCGCAATTTTTATGCATTTTTCACAATTTTAAGTTGTATTTATTGCAAGTGAAAAATAGATATAGGTTTAGTTTTTTTTTTTTGCACGTTCTTACTTTGCAAAGTGAAACACTAGAAACGGGTAATTAATATAAATACACTACTTGATATCAGTGCAATGAAACAGTGATAAGTAGTTTATATAGTGATAAGTTAACTGCGGATGTTTATGTAAATTTTCTATTTTTATAAACGCAATCAAAGAAGTGGAATTTCACCCTGCTGAAATCTTTAGGTTATTTTTTACCTAAAAACGGTCCTATTTTTCTAAAGCATGTGGTAAGCTTAGAGGCAATCGTAAAAATGTTGTTATTAGCATTCGTAAATTTAATTATCTTTCGTCGCGTAATTATAGAGCATTTCTGAAGAAAGAAGGGTGTAATTGAATTGAATAGAATCTTGAAGACTGCTGTAAGGGTTAAATAGGTACTTGTTTCACCCCCTAAATCTTGTAAAAATTCTTCGAATAGTTCGTGTATTTTTCGGTACTATTTACTTTTTGTAACTTTTTACGCATTTCAATTTCTCATAATTAAATAAACATCCACAGTCTGGTGTTAAATAAATAAAATTTCTAACCCTTTGCACTCCGTTGGCGCCGCTATGAAGACGAATGTAAATTTGTTCAAAAGTTATGGTTTAAGTTTCTTCAATTCTATTTTCGCCAATTCAATTTTCATTTCTTCAAAATCAGAGCGAACGTCTCCTTGCCGAAATATATACTAAACTACTTTCTTACAAGAGTCAGAAAAGTGTAGGGTGTATTATTGAGTTGCTGTTATATTATTATTATTATTATTTTTATTATTATTATTATATTAACCCTTTGAGTGTTATATGATATAATTCAAGTCATTTAAAGCAACAAAGATTTAATGCAAAACATTCGCCAAACACGAATTTAGAAACATTGTAATGATAAATAAATACGACGATATTAATATTAAAAATTATATATACACGTCATTGATCAAATAAATACAGAAATGTGCCAATTTCCCAAAATTACTTAGCGCTCAAAGGGTTAACAAAGTTTGGAGTGCAAAGGCTTAACATATAAATACATAATGAATATGCAACTTGCAAACCACATGGCGTTATAAAATATTAATATCCAATGGAAAAGTTTACTGGTACCAATATTACATATCTGGCTATTAATTTATAGCATGCTTCTAAATAATTATTTTGTTCGGTTCTTATGCAATCCCTTCAAATTGCTTCACAAGTTTTTCCCAACTAAAATTTTAATTCCCGATTATCGTTACTACGCGAAATAATGGAATTTACTTGCTTCCGAATGAAATTTAAGATTTCAGTAAACCTTGAATAGTTTTTTCTATCGAAAATCTTCTTTAAAAAGAAGAAAATTGTTTGTTTGTTCACTTTTACGATATAATACCTTTGCCATTCGAATACATGATGAAACTTTCCTTTGTGCCATAAGCACGCATTGAGAATGTGGGCGGAAATAGGAGTAAAAGTATCCAAAAAAGACGTATTTTTAAAAATTCGACAACAGGAAACGTATTCCCTCGTGGGAAAGCTCGTTTATCGGTGTGTTTCCACGTGTTTACCACTGTTTCTATGTTTGGTATCAAAAAAGGGGTACACGCTTCCGCTGAATACGACTAATCGTCAAATTCATACATTTGCTGCGACTTCCAGTCGAGTTTTTCAAGAGATCTGAGAAATATATAAATACAATTTATCATAATGTTTCTTTGCATTAATTAAAATATATATATATAGAAATATACATATAGAAAACAAAAATTCAACACATTGTATAAGGCGCTCTGCTCGCACAATGTGCTTCTAAAGCCCGCAAATTGTTTAGCATGCCAAAAAAGCTCAATACAAGCAAATTAGAACGCTGGCTTTTAAATAATAAGAAACAAAGGGTTAATTTAGCCCCACGTGGACCTCGAAAAGTTAATCAAAGACAATGTAGAGCTTTTCGGAAAGCTCCTCAATTAGAAATCAGGATTTTAAATGTATTTTGCTTACGACTTCGCGGCTTGCATGAATCCCCAAGGCCCGCATAAGTAAACACACGCGTCAGGGTTGCATTTTTCAACCAGTTCCTCCAATAAGCCATCAGACACCGAGCCACGTTTGCCCGTCCACGTGCTTGAAGCTTCCGAAAGGATATGTGTAACTTTCAGTCTGAAAAATAACATTTCGCGAAATGCTTATATTGGGCTTGAACAAAAATTGCAAAAGTTTTAATGGTTTTCGTTACAATTAAATGAATCACGTTATTTTGCTAATTCGAATCTAACGCCAATTTTTATGAAATTTTGCGCACAGCTATAAAGGCAAAGATTTGTGCCAAAAATCGAAACATTACAAAGTTTGCCTTACATCGAATTTTTAAACCGTGTAAAATATTAGTTATGCTATATACCGCAAATTCGTCAAAACTTCTGTAAGAATCTAATCAAAATTAAAGCGAATATTATTGAAAATAATTATGTAATTAGGGTACTCACTTGTCATTCGTAGTGCTTGCCTTTCCCAGTTCCGCTGCGTAAAACATGCTGCCTTCATTCTTGTTGAAGTTGACAAGGTTTATGGTCTTCCTAGAGAATTCCCAAAATTATTAAATTCTTCATTAACAGACCGTGAATTTTTATGCATATTAATTTTTTTTTTAAAAAACCATGCTATTGCTTTATTTTATATTCACATTTATTAGATTTTAATCGCATAGAAGCAAAAATCTACCGTACATTTTGCAAAAATTTGAATTGAAGTATACTAAAAAATACAGCGGATTTTTAATCTAATTAGCCCATAGATTACACCACGAGTGTAACTCATTTTTATAAGGCAAAAGATTAACTTTCATCCTTAGTAATAAGCGTTTATGTTAAAGCTATGCCTTAAATCAGAGACCGAGTGTGACACGTTATTGTAGGGCAAGGGGTTAATAAAACGATACAACTACGTCAATATTTTACCGCGGTCCGAAGATAAAATACCGT
Source organism: Eucera pruinosa (assembly GCA_028830335.1). Taxonomy (NCBI): domain Eukaryota; kingdom Metazoa; phylum Arthropoda; class Insecta; order Hymenoptera; family Apidae; genus Eucera; species Eucera pruinosa. The sequence continues at coordinate 13,177,574 of JAMYCR010000007.1, forward strand.
AAACTATGCCAAAAATCTTCCGCAAATTAATTCCGATTGGCAAACCTGCAATAACTCAAAGAATGTGAATAAAAAGAAAGAGATACTGACACACTGCGCTTGGCCAAGGACCGTTGGATAATGCTAAGCATCGCGGTCAAGCCCGTGCCACCCGCGACCATATGAATGACAGAATAACGATCGAAGTTTTCTAATACGAAGGCACCTAAAGCATTGCTCAATAAAACGGTCTGGCCAGTTTGAAGGGCGGTAATGGACGGACTTAACGCTCCTTTAGGGTACTTCTTGATCATGAAACACAGGCAGTCGGTCTTGTAATTCGGCACCATGTCGTCGGGGTGAAGGCACGGTGGGACAGGCGTGTACGATCGCGATACTTCCATTCCTGCAAGCAAATATTTCACGATTTTTTATGAAATTCTATTGGAATATTCGAGTAAAAATATTGCTAATAAATTGAAGCGTTCGTAACAAAAATACCCCTTGTCCAATTTTTCCAGAACGGCAAAACGATACCCTAAGATCTCGAATTGTCCTTTAATAAATTTCAATTCTTTTACATTCCAGGGGTTGAAACGATTGCGAAAGTAACCGTTTCAAACTGTTATGTATGTTTATCGGCTCTGTATCAATTACGGTTCCATTCTACATAATATCGGTACATTCTCGTGTTGATTATTAATGTTATACTATATATTAAATTGCAATATTAATAACAAAATTGAAATCATTTGTTTTTAGCTCAATATTGTGGAAACAAAAGTACATCTTGTCTTATTTCTGTGTACGAAACAAAGTGATTAACAACACCGTATGTCGCAACAATATTGTTGTCAAATGAAATCGTCCATTTCAAGTAAAAATATATGTACACGTGCTAACACTATATAGAACCGAGCCGTAATCGATACGGAACCGAAAAGTAACAGGTATAGAACCGATATATCCATAACGGTTATAACATTTTATCATTTCTCGTAAATGTTTGAGTAACCGAAACTGATATTATACCTGGTTTCAACCCCTGATACATTCATTATATTACACTATGGTTGTAGATACTACTAGGAATTTCATTGCAGAACCAATTGCATTAAATTAAATTGTAATCTTGTACATCTCATGGCCATTTTGACAAGGGTTGTTTTTGATATGACCTCATCAATCGTAGTTAGAAAAATGTGTTAAAAAGGGGTGCCACTTACCCATGACGTTCATCTTGATTTCTACGTGTTTACCGATTGGAACCACTTGCAAGAAATCTTTCGCTCGAAATACTAACATGTGGACTAACGCGGAAAGTGGTTTGTTTGTAACTAATTCGTATTCTGTGTACGTTCGATTGTTCGTATTTGTTTCTTTCGTTATTGTTTGGTTACCCTGAGACTTCCAAACGTCGTGCACTTGTTTCGTAAATGCAAAATCCATCTGCGTCACATGGAATCAGTTTAGAATAAAATACTAATGAAGACCACAGGAGAAGAACTTGATAACTCCATTTTTGGCATTTTTTTTTTGTTTTTTTTACGCCGCCTGATAGCTTAATGGAAGTATTGTTACATTTGACATTTGTTTACAGATTTGGCCATTTTTTAAATGGATGTAGAGAGAAGTAACTTGATAAATTCATGTGAAACTAAGGCCAGAAATACTGTAATAAACATACATTTCTTTACAACCTTTAACGTTTAAGGAAAACGCGAATGCAACCTAAAAATCAAATAAACAAAAAAATTTCGTCAATATCAAATCGATTTAGAACGTTTCGGTCGTTAAAATTAGAAAATTTGATTTATCAAGTTTTTCTCCTGTATTCTTCGAATGTGATAGGATAGATGCAATAAGATATCCAGAATTTTCCTTTTATATCGCACCTCCATCGTGTCGGTATTCCTGGTGCACACGGGTGGCCATTCTACTTCCGCTGTCATTTCTAGTTGGTGCGTTATTATGTATTTCTCAAAAAATAGTTTAAAGGCCAGCGTTCTATCGTCTATCCTTGTTAACTGATAAAACACGCCTGGATAATCGCGCAGCGATTCGTAAAATAGTGAGATGGAATTGGATGTCTGCCACCAGTTTATCTTTATGCTCGCTAGATCACTGTCCACTGCGTTTTCCTGAGCTGCAAATCAATATCCTTCTTTTACTTTCCCGAAAACAAGGTATAACTCAATCTTTCAAGTCGTTTTAAGATCCAAATCTTAAAATTCTGGTTTTATCCTATTTCCCCTTCTAACCCATGTGTACGTTTCATTCGATGCATCATTTCCACGGTTTCTAAAATCTCACAACCGACGCGAAGACATTTTTAATGCTAAAACTTCCGACAACTAAGTCGCACTTATTTTTATCAAAGAAATTAAAATGATAGTAATAATAAAGTGGAATAACACAGCGACAAAAGGACGCATAGCAATTTTTAAGGGATCGTTTCAAAGAAGAGGTTTCAATCTTCAAATTCATGGTAGCTTTAGTTGGGTGACAATTTTCTTAAACATTTCAGAACAATTTCAGTTTTACCAATTTTTTTACGGAAACCAACTTCGCCTTCTTAAGTGCTTCCTAGTACAAAAGATTTTTGAGGGAATTCAACTTAGGGGCGTAAACGTAAGAAGTTCAACCTTTAAAATGTCCCCTTGCAGTGACTTGAAAGACCGCAGAAAACCGCGTAGAATCGAAAGAGTGTTGTCGAAAACTGCGTACTTCGAAGATCATCAACTATAGATTTAATGTTAAAACCCACGGGCGATGATTTTTCTATTTTTTCCACATCGAAAGAATCGCCAAGCTTCTGCATTCGTTCTTTTATCATCATCGAAACAAGAAACGGGAATCGACGTGGAGTATACTCACCACTCGTTATCTGATTCGACGCGGTCGAATTGGTCGGGCTAGGGGCAGCGTTTTCCGCCGTCGCCGGAGGGCTGCTAGCAAGTATCGCGCTCCGGCTCAGCACTCCGACCACGCATTTCTGAAGTATACTTTGATAGTTGACCCACGCGTGCACCTGCAACGAACGATCTATAGGTACGTAAAAATAATCGACGATCAACGAGGGACCATCTCGATGATCTCTTTAAAATTTGAAAATCGCTGGACTTACGCTGTCAAAGATTTTCGTGGCGTCTTTGCCGGCTCCTGCCATCACCGCAGGGACCCCTCCTGGGTGAAACTCCATGTAATGTGTTACATTGAAGACCATTCCTGCAGTTGAAGGATTATTGGATTGAGGAAGATGATTTTGGATTAACGCTAACCGTACCAGTATTTTACATATACCTAGCGGTAGGAGAAATTCAGAGGACGTACTTATGAATACCAATACGTATCAGTCCTCGAATACAATGATATGGTATCAAACGCGTATCGAAATAATTTGTACGTGGTATTGGTAGAATATGTTTGATGTCTCATGCAGTATCGATCCAAAACAATTACATGGTATTCGTGGAGATATCAATAAGGCAAAGAGAAAGTGTACACGAGTAATGATCAATCTGCATATGACTTGATGCAATTGTTGAACTGATTTCAATAGCGAAAATAAAATAATTTTCTAATTCACATCAACATGAATCTATGAATTAATTTTCGAAAAGATCGGCGAATTTCTGTATAAATAATAAGTATGATAGAAGTGATATAATCAAAAGTAGCGGATAAAAGGTTGATCATCACTGGCTTATGTTATTACATGTTTCACGATACAGAGTTTGTTTGAATCGTATTCAGGTCTCCGTAATTACAATCAGAAGTTCGAAATTTCTAAACCTTAAGAATCGTAAAATTTTAGAAAGTCCAAAAAATTGAAACTTCGAAGGTGTGAAAATTGTATAATTATAATAATTTTAAAATACAAAAATTCCACAAGTGTGTGGTGACATTTCGAAAGAAATTTCTGGAAATCCTAGAATATGGGATTTCGAAGACCACAAAAGTAAATTGTACATTGATACACCTGTTATTCAAATAGCGAAGCAAAACGTTTCTAATGAGATCTCTCGTTAATCTCATGGTTCTTACGAATGTATGTAATTACACCATTTAATTGAAATCAAATTGGAGAAATAAAAATCAATGGCTGGAGCCACTTCCAGGCTGAAGTAACGCATTTTGTTAGTAACGCGGTCAGTTTTAACGTAATTCCGCATAGAAACGTAGCTGAAGTGGTTCGTAATAGCAGAATTGCGCCAAGAATGTCTTTATATAGCCGGATAACCGAGAATTAAGTAAAATTAGAGAACGGAGATCAGCGTTAAATTAAATTTCATGCCATTTCAAGCTTCCTTCAAGCCAATTTCTTTTACGATATTCTGCAGTCTGTTTCGTTCTGTTTCCATTCAAAGTTACCGTGCAAAAAGATGCGTTATATCAACACAATCGATTGATTCAATTATAAAAAAGTGTCTCGTTTAAACATTCAGAAGAAAACGAACGACAGCCACGAAAGGTAGAAGACAATGAGTGAAGGTCAGTATGGAACGCTTCCAGTTTAATTAAAATTTACTTTGTCTATTGCGCGATATATAGAATCATCCAATATTTATTCTACGCCGGCCATGAGTTCTGGCCTGGCTACTTTAATTCCACCTGTGAAACTTCGTCGACGTATTTTTGCGATCGAACGTGACCTGCGATATCAAACGGCGAATTATTCATAATAATTGTCGTGTTGAATGCAAGATCGACTTCAGGATACTCAGGTCCTTTTTCCGTGAAATTGTATAAATAAATTTCGTATACTTTTTTAAATATTCCCTCCAAATTTCATTGCATTATCTATGAAATTGACGAAGCTATTGTGAAGCAGCACATTTTCACTAGACAGCATCGTTGCATACATTCCAATTGTACTAAAATAATGTAAAAAATTAGGAAAATTACAAGATGTTAAAAGTCTGAACGATTGTTTTAAAAAAGAAATAATAATTTGATTTGAAGATCCGTTTCAACAGGATAACGAAGATATAATCGAAGATGCAGAACTTAAATATATAAATATCACGAACAACGAAGCAAATGTTAATAAACACCACCTTTTACTATGTATAGTACCTTGTGTAAGAAAGGCTTGAGCTGGCCATAATTGAAATTAGTGTTAAAAATGGTTAACCATGGAACAAAGCGAACGATACTTCGAGGAATTCATAAACACGATCAGCTTAAATACCCATAATTTTGATTCACGCAATAATAACTTTCCGCCCATCAAATATTCTAAAAGCAACATTCCGTAATTCGAATTAGCACCAACGAAGTTGAACCAGTAAACGTTTGATTAAAATTTCTCAAGGATTACCCAAACTCACACTACGCAAATAAAGTTAAATGAAGCAACTTAGATATCACTTTTTAGTCTAAAGGGGTGTTATCTCAAGTGAAATGCATGATATGATTATTTTGTATTTAAAGGAGTCACCGAAGAAGAATATTTAACCTAAATTACTCGTTTATGCTACAGGTAGATGAAAGTTGGACAAAATGTGGTAGTCTAAGGGTAGTCTACTCTTCGTTTCGAACAATCTAGTAAACAAATTTGACATTGTTGCATAGTAGGATAGATAACCCGATTACTATCAGTGTCTTTATAATTCTCACTTTAATTATTTTATTCATGTATGTCACGGGGTTAACCCTTCGCGAACCGGGTGAATAAAAGTCGTGTAGGGTTTATTTTACCCTAAACTTCGTCCATTTATAAGCATATCGTTTGATACGATGCAGAAACGCTTCGATCCTAGCTGCGCGAAAAACCGAAATTACTTGCGTATAGTTTGAAAATATCATAAGCAATTTTAAACTCGTTGGGGTTAATCTAGCCGCATGTGGTTCGCAGAAGGTTAAACATTTTTGTCTCTAAACGAAAAATTTAGAAATTCACTAATGAATTGTTTTAAAAGTAGCGTACCTCGAATCGCCATCCAAGCGTCATCTTGCTTGTTGTGGGTAGCCAATTCAGACAAGCTTACGACTCGTGGAATACCACCAACGCCGGTCATATCAACACCAGAGTTGCCCAATCGAATCCAGTCCATCAGACTGTGGCCAGGTGCTAATGCCGTTTTATTTCGAGGGGTCCCTGTAAGTAGTAAAATACGTACCCTTGTTTTATTTATTCTTATATGAAAATAGCAGAAATTAAGGGAAAAAAGGACACGAAGGAAATAGATACTTTTATCATTTTTTTTTTCTGAGAAACCATGCTCTCTTTTCAATAAGAATGAAGCGTACGTGTAATGACAATAATAATTATTTAAATCGTGTACGTGTTTATGCCAATTAATATTGTCAGTTGCTTAACTTTTTGGAAAACTTTGTAACTGTCTTTAAAAATTCTATTCTCCCTACGATCCGCGATAATTGTTCTCTATAGTTCTTGATTACGTTAATCATGCACTGGCATCTTTCGAATTAATTTATGGGGCAGCGATTTTGGGAGAAAATTTCGCTTTAGGTTTTTCTGTACCCAGCACAAAATTATGCAATCTTAATTAATCTTACAACGAATCATCATTATTTAATATGCGCATTTTTATGCATTTACCAGATATTTAAAAGTGCGAAGAAATGCAGAATACCCTGAATATGGAAAAATAAAATACCGAAAGTAAAGTAGATGTTACAATTTTTAAGAGATGAATCAAACATATATAACGGTTCCATTTCTTTAAATGCATTTCTAAGCTTTTGATTTTACAGAAAAAGCCATACTCTGATCATCACGAATTGAATAAATATTCATTATTTCAGCTATAATAAGTACATAGTTTTAGAACAGCAATAGTATAATAGCTTAGAGTAGCAGAAACTTAAATCCGTCTCAGATTATACATATATGTGTTTTACATAGTTTTTATGTTACTTATTCCGTCCTACTGTTTTGCATTTCTCTAGTATTCCTAGTTTCATTTTACTCTGTATTCTTGGTATCGTTTTCTTTTGTATTTCTATGTAAAACGATAAATAACTGAATGATACTGGATGCTGGTTACCCACGACATACATTAATCAACTCAACGCCTATCTACATTACTTTCTGTATTGTGTAGTGTAAGGTGCTGTGCGCCCATAGAATTCTGTAATAGCTTCGCTAAATGCCTATCTGCATTGCTTTCTACATTGTGTAGAGTTGGGCGTTAGGCACCCTTGGCACTCTGCGTTCATTGAACGCTTCTCTACATTGTGTTCGACATCCTTGAAAATTGGATCGATTACACATCTCTTCATATTAAATATTTCTTGCCTATTACTGAATATTAAACATTTGTTGTGTGTAAAGATTAAGATTGAGACATTGTGTAAAGATGGGTACTAAGCATTTTTCGCATTCTACGTCTATTGAACGCTTCTTTACATTATGTTCTACATTCTTGCAAATTGGATCGATTACACATCTCTTCGTATTACATATTTCTTGCCTATTACCGAATATTAAATACTTGTGGTGTAAGGTTGAAATTATGATTACTTTAAAATGTTATATTTCAATTATAATACATTAGTTAATAACATACTCATGTTGTATTATCAGCACGGTGTATTATTCTGATTCAGCGATTTCGATTTTGAATACAAGTGGCTATATTACACATCTGGGTGATTGTTGAATTAATTAGCAGCAAATTTCATGTTATACATAATATTGCCATTATTAAGTATATTCGTAATTAACAACACGTATTATTAAATATCGCTACTAGAATATTGTGTTTTTGCTGCAAATTCTTAAAAGAAAATTCTATACGTATACGTATTGCTTCTCTGATTGCGTTCGGGAAATATCTGTTATCAAGGAAACTTTCGCGATAGAAGGCGAAAGTTTAAACGAAGTTCGAGATTTGAAGTTTGCACGTGCGAAAACTTGCTAGAAATATGATGAACGAGTGTCAGCAACTTTGTAATCGCCTTCACATAAAGCGCAAAACGATCACGAAGTCGAAATAACAAGCAATAGACACACTATCATCTATTATAAAAAATTCTGCGAATAAAATGAAAATATTTTATACATATACAGGGTGCCCCAGGTTTTTCCGGCTAAACTTTGTCAATATGTTCTACGGGTATAAATATGCGAAAAATATTATGTTAACATATATTGTTTGACAACTTATTAAATAGTTATAAATAAGGAGAGAAATGTAATACAAAACAATTGCCACCTATTAATACGAAATTCATTTTGATCTTATTTTGTTTCAGTGGGTATATTTAGATTTGTGGAAAAACAATGTCGGTTCTGAAACACGAAAGCAAATTGACTAATCGCACTGTTACTATTTTATTTAATCGATCGTACAGCGTTCAGTTTTTTTTTTTACAATATGATTCTAGTGCAACGCCTTGAAAGTTTATTAATGGCATTTTCATAGAAACGCGATTAACCTTAGAACTATTAAGAACTGTTGTTACTTTTCCACCAATCCAGTATTTTTTATCACAACTATTTAACGGAGCTTTAAATGACCTACATTTGTATAAATTACTTGAATTATATATACCTGTAAAATATACTGATAAAGTTTTGCGGAAAATATTGCAATACCCTGTATGCACATTTAGATTCATAGATATGTTTACATCCAGGTTTTGAGTGAAATATCAACAATGTTACGAATTTTGTATAATTGTACAATCGAAAGATTCGTCAAAGAATCGGTGTAAAAGACAGCTTGCATTTTGTGCAATTTCGACGGTTATTTAATGCTTATTTACCATCTAATACAATTTCTGTGCTAACAGCAGGAATTCTCAACTTATTTTCTCTCAGCAATCCCTTCCCTTAACCTTTTAACGGTGAAATTTTGTTTTGAAAATTTGTATCTATTTGCGCAAGTATTAAATGCAACAGCAAGTAGTTCGTTATCCCTTTAATAAGTTAAAAATACAGTTTGCACCCAAATATTATTATTCCACCGCTTTTTTATTCGCTGAGGTCCACTTATGGTTTCATTTAGAACATAAATTCATGGATTTTAACCGGAAGGACAAGTCGATGTTATAATAGTGAAGATGTAATATCAGAAAAAGGTGGATTATTTATTGATACAGTTAATATATATAAATAAGTGATATAACTTGTATAAAAGATTACATATGTAAGCAGTGCCGAAGTTGTGAAGCTTTTAACCTTTGAACGTTGGAATTTTATTTTGAAAATTTCCATTTACGTGACGAGTATACTCGTCATTACTCCGGTAGTGATAATTTCCATGTGACGAGTATACTCGTCAAACACCATTAAAAGGTTAAGAAGTTTTAAGTCGACTAAGAAATAGACTTCACATACCTGATTTATTAGTTAACGTGGCGCTTGCCGCTTCGGATGATTTCCTGCTAGATTCGATGATATCTTTGGAATAATATTTGTTAGTTTTAATCTTATATTTCCTCGAGTGCATATTTTAGTTCTATACCGTTTGTTAACATTTTTTCCATTACACTATAGAGATGATGCATAAATAAAGTCGGGAAATGAAGGATAAATTGAAAGAAATGTTTTACGGTTTCTTCTTCATATATCGCACGTATCTTTCTTTAGAGTTTGCCTCGCGCTTTCTTCCCTTTTGGTGGTAAAAAAACGTTAAGCATAGAAAATATCACTTATTTTACCAAGCAATATTTGCTGAGCTTTGTATTACTAATTTTAATGACTTGAAATAAGCGTTGAACTTGTCAACTTTGTCAAAACTGTAATTTTGTTTTGTTTAGAGTTGAGGGTAATGTTAGAAATGATCACTGATATCATACACATCATCCGTCGGAAAAAGCCGATATTATTTATGCATCAATCTAATAGTTTACAAAAATGTATGGCCCCCTTTTATTGGCATATCGCCTTCGTTGAAAATCACTGGTATAGAGGAATAAAATCCTATCTGGAGAAATTCATCCAGAATAAATCGATTAATCTTCTTCGCAAATACGCGTCAACAAACATGCGACTTATACAGATAACATGTAATTTTTTCATTAAATGGTGTAAGAAAGATCAGGAAATATCGTCTCGTAAGAAAGTTATTCAAGAGTACTTTAAATATCGCGTTGGTTCACGAAATCGTTTTGGGAAAAATTCATATAAAATTCTACAGAATTGAAAATTTCAAAGGAAGGCTAAAGTAAAATGAGAAAAATGACATTAGAATATTTTGTTGCAGAAAAGTGACTAGAGTGATGAATCTTCAAACCTTTAAGCCTGTGTTGTATTTATTTTTTATTCTTCTATAAAATTTAACCCTTTCGCTATAGCACGACATTTATGATAAACGCATTAGAACTGTAAAAAATCATTGCTTAACATCGCTACAATTATCTTATTAAAAGAATGTCCAATAATGTGCATACCAGCACACAATTTAAGTACGAAAATATACAAAGTATCCAAAGGGAAGTACTTGTTGTTATATTTGGATAGTGAAACAACCATCTAATCAAATTCCATTTCTTTAATCTTGCTAATAGAAATACGAATTCGCATAATTTGTACGTCTAGCAATTATTGGGTTGGAAAAAAGTTAATAACGTTTTTTAAACAATATACTTTGAAACTGTGATGCACGTTTAATTGTCGCGGAGTTGGGGCCGAGTTCAGTTATTCGTGAAGATAAATAAGTAGGTGTTCCGAGAACTATTTAGATTTCTTTTCCATTGTGCCATTTACGCTCGTGCGAAATGAGAAAAAGAAACAACGCTGTTGATCGTTTGCTCGAAGCACGTCCAGGAATTTCTGGAAATAACTCCGCAACAGTTATGCTCGCAAAAAGTGCGACAGTTAAAACGTGCACTAGTGTATCACGTTGCACGAGAGTTAACTGTAATTAGTTTGTATCTAATAATCCTCAATCTTGTATACCAAAGCAGTAATCAAAGTTGAAATGAAACTCCATCGCGTTTTTGTGTTTCGTTGTATTTAAATCATAATTACGGTTTACTATTTAGTTAGACCGTAGTTCTACGTAATTAGACCGTAAATAAGATAAAGGGTTAAAGATAGTGAAGTAGTGGACATTTTTTAACGAGTAACCGTAATAACCATCAATGCAGACGAGTTACAGAATAGACCTAACATCCAATGCTTTTTTCTGTCCAATGTATTACCATTGACGAAACATATTCATTTCTATGTAGAATCATTAGGGGGCTACCTGGCCCCATTACCATTTTAGTGTTACATGCGACATTACTATAACAATTTAGAGTAGATGAAGACAACGACGGAATTGTAACTAAATATTGTTATACGCAGTTGTTTTCAACATACGCGATCTCTAAAATTCAAATCTATAATCATGTATATAGGTATACACTTGTGGACAAAAATTGTAAGACACCTTGAAGATTTCTGGGATCAGGGCTTAATTTTATATTTACATTAAAGAGCGTAACATGTGAAATAAAACTATTTATAATAAACCGGGAGATACGAGAAAGCTCTAACGGTATAAGATTTTTCGGAAATAAAGCAGATGTAAGGAATAAAACATAGTCGATTTATAGGCTTCCCGAAAAAGACGATTAATAGGCTTCCGGTAGATAAATTGTATATTAAAATACTCTAAAAGTGTACATACATTCTTCTTCGGGTAATAAAAAGGAAGATATAATTTCGAAAATTCTGATTCTTTTAGATGTCTGTATTTCAGACCACGTGGCACGAAGTCCCATAACAGATGATGGGTCTATTTTGTACCTCGACTGAGCCACGAGTATGCAATTGGTACTCAGTGTTGGATGCTCATAGTCACTACTAGTGAAAGGGTTAAAACCAGTATACTCATCGAACGCTTTGATCAACAGTAGAAAATCAAATTGCTCTAATTTCCCTTTGAATTGTCCATAAATTCACCGATTGATTGGACTCGTTAGAAGTTGCACGTTTGTGCAAAACTGTATAGGAGGCAGAAACGAGCCGCGAGTAAAACTAATGAGCAATTATTGTTAATTACTAACCGTCCGCGTCCTGAACCTGCAAACCGAGACTCTGCGGCCGAGACGCCTCGTCGCCCTCCCTCTCCACTTCGGAAGGGAAAGACGCGCCGCAGCATCGTGGCATTTTCTCATCGAAACGTCACAGTGAACAGACCTTTAACCATCCTCCTGCATAAAAATTGCATTGCATTCAGAAAACGACAGCTCTGAACGAGAGCAAACAAAAGCAAAAAAGACCAACTTTGGCGAGAGAGAGAGAGAGAGAGAGAGAGAGAGAGAGAGAGAAAGAGAGAAAGAGAACAAAAGCGAAAGTCAAAAAGTCGAAGATTGACGAGAGACAAAGGAGGAACTTGGATTTGTTTCATGTTTTTTTGTTGATTCAATTATTACAGTACTTTAGTTCGATGAATCTCTACGTATTGAAGTAATTTTGTTTACCGATAAGTATTATATTAGCTTGCGGTTTTGTTACTTTGAAATGGGAGCTAGAAATTGCGGTGAAAAAAATAATTGCTAGATAAATGACTTTCTTAACCATTTGAATGTTATCACTGAAAGTACATTTTACAATGGAACTATTCTTTTCACATATATATATATATATATATATATATTATATATTATATATATATTATAAATGTATATGATGCATACATTACTATACACTTGAATAACAAACTATACTCTAAGTACTTGAAAAAATGTTACATAAGAAAAATATTAAAAAAGAACATGCAGAACTTTATTCTTTTGGAAACACAAGAATTTTCCTAATGCGAATATACTACCCTTGACGAAAAGTTTTTGGTTAATTCTGAGTACGTGGAGCTAGTACGTAAGAACACTAAAGTTATTGAGGTGCGAAATGGTGCTTCACACATAAAAAAAAACCATAGGGAAAAATTGAATAAATCTAACATGAAATAAATAAAAGTACTCGATCATTATTAAAAAGAAGGCAGCAAGAAAAATAAACCTACAAAGGGATAAACGATACTCTACAACGTTTCATGATAGATGAATCTACAACGAATAAGAATAAAATTCAACTACTAATTATGAATCTACGTGTGCCAAATAATAAAAGACCCAATAAATACAATCTTCATTAGAGATCAATAATAGTCCAACAAAAATTCTGTAGAAAATTGAAACTTTAACAGAAATACGTAAAATCTAGACGTGCTCGAGATAAGCTTGGAAATTCAAAGGTTTTACGCATCCAAAAACTTACAATTCGAAAGTTTGGAAATTCGAAAGCTTGAAAACTCAAAGACGTGGAAATTTAATTGCACAGAATTCGAATGCTTGGAAATCATTTTAATTCACTGATAATAAATGATTATAAAACAAAAAAACATTGCTTTTGGAACTTCTCTATTCGAAATGGCAATTTTGTTAAGTGTACCAATAAATAATTCACTTCTTTCGTTTAATTTAATATTTAGCTTTAACAAAATTAAATACCTACTCTATCGTAAAGTAAATATAATTGGTGCTGTTTGTTGCACTATTCGGGTAAGCTGTAAATTCCTACTTAAAATTCCTACGTTTGTTCAAATAAACTTATTAGTTAAAAATAGTGGATTACTCATTGGTAGACCTAACATATGCGCCAAGCTGATACTATTCCAGTAAAAACGATAAACTTTCCTAAAGCAAAGCTTCGCGAAGCAACGATTTTATGAAACAAACTGCTTGCTAGGATTGTAAAAAGGCGGCAAGTCGACCTCGGTGAACACGAATCTCGGGTAAATAAAGCGAAAGCGCGTGTCAAAGTATCATCACCGTGCGAAAACCACCAGTGGAATAATATGGGAAAAAAGCAAACGAAGCTCGATTGGTCCGGTCGACGATACGGAACCGCAAAAACCAGAGAAATGGCGGGAACGCATGCTTGCACGACGAAACCGTGGCGACGTCGAAAATCGTCATACATTCGAAAGCAAACGCAACGAAAACCAAGGCAAACACCAGATCGATCCCCCAGTAACCCAAACAATCCTCACTTCCGGCGGGATTCTTTGTAACCAGAGACACCAGCAAAGAGAAGAAAAGGCCACGAAAAGTCTGTGTGATGTCTACTCGCATAAGTCCTTTATAACGACACTTTTAGGAGTCTATCATTGCGAAAAGTTCACTTGAGACGAAGACTTTAGAGGAATCATCTTATCTATTGAATTCGCATTGAATTGCACTAAAAATTGGAATCATCGAGAATAACCCAGAACTTGCGTGAATTACGGTACGACTCGTGTATGACTATGATTATGTACGCAATAGTACAGAAAAATGTATGAAATTGAAGATGAATAATATGAAAATGAATATGGAGATTTGTATTATAAAGGAATAATAATTTTTCTTTGATACAAGGAACCAACTTTCTTAAAATACGCGTTGAACTGATCGAATAGCATTGTCGCAAGATTATGTTGATCTTGTTTTTCATAACAGAATTAACACATTATCTACCGATTGGGAATTAAGAGTTAAGAGGTTAAGCATCATTACGTTTACTAGTCGAATTATTCTTGAAAATATAAAGAGCAAGGGGCCGATTGTACATTAAGTGTTTCAGAGTTAGCGATAACATTTTGATTAAACAAGAAATATACAGAAAGGACGTATTTCATTAATTTCATGAACCACTGCACATATTTTATAGGGATAGAAATAAAAAAAAACCAGTATCGTCTACTGTAAGAATCCGACATTGCTTTTCGTCCAATCCAACAATTCTATACGTTCACAATCATGTTTCAAAAACAATGCCAGCATTAAATACGAGTAATCCTCAAGTGAAAATCATAGTAGTCGATGGATTAATAGAAAGTCATCAAAAATCACAAAATAAAAAAGAACAGGATCCTTACTTTGTTCTCCATTCTAAAGTATCCGATTTAAACTAAAAGGTTCGCGCAATAAATTGAAGAAACAGGAGAACCGATGACTTACTCGGATAATATGGCAAAGAAATTTGCAAATGTTGGTTAATGTGAAACACTGAAGTATGAACTGTGTTTAGGGAAACGTGATCACGATAGAAAGAGCAGGTCGAAACGTTGATCCCGCGTTGGTGGACTGGAAGGTACTGCACCGAAACACGCGGACCGATATAGCCCTCGGACAGGTAGATCAATATAGTAGCTACGACGTGCCTAACACGCAGGATCTCACCAGTTAGCGCGTGGCTTTCCGGCCGCAGAGATCTATGGAGCTTACTCCAGCTCTTCATCTTTCCCTTGTCGCTAATGCCGTTGAATCATCATTGTTCCCTCCCTCCCGGGAAGATTTACACCTCTGATTCCACCATCACGCAATTCTGGTTACAGTTTTGGGGATGGAACCGTCTTGAGATATCTTGCGGCGTATTTACCGAGGGATGATAGCTTGTGCAGAAAACAGAATGCAGCGATTTAGTTCAGTATCGTATAGTATCGTTTACCCTTGGTTTATTGATCTCTTAAGGGATTAGCAATGATTCAATGGCAGTTGAAGCTTTGGGAATCGAACTGTCTTACTTAGGATATCTTGTGGCGACTTTATTAGAGGATTGTATAGGGGGAGAATATAAAGATTTAGATTAGCATTGTATAGTATTATTTACCCTTGGATTATCAATCTTTTAGGGGACTGGTCGTGACGCAATTTTGGTTACAATTTTGGGGATGAAACTGTCTTGAGATGTTTTCTGAGAAGTTTATTGACAGATGATGGTGTAGGCAGGAGGATAGAACGATTTAGTTTAGTATTGTATAGTATTCTTAACTCTTGGATTGTTAATCTCTTGAGAGACAAACCGTCACGCAATTTCTGTTGCAGTTTTGGGGATGAAACTGTCCTAAGATGTGTTGTTACGAGTTTACTAAGGGTTGATGGCTCGCGCAGTGGAAGAATGTAGAGATTTATTTTACTATTTTATAGCATTGTTCGCGCTTCGATTGTTAATTTCTTGAGGAACTACTCATGGTGCAATTTCAGTTGCAATGTTGAAGGCAAAATTATCTTAAGATGTTTCGTGGTGAAAATAGCACTTTTGTTTATTAGTATATAAGATACAGGTTACTTTTCTTCTATTTTTGTTGTATAACATGTCTGAGTGAACTGTTTTTAGTTAATAGAGTAAAGCACGTTTAGAGAGTTGCTCTATTTAACACATTCGCTACCACTATTATAAAATGCACTGTTACAATTCTCTAAGCACTGTATAATTTCATATCGACGATATCTCCGTTTTAATTAATAATTTTTTCAACGAGTAACTGCGTCAATAGTAGCGAGTGTATTAAATGGAATCATTAAGTGTACCAATGAGTACCACTTATTTTGTTAACTTCAATCTTTACTTTAAAGGAAATCAAACACTTACCCTACCTTATATATAATTGCTATTATTCTGTAATGCCTTACGACATTTTTTAGGTCGACTATGAGTACCTTTTTGAAAGAATGCTTCATCTATTAATAAAACAAATTCATTGATTCATTTAAAAATAGTGGATTACTTATTGGTACACCTAATATTAAGTTAGGGGAAGATATAGGATACGAGGTCGATTTTAATCGTTAGACTGCAAATTTGTATGCATTCATGGAAAATGTAATCCTTCGTCGGATTATGGGAGCCGCGTAGGCCAACATAAATTCGAACTAATTGTAAGTGTGCTTTAAAGGGTATTATAACAATTACTTGGAAATTTATGTAATCTCATATTATCTCATGAAATTTTGTATGCTGCAAAACAATTAGTTCGCACTCATTAGTTTGGTGATAGAGTTAAAGAGAAAGCTGAATAATGGAACTAAAATTAGAAATCTAAAGAAGGGTTGAATGTGCGAAAATACGCAGAATGCACGTAATATGCCAAAATACACAAAATATCAAAAGTAAAGCGCACTTCATAATATTCAGAGCGTGAAGTCAATCAGTATGTAGCGCTAACTTCTTTACTCGCCCTTGTAAAAATATGTGTTTACATAAAGATCCGCAGTTTATTAATCATCAATTTTAATGTGCCCATAGGAGAACTCTAAATAATGTTTTAAAGAAATTTAAGCTCCTTGTAACTTTATAATCCTTAATCAAGCCTCCTTCTGCTTAATAGGAGGCTTGGAAACGACAGTAATTTATTATGGTATATTAAAGTATTATTTCTATTCTTTAAGTTGATACCCAAAATACTCACAGTACCAGTATTAATACCACAAACGAGTAACAGAATAGATCTGTCATCGTATGGGACTTCGTTGTCACATAGTCTGAAATATCGGTATCTAAAAAAAATCAGAATATCTTCCTTCTTTCTTAAAAAACGAAATGTAAACATTGGTAAAGTATTTTAATATGCAAAATGTAAAAGCAGACGCGTAAATTATACATTTTACGCAATCGAAATGTGACCAAAAAAAATGCATTTCATGATAGGTCTATTCTGTATCTCGTCTGTGGTAATACTGGTTACAAACTACTTAGAGTCCGTGTAGCTGAAATAATTCGGGGTTAAGAGGTACTTGTGAACACTTGACAGTTAATGACACAGAATTTTTCTAATTAGGGGGAACTTAATCTTCCTTACTCCGCTTTTAGCGTGAATAGTTGTTGGGATAAATGGACAATGATGTTCTTGTTCGTGCTTAGGATAATAAAACTTGAAGCTACAGATTAACAATACAATATATTATACTTCGCATACGATTAAACAAACGGTATAGATTTTTTTTAAAGTATGCTTTTAAGCGATTTAAACGACTGCCTGTTCGTTGCGCAACGAGCTCTAAACGATTCTTCATCTTATTGCCACAAACAAGAAAATTCGTGACACATTCGTTAACTGGCAGAAGACTCAATAATACCGTTATCGTTTCCATCTTCGCCCAGAATGCGAGCCACCAGCTTTGAAAAGTAGATTCGCTGGAGGAAATGATCAGTTGATGTCCGGTAACCGAGGAAAATTTGATTTCTCGATCAGGGAAGCGCGTAACTGGAATATTTTCCCGTTAAAGTCATTGATCTTCGACTAAAAAAACGCCACTGCAGAAATAATATTACCACACTTTCCGTATTTCATATTTTACATTCCCGTAGATGATAGAAACACTTCGCTTATCAGAGAAGTATTTTCCGAAAAATTACCAATTACAAATTCTTTGCGCAAAAGAAGAATTAAATTTAGTCGGTTATTTAAAATTTGTTTCCAATTTAAGAAGAAGAGGAAAAAACATTAAATACCGAAGAATTCACGATAAAAAAAAAAAAATTATTAGCTTGAAAATATATTAATAATTTGCTCGAAAAATTCGTAGCGTTTGTGACGAGTATGAATATTTTTATACAGCGGCTAGAAAAAGAATTTGCGCGCCATTGTATTTATTTTGGTATTTAAATGCTGATTAATTAGAGTCAAGCATATTAATTTTCCCATAATTTAATTGTAGTATTAAGCAGTTTATAAAACTTCTCTATTATGGAAGTGAATTGTAGAATTTAATCGAAGAACGACTCGTTAAAAATTCGAGGCACAAAAGAATTTAATAGTAACCGTCGCAAATGCTACGAACTTTACGAACAATCCAATACTAAATTGGTGGCTAACAGAGTCATTAGAATTGTTATTATACGTAGTATACAATACAATTATAATCGTATACATATTACTTTTAAATATTTCTTGGATATTTCGAACTTCCGGACAACCTAATAGTAGTGATTTAAAGAATTTATTAATATCGCAGAAAATAAAGTAAACACCAAAAATTGTACTAATTATTACTTAACTATCGTCCAACGAGTAATGCTAATTGCTTTGTCCCGTGTACTACTAAATACAGTACTACGTGACATGTTGATTGTCACAAGGTAAATGTGTAATGTAAATATAAAATGTATAACGTAACGAAATACGTAATATAATATTGGGCCGTGAAATCAATTTTCGTGATATTATGTTAAAATTATATACATATGTTGGCACCTAGAGCGGGAAATGTAAAGTTCAGATGTGACACTCAATGTGTTAACAACAAAACTAGAGTCGTATTGATTAGTAGCCGCTAATGATGTCATTGTCAATACTGAGGCAACTTCCAAGACCTCTTATCAACCAATGAGTAACGCAGTTTTTATCATATCTTATTTACCACAATACCTTGACCTCGATGTATGATTAATCGACAACAGAACCTCGACAAAGTCATGAACGCACAAATCAAAGCATCCAGCTATATTATGACGTAAAACGTCAAGGGAATCCAGAAGCTCTAAAATTTAAAGGCTTAGAAGTTCGCACGCTTAAAAGTTGAAACATTTAAACATTTAAGAGCTTTGAAACGTGAAGGATTGGAAATTCGAAGGCTTGGAAATGCAAAGACTTAGAAATTCGAAGGTTTAACGATTTGGGGTCTTTAAAATTTGAAGGGCTGAAAATACGAAGGCTCAAAAATTTAAAAAGCTTGAAATTTAAAGAATTAGAAATTCGAAGACAATGAAATATGAAGATTTAAAAATTCAGAGGCTTTGAAATGCGAAGATTTAAGAATTGAAATACTTGCAAATTTGAAAACTTAAAAATTGGAATGCCTCGTAATTTGACATTTAAAAGTTAGAACGCATGGAAATGCAATACTTTGAAAAATGCACGAGTAATCGACAACAAATCCTCGTCAGAATTACAAATGTGTCAATGTAAGGATGACGTTTTTAGAGGTGGAGCTTAGCGGGACTTTCCGTGTCATTATGATTAATATATAACAACTGCAATTATAGAACCTCTAAATTATAAATAAATATGTATAGAGCAACGATGTAGAGCCGTTGAAAGAGTCTTTTGCTTCTGAATACGAATAAATGTTTTGCGCATTTCACGATTGAAGTACTATAAACATTTCAAATTTTTAACCGACTTGAAGATTCTTCGAAGAGTCTTCGCGAAGATTTATTATAAAATTAGTATTTACTATTTACGCAAACACTGATGGGAAGAAGCGAAACTTAATTTGGTTCCAACAATCTTATAAAGCCGCAGATATTCTTGGATTTCTTCCTGGATTCTTTGTATCATTCCATTAATCAAACCGTACTTCAGAAAGAAAAATTGTTTCATTAACCATCTTGCTATTCTTGCTTTTATTCTCCTTTTCTTCTTTCCTTTCTTAAACTAAAGGGGCAAAATTGAGTTGTACTTTGGCATAATAACGGTGGCCAATTAATGCGAATGGATGGCCAATAAGATGATGAAATTGCTCGCATTGATGTGAAAAGGATAATTAGGATGAATCTTAGCTTCAGCAATTAGTACATTCTTATAATATCTACTTAATTAAAACTTCGATTAGAGTCTTACGTCTAGGAAGAATATCTTAGAATATAGTACAAATATAAACTTTACAACTAATTATTTTTTTTATTTTTTAGTTAACTAAACGAAAAAGTGAGATTTTTACGTAGCAACCCAAAGCTTTCAAATTTGTTACACATATTTATTGTCTCTCTGAATTACGTTCATAGATAGATTAACAATGAACCCTTTCGTTACTGCGAAGTTAATCGCAATGCTAGTCTACGCGTTGCCATCGTAATCAGTACAACGTCAGCTATTTTGCAAATTACTAATCTTCTCATCAATTAATAGGGGGAGTTCACGTATCATTGGACGGCACCTGATACCGGACAATAGTCGTATATTTGAAATCTGGAACAACTACAGATAGAGGGAGAAGACTCCCCTTTATAGCGAATATTAAACAAATACTGAACAATAAGAGATAGTCTATGAATAATTGTACCGTATTATTATGTACAGACAGATTTCGTAACTAATGCGATTTCGTAACTAATTGGCAGTCTATAACCACCTTTAGTATGCAGGAAGCGTTTATCGGTAGGCGATGACTATAGTCACCCTCGATACCGAAAGGGATACGTTTTAGATTGCAAACGTATGTCTGTCAACAACTCAGTTATAAACTACTGGCGAGACATCACTCGGAAAGAATACGTATTAAATATCCAAACAACATGAGCAACGTAGACGTGTTATGACAAGCACACGATGCGATAAACACCTTTAGTTATTCGCGTGTAACTCTGAAACTAAAGCCGAGCGACGCGCGCTACTATCTACAACATGTATAGGAAAAAGTTAGTGAAAATGGTGTCCCTGGCAACTGGAATTTCAAGATTATCGAAATTGGTGAGAAAGACATACTTCTAAATAATTACAACAATAATTATATGTAAAACAGGACATGTGTTTGATGGTGTTGAAAATACATACGGTGGAATCCGTTTATTATAATCGCTTTGCGACTTTTGATAAGAATAACCGGCTGATAACATTACGCGCAGGATGAAAAATCTTTATTATACAACTTTATGTATTACGAACAATTATGAAATTTGAACACAGCTTAAGGAGTATGCTATTTTTGTTATTTAGACTTACCAGCTGCATAATTCAAGTCATTATCATAAGCTTCTCCCCCTAGCCTTTTCTCCGATGCACTTATTAGGCATGCAACTTAATTCTGAGACTTCAGCCATTTCATAAAATTTAATACTCCATATTTAAAGTATAATATTACACATTGACATTTCATAAAATGTTCAGTATTTTCACATTTACGAAGCAAATTCGCCACTTGGAAAAGCACAGAAAAGTAATCGAATTAATAAAGCTACCAAGAGTTAAATGATAAAGGCGCTGAATTAGTTTGTACACCTAATACATATTTTCCAATAATTGTTTATATACGCTCATGTAAAAGATAAAAGATTTTGCATTGGTTAAAAATCATTTGTGAAGAAAAAGTCCTTTTAGCACGAATTTACTAAGAATTCTTATCGTTTGTCCCCGAGCGTAATTATCACACTTGATACCAAATAACCGAAGTTTGATTGTAATAGACGGATTATTTTTAACTCGTTTTATGTAGAGCAGCGTTTCTCAACCTCGCTGTCGCGCGATCCAACGTATTCGTTTGCGGTGTTAGAATTGATACCATATTGATACTATTGATGCCAGTCTAGAAAATTCGATCTCGTATCGAGTAGTATCAAAAAAATGTAGGCATCAAAAAGTATCGATACTCGTTTCATACCTACAAAAAGGTAATTGGTACCTTTTTGATACCTACAAGAAAGGATCGATATTTTACTTTTTTTTTTCATTAGATTTTACTAGATCAGCATTTTATGTATTCATCGCTTAGCCTTTATGCACATTTATATACCTCTTGCGTTATTTTAACGCTTAATTCTGAAAGCCCATATTATTTGTAAAGTAAACGAAATTGCTAACTAATATCTGTACAATATTCATTTTGAATGGATAACGATATTATTGAAGGGTGGCATAAGAGTGTGATCCAAAAAAACGATTCCAAACTTTGGATCGATTAACGTATGACTGGTTTAAATATGCTGAATTCATACGTAGGAATGGAAAGAATCGATTGAGTGGATCCCAGAACTGGGATTAAAGCTATTTTAACCAATTAAGATACAATGCGGTCAATTAAGTTTAATGTTCAATATATCTGCCGCCTACATGCCAAGGGATTTAAGACCCACGTTAAAGTGTTCGATCGAAGCGTTCGAGTGCATTAAACTCTGCGCAATTCATATTTATATTAACATAATTGAAGAAATGGAACATAACTGAAGGATCGTTTCACCCTCGAAATACAATAATCTGTACCTGGCTTTAAAAATGTCGTATAGTTTTGCATATCACATGCATTCTGTCCCTTTTTTGAATTCATATTTTTGGACACACAATTAAAGACATGGGACCATAAGAGAAATTTGTTTCATTCCCTAAGTGTCAGACAATGAAACGTCGATTACCGAATATACTGTTTTTTTTTTACCATAAAACCACCATTTTTGCCGATCAGATTCATCATTTTTGCAAATCGAATTCACCTTCTTCAACGACAAAGCTCATTAAAAAAGTTTTTCCAAAAATTAAATTCTGTGCAAGAAATCCTTTGACTGATTTTTCAACTTGCAGCAGAATCTGCAATTTGGCGGTATCTAAAAATATTTAACTTATTTTTTATACATATTGTATTTCTTTTATTCGGTATGTATTCTTTTACGTAAAAAACATCCACGTATGGAAATTGCTTAATTTCTAGCCAATATATGACACAGTAATCGAGAATTTGATTCTTCCAGACCAATTATCCGAAACATCGATTATTATCGAAATAGATTTATCTCCCAATTAATTCAGATAATCGACGTTCCACTATAATATGTACTTTATTTTAAGCATTTACTGCAAACCTGCAAACTCCGTCCATTCTGTACTTGTTTGCGTACTTAAATTTTGCATAAATACATAGAAATCTGCAGACTACTAATTAGCACAGTAAAACCGCATTTTAGCAAGACGTTGATGTAAAAAAGGTGTCGGGTACAATGTATGTCTAGCCTCTGGAAAATTCATAAGGCAATACGTTAGTTTACATTTTCGCGTTATCGAGTCCTTGTACTTCTTTTACTATAATTTCCATTTTATCTTTCCTGATGTCGCTGGAATTGCTTTTTTAGTGGTTGATTTTCTCATCCGTATCCTCACCGTGCAATTATACGAGTTAACGGACTAAAACAGCTATCAGTCGTTCATGATCTTGATCCAGCACCGATTCTCACTATCGGGACAGAACAGGGGACAGAATGGTCACGCCGAATGGCCCTGCCCAACCCTATCCTGACCCAATAATGCAAATCGGGAACGACTTCTAGTCACAAAAGCAATTGATGAGTGTTTGTAAAAGACAAAGTGCCAAAGCTGAAAAATGTTATGTTTCCTCTTAACCCTTTGCACTCAAAGTACTCCTCACAGGCACTGCCAAAGTTTGGCGTTGTACTCGAAGTGTGCCTCTCACTGCCATTTTACGAACGGTGCACATTATGATAATAGCAAAATAACGTTGAAAATATCGTGCCTATTTAAACTTTGCCTTCAAATAAATCACATATTGACGCTGCTAAAAGCTTTAGCTGAGAAAAAGTTCGAGTACAAAGGGTTGAAATATTTCATGTGCCAATAACAGTAAGGCAGTATACAATTTAAATACCACATCTCTTTGTGAATAGTTATAAATAATGCTAATAGATTGCATCACGGGTATGTCAAGCGCCGTTTTTTGTAGAAAACAATGCAAGCGTCGCTGAATTGGATACGGATACGGATATTAAATATCATGAACATTATAATAATTTACTCGAGATATAATAAAACAAATTGTTGCAATACCTTCTAATAGAAAATGAAAAGATCGTATTAAAGAAATATATCGTTGTTTTTTGCATTTAATAGAAGAATGCGAAGAAAGAGAATGGTTGGAGTATGAAATAAAATTTAAAGAAATCTAAAGTCAGCAATGTTTTATCTTCCGTCTGAAAAAGTGGATTCTTGGCACTTACGTTGTTTTCTACAAAGACTCTTCAATTTGCAACGGACGAAACGTTGATCCCACTCCCACGATGGATTCATCTTCTTCAAATTCCGACTTCTGTTTCGAGTAAGACCGATTCTCACTATCGGGACAGGACAGGGGACAAAATATACTCGCCGAATGGCCCTGCCCTGCCCTATCCTGACCCAATTATGCGAACCGGGCATGATCCTGCTGGAAATCGACTGCTGTGATGAACGAGCACGTCCACTCGATGATGTTTGACTACCCGAAGCACTTCGGAAACGAGTTTCAAGATGAATCGAAGTGACGCGTGGAAAAGGGATGAAGAAGAACCTTCTGCGAAGCTTCCGCGTATCGTTTTTCTTGGCCTACGCGTCATACGAAATATCGGATTTCTAATCAATCGCAAATCGATCGCTCGAATAGTTAGTTGTTAAGTTTTTCTTCTGTGTTCACAAAATTCTTGGGAAATTATTCTATTCGGAAGTTTAACACTTTGCGGATATTTAACGAATTTTCATTCAATTATATTAACTCTTTGAGGACGGGAGTTAAAGATTATTGACACTAGAAGTACGAAAGGGGTCAAAACTACTTGTTTGCAATTTCTCATAAAAATTGTATAAACTTACAACGATGCATTTTTGCAAATTTCTCAAGAGTTTACATATTTATTTATTTTACGGGCCCGCAGCACTTTTACGTCGAATGAAGTTAACATAAATGATCCGAGAATGCTTACAAAGATTGGAGTTATTAATTGTTTCATGATATAAGAGTTGCAACGCAGGAAACTTTGAGAGGATAAACATTATCGCCAAAAAAATTGAAGTGTCTGCTAAACTCATTACCTGTTTTCGTAATTCTGGTAATTCAATTATGAGCTCCTACATTTGTCCAATTAAAATTAATGCTGAACAGATGTGTGTTACGCAGAGTTCTAGATGGCACTTTAAAATATATAGGGGATGAATCAATTCTATACTTCTTCAAATATATATTGCTTTCATTTCTTTAATATAAATAGGAAGACTTCAATTGTTAGTAGTTTCACTGTTAATAATATTAATTTAAGTTTCTTGTTTTAAAAATTTGCACGTGTCCAAAAAATCAAGAGAAATTCGGCGGCTATTTGCGACACCCGTCCGCAAATGGTTAAAGGTTTGTAACGTAGAATCACTTAAATTGAACGCATAGTGAACGTTATCAAGTTTAATATCCCGCAGGGCATGATCAAAGTTTGGCTAACAGGCAGGGTTTAAACTCTGTTTAGCGATAATTAATTACTGTTGCAATTTGTCAGAATTCTCTAATGAGATTGGAGACAATTCAAATTTCAGAAAGTTACGGTATATCGGATCGATACTTGCTTTGAAATTAAACAGCAAAGCGTGGTATCAACTCTGAACAGAAAATGGTGTAGGTAACGGTGTTTAGCGATAACCTAATTACTTTGATAAGCAAGAAAAGCAGACCATAGAGAACATACAAAATTCAAACTTTTAACTGTTTGCACATGCAAAACCATTTTCTTGATTTAAATCATTACGATTTCCACTGTTCGAAATATTTTTAATTTCTTCATTTACAAGCTCATCAATTCTTTCAATTTTACTTTGAAATTCTTCTTAATATTTTTTGGTAGAAAATACAAGATGAAGTATAACACTGTCTGTCTAACAGGAGTGTGACCAATATATTAATCTATTGCATATACAGTACTGCCTTGGATATTGGTCGGGGTTTTGCCTTGGATATTGGCCGGTCGCTATCCCCACCAGTTCTTTGAACTGACTTCGGAACTGTTCCGATGGTCAAGTACATATGTTTTTGTACCTACCGTGTATCTCTATCTCACTCGCTCTCTATGAACAAGGAGACACTCAGGATTTCCTGAAAGATCTACCTCCCTTCAACTTTGGCCAGATTCGGTCCCGAATCTCGGCCAATATCCAAGGCAACACTGTAAATCGATATACATTTTGGAAGTACGTATAAAATGCTATGGCGCACTAATTTAATAATGTGTCTATAGTGCAACATTGTTAAATGTAGATTAACATAATTTCCAATTCCTAATCTCAATCGAAATTAATCAATAAATGTAGTTAATCCTTAAATATAGTTGTGAAATAATAAAATATATTTGTTTGACACATATTTGACACATATTATATTGGTGCAAGACACACCCTTGTTAGACAGACTATACATTAAAAATTGGAACATGTTTTAAAAATAATTCCACACTAATTTTACGCGTAATAAATTTTATCTCGATATGGTATCACATAGTTTAACCTGTATTTACTCAGTGACTTTGCAGTAAAACTTTTATTCCTCGATTCCTTGATTTCCTATTAAAGCAATTAAGTACTCAGGATTTAAACTCCAAGAATTGTAAATCTTGCAAGATAATCAGAAAGCAATTAAGTGCCTTGCTTCTGATGGACTCTGATGAGCCCAGCATAAATAAAATGCTTTTACTTCCAACAAAAATAACACTAAAAGCTTCTCTTCGTCGGCCATTCAATCTTCAATCGATGAAGTACTTAAAGCCGTAAGATTGAGGCTCTATGAATTTTCCTATCCTTCAAGAAAATGTCAGGAGCCAAATAAATATTCTATTGTTGATGAGTTCTGATCGTATACAAAATTAAACATTATTCGAATCGTTTCGAGTAAATATTTATCAAGACCAACAATCAGATATTTATTCTACGATGGCGAATGAAATGTTATTCTGTATTTTTATTCGCCATCCGATTTTCGAATAAACGTTTACTCATCTCTGTTCTACACAATAGAATTCCAAATAAAATAATGTATCTCGAAGTTTGTTATTAAAATTTCGTGCAAACAGTTAAAAGTCAAATGCAGAAGACAATTTGCAATCAGTGTATCAGCTCACCAGTAGCCGATCCTGATGACGATGATCCTTGATTAATTGTTTTCGCTTTTTCGAGTCTCTTCAGTCGAGCAACTGCACTAGGTAATGGCATAGCATTCTTCGCCAGACCATCTGTGGTCGACGAAGACTTCACGTCGACCTTCTTCATCTTCTCCCGAATTTCTTTGGCATCGTCCTTCGCCTCCATCTTCTCCGATTTCCCTTGATCCTGACTCTGATTCTTCTTCATCCTCCCTCGAATCTCTTATTCACGTTCAGAGAGGCAACTTTATAGCTTATAGTCTCTCAGTATGAACTACACCATAGTATGAGATCGAATCTAAGGAAACAGAGAGGAAAAACTGTTGCAGCGGCTTGCTTACGTTTCAGGAACGATTTTCTACGAATGAATAGTCAAGGTTTCCTTTATTGAAACCAGTTCTTGTTGGATTCAGTGTAGCAAGAAGACTTTATGCTTGCGTGTTATTATTTCTTGCAAAGTGAATATATTGAGTTGTTTGAGAAATTTGTAGCGTCCTTAATAATATTCACTTCTGTTGTGTAATTGGTGAACCGGAAGGGAATTATTTTTTTCGCGCTTTAGTTAGATAACATTATTTTTAATCTGAACAGACACTGTTCCTACTTGGTCTACTTAAAGTCCAATAATTAATGGACAATACATAGTTAAAATTAAATTTGATAACGCTAACATAAGTAAGTAATAAAATAATCGTAAGGCAGAGGGTTAAAAAGTAATTGAGAGTTGGATAAAATGAGAAGTACAGGAAATATTGCAATAAGAAAAGTAGAAGATAATACGTGTATCGAATAGCAATTATAATGATAAAATTTTCCAATGATTGTATCAGAATGTTTAAAATAAGAGCTGGAAACATCGTTTGACACTGTTGGTACTTTGCTGCCGGAAGTTGCTACCTATATGTGGAACCGCTGGACAAATAGAGTTTTGTCACGCTCGCTTAAATTTATCGCAAAGCGACGCGCGTAATTCGTACGATTAAGAAATAATCGTAACAATTTAGAAAGCGAAACGCAACGAGGAACGAAATATTGCTATCACTTTCTCCGTGATTTTCACGAATAAGAAAGAAAAAAATATCCCGGAATGATCTTCATTGAGAAGTATTTTATTTTTATCTAAACAAGCTTTAAGGAAGTGTACATATTATGTGACTTACTTTATTCATTTTAGTCATTTTTATCGCATAAACAAGCATTACAAATGTTTGTATTCAGAGAATTTTTAAAACTCATCCGAAAACGGTTTATGCGAACGAATCGTAATCGTCTTTTGTTCATTTTATTTAAGACAACAACGAATCTACTAAATACGCTGAATCACCATATTTGCATTGAAGATCGTACAAGAAATTAGAGCTTACTAGCAACGAATGTTAACTAAAATACTGCGAACCTTGCATTAACTGAAGTTTTGTTTGCATTAAACGCAACCTGATAGCTTTTTCTAATTAGCAGTAAATCGAATATCGCACTATTCCAACTGCAATTTATAGAGACCTACATTTGTTTTTAACCCTTCGCGTAATATGGACGCAAATGTTAGCGAATCTTTCTATTTTATAAACGCGACATGAATAAAAATGATCAATCCTTGAAATAAACATATGTGTGGGAGAAGTATAAATATTCCATTTAATGCTGTGCAAATAAATAAGTATAATCGGCGCTGCATGTAAACGTACTATTTTTAAATCAGAACAATTCCGCACTCAAAGGGTTACTGAAACGTTATCGAACACTGCTTTTTATGATTCTTCCGATTTCTCGAGAAATATTTGGATTTCTTTATCGTACAATTTTAGACACGCTTATTTAAGAAATCTAATAAATGACGTTACTTGTGGGATGACCTAATATAAAAGCGTTTAATCAAATTTATTTAGCTACCTCTAAATGAATCATAATACATAACCCTTCGGTGTCGACATTGTCGTTTGATGTATCCGACTCTATATGACCATTATATGCGTTACTATAATCTTAATCTAGTTTAATTTCACGTGACAAATTTGAAAACGCTCGTAAGTAAAATTTGAAGCAAAATTTGGATATATAAGAATCAAGAAAATGGAATTGCATAATAATTTCAACCTTGGAGAACGATATTAAAGTTCGTACTGTGAGTAAATTCTGTCTCTAATGGGTTAATGACATAATGACCGTTAATTGTAACGTGGAAGCAAGTTGAATCACCTAAAACTGCACACGTGAAATCGTGCATTTAGGAAAATGTGTTGCAGTGTAATCAAAATCGTAATATATACGGGGTGCCCTAGATTTGTTTTGCAAAACTTTATTAGTATATTTTATAATTATAAATAAACAGAAAATGTTATATAACTATAGGTCATTTAAAATTTCATTAAAAATTTGTTAAAAATATTGGATTGCTGGAAAAGTAATAATTATTCGCAATTCTAATGATCTCTTGATAAGTTCTAAAGTTATTCACATTTCCATGAAAATAGCATTAATGCACTCTCAAAGCATTGAACTAGATTCATACTGTAAAAAAAAACTAGACGCTTCACAATAGAATAATGGTAGCATGATAAATCGACTTTATTCATGGAAATAAAGTGAAATCGAAATTAATTTCGTAAAGTAACAAATTCAACTTTTTAACGTCATCGGTATGATATTGACAAGAATAGTGAACGTTTTAAAATGAAGTATTAATAATTAATGATTACATTATTTGTCAACTTATTCTTGTCTAGCCTCCGTATTTCATATTTTTGTTATAACTTTTTAATACGACATCAAACGACCTATCTTTGTATAACATTCTTCGTTTATTTATAATCACAGAATATGTTGACAAAGTTTTACAGAAAAAATCTAGAACACCCTGTATTTATTTTGCATAAATATGTCAGCAGAGTTAATAGCAATTTCCAAACAGTAAATAAATTAACAAAGACGAGGGGATGCGCGTGAAAGCGGGACGTACCGAGTCGAAAGTAATATGTTAGGAAGAGCCGAGACTGACTTCTATGTGGAAATATTAATAAAACGATAGTAATCAAATAGAGCTATGAGTGGGAGTAAGAGGTGAGGCGGAGAAACCGATTGACTGGAGACGACACCCAAATCGTGTGATCTTAGACTCCGAACAATTTGATCTTCCGACGGAATATTCGACGTGTTGCAAAGATTTCGTGGCATGCGATCGGAGCAAAAATCGAGGGATCGAAACGCGTGGATAGTGAACGCGGACGTTTTCGCGAGACGATATCGCGGCGCGAAGCCGCACGCTCGTGAGCTAACCTCAAAAAGGCGATCGGCGATCGTGAGCCGCATGTCAGGTCGGAAGACGTAGGAACCAGTCTTCAGCGCACTTATACCGCTACGTCGTTAACTCAGCACGAGATGCGGTCAATAATAATAAAATCACCAAGGATAATGAGCGTTCTTTGTCAAGTGATAAGGAAGCAAGTGGTCACAAAGTGACATTCACCCTATCGCGTACATACACGCGCGCGCGCACATGACGTCATGCCTTCATCCCTACTCCGTTTCGATGGCCATCGATCGGATCGCCATCTGGCTAGGTTTCGCGAAACAGCGATCGGAAATCTTCGAATGGCTCCAAACGCGTTTCGAGTGAAGTTTTATCGAGACCTCAGCGAAAAGGAAGTGAAAGAGGAGGTGGAAAATGAAGAATAGGTGAAAAGGTAAAACGGAGAAGAAATGTAGTGTGGGTTTAGAGAAGTTTCCGTTGATTGGCTTTAGTTATAATTTGAAAAGTGATTTACATGCTAAAAGGGAAAGACTTGTTCGAATAGGATGACAGAGAAAATTGACTTTTACAATGGGTTACTTTACGGGAAGAAGTATATTGCCTTGTTTCATCGTTGTACATTTTCTCTTTTGGTGAAATAATAGATATTTCTTTATAATTAAGTATACATAGCAGCAAGTGGATGTACGTATAGGTACATGTTTAAATATTTACACCCGCATGAGAGGGTAAAGATAAAACACTATCGAACTTTTAAAGCCACATGTCGCTTGAAGTTAACTACCTGAGCTATCAGTCGCGCGCATCTTTTCGAATCGATAAACAGGGTTAAGATGGTCTGTCAGTTAAAATTCACGTAAATATCGTGGTGCTCATAGTTCAACTTTACTTATCATCAAACTTAACAACTGTTATCCATATTTACATTCGTTGTAGTCAAAATTCTTTTACGCAAATATCATAATATTAAGGTAGAATATTGTTTGCAAGACATCAAGTGTTTGTAAGGTAAGTAATGGTTCAAAAACTCTGATTTAACGTGATCGTACTTATCGGGAAGAGTATTATAAAATTATCAATATCGCTCGCGAGTGCATCGTTCCCATCGCTACCTGACGGCCATCTTATAGCCTATCCCCAACCCGCTAAACATCTCCGGAGCATAAAAGGTCGTAAGTCCCAGGCCGGCGAGCGACTATAGCCATTGCGCGTATCCCGTATTGTTGGTGCCGGTGAAGGTGTAAGAAGCGGTGTCAGTCGAGTACGAGTGACAGAAAAAGTGGCGTCATACGAGGCGCGATATTGCGCTGTCGATGACTCGTGACTTAAATCAATTTCCCTTCGGTGAGTTGTTGGATAATACTGATTTGTTGGTTGAATCTCAACAGTTTCTCCTGCTGACTCTTCAAACAAATCGTAAAGCGTAAGTACATAAACTGATGCAACTTTGTATTACCCAACGATCGTTCGCGTTTTCCATGTATTTCGATATGGTCTGCAATTTCTTTGCAATCGATTATCGTGAAAAATTCCATGCCTATCGTTTAAAATACTCGTCGAAAATCCATTTGACGCCTGCATCGTAAATCATGCCCCCTCAGAGACTCGATCACCGTTACGCGAGCAACTTCGGAACGTCGTGTATTCCGCTAATCAAACCTTTTCGCTGGACCGTTTCGATCGCAAACACGATAACCTAATCAAGTTTTCACGTATTTGTCGATAAGATCAGGCTCTGTTCTGTGTTAAAACGAGGCAACGAACTAGTTTACGGCAAAGAATGTCCTACAGCGAACCGCCTGATATGCGGCGCGAGTAATTTCCGGCCTAACAAATATTATCAAACTCACATGGGTATGAGTCTGATAGCCTTGGTGCGTAACTCCGCGATTACATAATTATTGGTCTGTAAGCGTGTACTTCGCGGTAGAATTGATGCGTCGTTGCTATCTGTCCTCGCCGCAGAGATTTATTCAAATTCCAGTCGTTTGCACGTCAATGTTAGTCAATCAATCTCGCTGGCCGTTCGCGGTGCGTGCGGTTAATCGATACAACCAGAGTTTCTCATAAAAACACGAGTAAACGCGTCGAGATCATTGGTGGCACAAGGTCAGGTCACCACGACAACAGGATAATATGTAGCGATAGAGAAGAACGACCCAGGTGAATTTTATCGACTAACTTGAATCGCGTGGATAATACTAGCAAATCAAACGTTGATTCGATTGAAACTCATGAGATTTCGATTGATAACACTGATAAGTTGAAAAAACTGTATTTGCAAAACCTCGCTAGCAACGATAGTGGTTTATATCGAACTTTGATAATATATATTATAATATCTATTAGGTAAGGTATAATATATATTATATTGGGTAAAAGTTTACTTTAGTGATTTTGCCCTAAGTCAACTTGATTTTTCCCGTTTTTTTTTTGTTTTTTAAAAGAAGCTGTATTTTAGCATTAACATTACAGGTATGAGGAGTCTGAAAATGTAATATGCTTTTGCTAGTTTTTGACCAAAAACGGAAAATTTGAGGACGCAACGCGTATGTACATAATACACGTACAGGCAGAGCTGAATGCAATAGTACAAAGAATTTTTGTAGATATCTTGAAAACTAATTCCGAACAGTAATTATTGTTCCGACAAAAGTTGTTCAAAATTTCGTTCTTTATAACGAATTATTATATCAGCGGGATCAATTCACGCATTCTGCAATTTTGTTCTGCAATAATGTTTGTTTTTGGTCAAAAACTAACAAAAGCTCCTCCGATTTAAGTTACTTTTTAATGTTAAAATAAAGCATTTTTGAAAAGTCAAAAAAATAAACAAATTTGCTGAAGTCACCAAAGTAAACTTTTACTTTATATTGTATATTTCTTGGGGAGATGATATAATTTTACATGTTTAAGGAATATTAGAATGAACAAGTATTTCTTAATCATTTCTGTAAGATCCATCGACGGTTGAATAAAATACAGTAATGTATTCCGTAGATTAATCGTATTGCACCTGATAGTTGCATATTCAATTATAATTCATATGAGTGTGTATCTAATTACACACTATCACAAGCAGTATCGGTAACTTCTTTTAGCAATCATTAAACGAGTTAATGGAAGACATTTATATAATTTACGCTAAGCTGGTCGATTGCATTGATGCACGGCGTAATGGAAGAAAACTAGTTGTCGAACTCAGCAAAAACCGCTGACACCGTCTTCTTTAACCCTTCCACAGTTTAATACAAGAGACTCTGTTAAATTGTCCTGTGTGACGATATTAAATCTAATATTTTAAATCGTATCACACGTAATACTTATATTAAAAAGTGTTACATATAAATAGTTGATATCGTGTATCTCTTGTAGCTAGAAATCGAAGTATAGAGAATGTCGATAAGTGAAAGATATATTTTTTATTTTATGTCATTTTATTACACTGTGAAAGGCTTAAATCCTGCGAGAAGTTTGATTCGTTACTCGACACGTTGTGCGTAGATATTTTTTAGTTCAATTTTTTATTACTCGAAACGTGACCGCTTTTTATGCCGGATGTAAACGTGAGTTGGGGAATAAAAATAATCGAGACGCATCGAGCGTCATATAAACTATGATAGCACTTTACATTGAAAATTGTTAGTCTATTGTATTTTAAACTGTTCTTAACGATTTTGTATCTATTTATATAAAATTAATTTTTGGGTGGAGTATAACGTAACTTTCAAAAATAAGTAGCAGCGAATGATGTTAACATCAAATGAAGGTGGAAACTGTTATTCTCGAAACAATATTAAGTCTTAAATTCAAAGCGTTGTTTAAGTATACTAAAAAGTACTTCTTAGTCGCGAATAGCTATAAAAGAAATTATTAAGCGTATATGTAAAGGTTTCCATCACCCACATAAAGAGGCGATTCGAAAGAATTGTTACAGAAAAATTAAAAGGATCAGTGCAAGAACCGATCAGCTCCATTGCTTGAAATTCTTCATTGTCAAAAAAGTAATATTTAAACTTTTTAGTCATAGAAGAATTAATAGGGCGAAGGATTAATCAAGAAAATTGATATGGAAACGATAGGAACTTCTGCACAGACCTGGGTAAAAATATTTGAAAAAGTATTGGAAATAATTAATGAAATACACAAAAACACATTCTTTTGAAATATAAGCTTTTTCTTGTATTTCTCTTGATTAAATATATGTAATTGGAACATTTAACATTTATTTGCTTTTAACAATGTGCATCAAAGCAATAGATCTGCTGATAATGAAGTTCTACGTGCTACTAAACAGAATTTGAAACTAATTACGAAGAGTAAACAGTCGCTTAGTCGGAAAAATTTAATGGAAATGGTATTCAAATATTTCATTTCACGTACATTGAAGAAAACATTTATTTTAATTAAATATTTTAAGTTCATTAAATATTTTAAGTTATTTGAAATGTTTTTACCCAGATTTGCTTTTGCATACCGCTAACAATTTCTTAGAACGTTTCCTGTGTTTATTGCCGTTATAAAAATTAATGTTAATGTAACTAATTAATGTAGTTATTGCTACACTTACATCTACTATGTAGCAATGGCATCTGAGACGTTTGACCTTCTGTTAGGTAGATGTCAACTAAACGGAAAAATAACAGTAAAATGCAGACCAAAGGGCAATTGTTGAAAGTGTTTCATCGGCTGGTTGAATTAATTGCCAGAGGAATACATTTGTTCATTGCGTTTCTAAAAGGCCCTGCAGAGTCTCAGCCACCTATAAAGGATCTAACACTTCTACATAGTGCAAGCACTTTAGCTTTTAAAATTCGGAATAAACAGGTAAATTGGAGATTCTCTCGCAACGTGAATTTCAAAATAGCTATAAGATAAGGTATAAATCAGAGGTCGGCAACGAAGGCCTCGCGGACAACCAAATGTTCGCGAAACCTTTTTCTAGCGCCCGTGTCAACAAATTACATATTAACATAATACATATTAAATTTGTAGAATTTACGAGACACCCTGTATACTGAATTAACTTTAAGTTTTAAACTTCCCTTCTCACAAAATTAAAATAAAGTGTCCTTTGTCGTAAGCCAGTCATTCAGGGTGCCCTTGTTAGCGAAACGATTGCCGATTTCTGATACAGATGGTCCAAAAATAACGAAGATCAACGCTAATAATCACTGCTCACGTGAACGATTATACGCACGTTACAAGTTTACAATTTATATTAACAGTTAACTTCAGAAGAGGTAGTACAATCGTACATAGATAGGATAAAAGAAATTCAGCCAGTATTAAACTGTGTAGTGGAAGATCGCTTCGAAGATGCTCTGAAAGAAGCAAAGAAATGTGATGAGCTATTGAAATCTCAGGATGCTCCAACCCCTAAAGTATTAGCGGAAGAAAAACCTTTTTTTGGTGTGCCTTTTACAACCAAGGTAAATTTTCTCCTATAAAAATATCCTTGTACACAACTTAAATATTAATATAAAATTTCAATGCAAGCATCGATTAACTACAGGATAGACCACGCATTTATAGAAAACATCATAACTTGCACGCCTGGTCAGATATTGACCAAACTTGTATGAAAAAAATTGTACAAAAGTTTAGGTAGTTCATTATTAACATTCGGAAGAAAGTGGTATTTTTGATTAGTTACGTATATCATTTTAATGATCAAAGATAGTGTCTTATAATTTTGTCCACAAGTATATATATACATATTATTTTAGATTCAGATTTTAGAGATCATTTATATCGAAAACAGTCGACTATCGCAATATTTGCGATACTACATACATGCTACACTGTGATGTTGCATATGAATCCTATCCTTCGTCGGTGATACAAGTAATCTAAGTACCACAGTCATTTTGTTGCAGGATTGTATTGCAATAAGTAATATGAAACAAACAGCTGGTTTGGTTATTCGTAAGAATGTCGTTGCTGAACGTGATGCGGAAACGATTAGATTGATGAGAGCGGCAGGAGCCATACCTCTGGCAACAACAAACGTTTCAGAGTTAGCCATGTGGTGGGAAACCTCTAATTACTTGTACGGAACCACGAAAAATCCTTACAATACTAGACATATTGTCGGAGGATCTTCCGGTGGCGAAGGTTGTATACAAGCAGCAGCTGGCTCGCCATTGGGAATAGGATCGGACATCGGTGGGTCTATTCGTATGCCATGCTTTTTCAATGGAATTTTCGGACATAAACCTTCTACGGGTATGGTTTCGAGCGATGGTCAATATCCAAGCGCGCAAAGCGAAGATCAGGATAAATTACTCTCGATTGGCCCTATGTGCAGATACGCACAGGACTTGCTTCCTACCTTGAAAATTCTTGCGAATAAAAATGCCGACTTGTTGCGTTTAGACGAAAAAGTAGACATTTCGAAAATTAAGGTACGAATGGTATCATTCAAAACCTTTTCGGAAAAGGGACCGAAGACAAAATAGCGAATTGAATAAATTGCATCGGAAGCATGTGTTTCGCGAGTCAACAATAAATACTATCCTAAACTTAAGTGGACAGTATATGAGAACTAGGGATGAGAGATTGGAAACCTCGGAATTTTGAAACACGTCCAAATTTAACAAGTTTTGAGTTTCGAGAACTCGAAACTTGGAGCTACTTTTATGATTCGAAGCTCTTGAAACTTAGGTAAATACTTATTTGCCTAGATAACGAAAATATTATCATGATACGAAATTATTTAGGTAACAATTGAAGTAAGCTTGTGTTTACATTTCAGACTCATTTTAATTGAAACGCTTTCATCTATTCATTACAATTGTAAGAGAAAATGAAACATACAAAAATTAATATCTTATGAAGTCTCTCCGCTTATTCATTTATTTAAATTATAGATACATTTAAGTTTCATTCAATTAGATTCAATAAATAATTTGACTTTCTAAAAGGGATTTGTTAATATTTTAATTCCTGAGAAAATAGATACTGCTTAGAAACAGAAGGAAGAAAATAAGTACATACCTATTTGAGGTTTCGAAAGTTTCGGAATCGAGTTTCGCGAATTGTGTGAACTGTGTCTCAACCCACCTCTAATTAAAACGAAATTTTAAGCCTATAAATCTATGGGCCCATTTTCCGGAAAGCTCCTCAATTGTAATCGATTATCGTATGTAGCATGTGATAAGCTTTTATTTTAATATAGTTCTATTATATGGAAGACGACGGTGGTCAATATTTGACGTCCGCAGTAGAACCGGAAATAAAGGAAGCCATGAGAAAAGTGGTTCGCTACCTGGAGAAGGCGCACAAAATCAAAGCAACGAAAGTCAGTGTTAGGAAATTGAAGAAGAGCATCGCGCTATGGATGGCGAACATGAGCTGTAAAGACGACAAAGATTTCACGTACGAGTTATCGAACAGAGACGGCCACATAACTCTTTGGTGGGAATTCTTAAAATGGACATTGTTCATGAGCAATCATACTTTGATAGCTCTTCTCACTGCCATGTTCGAAAAATTCACTGTGAAACACGGAAGCGACGAGCACAGTAAACTGATACAAGAAAGTAGGGACCTTTATCGAGAATTTCAGGTATGGTCCCTGAACAAATTCCTATTTCATACTCATGAATTACATTAACAGTGGTGGATCTAGGAGAGAACAGTAGCCCCCCCCCCCCCATAATAATAAATTTTAAAAATATGCTACATTCTGGAAAATGTTCTTCAATATATTTAGCAGTGGGACTGTGGCGTAGTGGTTAACGCGATCGATTAGTGACCCGTAGATCAATATATTTAGTATCTCACGATTTATAACAACACTTATTGAGATGTTCGCGATTTACATGTTTATCAAGAGTGCTCCGTGTATATACAAATGAAACATTTGACGAATGTGGCTCATATTGCCACTTCTATGTATAACAATGTAACATTGCGACGGACGTACTGTACGATCAACAGTTTATCATGGCGAATGAATGAATAAGGAATAGTAATGAACGAATAACTAATAAAATTCCATCTGTTATTGATTATTCAAATAAAAATTGATTCGAATAACACGTAACACTATGCTCCGCTTAAAAAAGACTTCTAGATCCGCCCCTGTATCTCAATTATTTCGTATTTTTTATCAACTATTGGTGTAATATTGCAAATTGATAAGTATCCGTAATGTAACTCATCAGGGTTGGAATTGGCTTCTATCTTCTTCGCCTTCCTTTCTTACTATCGCATTGCGGAACTGTACTCTTTATTAAAATGGACGTGATTTCTTTCTGGTCAGACTATACTAGTCTATCTCCCATGGTACCACGTGTTCATTTCTAATAAGTAGCAGAAAAATTATCGCTCTGCATGCAGAATGAAATTTTTTCCACCCTCAATTAGTGAACAGTTCTTATAATTTTTGTAAACCTTGTTTTCACCTTGTAGTTGTGTTCACGCGAGAAGTAAACGAGTGATTGAACATTTTGAAGCATGTACCCACAAATATTCAAATTTTCTTCTTTCTTCTCAACTGGTTGTATCGGTGTACGCGATTTTAAACGATTTTCTTATGATAGGATATGTTGGGTGAAGACGGCGTGTTCCTATATCCAACGCATCCAACTGCCGCACCAATGCATCACGAACCACTGATTAAACCATTCAACTTTTCGTACACTGGTATTATTAATGTTTTGGGTTTGCCTTCCACTGCTTGCCCCTTAGGTCTGAACAAACAAGGGCTACCAATTGGGTTACAGGTATGTCTTTTTTTATACTGAGATATCAATTAAGTAAACTCGTTTCTTGATGAACCCTATCGTGCACAAGTATTTGGACACTTGCGCATTATTGTGAAAGTGTGGATTATACTATTAATACAACTCTCTATTATAAGTTTGGTTCACGTTTGGTTCCGTCTTACGATTCGATGGTGATATTATGTCTATAAACACCAAAAAATATTATTTAACATCCGTTTGTACAAATGAAAAAACATTAATTATAATTGGTGGAAAAGAAATAACTATTTGAGATAATTCATTTCAGACCGTTATTTTCGACACTATTATTTGAAAATAGAAATAATATCGATCCATTTGAAATATAGATATTTCATATATGGGTCAAAGGTTTGAAAATAATTATGAAATAAAATATTATGTTATTTGAAATATCATTTCAAGTTCCCAGATTTGCTTCTTATTTGAAACTATCGCTTCGGTTTTATTATTCAACATTTCACTATAGGCTGTTATTTTTCACAACGAAATAATTACCAAAAATGGAAGATAAAAGAAGAACCATGTAAAACGAGATGGAGTAAATTGAAACCGCGCATAAATTGAGAGATTATTTACCGCGTAAAAGGAAACTCGCGTAACTCGAGGGACAGATTGTATTTTTAAGTATTACATAATTGAATCTTTTACAGGTTGTTGGTGGCCTACATCAAGATCGTATTACGATAGCCGTTGCCGAAGAGTTAGAACGAGGTTTTGGAGGCTGGGTACCTCTAGCTATCGTAGCTTGATGCATATGCATCTTAGACAATAATCCGGTGAACGATACGATGCATAAGGTCTCTTTTTATCATACCCTGCCATTGCTGTTTTTCGAGAACTAGTTTACACTCGAACAATTCGTACCAGAAACTCATAAGGTAAAGTACAAATTCGTATTGAGAAAGTAGATATCCGCATTTGAAATGTTTCAAATATGTTTCGAGAACTGACAAAGCAGTTCTTACGAATGTACGTTATAATATGAAAAAATATACAAAAATTTTCGTGTCTGTTTAAATGATCGACTATAAACTAAGTTTTGCCAAACTCATACGAAATAGTGCATTGAAATTAAAATTACACATAGTTTTCATAATTATATATAACATGTATATATATACATATATATACATATATATGTATGTATTTATATTTATAAATTGGTGTTTAAGAATTCTTCTTCCTGGGAATAGAATAATGTTTGTATATAAGTAAACTACTATATTATATTTCACTACCGTTTTTATATACCTCATCATAGATCTCTATGTAGGATTTTCTATTTTCATACGAATCGAGAGAAAGAAAAGACGAGAGTATGTAGATGAAAGATAGAGAAAAAGGGGTTTACATGGTAGCAGGGTGCTTTTGGTAATGTGATAAAGTATTAAAGATTTTATGTTTATAATATGTATTAATGTTAAAATCGTATACATATATATTTTATGTACTAAACGAATAAATTTTTATTCCACTATTCCACCAGTTTCTCTTTTACCAACAATTCATTTACGTTTAAAAAAAAATAATGTCACAGCTAAGGTCTGCGATAATTTGTAAATTTGGTTAACTCTTTCAGTACGAGAAATATAATATTTGATGGAATAACTCTTAAGTATTTTTGTTTTTTAAATTCCAATCCTTCAAGTTTCCAAAATGTTTTGCAGTGTACAGTCAACAATTTGTTAGTAGTGATGCAAACAAAGAAAATTAGTCTGGATGTTAAAGTATCGATTTATTTAAAAATACAATTTTTTTGGAGGATTAAAAAAAGTACCCTAGTCCGTATCTTCGATTACGATTAAAATTCTAAGTAACACGCTTTTTTCGGGTACGTAATAGGGAGAGGAGATCTTCGATTCCATGATACATTTGACATTAATAAATAATTTAATACATATTTACAATACTAATACGAATTGTTTGTCGGCCCGTTAAAAAATGCGGGCGAATGTTGTAAGTATGGGATTTCATACTGGTAAAAATATTTTTTACCTATACTCGTGGTTTCGCTTAATAAAATTACGTCCATAAATATATTATAAATTTAAATTCGCAGTATAAGTACTCGTTACAAATTATAGAACTACTTGTAAATATTTCCGTTTCAATAGAAGTAGGAACGTAGAAAATGTACGAGTAATGTTTCAATTTCGCCGTGAACTGAAATAGCAATATATAAGTGGCTAATAAAAAATAAAAAATTCTTTAACTCCCTTATCAGTGATTTTGTATCATACATACATTATTATCGTCAATAATGTTTTCCCTTTTTTTCATTTAGACAATGCATAATAATAGCAAATGATGTAAAATTTCTAGATAAAATCAAATTCATGTTTCACAACAAAAAGTACCAAAATTTAGCTTATAAATGCCTTAAGTTATTTTTTATTAAGATCCAGATAACGATTCAAGTAGAGACAGTTTTCTACTTAGAAGAAAGAACAAAAGCCTCGTTAACGTTTAAATACGTATTAAAAATGATGTATACCGTATCACAAAATATATCTCTTAAAATCTCTACAGAATACAAAGTTGTGTCACGGAACCTATTATATCCGATCCTAAACCTAGCGACAGAGTTGGGTATCATTCGAATCGTTTCGAATAAATATTTATCTAAGATAATTATCCAAACAAATTCTGTTCAGCCAGATATATTATCCGCAAAATAATTATTTATTATCTGCAACCAATTATACTCTATTTATTCGAATAAATCGTCCGAGTAATTTTGCATTAATTATCCGACTAATTTATTCGACTAAATTTTCAAACCAATTTTATACGAATAAATCCTTACTCATTAATGACGAAAGAAAGTGTTGATCCTAATTTTTATCCGTTCATTATCCGAATAAAATTTCGCCCATCTCTGCCTAGCGACAGCATTTGATTCAATCATACCTAAAAATCAAAGAGTCAACGCTTCACACATAAGTACTCGATCAATT
The DNA here is from genome assembly GCA_028830335.1 of Eucera pruinosa. Classification (NCBI taxonomy): domain Eukaryota; kingdom Metazoa; phylum Arthropoda; class Insecta; order Hymenoptera; family Apidae; genus Eucera; species Eucera pruinosa. The sequence goes on from JAMYCR010000007.1 coordinate 13,219,829, forward strand.
TGTTTAAACCTAGCATAGCTCGAGAAGATTAACATTACGTTGCTATGAGATTCGTTTCTTCCGAAGGAATTTCGACCTTGCCTGTTTCAATTAGGCCATTCTCTGATCTGTTATCTAACGAATTGTCTTTACTGTCATCGCTATCTGGCCTGTTTGAGATTTCGTACTCGTTTGAATTCTTTTCGGAATAAAACTCCAACAAGTTATCCTGTGCATCTTTATACTGTTCTCTTTTGTCGTCAAAGTAATCGGCATTGCGATTGTTCAACATTTTATCTCTAGTTCTACAATAAGAATCCTCGTCCTCCTTTATCGTTCTACTATCCCTTCTACCTTCTTCTCTTTCTTCGTGTCCATTAGTACAATTAATTAAATTCAATTCTACGTTTGTTACTTCAGCCTTCTTTGAGGACTGGTTTCTCGTAGAATTACCGAAAGGATTGAAGAATCGCCTTCCATTTTCTTTGTTTGTGCCATTGTTCGACTTCACGGAGTCTGCTTCGTTCCTTTTATGGTTCTCCGTGTCCCTGGACTCGAGTTTCTTATCACAAGGCTGCTCCGCGTTCTCAGCTTGCTCCTTCTCCTTTTTTATCGCGGCCAGTTCGGCTTCTTTCATCGCCGAATGAATAACTGGTTCAGCCCATAGTCCTGGATTGAATGCTGGCCCTGTGCCACCCAGTTCCGCTGGCAGAATGTCAGTGGGCAGGTGTTCATGTAGGGTACTCAGATTGTTTCCGTGCAAGTAGATCTGGAAATTTTAGTCATATATCGGTTCTTCCATAAACTTCATAGAGAAATGATAAAATGCTATTATTAACGCGTTCATGACTGTCACGTGAAGCAAGAATAAATCACGTTGGATTTTGTCTTCAGACCATTGTATTTTTTCATTTTTTTGCCTTCTTCATAGTTATCTTTTTTTTTTATAATTTATTAACCGTTCTTCGGATTATGGGAACCGTAAAAGTCTTCACAAATTCAAAATTAGCATACTTTAAAGAGTGTTAATATAATTGCTTAAAAATTTATGTAATGTTATACTATCTCGATCAAATTTTTAATACTGCAAAGCAGTTGGTTTAAAATTGTAAGGCATCCTTCCAACGTGTATGAAGGGTTTTCTATGAAACGCTTCCAGATATTTTTAAAAGATATACTTATTAAGATATATATTATCTATCACTTTATTTTAAATTCATATTTTTCAGACAATCCAATCCTATTCTTTAAATGGCGAAGAATATAAGGTGTTTGAAAACGCCAATAGTATTTCTGATAATTAGAATTATTCGGCAAAAGACGCCAATTTCTTGAACGCCTGTAGGTGCTGATAAGAGTAAAAGGGTTAAAGAACTATTCTTGACATGTAATGTACTAGATGTTCTTGTTCGGGATTAAAGAATGCTTGTTTCATAGAATTAATTATTCATGCTTCGCGCTAACAAAGATTTGCTACTATGAATTATCTTCTGGTCAATATTTAACTTCCCATATCTAGAAGCGTGTATGCAAAAGCGTTTGAATTTCTGTGTCAAGTGATTATGTGCGCAATTAAAATCTCTGTGTTGTAATAATTTGTAACTTGTACTATCTTAATATCGTCTAGTTTTTATAATACAGTAGACTCCCGTATAATGCATTAATACTTTATGCGGCGTATGAATACGCGTTATAGGATAACACGAATAATATAAAGTAACATGTTCGAAATGATTATTGTTATGTCAACTCTTGTTTTCTATGTTTTATCAACGAAACTAGTTTTTGCTTTTCTTCTTAAACGTTCTTTTAGCACGTCAAGAGTACCCGGTGTCAATAAATAAAGGAATTACGAAAATGAAGAAATCAGTAGCAATAAACATAATAATGTTGTACTTAACTGAAGCGTATTTAATTTTTCAATGCGGGGGATTCCCGTATATTATTGTATAGGGTGAGTCAATAAGAAATGTTTTCTGAAATAACTCATTACTCCTTGTTTTAATGCTTTGATTGTGAAAAGCGTATATATATATATATACGCTCAGTAAATTTTGAATAATACATCGTATTTAACATACAAAAATATTATTATAAATAAAAGAGATGTTAACTAATGTTGTGCCCCAAACCGGAACGATTATTAGGCTGAATAACTTCTAGAATAATTAAATGAAGTGGCGCAATAAGCTTAAAGTGGCAGTAATTAGTACATCTACCCCAATCGCCAAATCTTCGGCGTGTTATAGGAATTCGCGTTACGCGGTAGTTTACTGTACTTTGTTTCTCTTGCCCCTTACCTTGTTTCGAGTTTTTTCGTCTAAGAAAGGTTTCACGAGGGCCAACGTGGCCTGAACGTAAAGCGGCGCTGACAGGAAGTGTATAGCTTTGAATCTAGCCGGAAATCGTCCCCGAAGAGCGGCTATTAGGTTTCGCAGTGCCGCTGCGCCCAAGGCACCGCCCTGTCGTAAAGAGAATCCGCTCCAATCTACCACCGCCACGAAACCGGATTGCTAGAAAAAAAAATGGAACGCTCAGAGCTAGAGCAGAGACTGTGGAGGATCTTTACCCTTTAGAGAATTCCACGCCGTGCGTTCAAAGCTTAAAAGTGTGCTGTACGTCGTGCATCGTACCTGATTCCTCGGGTCTTGTATGAGAATTTCAAGGACCAGAAAAAGAGCTCGCTGAACTGATAACGCTGGTACTGCAATTGGATCCCATTGCGAAGCTAGAATAACGAGCACACATCTCCCTTTCCTAGAAATTCATTTGAAAAATGTATTACAATCACGTACGGTGAACACATTTCCTTTAAAATATGATCTTAGATCATTACGTAAGTTCGTGCCGAATTTTATATAAAAAATGTTTACAGTAAAAATACTTCTAAATTATATTGAATTAGCGATATACTAATCGACAGATTTTTTCAAAGAGAATCCTTTCTGCCAAATTTTAACCCCGTATCTTTACAATTACAGTGGTTCTAAACCAAAACGTGATTTATAGTTTGAATTCAGTTTCTTTTAATTTATCGTATGAAAAGTTATGGAAAAATTTAGAAATACTTTAATCAGAGTAATACGTGTCTGCGAATGTTTCCAAATTTTTTGGTAGCCGAAGCGACTTTTAAAGAATTTAGAAGTTTCGAATTTTTACTGAAGTTTCCAAACGATTATGTTTACATTTCTATAATTAGCTTTACAGCTATCTTAAGTGCTTTCCTTAAATTAAACTTGAACTGCTACATTAAGAGTCATTCATCCTTAATCGTTAAATATTTAGAAAATTTTACGAGAATGTAATATTAACATATTACAAGATGAAGTTATGGGATGACCTATATACATGTACTAGGTATACCATTAAATAATCTACTTCTTTCTGATTTTTTATCTTCGTTACGATAATATCGTCTGACTTTTAAGACCAAAATCGACCAGCTCATGTTCCAAATGAAACTACAAATTGGTCCTGATAAACAAAATAGGAGTGAAATAATAATTTGAATGTAAACTACACTTGTTGAAAGAATAGTGGGCTACTTAATGGTACACCTAATATAAAAATCATAGGATACAAATTCACAAAAATAGCTGCAACCGATACAAATTATACCAAAAAAGTATTATCTTAACAGAACACCAATTTGTGTAAAGAAAAAGATCATTAGAATTTTGTAATTAGAACGGAAATGAATTTGAATTTTAAAATGGTACCTATCGCGTGCAGGAAGTACGCCGGGTATGCCAGCGCGCAGCGCGCGCTGCAAGGCTGGATCTCTGGCCGTTAGATTGCCAAAGATATCCTGTCGATGCGCTACTTGCGCCTGATAAGCAGCTATCAGGGCAGCAGCTTGTTCCGTGCGATATTTCCGGGCCAACAGGAAACGCGTAATATATTCATCCGTGCAGTGCTTCAAGTCTAGGAGCAAAGAGACGGGTCATTGTAATGCCTCGCGTGAAAAAGTTGCCGGCAGGAAGCCGTTCGAACGCGGACATTATGCCGGAAATTCGAGAATCGACGTGTGGAAAATGAATCAGACTAGGCGAAGCTTAATTTACTTGCATGGAACGAGTCGAAGAGGGTTCACTATCGCTAACGGAACCGGTTAAACGAAAACTATTAGTGCGGCTTAGATGCCATATTTTGATAATTATTTGTTTAACTTTTTCGTTACGGCAAAATTGGCCGTCAATCTACTAAAGTTGCACGGGATACTTCAGTGTAACATTTGCTATCTTGCAAATCATTCATTTTCTGATCAATTTCTATTTAATGAATAATAAAGTAACTAGTAATGTAAGAATATCAAACTGAACTTGTATACTCAGCCAGATTTTTTAACTAATGGGTAACTATAGTCACCGGTAATATTTATCTAAGAAGCGTTTCATGATGGGTGAATATAGCCATTCATAGTATTGAAAGGGTTAATGTTCAGAGAAAACAATTACAAATTGTCAAGAGGTACATTCGTTATATTAAAGGAACATTTTTAAAAGACAATTCAAATTCGGTAAACTTAATATATGAAAAGCTGGCGCTGCTTTAGTTATTGGGGTAATGGAGAAAGAAGGGGGGTTTGTTTTAATCGAAAACTTGAGTCTCGTGGATTACAATAGTGGTGGTCCGAAATATCGATAATTTGTAGATGTTCGGATATCTAGATATTTTGTGGAAAAATTTAGATATTCAATTAACCGGATAGCCCCAGGGCTAGTAAGGATAGGCCGAATGAAATATGATAGTACTAATACTTTTGTTAATAGCTCGGAAACTATAAGCTTTCGACTATTTAAATTATCACCATTCTAATCTTTGATGCGTAATCTTTCGATCAAGATATGATCCCCCACCCCTCATTATCTCTGGAACTAAATTCACGCCGAAAAATTTCAATAAGCGGTTGTAATTGAAAATTGTAAAAGCAATAGGTGGCAGATCTTGCGGATTGCAATTGGACCATTTCTTACCTACATCCGGCATTCCACGCAATATCGCTCGAACGGTTTTAATGGCAAGTTTTTTGTCGCGTTTGTCGAATCTGGCATCCTCTTCATAAATACTCCGCGCTAAAGCGGGACTCGCATGAGCTCTCGTAGACTCCCACATGTATTCGCAATACTCGGACATCTTTGTTAAACCCTTCCTATCCCTACCCCAGATCTGAAACCATCAATCACACTTCGGTCGAACAAAAAAAGCCGTTTCATTATATCGATAAAGAAAATTTTAAAACTTTATACCAGTCAATTAACAGTTTTAATCTAATATTTTGTAAACCAACAAATAATACACTTCTAGATACAAATACTGGTTTACATTCGCAGACGTATGAAGTGTATCGTAAGCATGAAACGGCGGCGAAGACAGCCACTCCTTTAAAGTAAATGAAGTGCCTTATGCAAACAAAATTTATCTTTAAACGTGTCTTCCTTAACAAACGAGGGAACAACGTTAAGGTCACTGATCAATTAATACATTATTTATACGTGTGCTTAGAAAGAAATAATTGTGAGCCATTGCTAGATACTAGAAACATAAAAACATCTATTTTTACGTATCGTCGGATCATATTTAACCGACATTTTGTTAAGGGGTTAATGTCCGAAATTCTTCTTGATGTTTTTTTAATGCGATCATTGTTTGTATGAAACCTGACAGATGAATCGCAGCCTTAATTAGTAACATATCAAACGCAAGACATTGCTGTGCGGAGAATGACTCATTTCTAGGTGAAACACCGCTGGGACGCAACAGATATCGCAGGAGACCGCGACCGGTTCATGTATGTATGTAACTGCTCATCGAGACTTTTACTTCGATCTTACATGGCCTCTGTAAAGTCATTCGCGAATGATTAAATGGTTTCGAACGCATTTTCAAAGACGCGAATTCGATCATCCACGAATCTACGCTTTCAAAGTACTGTTTGTTTTTTTAATAAAGAATGATTATCGCGTTTAATTTAATATCCATCGTGCACAAAGCGAGTTGAACATATGCCAATAAGCACCTTGAACTCGATAATTTCTACATGTAATTGTGTTTACGACAGCTTTTTTTTCGGAAACGTAGTAGTATTCTCGTATCAAATGTAAGCGATATTAAGTTTTTAGTACTTGTTTATTGTTACATAAATGTTCAAGATTATTTCTAATTCAAGTTTCGCGCAAGTAACTCAAACCCCTCGGAAATATAATTGTTTTAATTGCGGCACGTGCAATTACAGTGTAAACTGTAATTAAGTACAGGATCTTATTAACGATGTCGCGGAACGTCAATCTCGGTTTTCAGTAAAATCAAAAAAATACGATAGAAGCCGTTTGGTAACGATTAAGGTTATCACTGTAGATTACATTTAGTGCAGCGCTGTTTTTGGCATAAACTGGATACGACGTTGTTTGGTCGCATATACACCATTTTGTGTCACATGACAATTTTTTAAAATCCATTTACATGATGTTACATTCCCTTTTAATATACACATCCAGTTGAAAAATTTTATTGCCATAGTTTAGAAATGCTGAATTATGTTGCAGAAACAACGATGACTCACTGCATTGTTGGTGTAATATAAATAGAGACTTACTAGATTTAATCTAAACTATATTTTCAATACTAAACTTACGTAGAATAGCTTCAATAATTATTCAACTCACTTTGTTAAAGGTCACAAGTCTCTTTATGCTTTTCTGTTTCTTGTCACTGTTTGAATCGTTTACTACTGCACTATCACGTGAAATTTCGATATAATTTGCACAGGAAAGCAATTATAGCGTGTCACAGAATGTTAATCGAACACTTCACGATCAATTTATTGTGGTATCGAGTATTTTCAGTCCAAATTTGTTAGAAGAGGAGACAAAGGACTCGGACATTGGAGGAACCTCGTTGCTCGAACGGTCACGAGCGAACGGCGCGCAATGAAGTCGCCTGTTGCGATTCGCTGGAAAGTGTTAGAGCATTGGGAAACAAAGGAGCAAAAGAGACTCTCAAGGAGAGACATTCGCGCCATTGGAGGAACAGGGAAAAGAACTGCTCGCGGTGGAACGATGGACTTAAGACGCGACCAGTCAGTTCAAACGCGCTATTTACTTCTTAGAAACTTAGAAAGTTTGGTTTAATTTGTTATTACGTTTAACGTACCAAAAAAACTACATTTAAGCATACTACATAGTAACTCGATGACTTTCGATTTACCATTTGAAGACTACAAGGGAAAAACATGATGAGTCCATTTTTGACAATTATTTTTTATGTCATCTAGTAGTTAAATGAGAATGCTTTTACATGACAGACGGCACTCGTTTAAATAAATTCAGAGACATGTATTATTACCAAATTCTTCCCCTGCAGTCTTCATTTTCTAACAACTCCGTATTTGCAATTAAAATATTTTCCTGCCTTTAAAAAGATGAACATGATACTCTTGAAATTACAAAAAATAATGAATACTATTTCGATGACCAAAATTTACATTACGTGATACGTGGAATACACGCTTAATACAGTATGTCCCATTAATAAGAGTGGAACTGCGAATCGGGAGATTCAACATGTAAAAATGAATCGAAAATATAGAACAAACATTTGTCATACGAGGCTTTGTCTACGAGAAAATTAATTTGAAATATTCTCCGTGTACTTGTGCGCTTAACTTTTTCCAGATTTTATTTGCGTCAATGAGGAATGCCAATCTTAAGATAGGAACTATTAATACTAACCGTTTCATTAATTTACATTAACGTGACTTAACGAATTCTTAAGTAAGTTACAACACTTTTAACGTATAAAAGTCGTTGCTGCATGAATCTGAAATTCATAAACTGGCACCAGCGTGTATTTATGCTTTCTCAAAAAAATTGTGCAATGATGTAAATATAAATTAATAATGGCATTGGTAAACGTAATATTAGTTTTTATCATAACATTATCATCCATCATTAGCATGAATATCAAGCTTGGAAATAGTTACGCGAATACATACATAGTCTCCAGAGCTTTGCATTCAATTTTCTCGAAAACCAAGATTCTTACGAAAAAATTTTATTCTACATTTTGGCTTTACTTTTTCCCGTGGATTTATTCCTTTTTCGGTTGTGTACCATGATTACTGGAACACGCTGTATTTTAATATATTTTCGTTTCATTTTTCATTTGGTTTGTCGTTTGATTTTCTTGGTTTTCGAGTGATCCATATTTTCTGTAACCCTTTAGTTAATTCACAAACTTTCATGTAACATAATTATCGTTAACAAAGTATGACGGAAATGAAGTAATGGTACCCATCGCTACTTCGGCGGAACTGAATAAAAAATAAGGGAACGCAAGCTAGAGAGAGACGGGAATAGGTCTATTGCGTTGAAACGTGAAAAGGACAGGTAGAAAGAGAAAAAGAATAACCAACGTTGAAATCGAACGGGTGGAAGAAAGGAGGGTATCTAGAGAGAGATAGAGAGAGAAGTTGGATAGAAAGGAAAAAAGTAACACGTGGGAGAGAGACGAAACGTTGATAGAGAGGGAAAAGGATGATCGCGAAGGTACAAGTGAAACAGATAGAAAGAAAGACGGACGAAGCCGGTTACCTGTACGGCTGACTCACCCGATCGTTCTTGTTGCGCTATCAGGTAAAACCGTTCTCCAAAAAATGCGAGCGTCCACCATAGTAGTATAGTAAAATATATAGAAAGCGCCAACAGGTGCATAAAATTTCATTACGTCATTTTCCATTGTCAAAGGGAAATTGAACAATGTGAAGACAACACAGGAGAAGAACTTGTTAAGTCCATCTTTCTCAATTTTCCGTTTTTGATGTCATTTGGTAGTCGAAATGAAGTATTTTAATTATCCAAAGCGAAAGGGGAAATTCCTTTATGTATTAGCTTAATATATAAGTATTTTTATAATACGTTTATATGTTAAGTCCACAAGGAATTTTAATGTTTAATAGTTTTACCGAAGAACGTTACTCATACTGAATGTGCGATCAAAAAAATAATAATAAAATACCTGATAACTAATTCCAAAACTTATTATTAGTTTCATTATTATAAGCATTACTATGTCATTTCAACTCTTTATTCTTACAATATTCACTTTACTTACATAGTTTTTCTGTTCTTATTTGTTAGAGAAGATAAATTGTTTTATTTCCATTGTATTGTAAGTGTAACTTTATGTTCTTGTATAAGTTGTTTCAAGAGAAGATTCTTAGAATACCTACTGTGTTAAATTGGTTTATAAAATTTTTAATAACATAAGAGAAACCCTTGCATAAACCAGAAATCAAATAGCAAATCAATTGTATAAATATGAAACTGGTTTAGGACGTTTTAAACTTTAAAATTGCTCTTCTAGAAATTTACGAAAAATGTGAGTTATCAAGATTTTTTCCTATGCTCTTCACGTGTTATTTTGTTTGTTTAGTATGCTAATGGGTACTTTCCATACACAGAAGTTTCATAATTCATTTTACCGATTAGAACGCCTACCTGTTTTAGGTTAATATCAAAATGTAGCTCTTTTACCTTTTAGATCAGCCATACTAGTAAAACTTTAGATGTATACTTAACGCACAATTTGAATTCTTATATTAATCTTATTTGCGATTTAATTCTCTTGAGAAAACCATATAAAAAATAATCATATAGCAGCATTACTATTTGCTCAATTTCGTGAGTTACTGTGTAACTGAAGTTTTAGTGATTAGCTTCAGGTTCTTCATCACACACCTGTGTCCAAGGATTTCTACGAAAAATTAATCGAGCAGATGTCTCGCGTCCGGTTTTTGTCCGCACGAAGCAACACCCCGGAAACTGTAAACTTGACTAATTTTTTCCTTTACACGAGTTTCTGCAAATTATCCTGCATTACTGTTGTCGCATGCAATATTGCAAAAAACTTTCCTCTAAAAAATGTATCCCTTTCAATGATTGCCACGCCGGAAAGGAATACTTTACGTTTAAAAAGAAAACAGATACACGTTCATGTCAGTATAGCCGCAAAATAACTTCTGCCGAGTCATGCAATTATTTAAACTATCACGCTATGTACGTCGTTTCTTTGAATTACATTCCTCCACTTCGCGATCATCTTCACGCCTAAAATAGAAGCGACCGTTCTGGTCCTTCACATATAATGAAATATACGATTGCAGCAATCTGAGAAAAACAAATTTTTACTGTTGATAGTTTTGCAATTGTGTTGAGTCACTCCAGTTCACAGATTGTAAATTTCAATGTAAACATTCGAGACGATTAACGATCGACGATCAACGATTGTTAAAAGCATATCAGTGCACAATTGACACTTTACATGAAAACGATATGTACGTGAAAGGCTTCGATGCGGAATGCCCGCGTGGAACGTAAGTGGCCGGATGATTAAAACGCAACTTTATATCCGATAAAGGAAGATCTTGTTTTATGGCGCGAAACCATTCAATTCTTCCATCGATCGATTTCTTCAAGGACGAGTGGCAGCGATATCGTGCTTTAGATTAAGCATCGTAATCCACGTTAGTCGAGTCGTCGGAACTTTGCAAGAATACATACCGAGTAACCTAGATTTGTAATTGTAATTGGAAAGGAATTTTTACGTTCTGTAAAGTAATAATTATGAGTAGAGTATAGAACTTAATGATTCCCCAATATGTCACCGGCATGTTCAATTGAGTCTAATAAAATAATTAGCTGAGGCTTAAAGGAGCTCTCAATGGCGCCCAACTTTGAAACAACCTAACTACTCGTACTAATATATATTAAACGATACATGACACACATAATCTTCTTCTGTAATTTAACACTTCTTCGGGTTTCCAAGTTTAGTGCACAAGTTACTTTTCTCTTTAATTTTATCGATGTGTTAATAAATGTAAATTAAATGCGTAGCAGTGTTCAAAATTGTTGTGAGACCATATTAAAATTAAATAATTTTTCGAATAATTATATCAACACCCATTAATCCTTTGACTGCCCACAAAGTTTATGTGCGCAAAATAGTTACTTGTGAATAAATTAACTTGAGGTGCAAAACAATGAAATACTACACTGCTATTAAAGTGAATCTTCATATATTGTTTTACAATATTAAGTTAGGAAATTAATGAATGTTGTGTTATACAAAATCTACTGGGCTTATATATGCGTCTTTCGCAGTCAAAGAATTAAAACGTACTGAATTTGAATTTGTGCAAGGCCCCTGCGACATCCATAATCAGAAACAGGGTTAATAATGCATTATTTAAGGTTAATTGTAGAACAATCACCTTCGAACTATATAAATAAAGAAGTAATCTTCTTATATATTTAATTACTCATCATTGACGTGGACAATATTGATATCACATTTTGCGTGCTTTAATTGAAGTTTTTAATTCAGACTTGCATAACATTTTGATTGACAGTTGCGAAATCGGACCGCAGTAAGTTTAATAAACGATCATTGAGTTTTGAAACTGTGACACACATATAAGTTACCAATTTTTCTGCGGTGCATCGTGCGCTTGTCTGCGCTCGAAGGACGAAAACAGATCTCTTCGGGTAACGCCGCCATACATTACGCAACATAACGGTAGAAGCATGGCAAAGAAGAAGACAGAAGTTACCGGTTTCTTTTGGTGTTGTAAAAGGTGGCCGCAACCTATTTTCTTCGAGGCTTTTATATGTATCTTAGTGCAATCGGATTTCAATATTAATGTTCACCATGTTTGAGCCAGCAAAATTATTCACATCACATTAACCCTTCTATGAGCAACCGGCTACACAGGTATCCATATCAATGGTTTTCTATAATAATTTCTCTATGTTCTTACGAAATCATTTAAAAATCATTCTGCATCCCCATTTTTAATGTTTTTACGTCGATTTCTTTTTTCCAAATAGCAATGTATGCAAACGATTTTTAATTTTAAAGCTACAATTTTCTACAACAATTTCTCTATATTCTTACGAAATCATCTAAAAAAACAATCCAAATCCTCATTTTTTTAACATTTGTGAACATTTTGCTTGATCACGCACAAGGGTTAAAACTCTCCTCTTGTGAAGACAGGAATACATTTGGAATTTCTCTTACATTGCAATATTATACAAAAGACTATTTGTACAGAATAAATCATTAGGATTATTTTTTAAAGAAATAACTGTTCAATTGTGTATTAGTATCCCCTATGTAAAACTATCTCCTTTGTGCAACTTTAAATCGATTGTAATACTCTAATCAGAGATAATTGCTGATAGTGAGCAAAAAATGAATGATAGTTGAACTTCAATATTCAATACCGGCTTAAGTTGTTTGAAGTTTCTTTGAAGATACTTATCTTTTGTAGCATACTGTAAATAATGGTTTGATTCTGAATGGGTAAGGCACGTAACAGCTGTAAAAGGCATCGATCAATTTCTCTTCCGTGGCACAAAATTATCGGATCGCAATGATTTATGCCGCAAAACGAAAATGAAAGTATACCGTACGTAGTTTAGGGGCAGACTTTGATTATAGTGCGGAACACGAACAGTACGGAAGGCTAAATTATTACGCTTCGTATAACTTACACTTACTTAACTCCTATCGAATTGTCGGGAAAAATGCGTGTGTTACAATAAATGACGATTTTATATATATTTTCTACGCATAGCTTAGAAATATCCAATAAAAACATATTACAAATATAACCGTTTCTTTACGACAAAAATTAATTTAAGAGGTTACTTGTAACAGCTTTAAAAATGATTTCAGAGACTGTCATTCTGGGCAATTAACTATTCAAGGTTCAACGGACCGTGACAATAACACAAAAAAACAGTCACGACAAAGGATGTTAAGCTCGTACGAGGCTATAAGTGCAGTATATAGTTACCTGTTAATGCTACGTCAATAGTATAGTTTCGTATCAAATAGCCGTGACCACAATCGACACATCAAACTTAACCACTGCACCAAGCGAATAACAAAAGTCGTGTATCGCCGTTCGTACGCGAATAATACACTTGCACACGATTCTTCTCCGAAACAGAGAAAGGGACTAAAAAAAACGAAATGCAAAGAACAACGCTTCTCAGGCGTATCAAGTGAGCACTGTACGTGTTCGGCGCGAAACTGTTCGTTCGAAACTGTTAGCTAACCGATTAGAACGCAAGCCCTCTATGGACTCTGCCGTTACTAACGGAAACCTTCTTTATTCCTGGGTAAAAAGAGTTTACGGAGTCAGTCACGAAAGTCTACATACACATTCTAAATTTCGGATACTTGTATCGCAGACAAGGTACAGAATAAACCTATCACCTAATGCATATTTTTGTCCCAGGATTCGAGGGCTCGCTTGCTCTGTTACCATTCTCGCGTCACTCTCGACGTTACCGATTTAACATGGAATACGATTTTAACATTAGTAGCGATTAGAATTGAAACTAAATTTATATTTTTCCTATTTTTTGCAGGTACTCAAAAACTATACTTGGGAAGGCTTTAGAGGTACATCGAGAGCATTCCTTGAACTTTCCCCTTTAATTTGAGCCGCGGATGATCCAAATCGGACGTCTAGAAGCCGAGAAATTAGCATTTCAAACAAACTGCAAGAGTTTTGTCGGATAAAATTTGTTTGAACAATCAATAATTCTTGTTAAAGAAAAAGATTAATGTTTCTGCTTCTAGGCATCAAATTTGAATCATCCACAACTCAAATTAAAGGGGAAGGTCCAGGGAATATGCTTCATATATTTTTAAATCAATTCCATGCACAGTTTTTAAGTTATTAATAAAAAAAGGAAACATTTGTTTATAACAAACAAACCGCATTGTTTAGCGACATGAAGCCTATCGAATGTTGTAGCTGGAAGTTTCCCCTTTAATTTGAGTCGCGGTTGATCCAAATCTGACGTCTAGAAGCCGAGAAATTAGAGAATGGTAACAGGGCAGGCATGCGAGTCATAGACGAGGTACAATAAATGGGACACCGTGCATAATGATCAAACAGATTTCCTTGTGACGCGCGATGTTTTGCATGATTGTACGCTATTATGAAAAAAACATTTAATAATAGTAATATGTAACTGAGTATTTAATTTTATTACAAATAAAGGATTCATCCGTGTTTTTATAGCATGTGCGGTAATTAGCGCGACGGTAAAGTTAGTTCTATTGATCGATCCGCGAGGTCGCCACAAGTAGCGTAAGGAAAATAAAAGTTGCAACATATTTTTAAGAATGCATACACACATATTTTTGCACGCATAAAGTGCATTGGCCCTTTTATTTTAAACTGTTTAATAATATCTATAGAAATTGTATTATAAATTTTTGTTTCACCTCTTTAGCTATTCTACCAGCACCTATTTTGCACCTCGTATATCGATGTACATAAGATGTACAGAGGTCATCCAGTCAAATGACTGTGCATTCTTTTGTTCATCAAATTCCTAAAAAAAAAAAATTGGAATGAAATTATCATGTGTAAAGGTCAAAAATATTGTAAATCTGGGGGAATCAGAATTTACTTTTTCAAAACAGTGAATTCACACTTTTGTTATCCATACAGATGTTTTCGTAAATTTAAATTGTGATAAAAATGCACCAAATGCATATCGAAATAATGTCACAGTTTCTAGTAGCGATTTTCAAAATCTTATGTAATGCTCATTTGTCCTTGACAGTCGTTTTTCTCTAATCTGTTATTAATGAAATTACAATATATTCAGCATTCCACCGTTTTTGCTAAATCAGTGTTGTACCAATAGACAGCAGATATCCGACTACGTAAATTAGTCCTCCAGACGTAATAAACAATATTGATATGATAATAACTCTCGAAACGAGACGAGATTTTATACTTCGTCATCCAACAGAAATACGCATCTACAATTTCTTTTTTACCAAATTTCCTTCTAAAATACTCCGTTCTCGAAATCTTTCACATCTACTTTTTATACTATTGGACTCTTATTACAAATCTACCGACGTTTATACACTTATGGGAAATTTGAATGTGTAAAAAAGTATAAAATGCAAATAATATGCAAGAATACTCAAAGTATAAATTACACTATTTAAAGGGTGAAAGAAACCTACATAGGTTGCATTCGATTGCCTGTGATTATAAAAACATCAATTCGTATAAACAACTTATTTATCACTAGACTGCGGATTATTATGCAAATTCATATTTTTATAAATAAACTTGAAGAAATAAGACCTAAATTGGGGGATGCTTCACCCCCTAAAAATCATAATTTCTACTACCCTTTGGATATTTTATATAACTTTAAGTTTTCAATAAGTAAGTATTAACATCCGCAAGCTTCACCCTTGGCAATCGCTCGTCTACAATTCTCATCCTTCGTAATCTTAGCGTCACAAATACGGATCTTCCTTCTATGAACCCTTGAAGACAGTTTTTGCTACAAGTGACCGCAATACGCGTATTAAAAGTGTCTCGATAACAAAAGCCCCCAACCTAACGTTTACAGCGAGCGGCGACGAATCAGCAAACGGCTCTTCGCAGCTTCGATAAATTCATCGTTGCTCATTGTCGGCGCGGCGAGTCGTGGGGCACGGTCAGTTGTCAGTTTCTGACCGGCTTTCTGTCGGAATTGTTCTGCTTCGCGGATCAACAAGGCTTGCCATCTGCCTATGGTCCTGTTACATCGGGTCCCGCTACACAAGTTTCGACCGAACACTGCAAGCCAACTTTTTTCATTTCCACGAGTTCTAGGCATTAGTTTGGTCTATCGACTCCAAGCATCGTTTAAGGTGAGTTAGAAGACGATTACAGAGATAAGATTTGGGTTAATTAAAAGAGTCGTAGATTGCGGTGAGTAAGAAAAATATTTTGCCAAGAATGTCAAGATTGAATTAAAGATGGTACAAAATTAGTGTTAAACAAAATAGCTGGTATAACAATACGAGCTGAGTGTTAGAAAATAAATAATTTGATGTGTTAGGTGTACAAATTAATTCTAAGCCTTTAAGATTTCGCAAGATTTATGATCAAAAAATCCAACACAGTTTTGATATTTAGAATTTTCAGGTTTTTCACATTTACGAAGCAAGTTCGTTACTTGAGAAGTAGTAAAGTAGCGATTTCTAATTGATAAAGATATCAAGAGTTTCGAGATAAAAGCTCTGAATTAATTTATACACCTAATGATTGATAGAGTTAAAAATCTAGAAAAGAACAGAATTTTTGTAGTAAATATATGTAGTTAAATTAGGCTTTTAAATAATACGTTTTTGTGATAAAAGTAAAAGATGACGAAGAAAAAGATTTCTTGGAGTATAAACGCGTGGGTTTAAGAATAAAATGTCTTGCTTCATTGACGAAGCTAACAATGCGCTTCTTTGAGCAAACATGTTTATTCCCCAAACATGAATTATTCTCAAAGCCTGAACTTTCTTAAGAAAAATGTTGGACTTCAAGGTGATAAGTGAGATGTTGAAACTCGTGTCAAATTAGCTTTCTCAGATAATTAATCGCGTTATTCCAAAATACAGAATGATAAATTAAATACAGAAGGAAAGATAAAATAAAGCGTAGATTAAAAATAAAATTTAGCAAGATCGTTTCGATAAATTTCAATCAGATCGATTCTTTGAAAAATAGATTTCAGTAAGTTATTTAGGAGATCAAATACAGGCGCCTTCTAAAAAAAAAGTGAGAGTAAACATCAACAATCAGGGAAACGAAAAATTGCAGATCGATTCAGGGAAATCTAACATCACCTCTTGTTTTAAACAAAATTTTGTACAATTTCTAAAGGCTACCTAATTTTTTTTTAATTAACTTAAAATTGTCTTCGAGATCAATAGTATAATTTAGCGGAGATTAACTGACAGATACTTTACGGCGAAAGAATTGTAACTACTGATCGCGAATGACTACAGGAAATTGAACTGTGAACTTCGTTTGCAAAATGTATGGCCGACTAAACCTGTTCTTCTGGATCCTCACGTGTTCGTGCAAGCGTGTATATGCAAGCACGATGCATACGACACAACCAATCGGGAGGATTTCCGTTCATTTATCACGATTTGTGCGTGATATAATTATTACTGTTCGCCTCGGTAATCCTCCATCAATGTCATTTCATTCATGCGTCTGGGAAAACTGATAAAAAAACCTACTGATGTTACTATATTCATAAACGAGACCAATAAAAAGTTATACAGTCAGTCACGAAAGCGTCTACATGTATCTACATATACATTCTAAATTTTATATACATACATATTTTAGAATATATTTGAGAATATAAAAAATGCGATAAAAATTCCTAAAATATGAAATCAGAAGATAGAATGATTCCTAAAAGACGTTTCATATAAAGAATATCATTGGTTATATTAATCAAGTTGCCATTAAAAGCATACAAGTTGCAATTTTATTTATTCTAAACAAATTATAGGACGTCACAACTGCATTAGAAGGATTACCAAAGTATAAAAATAGTTATAACATCCAGTTTTGTATACTTTGATATATGTGCATAGAGCTTTTCTGTGAAATCGAATTTTCGATTTATGCATGTTTACTGTAAAATCAAGTTTTCAATTTATGCATGTTTACTGTAAAATCGAGTTCTCGATTTACGCATGTTTATTGTGAAATCGAGTTCTTAATTTATGTACGTTTCTTGTGAAAACATTGGAAAGACGTCATCATTTTTTTGTAACATATCTAATTTTAATTAACGCTGATTTAACTAAACTAATGCGCCTGAAATGATCGAAACTCTTGTATTTTTTGAACAGTTAAAATTTACAGATGTATACATCCTTTTGATTCCTTTCCACATTCCTCTGAATTTCAAAATAATTTCTTTGGTTAATCATAAACTTTATTTGTTGGATGTGTTGAAACCTAGTTTCTGATTTTAGCTTCATTCAATAGGTTTCCTGATCTTGCTGTTATATTTTTATTTAGATTCCAGACGCTGTTCGAGTGATTCATTGTCGAAGCGTTCAGTGTTCTACGTGAACTTACGATTAATGAAACAACAGTCTTTTTAATCGTAATATGATACATCTGTACATAGTAACCCTCTTTAAGAGATTAGCGCTTTAACATATCCCTATGTGAAGGGTATTCTCTTCTCTATGTTACAAGAGGTTTTCCCCGTCGAAATTAATAATCATTATTATTATTATAAATATTATATAAATCCTATCATTTTGATCCTATGCAGAGTGAAAGTCGTGTATGTTTATAATTTTTTTATAAATTTCTCAATGGTATGTAATTCATTAGCGAGTTATTCCTGGTTAATTATAATAAAACCTTCATTCGCTTTCGATACAGCGATTCGCGTTGTGTTCACCTTGATACAAGCTTCCTACTATGTGAACCTTGCGACTGCTATCGCGCACATCCAAAAACTAATCATTTTTTTAATCACGAACCAGAGAAAACAGAAGACTCCGTTTGCGATACAATGCAAACTACCAACTAAGTCTAAATCATTTGCAGCCTAGCTATTATTAAGAGTCAAGTAGCGACAATAATAAGTAGTAATTAGGAATTAACCGGCGAAATGACCTCTGCTCCTCGTAAGAAACCTTGATTTTTGAAAAGCAGTCTCAGATAATATTTAGATTAACGTTTCCAGTTATCGAAAATAAAGTTCACTATCCGATTTCTTATTTTTGTTGTTTTGTTCTCTTTAAATTATCGATGTGTCGGTTATTTTCGATAGGAAAGATAACGGATTTGGGTATGCGGAATGATTTCTGTGATTGTAATAAATTGGAAAAAAAGTTAGGTAGCTATTTTTTTAATACCAACAATTTTGCATTTATTTTTATCTTTATAAATTTCGCAGAATTTCATTTCCTACGGATCGAATTAATTCCACATCGTTTCAAGTTCTCAACCGCTGAATTTCTGTTATGCGTTTGCTTATACCACTATTTTTGCACAAAAAATTGTTTAATATTTATTTACATAAGGTGAAACATCAATCTTGACATTCTTACTTTGACTACTCTTTTAAGTGGTTAACAAATTGTGCAAAAACAAGACAGGTTAATGACTAAAAAATATTCATATAGTTGATAAAAAATATTCTTGTGTATAAGCATAAATGACATATGGGAATGTGTTTGGAAAAAATTGAGGGATTATAAATCAAAAGCTAAACTATAATATCGTAACTCTAGGTGGGGGGTGGGGGGCTACGTATCAATTTACATAGCAAGTTTTGTAAATTCTCTTATAGATTAACGACGGGTGAATAATGCGTCTGACGAATTATTTTATTTTATTACAGAATTTTCACAAAATGTCGTACACGATCAATCAATTGTTTCACATGTCAGCATTCCTGATTTACGTGTTTACGGTGTACAAAACGTTTTTGCTTAAGTTGCCCATCCCCCTAGTTGCAGTCGATAAATTCAATCCGGGACAATTGAAATACCTGACAGTCTGGAATCTGGTAAGTTGTGCACCTTCATTATTAAAAAAATTCATTTTTTACAATTATTTTGTATATTATAAATAAGTGTAGATTTTACTATTCAATATACAAAATGATTCATTAAGAAATGGTAGCTCAGATAATTCGTTATTTTGTTGCGTGAACACCAGAGTTGGACATATTTTATTTGAATAATATTTCAAATAAATTCATCGAACAAAATGTTATTCGAAAAATTTGTTCGAATATTTCCCAACTCTGAATACATTCTAATTTTGTTTATGTTTTAAATTTGCCAAGATATCAAAAAGTTAGTTTTTATTAAATCAATAAGTAACAATAAGTTGTTTTACATAGCAATTTTTACTAACTGATCCGATATAATATTTTACGATTCCAAGTAACTGATATCAATAAGTATATTAATACCAATAAATTATATGAAACAATCTTACAATTTGGGTGATCAGACATTATAAAAAACTGAAGTATTAAGTTAAATATTGGCCGTGTGTATTATCAAACGTATTTCAGATTTTTAATGATATTTAAAATTATACTTTGACCAGTTTCGAAACGTGAATCATAGACGCGATAGAGAAGGGGGTGTTCCATATGCATATTTCGAAACAGGATAAGTTATCTATTGTATATACGCTTATAGGTTGTCGTCGCATAAATATTCAAATATTCCGGCAAAAAGAACAAAGTTTAAAAAGCAACTTTTAATTGTAAAGTTTTTATACATTTTCCGTCAGCAACCGGTTTATATAAAACGCTTACATTATCAAATTTCATTTGTTCCTATTTTACATTGCGTCGACTAAATCTTATAAATGAGATGCGTTTTGTGTTGTATTTTTTACAACGTTAAGGAAACGTCGGTAGATGGCGCCATATTTGAGTTCGACTCTTATAAGTTCGCCACACAATTAAAGATATGCATGTGCAGCATATAGCAATATTCGTATTCACTGATGCCGCCGCGTGTAACGTAACATTCTTCCTTGTTTGAATAACAATCTTGCCATAGTACTCATTGTTTTCGAAACAGCGTTCATTTCATTGAAACGAGATTGTAGTATCTGGTCAATAAGTATTTAATGAATGAAAAATATCGATGTATACTTGTATTAACAATAAGATAAAATAAACAGAATTCTTTGTTGCAAACTTTTAATACTTTATACAATGTATTAAACAAAATTTTATTTCTCGGTTGAAATTATGAATGAAAGTGAAATTATCCTTCTCCAACTTCTACTAACAAGGATTTACTATGTCCACAAAAATTATCTGCTCTATATTTGTTATCGATTGGATGGAATCGATGAAAAGAAGCTCTTATAATTTCACTTTTCAACGAGGTCAACGAGATATCGATAAGTTTGAATTATTTAAGCATGATATACACATCGATGGTCCCTTTTTGTAATAATAACTTGAATACATCTGCGTACAAATTCTATTACGTGTACAAATTCAGAGCCTTTATTTTTAAAGTCTTCATATCTTTATGAATTCGAAATTGCTAGTTCTCTATTTTTCAAGTGACGAATTTGCTTCATAAATGTGGAAATGCTGTAAATTTTGAATATTGAAACTGTATTTGTTTTTTTGTGAATAAGTATTAAATCTTATAAAATTCTGAGGGCTCAGAATTAATTTGTACACCTAATAACTTATAATAACGCTAAAAGTTCCAATACTTTTTTATGTTCTTTTCATCGAAATAGGAACGAAAGCAAGCTTCCGAGTACAAGTTTTAATTGAATCACCGTGTATGTAGTATAAACGTGAATGATAGTGGGAAGTGAAAAATCACGTAACGCGTTGCGGTAACCATTCCCCTGTAGTCTTCGTCGCTCAATCTTTCATCTAATCCCGTCTAAACACGCAACATGTCTCAAGCAAACGATTTCAGATGTTTAAATTTACATTAGAAAGCGCGCGTTAAAACGAAACAAGTTTTTTGACCATCTCGGTGATACAATACCTTATCTGATTATGAAACTCTTCCCATTAATCTCCCTTTTTGTAACAATTTTAATTTACTTACATCTTTTTTCCTTCTAATATAATCATCGCTAATCAATTTGTACAAGCTTATTGCTCGTATATTCAATTAATACTAGATTTACGGAACTCGTCAATCTGACGTTATTCGAATAAAATGTTATTGGAAAAATTTATTCAAAATGTTATTCGAATAAATACTATCAATGTCCGTGAATGTAGCGTTAAAGAAGCACCAAGTATTCGAAAATAAATTTGAAATCCTTTTCTACTCACAAAAACTTTTGCGCAACCTATCTGCGCAGAAGAAGAGCGTCGCCTGCATTTTTCATCTCTTTTCCCTCATGGTTCCTCTCTGTATATCGACACACCCCTTTTCCTTTGTTTCTTCTGCCCTATTTTCGTGCTCCGTTATTTGCTCTCTGTTTATTTACCCGCCGAAGTTAATGCACCGTTCGATTAAATAAAATAGGTGTATTTAAAGAACATACATAACTGTATACCAGTTGTCCGGATATAGTCACTTACCTCCGTTGGTAATAGATACAATGTGTCTACCCATGCGGTCACGCACACACTGACAATCAATTTTTCATTTCACTTGTATTCGTACACGTTTTATTCCTCTCTCTCTTTTTCCGTATAACTGCTTCGTCGAACCTTTGTGTGCAGATCTTGACTTGTGCTATCTTACTCCTAAACCGTAGGCCTCACGCACATGGCGAGCTATTTCTCTCTTTCTCGTGGTGTATTTTCGCCTATACGTCAGTAAGTCGCAGACCGTCGACGCGGTCGATACTATTGGTGCGGTCTGTACATGTGACCAAAAAAGCCGGAGTGTTTTAACACGTTTTTTGTCGCGAAATCACACGAGGAGCCGTGGACATATTAAATCAAATATCAAGTCCGGTAAAAAAATAGAGTCTCTGTAAGAAACGTGGCTACGTTAATAGAGATAGTTATAGTATTTTAGCTCATGGGCACTTCGTAAGTGGGAGATCAACCGGGACGCTGAAAAGTGATGAGCTTTGATTGTAGTGATGTACTTAAAAGGCATACACGTGTGTTCTGAATTGATTTATTCGATTCATTGCGAGATTGAATTGTTTGGAACGTGTAGTTATAACGGATCCTCCTTTTTCTTAGAATCGTTGTTTACGTGTGTAATTCAGAAATGATCATTTGAAAAAGTTTATGTCAGAACGAATGACTCGTTTATCGTAAACTTGATTTATCAACTGTTTGACGACGTGTTGAAAGCGAGAATTAGAGAATGGGAACTGGGACGTCCTGAATGTGTTTTATTATCATCTATTATATTTCATCATGTTTCAGAAACTGTTATGAATGTTTATCGTTGTTACGAATAAAATAACTGCATTCTTATCAGAAAGAAGAATGAAATTAAAAATCGAGATATGTGATTTAGACTTTAAACTAATCGCATTGCACGATAAATTATTTTTATCGATAGAGATTCTTTCTTTTTGCACTTCTACTGTGCAACTCATGATTAATGAACCGGAAGTATCGTTAGCTCCATTTTAGGTTCAAAACTTTACATTCGATTCATACTGTGAATAGCATTGTTACTGAAAAATATATTTAAGCTAGAATGTATAAGAAAACAAAATTTGATTTAACAAAATTTTATTTAATATCTAAAATTTGAAGATTAAATTTGTGATGATTTTTTACCACAATTATCGATTTCGGTTCCATAGTGCGAGATAAATCTTTAAACTATTTTCGCGCGATTACTTCCGCAGCTGCTTTTACTCTTTTTGCAATCATCAGTGGTTCGTGCATCGTTTCTTTTTTATTATGTTAACTTATACTACAGGGGAGCAACAGTGAAATCACAAAGTAAATGCCAGTTTCAGCAAAAATGATACCAAGCCGATTATTTACAGTAGACTGTTTTTCAGGGTTATAAACATTGAACATTCCTTTCTATACTTAAACATTTTTGTAGTCTTTATTATTATTTTTAGTACGATGCTATTGAAGACAAAAAAAATGAGTATGTAATTTATACCAATCGGTTAAGATTACATGTGAATGTAAAAATTTGACACATGGACAGTTTCTAGCTAAGTTGTAAAGTAAATAATGCAACAGAGTACATTGCGCACCCCTGTAATACAACTTTGTTACGTACTATTTACGTAATTCGCGAATAAACTTCCTTACGTAATTTGTAAACACAATGTGACAGCAATTTCTCCGTTTATCTTTTTTTATTGGTCTTTTAACTTTAAATAAAAAGATGTACATAACAAACAGGTGCCGTTATGACATTTATGAATCTCGATCGATGTACAGTATGTATCAGAAGTTATTCCTCAACATCTAAAATACATAGATAGACGTCAATGAAGAATAAATAAAATTATCTCTAGTAGACGCATTATCACCGAATCTATTCTAATTTTAACAAACGTTGTTCAATTTACAATTACGCTACTTTGAAGTGAAACGCGAAGGATTCATTACTTTGAAAATGGGGGATCCGAAACTACAAGTTAACTTTTCTATATTACTAGACCGCGGATCTTCATGCAAATTCATGTAAATGCAAAGAATAATAAATGGAACATAAATACACATTAGTTTTGGTTT
The DNA here is from genome assembly GCA_028830335.1 of Eucera pruinosa. Lineage (NCBI taxonomy): Eukaryota > Metazoa > Arthropoda > Insecta > Hymenoptera > Apidae > Eucera > Eucera pruinosa. The sequence continues at coordinate 13,243,858 of JAMYCR010000007.1, forward strand.
GTGAATAATTATAAGATGCACTTTACTTTGAATATCTTCTATACTTTTGTATATTATACATATGCTATGCATTTTTGTACATTCAAAATTTCCATAATTGCATAAGGATCGGCACTCTATTTATTACTAAACAAAAGTCGGAAATATTATTTATTTTACGTCGTTGATTTCCCCAAACGAGATGTTAACGAACATTAAAACAGTGATTACATAGTAAAAATAAATATATATTCTTTCGTGAAACCGTTGCTGTTTGATCGGCCGAATGCGATCGCTATTATAGAACTCTGTGAAATCGTTTCAGAGTATAGAAAATTGTGCGTGAAACATCTGCAAGATGCGGGACGGCCTACTAATTGGATTCCACCTTGTCTCCTTTGTGCAATTTGCGTTCTCCGTGTATTACGATTATACGTACACCATTATTCCTCCGAATGTTCTCAAAACGCACGGCGCCTTCGGCGGGAAATTCAAGTATCTGACTTTCTGGGACGCGGTTAGTATTGTGACACCATGACCTGATCTCATTCTTTTCTTTTAAATGCAATTAGATCGTCTTCCCGACTAGTCTTACGTATCTTTTACGGCCCTGTATAAACCTGAGCTAGTTTATAATATACAATTCTAAATCATATACAACTGGAATACTTCTAGAAATTGCATTTATAGCTATGGACTGTTAAAATATGTTATAATGTATGTCAATTAAAGACCACAGGGAAAGAATTTAATAAGTCACATTTCTGGTAAATTTAGAGGAGAGCAGTTTGAAAGCTCAAAACGTTTTAAATCAGTCCTATATTTGCAAAACTCTTTTGGCATTCTGATTTCCAGTTTATACAGGACTTATTCTTATGTTGTTAAAAATTGTACACAATAACTTAACCCAATAGGTACTCTAATAATGTTTTATTCGAACAATTTATACAAGAACATAAAGTTATACTCATTTATTATATTATATTATATTGTATTATTATATATTATAAAAATGCTTACATTTCGAAGTCTATTAAGAATTTCCCACTTTCGTTTTGCATAATTAATATACTCCATTTTAGCTGTCAAATGAAACTCGGAAAAGAATAGATTTAGCAAGTTCTTCCCTTGTGGTCTACAATTACAATATTAAATTATTAACATAGCTATAAATGCAATTGGCTTACAATTATTATTACTTATAGTGTAATTATCGTCAGGATGCGTGTTACACGCGATTAATAAATAATTGCAATGTTTGGTTAAAGTTACTGTGCATGAAATTTAGTACTTCGGTGGTTAACCAATTGTAACTAACTGTATTTCAAGATGGAAGCAACGTAATAGCTTAAAATTCTTATTTTTTTGCTTGAATTGCACGATGGCTCTAATAAGTGATTGCACCACATCCTTATTACGCTATTACGCAATAGTGAAAACAGTTTCAAGACTATGGAACTCTGTGTACCTTATCGTGTTTGTGTTTATGTAAATGAGAACCAAAATGGAAGATCTTGCAGCAAAAAGGCAGCAACTCCACTTTTAGTAGTTTCAAGTAAATTGAAAGGAACTGTGTAGAAAATTATTACCTTGATTTAACATTAAAAAGAAGGTCCTAATTGAAAAAAAGTTTTTTCGCACAATAAGTGACAATTATTACAGCCGATAAGTCTTTATTTCAATTTTTAATGAATTCTTGAAATCTGTAAAAATGTTAAAAGACAGTGATTTTTTGTAATCGATGCACAATAAAAAGTATAATTTAGTAATTCATTGTTGTTTTACTAATCCATAATAGAAAAAATACGTCGACATTTTGTGTTAACAACAAAAAACAACATTATTCCTATTCGTTTTACAGAAGACAGTAATAGAAGCAGGTGCAAAATTCGCAATGTGTAAATCGTTCGTCTCTTATCAGATTTGCACTAACTTGCACCGAGCGATGCAGACATCTTTTTTACAAATATTACACGTAACTAAAAATACTGTCAAAAGTGGAGTTGCATATCAAACTTTGTACTAGTTCTTGCTTGGAATTGCGATTAACCCATTGACGATCAAATTCTTCAATTCACGGATTAAAATGACTAGATTTTACGGTGTACATTCATAATTTGAGAATGTTGCATCATATTGGCTTCAATTTTAATGGTGTATTACCAAGATACAGTAACTTCTCGAGTTACGACCATTCGCACTTATGACGACAAAATTTCATAAAAGAAATTTGAAAAATGTATCAATTTTTTATAGTTTTCGTCAAATATATATCATATACATATATAATTATTTACTTATATGTAGTTAACAATTAAAAATCAGAACGAAAAGCTATTAATTTTGATGTACATATGTCCATTATAATTATATTATTCATTTTTATATGAAATTCGACTTACGTCTGAAGTTGCGGAACCAAACCCCGTAAGTCGAGAAGTGACTGTATAAAGAAAACAAGGAAGGAGATACAACAGAAACACAAATTATTAATAACAATAGCGTACAATTATATAAAGAAATACAGTTCATTTGAGCCTGTGATGCACACGAACTTGTGCATTAGACGATTATAAGATAAATCGGCTAAATCTCATAATAAAGCACACTGGTATTCGACTTTAAACATCTCAAATGCTTAATCATCCGTGGCATTGAAATAACAATAATTTTACACGAATTAAGCAAATTCACTCTAAGAATTAGAGCCTTTTCATATTGTCCGGTTTCTGTCGTTCGGTTTAAAAATGAGTATTACGATCTTTGTTCTTTTAGTTAAAAATAACGAAAGCAGGTACATGACATTTCATTTATTTTCGAAAACCGGACTGTATAATCTGGACAGTGTCAAAAGGCTCTTAACTTGTGCACCGATATGAATGTAAATTGATAAACTGATATTTTTTGTGTTCATTTACTGCCATGGAGTAATTTCACTCTTATAGTCATTTTATGTGTCGCGTACTATGAAGCCGGAGCAAAGCTCAATTGTTTGAGCGCTACTCCATATCATCTCGCACTATGGCACGTGTCATGTCACAGACAAGTGTCATTATATGTACTATGTATTAGGCTGGTGCATATGAAATGTTTTTCAAAGCGAAAAGATTTACGATAAGTAAATTCTTCAAAATGTTACACGTATATTTATGTAGGTAAAATAATGTTTACATGATTCTATACACTTTTCTGCAATAATTAACTAGTTTCATTATTATATATTTGGGAAAATCACCAATTTCAGAATTGTCCGATTCTTCTCCTTTCTTTATATTAATAAAATTACACATATTTATTTATTTCCGTTTTCCATTAATTCTTTTTATATGTAACCCTGTATCACCACTAGACTGCAAACTTGTATGCAAATTCATATTTTTAGAGACACAACACAAGAGAGTGCAACTTAAATAGAAATTAATTGCACTTTCTAAATATAATAATCTGTACATTACCATATTTTTGTCTATTATGTTTGTCGTGATGTTTTTACACCAATTACATTTCTCATAAATGCATAGAAATACGCATTCTAACGGTTACACTCGTGAATTTCTCTCGTGATAATTTTAAACATATACAGGCGATTGCACGTGTCACGTGACATAAACGAGCTTTCAATCGCACTTATTACGTGACACGCTGACACGAATGAATTGACTACGTTCGCATAACCCGCGTAATTATAATCCGTACGCGATAGTTAGAGAAACACCAGACCAATATTCAACACGGAACTTATGACTAAATCTCGCAATGAAAAGCGAGACATGCACGAGTTAATTTATTCATTTCGTCACGCATGTCGGCTGCAAAAGTGACACAACTCAAAAATGTACATTCTTCAGGAGAAGCTAGAAACTGTTAGTGAGCTTATGAATGAAATATTTATTAGACTTAAATTTATCAGACAAACGGGTAAGCTCTAAAAGTTATTTTCTACCTTTTTCATTCTTAGCCCCTCGAATACCTTTTTTTTCGAGTTACGACGTTTTTGATGCTCTACTCAATCATAGAAGACCGAGTTATTTTGAGTTATGACTAGACTGCGGATCTTTATGCAAAATTAATATGCTATAATATGCAAAATATATGTAAAACATATGCAAAACATGTGCAAAATATATGCAAAATAATTAAACCAATTATACAGTATAGACATATTTTCATTTATTGTTTATCGTAATTTGCATTACAATATGTAACTAAAATCTTTTCCATATTATCAACGGTAAGCTCATCTCTTTTCTCGTTGAAGATTAATTTGTTTGCTGAAAATGTCCTTTCAACATCACAAGACGTAATTGGTGATTATGTGTATTTTCATAACTTCTGACACTTTTAATACTCTGTTATAAAGTAATAACAACACGGACTAATTTTGAACTTCAATTCATAAAATTTTTAGGATGTATAGAGGCGTGTCTTTTCGAGGGACTGTTATTAGGCCCTAACTGAAAAATCGCATCCTTTTAGTTGTAACACTTTTATAGCCCATGTGCAATATAGGTACAGTGCCAATAAGAAAAAGAATAATTCGAAATCTGTTTTCGAGATTGACGAGAAGGTTCTTAATAAAATTATAGAGTACTATTTTTAAACATATATTGCAATATGAGTAAACAATAAATTGATAAACTTTCTTAAATTATACCAAATGGCTGAATACTTTTGAGACTACATGTGCTTACATGTCCAATTAGGGAAACAAATATAGCGAGTAGCAAGGTCGCAAAAGTTATAAGGGATCAAAGTCCAAATGTTTCAGAGTAACTTAGAAAGATTTGTATAAGTTGAAATTTAAGATGTTTTTCCTTTAGAGCTGTTTTAATGCAACGCGACTTTCCAATTGCGTTCGGTCCTGGTTTGCGCCTCGTAAAGGAAAATTCGGTAATTAAGGGCACACTTAACGACCTCGTTATATTTATTTCACTAACTGTAAATTGTACATATTAATGACGTAGCGATAATAAAATATGTATTTTCACTATACAAGTACATAGATGATTGTAAGAGTTGTTATTAAAATGTCATGGAACTATGTTTCTTTTTAACCCCGCTATTTTCCTTGGGTCTACGTATTCCTAAAGTGTTGTATATTTGTATATTATTATCGTTTCACTGTAAATCGAAAAGATACAAATGTGAAAAGTAAATGAGGAGAACAGCAGGATTAATTAATTTCTGTTTAAAGTTATTACACGTATTATCGATGATAATTAAGTTAGCTAAAAAGTTAGATGTATGTATAAATATTTACGAATGGTAAATTTGCAACACGTACGTGTTTCAATATAGTAGCTTATCTACTTATATAAATCACCATAAAGATTGTTAACATTAAAACTACCATAACAGTCAAAATGATTGGTCTCAAATTTATCATAAAAATTGTATAAACTTGCAACAGTGCGCTTTTTAGAATATTCCATGATTTTCTGTTCAAAACGTAAATGAAGCTTCATTGTACTTCAATCACATGCGCTTTATAAATGTTTACCATGTTTATTCCTTTGAAATAAATAAGTATACTTTAGTCGTCGGTAGTTCTAGTTTTACAAAACGAGTTAATTTCAAAGGAAAATATCAACCATATCCAATCACGTAACGATAAATATGCATTCGAACCTATTTATTAATTCCATTAGCTGATAATCGCCGCAATTTATTTCAGATCATTCAAGCGATATTCTTCTTCGTATGTATGCTGAATGATTGGCTCGGTACAAATGCCGTCAGTCCCAAGAAACCGCCACTTATACGTAAAGTAAAGGATTGTCTGCACGCGATTCTTGGTTTCCCTATTGCTATGGTAAGAGTAAACAAAAATTGCAAATATAACTCTTAATACTTTCATATATTTGCGCCTTCTTACGAGAAACCGGCTTTTCTTGCTCGTAAACGGCTCTTCTCTAGAGCCGAGTTGCGCTCCGAAACTTTAATAAATGTGATCTAAACGACAACTCAAAACGTGACGTATTTCGATGAGGGAAAAGTTTATCTAGGTTTTTTCATCTTGAAAAAAAAAACGAGAATCAAATTACTGATAACGTATGAAAAATCTGAAATATTAACTTTGTAACAGCATTTGAAATGTCGACATTTTCGAAAGTGTTGAGAGCTATTCGGGAATTTCGACATTTTTGGGAATCCCTAATATTTTTCCATCTCGATCCGATTCGCATCTTTCCATTCCGTTCCAAGAATTTTCGATATTCCGCACAACTCTACTATACGTACTCGCATGGAAACGCGGAAGTACGTATGATACGAACTTTCACACATTTGGTAACACTCAATTTCTTCATACGACAGTTTGTTGGAGTAACATTCTGGAGTTTGATGTTCGTGGATCGAGAATTGGTGCTTCCAAAGGCCCTAGACCCTTACTTTCCATGGTGGTTGAATCATCTAATGCACACGATGATCATGTTCACCATAATGATAGAAACAATCTTAGCACCAAGAAAGTATCCGAAGAGGTCGCACGGTCTACTTGGACAAGTCCTCTTCATGTTAACGTATCTAGTTTGGTACGTTAAGTATAAGAAATAGGGATGAGTCGAAACCAAATTTCAAGATTCGCGAGACTCGGTCAAAGCAACGTGTAATTTTTTCATTGTTTAAAATAATTCTTTATATGATAATAAGTATAAGAAAAACATATTCTACACTTTCAGAAACCTTATGGATTCCAAAAATAAAACCGTTTTATTTAATTTGTAAATAGTTTATTATTTAAAATAGTATTTGAAGTATTTTTTTCTGTATATTTTACCCAGCTCTATCGATACTTGAATGCTTTGACTGAGTCTTCAAGATTACTGTTAAAGAATTAAATTTTGACATGTACAAAGCACCGTATAATGTTCGCAATCATTGGACACTCATTTAACGAACGTTTCAGGGTGCATATAATTTACTTCAAGAGCGGTGTGTGGGTATACCCTGTGATGGAAGTGCTATCGTTGCCGCTCCGAATTGTGTTCTTCGCTGTGCTGATGTTATTCAGCTTAGTCCTATATTTTGTCGGCGAAGCAGTGGACAACTTCGTTTGGGGTAACGAATACACTAAACACCAAAAGTCTTATGCCAAGAGCAAGTAGCCTCGCCCATGGTGATTAGAGCTGCGCTGACTTCGATCATACATTAGCCCCCCTCTCTCCAAGGTGGTGGTGAATAAAAAAAAAGCAAAAGGCAATTTTTGTACCCCCATTCCCCATCATCTTCCCATTTACCATTTACATTACAGCATGCACGTGTATCACACCCATGGATAAAACGTTTTTCGAAACCCCTAGAAGAAAAGATAATAGTAATAATGTGCATGCAAAGAGGAACGCGTTTATTTTTTTCTAAAACAGAACGCTCAAGGAGAATACGGTCGTTAATAACTTGTTCGCTGAAGAGGGTTGCGTAGCTGAAGCATGTAGACATGATTTATTCTTGTGTGGCTTGTGTAAAAAAAAAAGGACAAAAGAAAAGGGAAGACTAATTGTAACGATTACACTGCACACACTTAGGTGCCTGATTGTTCATTCATACGCTGATGTATATTAAAAACTGGAAAGAATGCAGAATGAAAAAAACACGGACACAACATATACGTACATGTACGATGCAACAGCTACCACACATTTTTATACATACGTTCGACAAACTTTGTTACTCTGGCAACAAAGAGATTGAAATCAAAATGTAGAATGAATGAAAGAAAAATAAAAAAAAAAAAGCAATATAGAGAAACAGCGAACTGTGGTTACTGTGTGTGGAATGGATGCATTGTTCCGCGTTTTAAGGGTACATGAGACACGTTGCAAGTATCTGTTTTCCCTAGTACTAAAATCCGGCTGTATTTGTACCGAGTGTAGGAAAAAAATACGTAACCGAGAGTATCGGACCGGATTTGAAAGCGTAACCAATGCAAGGCGAGCAAGAGGAACGTGCTTTTGCAAGACCGAATAAACAGAGAAATCGTTGACACGTGTGTACCTGTTCACCGAGGCGATGCCATCGAGGGCTCGACATGCTAAGAAGAACGCAAGCGTTATAGCGAGAAATGATACAGACTCATGATAGATCAGACTTTTTCTTTGCCGAGATCTTTCGAGAATCAAGTTCGACCTTTTCTCTTTTATATAGCGTACAAAAGTATGTAAGATACTTAGTCGATCAGGAGTACAGGGTTTGTTAACACTTTTTGTTATATCTCTAGGTCAGAGTTGAATAAAAAGAAATGTTACTTTTAAGAAATGTTTGTGCATTTTCAAAAACCATGACGACTACATACGAGGTTTGTCTAAAAAGTAACGAGACCGGGTTTTATAAAAATGTTAATATTTCACCTATCGGTAAAGTAACATTATCTGCTTCAAAATAATTCCCCTGAGAAGTTATACACCGTCGAAGACGTTATTCTCAATAGGATTTTCTCACAACGTGAGTGGAAAAAAATCGCTCGGTCGTTGAGGCGTTACTCACATAATAATGTTTTATTGAGCATATTTGCTGCTGTTCCATTTTCGTAACGCGTCGTTATAATGTACTCTTCTAAAATTCGCAAGCGAATAGATTAAGTCTATACATCCCAAGTAGCAAAGCGGTATTCGTACAATGTTGCTATACACCGAGAACAGCAATCAGTCTCATTACTGTCTAGACACATCTTGTACAAGTTCGTAAGTTAAAGTACTCCTTGTATCGTGTTGGCATGGGTTGCGTTTTCTGTGAATAATTTGGGTTAAAACGTGAAGAAAGTTTGTGTCATACTGTATACGGAAAATATCAATTATCGATAATGGGTTGACCTTTTCTATAATTACGTGCCCGTTAATGTACACAAATATATAGCTTCAACGCGATATACTATTATTTAAAAAAAAAAAATAAACAGTGATTTAGTTTAACTGTAAAATATAAGCAAAAATAATTCAAAAAATTTCGTTAGATAAATTTACAGTACTTTGTAGTAAAGTTGAAGATGTAACACGTGTCTTACATAATTTAGGTATTCACATTTCGAATATTGCATTGAATTGTGAAATAGCAAGGAATTTTTGTATTTTGAAGGACACGTTGATAGGCAAATCAAAAATGTAAAATCAAGATAATAAAACGAATTATATTCATGCATATGTAAAAAATATTTATACGTAATCTAAGTACAATGGGATCTGCATTTTTTAGAATACTGTAATATACAGAGCAATATTAAAAATAGATTTTGATTGTTCTGTGTAAAACAAAAGGATGAATTATATTTATAGTATGTTTATAGCTCTAGTATTGCAATTAAAAATTCATCGAATTATTTTTCTACTATACCGCAATTTTATCGATAATAAAACGTATAAAAGTAATAATATGCGCTGTTAAACCTAAGTTACTTTAAAATACTATTTACAGATTGTAATCGAAGTCATGCTACTGTACCAATACAAATATAGTCATACAGGTAAATAACATGAAGAGTCATGTATAGTTTTGGCACTGTTAAATTCTCCTGCAGTTTTAGCATTTTGCTAGTTTTAGAGAATAATTTAAAAAGCCTGCACAATTTCTCGCATAAAATACAGTCAAACCTTAAGGGAAAAGCTAAAATCTTCGAGTTATCGCAGTTTTCAAGTTGTTTGACAAATTCTGACTAGATTGCGGATACTTATGCATTTATGGAAAATTTAACTATGAAAAAAAAAATACAGAATGCATATGATATGCAAAAATATATAGAATATCTGAAGTTAATCGCAAGTTACAATAATTAATGGATAAAACAATTCCCAATTTAGATTCTATTTCTTTAGCGTTATTTTAAAAAATGTGAATTTGCATAAAGATCTACAGTCTAATTGAGACACATACATACAATCAGTCACAAAATTCTACATACACACTTTAAATGTCAAGTACCTACATATATCTCGATTTATAGAGATTTTCGTAGGAGAACGGATGGGAATGAACCAAGTTTTCGTCTTACAGAGGTTTTCGAATTATCGAGGTTCGACTGTATCCTGTTCCGAAAGCGTAAAAAATTTGTATTACACGGCGATATTCTTGTTCTTATTCAACTGCGGTGATATTTGTGTTCCCTTAGAGCTACAGTGCCGGCTATTGATAATCTCATCTATACTTTGCTTCAACTCTTCCATTTCTAAAATATCTAACGGTAGCGATGTCTGTGTCGCCATTTCTCGCGCATTGCCAGTCTGGCTTTCGGACTGCATAAGTCTCGTCAATTCGGGGCAGCACGAAGTTAGACTAGACGCTAGATTTCCCATTCCAGCTTTCCTGTACACCTCTTTTAGATCTGCGTCGCTTTTCAATTTGATATCACTAGACTCCTGAAATAGGTGCTTCAAGATGGTTTCATCCTGAAGCAGGTACTTACTCCTGCGACCATCTCTACTCCTTCTGTCGCTTTCGTGACTGTAACTCTTGTTACTCTTGTTACTAGTTTTACTCTTGCTGCGTTCGTGAGGATCTTCAGGGTCCAGCATCTTCGCTTCTTCTTCCGGTTGACTATCATCACTGTCGCTGTCTTGATCATCCTTCTCCATATTTCCAGCTTCGATATCCACGTCCTTTCCTGATATTCCTTGGTGCTGTTTCTCCTCGCTGCTTAAGTTCTCGTCGCTGCCGCTTTGTCCTGGGAACAGGAACGGTAGCAACATGCCTGCGTTCTTTCCATCGAACAATTTAGGATTCAAAGTACGTTCATCCAGACCAGCGCTGGCCGATCGTCTCTTCATATTCGGCACTTGAATAGGCGGTACTCTCGAATTGCCTCCTATAGTCAATGCTGACAATATTTGTGCACCGAGTTGACTTTCTTGCGACGTTGTGCTTCCTCTTCTGAACAGCGGACCTACTTTACCCGATCTTGATTTACCAAAGTCTCGTCGCCGCTTTCCACGTCGACCGCGTGAGCTGCTCGCAACTTTTCGCGTTGTTTTTAATTCAGCTATCTGCACAGATATCTGAGAATCCAAGGAGTTCCTTCTGGACTCCACGGATACTCGACGCACGCTAAAACTAATCTCAGAGTCCACGGAATTCCTCCTGTTACTGGATACGGAACCCGTGGTGCCACCAACCAGTGCACCCCTGCGAGTAACCAGCTTCGGCAAAGCAGCTGCCCACGTCGAGCTGAAATCTTGAGAAGCTACGGAATTTAGGTCAAAGTTTAAGCCAACTGGATCCTCGTGGGTGTTGTGAAAGCTGATGGACAGTCGACCAGCATTATTGAAGGTTTTTCGTTTTGCAAATGCCTGAGCAATCACTTTGTGCTTTTTCAGTCTGATAGGCTCTTCCGTTTCACAATTGAACGTTCTGGAATAATCAGCAAAATTAAAGCGCACTTAGCGCTCATGAACCCCTTAATGATCAACATGTTTTAATGCAGCATTTCACTTATAAATTTTATCTAACCGATTTACATCGCCGAGAATTCTTTATCGAACAACGTTTCGAATAAAATCATCAAATATAATTTTATTCGCATAACATTTCAGATAAATTCTTCAAATAAAATTTTATATGAATAACGCCCAACTCTGATAAAATTTTATTCGAAATGTTATTCGAATAAAATAGGTCCAACTATGATTAAAAATAAATATTCCAAGGATAAATGTAAGATCCGAAATCTCACCGTCTAAGAAATCTAGTCCAAGTGTCTACAGTTGAACCAGTCCACACCCACGAAGACATAAGAATACCAGCAAAAAATGGCGAAAGTAAATGCAATTGCATTTTAGCTGCACTTGGGCGAATCTCCATTTTACATTCGGAGATATCCAAATACTTTGTCGTTATTGCACATCTACGGATAACATATAAAATATTTTAACAGTAGCATTCGTAACTACGTGTTTTAACCATCGCTTTTTTGTTTTACGAATCGATATTATTCTTACATCATGTAATTTCTGAAACTCTGACGCCATTCCCAAGAATGTTGGAATTCGTAAAAGTGACAGTAAAAGGTCACTATAACCGCGGCGAATGTGAAAATCGAAAACAGGCCCATTCGTACAATGGTTTCTCGTATTTTGGAACTTGCCCTTTCAGATATAATTTCTTGGCTACTTATTTTTAATCGAATCAGAGTAATTAAGCCTAAAAATATGTATAGTAATGTTAGTTAATTTATAATTAAATTGAAATTTGATGCTCTAAAATTTATTTATACCAAGGAGAAATACTTACATACCTATATTCTTTAGGAAAGCATACAAAGAAATATATTTCATTACATATACATAAAATAGAAACTTTAATTTAGGATTGATTAATTACTGAAAGATTCTTGTTTAATTTTTAGGAAATATATTCATTTTCTAATAACTGGGGGTTGGCCAGCAGGCATGATAACTGGGCTAATTACCATAATCTAATTACACAGATACAAATCTAAAACGTACCTCTGGATAAAAAATATCCTCCAACTAGTAAGACAATCAACACAGGGCCAAGCAAAAACCAAGCTCTGACTGCATGATTAGTGTAACCCACAAAACATATACCAGTAACGCTGTTTCCGTCAATTTCTCCTAATGCCATGATTGTGACAGTGAGAACAAGTGGTAAACACCAAGCGATTAAATGAAAGTATGCACCCTTCTTGTCAATTCTGTCTTGGATTTTGCCCAATGCTTGGAAGCTCATATGCCAAGCATACGTAAGAATCACAAACCACACCATAGCTGCCATAAGAGAGTAATAGACAAGGACAAATACTATGACACATGATAAATTTTCTCCACTGAAAATACATTAGTACGCAAAGTTTGTTTATGTCTGATTTAATTGGGTAATGATTTTCAACAGAATACAACTTATGTAATTCTACATGAATTAATTATAAACTACCTTGGTTCGCTCATTCTTAAGGTTCCATCTTTCCTGCACACGATCACTTCTCTGCTTCCTGGTGTAAATTGAGCAAGCCAACCAATACAAGAAACCATAAAGCAACAGTTTATATAAAATATAACTAAAGCCGGGTATTTATTTGCGCTTCTCCAATCAATTAAGAATGTTATCTAAAATACGTATTATATTGTATAAATGAAATATAGTACCAGTATGGTATAGAAATATATAAATGTACCAATAAGTAATCCACTATTTTAATGGGTTGACGAATTTATTTGATCAAATTTTCCTTCAAGCACGAATCCATAACTTGTCCAAAAATGCAACAAAGTATTATAGAACAATAACAACTATATTTAAGACAAAGTACATATTTAATTTTGTTAAACATAAATGTTGATTTGAACCTAAAGATGGATTATTTATTGGTACACCTAATAATATGATTTTCTATCCATTAATTTATTACTTACAACTGTGAATAAATTAAATGAACCACAAATGCCTGCAGCCCAAGCAATAAAAGAATGAATTTGTTTATGCTCATCTGGTGTAAAAAGTGGATCATTGCATTGTGTTCCACAACCTTCAACCCCCTCAAAAATGGCAAGTGTATTATCAGTTGGGACCAATGGTTTCAGACACTTAGCAGAAATATTAAATTTCAATTCTCTGATATCATTTTTACATAGTCTGGAAAATAAGTCTGTATTTTCACATTTAATAAAGCTTGGCCATATTGTGTGATTAAATATAATTCTACAAGGTCCTGAAACCATTTTACACATTTCTTGTGGTGGTAAATGCACAGTGTCATTGACACATTTTGGCATAAATACTGAGCATAACAGGGGCTGAACAACTGCCCAACACTTTGGCATATGTCTTAATGCTTGTAACACGTGTAATCTTTCCTGCATAATAAATACAAAATATCTAATTAAAAAAAAAAAAATACAAAAAGAAATATTTCTTCAAAAATAAAGTACAAAATAAAAATAAAGAAAATAAGAATGAATGGTATAGTGAAGATTATCTAGGCATAATATAGTCAAGGCAGGAAGTGCATGAGGTGATTTTAAATAGGGTCTTTCTGACCTGGAAAACCAGGTATAAGGATAAGAGAAAGTAACTTTATGGTTTGCAAAGATTTTTTTTCTTGGATGTATGTACATCTGACGACTACATATTATAATATATAGACTATGAATGTTTATGCATTTATGCAACATTTAAATATGTAAAAAATTGTTGAATGCATACAACATACAAAAATATATAAAATATCCAAATTCAAGTATATATTACATTATTCAAAGGGTAAAACATACTTCTACTTGAATAAATTCAGCAATCAAGTAATATACATATAATATAATATACCTCTATAATATCTTGGGTTACATGTTCAGGTATAAGATCCCATGTGGTGGTCTTATATGGCAACCTTGTACCCATACATATATTGGTTTGCATCTCCACACATTTTGCTGGCCTAGGACAATTCAAAGAGTCTGGTGGTAATTCACTTATGGGATACCTCTCCAGCAGGTAACTAGAGTCCTTGATCCTGTGTCTGGGACTCAATTCCAAATCGTGTTTCCATGTTTCATTTCCACCGTTCGAATTAGCGGCGTATCCGTGCGTTAGTTCCGACGACACTCGATGGAAAATCAAAAAATAACAAATCAGCGGTAGCGTCATCTAAAAAAAAGGATTAACAATTAGAATTATTTAAATATAATATTACTCGTCGCGTATAATAACTTGTCAGTACGGTTTCGCAATCGACGTGCGATATCCCGGCACGATATCGGCACAATTAAAAACAAAACGTCACGTGTACTTGCTATGCCGAGATAAACAATGAGAATAAAATTGGTGAATAAAAATAGTACCTTAGGACGCATCGCTTAAAACTACACGCCAATTATTTCTTCAGCGACTACAGCCTGCCGCGGAGAAAGCTCTCCGTTTCGTTCGAACAAAGCGTCTTGCATCTTCTACGCTCGCGACAGCCGCATCCAGCATACGAACACTCGGACCACACACACGTTGCGTTCGCCTGCAGGCCACCCACGACGAACCCGATGAACTTGCTCATACCTCTTTCCGGTGTTTGAATGCACGACCGTAAAGAGCTTTGTGAATACCTCGCCAGCGGCAGAACTATCGATAGAGCGCAGTGCATCTCCTCATCGCAAGCGGGAAATTTTACAAACAACCCATTCAACGGAGAAACCACTCGAAAATATCCAAAAAATGCACTATTCCCGTAGATTTTTTTCTTCCGTATGGATACGTTCGCGTAATACCTGTTTTGTATATTGGTTTATTAACACTTTACTAGTGACGAATATTTACTGAGCTAGACGTATGAATGTACAATTGCTTTAAAAAATTCCACCTTGATACGGTTGACACGATTACGTTCGTTGCAATCATCTAAAATAAAAAAAATAGATCTATTTTAAACAGTAAACTTGCCTCTATCGTCTTTACTAAAATTATAAAAATATTAACAATATTTATACATATGTGTTACAACAACTTAAATTAGAAAAATTCTGGTCTAAAAAGAAACTTTTTTCTTATATTGACCGCCATTTTGTTTCTTTTCAATTTCAATGAATGATTGAGCACAGACAAGGTATTGTGAAATCTATTCAGTGTTAAATCGGTAACGTCGAGAGTGACGCGAGAATGGTAACCGGGCACGCGAGCCCTCAAATCCTGGGACAAAAATATGCATTAGGTGATAGATCTATCCTGTACTTCGTCAATGGTAAAAGTAATAACGCTTAACTAGCAGCTTCAGTGAGAAACTTATCACATTAAGAAATATCGTATTGCTACATATTTTCTAGCAACGGATAAATTATTTAGAATTGAAAAATACGATAAAATGTTTGTACAAAATTATAAATTCAGTTTTTCCTAAATTTGTTAGTATTTTTTAATAAATTACGTTGGTAATGCTGCTTTATGCTTATTGTCATTTGAAGTGCGCATCAAAAAGATGGTGGACGGTCGATGATTTATTGTCGAACGTTTTAAGTTTTGAAGGTATTTGGACGTAAACGGTGTGTCACAGGTTTTGCTTATAATTAAAGAAATTGAGAATGGGTTCGAATAAGCGGCATAAGACAGAGAAGAACCGGGACGCAAAGAAGAAGCGTCACCGCAGTCGTTCACGAAGTTACACGCCTGAGCGCGAGAAATCGGAAAAGCACAGGCATCATAAAAAGCATAGAAGAAAAGAACGCAAGGATTATGACAGCGATGGTTATTATCTGATTCATTCTTTTTAAACTATACGAATACATTGCACGGTGGCTTCTCTCGATATCGCGTGTTTTATTAAAGATTAAGTACGCGTGCCGCTGTGCAAATGTAATTGCTTACAAGCGGTTAGTTAAGCTACGCTTTTTTTGTTTAACTTCGTTCTCACCTCCGCGGTTTCGAAAATAATATCGTGTTTCATCTGCGCAGAAACGTACTTATCGATTTCAAGTACAAGATTAAGTAATTTGGAGGAAATCAAAGCGAATAATATTTATACCTTATCTAGGTACATAAGCATTTACTATGATGAGCATACGATATTTAATATCAGTTAATACTGCGTTCATTTCATTTCAGTTGAAATAGTTAATGCACCTCCCCCACCAAAAATATCTAAATCTTCACATCCATCAACGCCTCCACCTCCTGAGATTTCTAAACAGCGTAGTCCTTCGCCTAACAAAGGTGGAGGAGGGCAAAGTTCTCTATCGATTGAAGAGACTAACAAGTTAAGGGCAAAGTTAGGTTTAAAGCCTTTAGAGGTTGACAGCACGCCAAAAGATGATCCTAATAAGATAAGAGATGACTTAGGAGAATTTTATCACAAGCCTGCTCCAGATGTTAATGAGAAGTTAAAAACTCAGAAATTAAAGGAAAAAATTGGCATCCAAAAACAGAAGAGATTAATCGAAGCAAATTTAGCAAAAGTAAAAAGTTTAGGTGATTATGACTCTGATGATGACACTAGAAATTGGATTGGTAAAACTAGGCGTTTGGAAGAAGAGAAGAAAAAAGCAGAGGAGAGGGTAATGATAATGTTTTAGATATGAATTACATAATTAGGTATACCAATGAGTAATCCTCTCCTTTTGGCAAATTTGGCATTTATTCTTAACACAATAAAGTACCTATCTTAAAAACTACTAAAATGGAGTTTAAATGGAGTTTAAATTTAAATGATACCTATTACAAAGAAAATAAATGATTACTTACTGGTACAGCTAATAATATATGTGTATAATAGATAATTTATCTCTTTATGTTTCTATGCAAGGCAAAAATGTTGGATCAATTGGATGAAGAATTTGGAATTGGAAATTTAGTTAAAGAAGAGATACACGCTGCACGCAATACAGCATACACAGAAAAGAATTTGAAGGGTCTCAAAGTGGAGCATAATATTGTAAATACTTATATCCATAGGAAACTTAAAAGATTGGGATGTGCAGGAATTCGAAAATTGTTCAGGATTCCCAATAATGTTCGGGAATCCCGAAAATCTTCGGGTTCCCGAGAAAATTCGGGATTCTCGACAATGTTAGGGTTCCCAGATTTGGGGGAAAGAATTCTCATGTCATCTCGGTTTTATATTTTCGGATTTTCCCTCATCTTCAAAAATCATAAAAGTATTCAACAAAATAATTACCGAAATAGCCTCTGGATTCTCGAAATTCTCGGAAGTAACAAGAATCCTGAAAATGACGAAAGTCGCGGATATTTTCGGGAATCCCGAAACTTTCGTGATTCCGTACTGATCCCGAGAAGAATTTCCGTTTCGACCGGAATTCTGCACACTCCTATAAAAGATTAAATAATTAATTAAATGATATCTAATAGGAAAAAATTGAGGAAGGCAAAACGCTTATCTTGACGCTAAAAGATCAAGGGGTATTGGATGAGGGTGACGACGTACTCGTCAACATAAATATAACGGACGAAGAACGTTATCAACGTAATATTTTAAATAAGACTAAAAAACCTGGTTACGATGCATACGACGACAATAATTTCGATGAGTTCGGACTTCCGAAGAAGAAGGTGTTGGAAAAGTACGATGAAGAGATCGAAGGCGAGAAAAAAGACACATTTGTATTGGGAACTAATAATATTAAAGACATAAAGCAGGATAAACTCAGTTATGTCAAGCAACGTTTAGCAAATAAACGATTAGAATCGTTACAGTTAGCAGAGCCAAAACTAGCTAGCGAATATTACAATGAGGAGGAACTTGCAAAGTTTAAGAAACCAAAGAAAAAGGTAAATCTTTCTGATGAAGTTTCAATACTCTTTTAACATAACATACGATGCTACTATTTTATTTTATTACAGGTTCGAAAGATTAGAAAAAAATTAAAAGCAGATGACTTAATTCCTGAAGATAATGATTATCTTCGAGATCTTGGAAGTAGGAGAAGCAGACGACCGGAAGAGGTGAAAGAGAACGATGTTTTAGACGTAGACGATTTAGGAGGTATTTTGCACATGTTACTTTTAGAAATTATTAATTTGTCTGAAAATTTACAAGCCACTTTTCCCAAATTCTCTGATCAAGCTCCCACTGAAGACCTTAGTGGAATTAAAGTAGAAGAAGACGACAAAGAACTAGAATTACAGTTAGCGTTGAAAAAAGCTCAACGACTAAAGGAATCACAATTATCGAGTATCGAAAAAGTGGCGGAAGCCATAAAACAAGAGCCTACGAATTCCGAGGAAAACCAATCTGGAAATATTGTTCTCAATGCTACTGCAGAATTTTGCAGAACTTTAGGAGATATCCCGACTTACGGTCTTGCCGGAAATAGGGAAGAAAATGGCCAGGAACTTATGGTATTAAATGTTTTTTAACTACGTTCCTTTTCTGAACGTTATTTTTTATACTGTTTTTTCTTCCTTTTTTTCAATAAAAATTATAGGACTTCGAATTGGATGGAGTTAAAGAGGAACCACCCGCGAACGAGGAAGAGGATGATGGTCGCGGCGCCTGGAATACTGTGCATCTAGGTATCTCTTTAATATCTAAGCTCATCGCTTCAATTTTTACGCCTTGCAATAACTCTTTCTCAATTTATGAACAGATGAGAGTACATCGGAGCCAGTAGCAATGGAAGCTGCGATTTTAGACGCGGAACCTTCACTTGGACATGGTGTCGGTGGTGCATTGAAACTCGCTATGAGTAAAGGTTATTTGCAAAAAGAGGACAGTAGTAGACCATCCGCGTCTCGTTTTGCGCACTTACAGGCTCAAAATTACTCGATAGAGGACAAAACTTACGGGTATGTAAGGAACATTACTATCGTTCAATATAAGAAGCTTTCTTACACGTTCAAAAAAAAGAGAGAGAAAGAGCAGGAGAGGAACTGGTGTAAGAAACATTCTTTTATTGAATGCATACCAAGAAATTTTGTTAGACAAGTCTCTAGTGAATTTCAAACTGTTAGTTAACAGTCGTAAATAGAGAGCCCAGATTTCGGTGCTCGGAAAATGGATGATCCGCTACCGCAACAAGAGATTTACTACTTTGTCGGAGATGATCAAAGGCCCGAGAAGAAAGTAGGATTGATAGAGGTATGTTTATATTATGCGATTCTATTGTTCCGAGCGAGATTCGTACCACTGTTCTAGACAAGTCCAAGTATGGATCGAAGTTGCATTAATTTAATCAGTAAGGAAGAAACTTTCTCATCTACTATAATACGTATCGTCAGTATGGTATAATTTTATCGTATTCTGCACTTGCATGTTTGAACGTATGGAGTATAAAATAATATTTAGGATCAGGATTCTCATGCAATCTCAGTTTGAATTTCAATCTCCTTACTACTTACGGATACATATTCCATTAAATTTTAGAAATTAATCGTCTTCAACGGAAATAACAAACAATAATTTAGATCCTTGAAGTGTATATTGTAAGAACACTTGCTTTACGATAGCTGTATCGACTTGTTTAGATTCGTGTTAATTTAATCGCATAATGTAATGTATCTTGAAAACGTAACCATTTTTTTACGTTCGCGGTAACGTAAATTTCGAAACACCGAATTCCATGGGCTACTGTAAATTACTAAATTTAAAAAGAGGTTATCGATTGCATCGTGCACAGATCATTCCATCCGCTTTTTTTTTTCATTTTTAGAGATGACGATAAATTCGGCAGAAGGGATCGTTTCAATGGACCTACATCGGAATTCAAGGAAAAGGACGGCTTCAAACCAAATGTTAAATTGGAATACATCGATGACGATGGTCACGTTTTAAGCGCAAAGGAAGCTTTCCGATATCTTTCACACAAGTTCCATGGGAAAGGTCCAGGAAAGAATAAGGTTTATATATTTTTTCTTTTTTAATCGCAATCAAATGGAGACCAATCTTTAGGATTGTGCGGGATTCCGGGTTTGGGAAAAAAAATTCTCATCTCGTTTCGATTTTATATTGTCGGATTCTCCCTCATCTCCAAAAATCATGAATATATTTAACAAACCGAATACTGAAATTGCATCACGAAATTTTCAGAAGTATTGGGAATTCTGGGATCCCGCACATCCTTACTAATCATAGATCTATTTCTAGGTGGAGAAGCGAATGAAAAAAGCGGAACAAGAAGTGCTGATGAAACGAATGTCATCTACGGATACACCTCTAGGTACGCTTAATTTATTGCAAGCAAAACAGAAGGAAACTCAGTCACCGTACATAGTACTCAGTGGAAGCAAACAAATGCAAACGTAAGCAAACATTATGTTATTTCAACAGATACTTGAATACCATTTAAGTGAATACTTCATTAAAGTTATTTTTACTTTTGCAGGACTAGCATATCAAAATCAAAGCATTAATAATTTTAAAGTTAACTTCAATGGGATTTGTATATAATATGTAGAGGCATGAAAATCTCTTATTGATACAGGCAGAATAAAATACGTTAATTGTCGTAAAATGGAAAATATTGCACATTTTCTCTTTGATTTGTTAATCTACATACCCGATAATAAAATGTCATTTGTGAGTTTATAATGGAGACTAATTTTTTCCGTACCCTTCCTTTTACACGAATCATCAGAAATTTTAATAATATAATTATTTATTTTATATTTGAAGTTCTGTTATAAGAGAACATTACATTTTTACTTTTTACGGATAATATGACCCAAATATCGTATTCATATCTTACAGGACAGTATCTAAGACTTTACAAGTTGGATATGTTAATTCGATACACATTTATCAATTTTCGATACAATTGATAGAGAACATTGTTCGAGTTTTCTCGGTGTATATAAAAACAGTATAAACTCATTCTTGTCGCACCGTTTTCAATACTTTGTATGCTTAAAATATTTCTTACTTTTAATCAAATAAATTGACTGCTATCACAATAAAATTAAGTGTGGGGAACAAACGACATCCACAACTGTATTTTATTTATACCGACATTAAAATAATACGACCTGTATATGCTAACAATAACATGTGCATAAACCCTATAAATATTTTAACATTACGACCCACTTCTTAATTATTCAATCACAATTTACGATTAGTTTCTAATTGTCTACCCGTACAAATTGCTACTCGGAAGATAAAAATTTCAAAACTACAAAATATTTTATCCTTTCCAATTATGTTACTATACGAACTTCTGTTGCATATTCTTTGTTTATATTTTTTAGGCTTGGTATAGTGGTATCTTGAGATTAAAAATATCTGTTGTATGTCTCGTTGAATGAAAGGACTCGTAACTAATCACAATTAATCGCGGTGATGATTACCGATATTATTCCGAGTATTTATTTTTACAAACTATCGGTACTTCGTATTCGAAAAATGATTTGTTTCTACAAGAATGCTGAATGACATTAAATATATATCCCTGATATCACAAGGCTTCCTTTTGTGCAAAAATAGTGGTAATACTTGATTCCTTGAATCTTACGCGGTGCACTGTAATCTTATAAATTACATTTTATAAATATCCGGTAGAGACCATATAGCTACATGTCTTGATATCTCTTTTAAAACATTTTCTTCCTACTCGCTATTTACAGTTTCTTTCTTTCTTTTTTTTTAAATTTTGTCCTTTTTTTGGAAAGTTTGGCACTTCTCTCGATGGGTTACACAAAAATAATAGGAATTTCTCCTAGTTAAAAAAAGCAATTATTTTGTGATTTAAAAATAGTATTTTTTTCAAGGCAGCGATATATCTTCTATTGTTAGCTAAAGATTTTTAAGTAGCTTCAAAAGGCCGTTAAAAATTTTGATTGACTCAAATACATATACATGTACGTTAATTGCTACAACCGCTATTTTTGTTGGTGAACAAAAATATCGGGCAACTGTATGCTAACAACAAAAAATATATTATTAATCGAACAAACAACGTTTATTCTTCAATTCAGTATTTATTTCTTAAATGAATTCCTATTAATTTTGTAACAACCTAATGTACATTTTGATACTTACAGATATGACTCTTCTACTTGCTGAATTCTAAGAAATTTCGTTCACAATCAGTAACGTATGTTCCGTAAAATAATAAACTTCAATAAATCGCAATTTATAATTATCTACAATTGTAGTGTTCCACAAAATTTAACAGCGACTAACTCTGTCCATTGTGTTACTATTGTATAGAACAAATTTCTTATCACCAGCTTATTAATTTTTTATATTATATTCACGTGTAAATATTCCTCCTTACTCTTCCCTACAATTAAAATATAATTTACAAGAATTAAATATAAATACTTTTGATAGGTACTAATTTGCCGCACTGACTCTTCCTCTAATTCCTCTCCTCTAACATTTTTTTTTTCGTTTTTTTCTTATCTATACATACTAACATATTCAACTATGTCTGACAATCCGCCAAGTATTTTTATATATTATAAATTGACTTTGTTATTTTTACTTCTCCTCTCCGTTCTTCATAGTATGGTATTAAAATCATTGGTATAAGTATCGTAAAAGGGAAGTGCGAGTTTCAATGCTCTTTGATCGACAATCAACTTCGTATAAACGGCTTCTTAAAGACTTTTCGTTAAAAAAATTGAAATTGATCATCGACGTATCAAAAAGAGGTTGTATACAAGAGTAACGAGTGCACCGAACGTAGGTCACTTATACAGTTCCGTTATCAGTTAACTTTTCGGGTAGACTTTTCTCAAGTTCGTTACCTTCCAAGGTATTTTCCTTGAGCGCAACATCATCAGTAATTGTTATCTGTTCAACGTTTCCATATTCTGACTCTGAGGGTTCTTGCTCGCGCCTTCCTCTTGGCCGCTTGGACTTGAAAGTCTGGTTGGTTTGATTGACTTCAACTTGGTTGTTCCACCATATCTGAAGTTCACGTCGCTACAAGTATCCAGGGGGTGCATTGTTCCGGTTAGGTTAGTCACATCGTCGTCAGTTGTAACTTCCAACTTAGTGGTTGGTACTTTCTTAACAGACCCTAATTCATACGCCGACTTCGATGATTTCAGTTTCATTTTCGCGTTCAACGGCAACGAAACTGATTTCTCTAAATTGGTCGTGTCGATTTTCAGGTTGTTATCGTTCTGCACTACTTGTTCATCGCTTGAGTTCACGGTATCGGTGATCTGAATATCTATGTTGACCGTTTTCGGATCGTTCTCATCGTTCCTAACAACTTGCTCGCTCGCGTACTCATTTCTAAGGGCGGCCAATTGTGCTCGTTGCTTTTGAATATGGTTGTGTGAGTTGGAGAAGAAAGACGAGACCCTTTCGAGCTTGGTAGCTAAGTTCGGTTGGCTTAACGTGGACTTTAGAGGATACGGAGTTTCCATCACGTTATTATTCTTCAAGAAATTGTGAGATTCTCTACCTGTGGAGTTGCTCTTGATCATTCCCATCTTGTTATTGTCCTCGATCACTTGTAGAGGGAACGACCTAACACTTGTGCTTCTTCGTTTTTCAGCAAGGCTCAATTGGGCGATGATTCGACGGATATCTCCAGGAAACTCGATGTCTGGACGAGTGTCGGATAATTGTTGAATAAACGAGCCCAGTGTAGTGACAGTTACTTCTAAACTGCGATTTTGGGACTCGAGTTTGAGCAGAGTCGATTGCTGCACAGATCGTGCTGTCTCCAAACGATGCAAATTACTCATAGTAATCTATAAATATAATTCTATTTATTTAATTTCATAAATAAAATTATATCTTCAAAGTAAGAATGATTTTAAAGAATCTTACTTCAAGTTGCTCGTTAAGTTGCGAGACTTCTTGCGTAAGTTGCTTATTAAGAAGCTTAAACTTCTCCAGAGTCTCTATTTGCGGCTTTACCGATATCATTTCTTCTTGCAATACTTGATACTCCACTCTATACTCGTTCAATTGTTTCGTAATTTCTTGGTCAGGATAAAATACGCGTTTCATCACCCGATCCAGAATCTCTCTATTTACATTCGGTACGCGCGTCTATAGTTAAAATGGGAGATTAAGAAACAACGTATATTGCCAGATTAATTTATGAGGCAAGAATTCTTTCGTACCTTGAGGAATTCCATGATCTCTTCAAAACTGTCGCATTTTAATAGCTGATCTTGATGTTCCTCCAACAACGCCATTGATACGCGGAAAAGTACTTCAGTGCTTTCCAGGAAAAGTAAATCTATACAAACAAATCAATTAAATGAATATTTGTTGTTAAATTAATAAATATGTCTATAACAATTTGCATTTATTTATCTTGTTTAACACTAGAACTGCCGACAATTAAAGTGTACTTATTTGTATCAAAGACATTGGAACAATAGATACTCGAAGAATTATATAATACAATGAAAATAAATCTTTACTCATCCCATTGGTATAAAATCATGGTAAAGTTGCAAAAATGCATCGCTGTGAATTTATGCAATTTTTATATGAAATAGCAAACACTTCATTTTGACCTTTTTGATATTTCTAGTGTTAAAGATACCGAGATCATAAATATTATTTTTCAGTGATTTATATTAACTTTAATTGATATAATGATATGAATACATATTCTATTTCCTATCCCTCCCCCTCAACCTTCTAATTTCGAATATTTATGTACAGTATACCTATTTTTCCAGAAACCTTTCAAATCATACAATCAATGTCATGAAACCTAGTGTTAACTTACCAAAAACTCTAGTCACGAAACCGAGTGGAAATTGACTCGCGAACAGAGTCAATAACCAAGGTGCAGCGTACAACGTAGGGGAAACTTCATGCTTATCGAAATGATTATAAATTGCTGGTAACCTATCATGTAACAGTCTAGATAATTGATACAGGTACAATTGTAATGCAGCCATGTCAGGAAGATACAATTTCCTTAGGCCTCTTCGGAACATTAAGTGCCGTAGA
Organism: Eucera pruinosa; assembly: GCA_028830335.1. Taxonomy (NCBI): domain Eukaryota; kingdom Metazoa; phylum Arthropoda; class Insecta; order Hymenoptera; family Apidae; genus Eucera; species Eucera pruinosa. The sequence goes on from JAMYCR010000007.1 coordinate 13,269,140, forward strand.
AGAAAAAATGCCTGATCTTCCGACATCTGTTAAGAATTAGTAGGAATTAAAAAATTTTTTTCGGTAAAAATTATATTGTGTTGTTCGGAAAATGCATAGCGATATTTGAGGAATATTTAAAAAGCAATACAAAATATATGAATTCGGAGTTTGAGTGGAATTTATCCGAATTAAGAAGTTTATTATTTAACAAAAATTTACATGAAATAATCCTTTTCCAATTTCATAATACGCAAAAGAATTTAATGTCGATACCGTTGAAAATGCTACGAATTTATCGAACAATCCAATAAATTAGTTCTAAAAATATAAACGCCTACATGTAAAAGAAGAACGCCAGCAACGAAACTGAGACCCTGACAATAACCGACTTCATGATCCAAAAGCGAATAAGCTTTTAACAAGTTGAACAATGCCAATTGTCCAGGTCCTAGAGGTGAGCTGAAGTACGGATGATTCGGAAACGTTCGTCCCAGATCTATTAAAATTGCATGTTGCTGGGACGTAAGTTGTTTCAAGAGTAAATCATAAGGTGTATTGTAATTAGGAAAGTCGCGAGTGTCTATCGGTGGTTGTTTCAAACAAAATTGTTCGGCCAAAAATTGCCATACTTCTCCTCTTTTGCCTTTCGGTACACCTATACAACAATACAAATCATTATTAAAATTTCAAGCCACCGTATTTAACCATTAACTACTGACATCAAGTTTTTAAAAACTACAAAGGAACACAATTTGTTCCTAAAATGTAGGGAAATATATCGCGCGTAGTCCGTTGGACTCAATGTCAGTAATTAAGTAATAAAGATATTTTAACATAAACATTTTTATATTATCTGACCTTGTTTTATAGCGTGTAACAACATTTGATTATCACATTTTGTTGAAACTCTTGACTCTTTGCTAACAAGTAGATCCCACACTTCCATTAATTCTCGAGCACAACTGCTAAGTTCATCATACTCCAACTTTATTCTCTTAACGGTTGCTTCTTCTTGCCTTACTGAAATCAAATCCATTTCTGAGTATACAGATTTCACGCAAAGTCGTTTATATTTCCTTAGTACCGGAACAAAGGATTAAAAAGTAGATTACCTCGAAGTCTTGCATTCTCCTTCTCCATTCTTATAAGTATTAACTGTTGATTGATCGCCTTTTTCCAAAGATCTCTTAATTCTTGCTTTGTTCTGCGCTTGGGAGGTGCCTGAGGCGTTTTAATAATACTAATATTTCCAGTTTTATCATTTTCCTTCTCGTGATCTTTACTGGGAGTTACAACACGATTTAGTATAGCTTGTCTCCATGAGCTATTCGACTGTACAGGGCTGTTTCCGTCCGTTTCGGTGGGTGACATTTTTGGTGAATTTCCTACTTTCAGAAATCTGTCCAATAAAATAATAATACAACGTAATGTAAACAAAATTTTAATTAAATTTCAATTCCAATTAACTCTCCGCGAACTAGGCGTGAATAAGAGTTCCACCGTGAACTATGCTGCGTTAATTTTACGCAAAGCAGCAAAGTCTTAATCCTAGCTACACGAAAATCCAGATCGCTTGCGTACATTTTGAAAATATTACAGCAGTTTTAAAACTGTTCAGGTTAATTTAGTCTCATATGCGTCACGGAAGGTTAAATCTACAGTAAGAAATTATACTTACATATCCATCATAGAACTTTTTGGTCCAGTGTTCACAGTTAGTTGATGTTCGGGTGAAACCCTCAAAGACCTAGGTCTACTGGAGTCCGGCGAAATATCCACTATGGATGACTGTCGCGAATTTTCGGGGCTTTGGCTACCGCTTTTTTGTATCACAGTGTTGAGGTGACTCGTATCTTTTAGATGCGAGCCAAGTCCAAGGTCGTCCCGCGAACCCTTCCTCTTCATAAGGTGATCAAAGCTATTCGTAAGCGAACGCTTTGCTTTCATGAATATTGTGCTTCCAACACCCACGCTTAAGTACTGATTAAGAAATTCGCTCCTGCAGAAACGGCATAAATTAAACTTAATCATAAGCAAGAAAGGCAACTGTATTTATAAAAATCCATTTATTTAATTACAATTTGAAAAGATCATACCTATTCTCAGCTGTGTCATGTACGTGTCTGGCCTGTTTCGCCTCGCAATGAGAGCGCAACAGTCTTATTAAAAATTGATTTTGTTCGCGTAAAGTTGTTCCCGTGCCGCCGGTAGCTTCGGCGTTTTTGTACTTAGTAACGACGATTTCCTGCTCGTCCTCCGGCAGCAGTTCCATCCGCGAGAAAATTATACTCTGAGTCCTCCTATCATTCTGTCCTGGAATCCGCAGCAAGACATGCGAACTTATTATCCGTCTCGCAATTTCGTTGCAAATCAAAGAATGGAAGGTAAGTAAGTACAGCGCTAGCAAATTACCTTCGATTTCCTGGCATAACTTGTTATACCAATACATGGGGCAGTGTTCACATGAAAATACGGGATATCGTTCTTTCCTTGGAACTTCGCATGTTCCAACGAACGCTTGGGAAATTGCTACAATAAACCGTATATTTTGTTTAATTCATGAAGCTGATATTTTTGCTGTTTTTCTTTTATTATTTTAAATAAAATGTACTTGATTAGAAATAATGGAACTTCTATGTTTCTCTAGCAGAATACACAAGATGTTCTGTTAGTGATGGAATTTGCTTTGGCGATGAAGTCGACACTGAAAAACGACGAATAAATTACTTATCGTCAAAGTTACGATCAGACAGTTTAGTTTCGTAAGAATAATTAATAAAACAAACAAATTACAGAATGCGTAAGTACTGACTTCATATTAACAAAGCAGACACCACCATCATAAAACAAGATATTCAATTTTACCAGCAACAAGGTCATCTGCAACGGATTCCGACTGGCACTTGAACACATATCCAATGAAACAATCCACGTTATTTTCTTTGCAAATAAAACCAAAGTGTTCCGGATTCTTAATGCCTTGCACGCAACTTGCCACATCCTTAAGCTGCTTGTGTAATAACACCTGCTTCCTATCCGGGCTAATCAATCTCAAATCATGTCGGCCTACCTGAAATTCCACGTCAGATCAGGATACGTTACAATACGAATGTTATAGTATTGGCTAAGCATAAGATAGGCTCTCCATTCTCATATAGAATCATCGTTGGTGTCATATGCAATAATACTACTTTAGACTAGAATAAAACAACAAAGCTTTTAAAGCGATAGCAATTGTAACTAAATATTGCGATAATCAGTTGTTTTCGACATAATCGATCTCTAAAATTCATATCTATAATAATGTGTATACGTGTATATGTTCATATGTATTGGAATTCCATCATTTATCCATTTGTAAGCCGAATTTTATTTACTTTTACGATTAAGTCAAAATTTTCATTTCAACGTAAAAGCAAGAATTAATAATTACTTTAAAAATGGCTGGTATCAATATAACGATAACGAAAAAAAATTAAGTAGTACAGTGATGTACAAGTAAGATAAAATTCCACAAATTTAGATATATAGGTATGTAACTTTTAAGTCACATAGCGTTATAGTGGATGTGAATTTTATTAACTATGATGGTTGGATTTAATATAATTCTTAAAATTGCCATTCTAAATCGTAAGGGGCATAATAATACCTCTGTTTTTTTACACGACCGGTATTTTAGTTTGAAATGTATGGTATTTCCTATAAATGAGTAATCTATCCTATACTTAGTCAATGGTTACGCATAATAAATCGAATAATTTCGAACCTGGAAGAGCATCGTACGATTATGTTCGTCACCCCCTCTCGCCATGGAATCTCGCCTGGTATTCAATACGCTGCCCGTAGACGACGCCCGATTTCGCATAACTTCCGGTATTTGCATGGAATTATTGTTCACAGCATCTCGATTTTCCTCGTGCTCGTCTTTCTCCGCAAGAATAGCGTTTGGTGTTTTTGGAAATGTTTCCACAGACCCGGTGAGGTTTGATGGTACACCCAGCGGATTGACCGGCGATATGATCCCGCTTCCGGAAACATTTTCTATACTTCCGGTCTCACTAGCGCTGGATTCCTGCGATTTTTTAATTTTTTAATAATTTTTTAATATTACATCATATTATTATAATACTCTTATTAATAGGGATGTGTAAGATCCCAAAAATATTCGGGATTCCATGTTTGAGAAAAAATTTTGATCTCGCCTCGATTGTATATTTTCGGATCCTTCCTCATCTCGAAAAATCATTGAAGTATTCAACACAAGGAATACCGAAATAGCTTTTGAAATCTTGAAATTCTCGAATGTATCGAGAATCCTGAAAATGACGGGAATTCTAAAACTTTCGGGATCCCATCCCGATCTCAAGAAAAATTCCCGTCCCGAGCAAAATCCTGCGCATCCCCTAATTATTAGAGTCAAAAAGTGGAATTAGGGTGGTTTACCGCGCTATTCCTTCTATTATTGGAAGACGTTAAAAGTGATTGACGCTGATACTCAGCGAGAAGGTTGCTCGCCGACGATTTCGATTTCTCAAGACCATGAACACGAAACCTTACTAGCGCATCATCGATAAAGGCCTCCGATACCTTTGGATGTAGTACTTTTATTTTGCCCACGTAGAGCACCTAAAACGAACAATACTTATTAATATTCATAATTAAAAAAAAAAATCATTTCCAGTTGATTCTATTTTACAGAATACAATACTTTCAAATTCTTAGAAAGGAGTAAAAGAAAAAACAATTTGAAATATCACCTCAAAGAAATGGGAAGAGCTGGGAGATATGTCAGCACCTAGGGACATCAGGCTAGCAGCACTGCTTTGCGATCTTTGAGGCACATCCCTGCCTTCAAATCGGGACGAGGCTGAGTGTTCCTTCATGTCTCTTAGGAATTGCTGAACCTGCAGACAAAGAAGAGCATTGAATTGCAATCTCTGTCGCTACATGTCATTACGGCACTGGAACTTTAAATTAATCCTTGTCACGCAATAACAAACAGCAATCGTATTGGTAACCCTTCCAACTGCAGTTGTTGCACCCTGCAATCGTTTCTCGATTCTACTTCTTCCTATGGATACTATAGACATAACTCTCTCTCTTACAAAGAACATTGTATGAGCCATTCATTTGCTAAATCGATTAACTCCGTAAAATAAAACAGAGAAATTGACTAAATAAATATACAGTCTTTTTTAAAATTCCTTTTAGAATTTAAATTCGACTAAACACTAGAATTTATCATTATAAGCGCAGTTTTTTATACTACATATAAAAATGCGTGGAATAACATAGCTTTGGAATAATCGTTATTATGTTTATATATAAGCTAATGTGAAGATTATGCTTTATCTGGTATTATATACTTAAACATTTCTTCTTAATATTGAATATATTAGAAATTCTCACAAGTACCGTACAAACAAGAATATTCATAAAGCGTCGTATATTCGTTTATCATTTTACTATAAACGGAGGAAGAATAAATCTGAAAAGCAAGTGAGGAGAATAGCAGAATTAATGGAAATTGGAAAGAAGAGCAAGCTACGAGATTTGTAAATAGATTCCTTTTAATTTGCTTTCAAAGTCCATCAATTTACATAGTAACGTATCAATTTACATAATTCGATCTGTTGTTATACAACACGGTGAACGTGCACTACTCGGATGTTGTTATATATCGACGATATATTTTTGTGAGGAAAATTCGCCCCAGAAATAATCCAGGATGTAGCATCTTAAGCGCACCATTAATACACAAAACCGATTTCGCAAGAAAGCGTGCATCAAACGTGGCCGATGGCCGTGGACCAAAATAAATTCATTTCAGGAGTACCGGTCCGTTGCATGGACTTACCCCTGCTTTAAATTTTCCTTATCGGTTTCAAAATTTTTTTACGTTATATCTGTTTCATTTATTTATATAATCTTCATTCTAGACATTAAATAATTAATCATCCCTATTTCATCCCTTTATGAAACGGAACTTGTACAGTGCTGCTACTGAGGAAGAATTTCAAACTAAGATAAGAAATCCAAGCGTAACCCGGGAGGCTGTGCAAGTGTTAGATTATATCGATTTTCACGAGCCAACTCGTGTAAAACGCAGGTTTTTTCCACATTTGCGAACTACATGGATGCATCACTGAAAGCAAAGAAGACGAACTCTATGATCGTCTTCGTAGAGATCGTAGACGAGTAAAAAACTGGGCAATCGATCTTTGGCGTAGACGTCGCTGACGTGTTGGGGGCAACGATAAAAGCAACCAATTTATTATGCAAACCGTGTTTGAGTTTCGATTACGTGATATATCGAGTGTGATTAGCGAAGTGGAGATGCGTCGGATGTGGGTTGACACGATCGATCAGGAAACAATTTGTATCAATGAAAAAAAGATTATCTTGACGGGTGGTTATCTCAACGACCATGAGAGGTCTTCTTGGCTGCGACAGAGAATCTCGCCAGCGTAGCTGCTGACACAGATCGGCACAAAGCAGTGGGGTTTCCTTTATCCAATTACTAGACGAGCTTTCTTTTTATTATCCAACCGGCCCTTTCCTTCTTTCTGCAAAATATGTACGACTGACACTTGATACACGACTGCAACCTATATGCGACGATGAATAGTAACGCGCGACATTGAAACCAATCCTCCTTCTAATTTCTTTTGTAGCTCCGCAAGGTGCAAAAATACATCTGGGTACGAAACTTGTTAGACAAGATTAAGTACGTGCTATATCCTTACAAATTGTTTTAATGATAAGTAGAGCTATACATAATAGTAAGAAAAAATGACAAGCACCTGTACAACTTCAGAAAAACTAGCGCGCGGCCGCGTATGCGCACTGATAGGTGGAAACTGGGAGACTTCAATGAATTCCTTCTGTTTTTGGTTTCATGAATAAAAACGCCACGAACAGATTGGATGACTGTTTCCAATATTTTTTATTTGGTAGTTATGCAAGAGCAATCAAACATGATTAATTACAGGAAAAAATGACACTGAAACCGACAATTTGTTTAATACTTGAACTATCGATAATTAAGCTACGCTTGCTTGTACCAAGGAAATTAGAACCATAGATACTTGAACAAACATATAAAGCAATGGAAATAAATGTTTATTCGTTCTTTTTATAGGAGATCGTGCAAAATTTGCAAGATTGCGTCGGTGTAAATTTGTACAACTTTTATGAGAAATTGCGAATTGATTATCTTGACCATATCGGTAGTTCTAGTGTGAAATAAGAAAGCTATACTACAGACACTTAATGCATTGAATACTGTTACAATAATTGGTTCTAAAGGCATGTCTATTGAATTTCAAATGGAGATTTATCAGATTGAAAGACAACTAACTCGGTACTGTTCGCTTGAATTGCATATAAGCAATATCGTTTCGAACTTAATAAACTTTCTCAATGGAGATTCTAATGTTTTACCTTATATAATGCTAAGTACTCCTATGCATGTAACTTACTCTCTATAATTCATTACACGTGTACGTCTTCTTTTGCTTGCTGATCACTAGGGTATTATTATCTATCTACCATTGTACAGTTATGTTGCCACTAATTGTAAGTTATCTACTTACAGAAACAATTAATTTCATCAAAACAAATGACTGTAATGAATATTTTCCTTCGAATAAGCAAAATCTAAAAAGTTGTATTGTTGGATGCCTGAATGAATGTTGCACGTGAATTTTTCAGCGAAAAGACTATTAGTTCACAGTCAATCTTGACGATCCACGGATCACACAGAGCCAATAAGTCGGTGCGAACAGAAATTATATCGCGCGCGGAGAATTACGTTCTGAAGTGTATACAGTTTCTGACGACAAAATACTCCGGAGGTCTGTAGTTTGGGCCTTAAGTAAGGGATGGAGGTGATTGGCGATTCAAGATAGAGACTTCGAGCAGTCAGAAAATCAGTATCGCAATGAGTAACTTGTTTTGGACTTAGATTTATCATTGTATGCTTTATGCTTCACCGTTAATAGTGACTAGGTATCCAGTAGTACTATAGAAGATTAACTTTTTTCTTAACGCTTTTCACTCCAAATCTTTTTTAATAATACGATATAACAGCAACTCCAAAACACTTTTCTGACTCTTGTGAGTATTTGATATGTTATGTATTTCGAAAATGGGAAGCTTGCTTTTTTTTCAAGAAATAAATATTGAATTGGCGAAGATAAAATTAGAGAAACCTAAATTTTAACTTTTGATAAAAAAAAAAAAATACGCATGATTCAATAGCGGAGCCAACGGGGTACAAATGGTTAATTTAGTCTAACTAATAGTCACAGCATGTTTCGTTTCAACTCTCAATTCATTGTATCAATTTTATCCAAGCTATAAATACTATGAGGAAGAAGCGCGAAATTTTCACAAGGTCTCGTGTTCGCCAGTGTGCTACATCTGTCGCAGCTCTCTATCCTGTTTGTTGACACACGCCCGTCCACTTCCAATTGATCATCGTCAATTCAAGGTACATAAGCATGCGTGATCAACAGAAGGAGCACGGGTTTGCATCGTGACGCGGTTCGATTGAATTCACGTGGAGAATTAGATTGAACGACCCCGTGAACCGTTTCATCGGATTGTAGTTAAATGGAAAGAGGCATTTCGTAAGCTGTGCTACCGTACCAAGGACGCATGATCAACGATCGTGAGAAAAGACGCGGCGGAGAAATCGTTTCCGTCCGCTTTTCCGCCGCGTTCACGGCCGTGTCCGTGAATAGAAGTTTAGTTGTAAAGGAGTTGATGATGGCATTCTTCATCGACCATTGGGAGTTAGGTGTTCCACAGGAATCTTTTTTCAAGATCGTGAATAGAATGTGAAAGGTGCATAATTTGTACCCAAAAACAATTATCAATTAACCCTTCGTCGACATGGTGTCTTTTGACTACCGTGGCCGGCATTACGAATCTTTCAGTCCGGGCCAATTTTTTTATAGTTTTAGGCATTAAAAGAAAATACAATAATTTTGTAAAATGCGTATTAAGGTCTCTATTTTGATATACATACTTGTAGATACAAGCTTTTTTTACATAAAAAGTCCATGTAATTCAACGTTTTCATTTCGGAAAAAATAAACGTAGAAATTTTCGTTCCGATTTACATTTAAGCTAATTCTAGTGATTAGAATTTTATTATTTTATGAATAATTTCTTTATAACGTGAAAGCAAAATTCTTTAGGACATGGAAATCAATTCGTGAAGAAATACTCTGAGAATTTTCATGCAACTCTCACTTGATGAACTCTTCTGATCGCTCATGAATATTCCTTACGCGTACAACCATTCAAGTGTACATTGTAGTTACTTTTAAGAATAGGCCACAATGATGAAATGTATGCTTGATGCACGTATTTTAAAGGTTACATGGGGAGGGAATGCAGAGGACAATTTTTCTCATTTCATCCTTGTCTAATTACAGTATCTCATTAACAGCTTCTGTACACGTGTCATTACGTCGATTTATCTTGAAACAAGCAACAACGTATTCATTATAGATGGTCAGAAATTTAATGAAAACTGTGTTAATTATGATTAAATACCTTTCATGAACAACACAAGAAATACTGATTCATTCGTTCTTTTACGCAAGTATAAAGTAACTTCGATGAAATTAACGTCATGTAATTAAAAAATTATGTAAGAAGTGAATTATGCAATATACGATAAGTACATAGGACACCGTATATTATACAGTATATATACGCATTATATTGCACTGTACAGATTATACTAAATACACACTGTGGTAGTGTACATTAATGACAGGCGATACCGTATCAATACTTATACCCCTCAAAATTTCGATACGCTCACTGCAGAAATCGCTGAAACGGAGAACACTTGCAGTTGTTATTTTTAAGACCGTTATCTATCAAAGACAGGCATTCTAACTAAAATAGTTTATATTTTATAACGGAGTTTATTATTACATAATTATGTTTATGTATATTTCAAACATTTAATTTAAATAAATGATTTATTTCCATTTTTGGATTTTACTACTTTTAATTTAAATGCAAGTATCGATACCGACAACATCGATATTGTATTTTATTCCTGATCTCATATATATCAGTATTCTGGATATCAATACATATCGATATTAAATATACCACCGTCACTAACTAGTATACATGTTATACGCTAATGCAGCCTAGAAATATTCCATAGAAATGAGTAAAATAATAACTACTAATAATAACAACAGTGATAAACGAAAAAATAACTGAAAATTTGAACAAAACCAAAGGCAAATGTTGCTACATAAATGACATTTGTAAAATTGTAAAATATTCATCATTGAGTTAATGTTATACTTTTAAACTAAATATTCTGTATTTACTTATGTAAGAACAATCAGAACAGCTGGATTTCTTGTTGTTTGCAATCAAGTAAAGTACACAAGTTGTCCCGTGTTCATTTATAGAACTTCTGTGTGAAAAGAAACGGGGACTACGTTTTCATGCGTGCCAGGTGCCGACAATAATTAAATCCTAATTGCCAGAGCACGGCTTAATTTGATTTCAAGTTGAAAAAAGAAAAGCTGAATCGTGTCGATAACATGGTACGCGTAAGGTCTTTGATCCTGGTTGACACAGTTTCCATTGAAATGTCGTGGAATGCGTCACGCGTGTCTCCGAATGCTTTTACAGATTAAAATAAGAATCCTTGGCGGCCGAACACCATAAACGAACGCGCATAAATTTTCTGTCGCTTAAAGTATTGTTGAACTGGAATATATTTCAATTACTGCCAATTTCGCCCCCGTTCAATTCCTTTACAAGTATAAATTTTCTGCCAAGGAATTCTGCACTTTTAAATGTAATAAGTATATGCAACAATTTTCACGGACCTTAATAATATTGTCAAAACACCTATATATATTATCATCAATGTATTTTAACTAAGATATAAATTCTATTTTTTATGTTAATCTTTGTGATTTATTCTATTTTACATAAGAAGTAAATTCTGTTTTTTATATTAAACTTTGTGATTTATTCTATTCCACATGTTATTATATTCTATTTATTGTTTAAATGGCGACGATCGTACAAATGTTCTAGATGAATTCATCTAGAAGCGTACACGGCAGCCAATGCGTCTAATTATATGCAGACAGCTTGTCGCTTCTAAACCTTCTACGAATATCTAAGCTTTCACTCGTGTTATTTAAATACCACGATCTCATGAATTCGAGTACGAGTCTACACCAGCGCGATACGCATATTTCCCTTATTGCCCAAATGATTATGTCACCTCCTCTGAACTGATTGGTTGGAAATTAACGGGTTACCCGTCAGGTAACTCTTACCTACGTTTCCCATTAATCTAGTAAAAGGAATCTTTGTAAACAAGTCGTAAAATATACTAAAAACATTAGTGGTCGCTTGTCAAAACAAGCTTATATAATCGAATGTATTGAATCTAATAACCTAATCCGAACTTAACTCAAACCATGAGGGGACAGTAGCGTGGAAAGGCATATAGTACTTCTTGCACGTACGCGTGCACAGTAAAACAGCAATAAAGGGGGGAAAAAAAGAATGCAACGTGTCTGTGACTACGTGACCAAATTATCATTAAGTCTGAAACAAGCATGTCGATCCAGGGACGAGTATACTATAAGGGTCTATTTATACTGGCAGGCCAAGCATGAGCCGAGTTAGTCCGCTGCCAGAAAGAAATGAAACATGTATTACCAATTAAAAGAAGTGACAAATAAAACGAACAATATACTGTTGTCGTGCCACCAATGAGCTTGAGCTAGCTTTGTTCGTGAATCGTCAAAGATTCGTTGACAACGATTTCTTGACAAACCACAGGCGAGAGTTCATTGGCGATACGATGATGTTTTTTGCCTCTCACTTCTTTTAACACTTTCACAGTGTAATAAAATGACGAAAAACGACAAAAAGGCGGCGTAAGAAATTTTTCTTTCCCTTATTAGAGACTAAAGAATTGTATCGAGAAGTGCGATCAAAACTATGAAGTTCTGTTTAAAAAAATATACAGCCGAATTTTTTAGATGCACCGATGCATAATAATGCAATGCAAGAGATTACATTCAGGTTGTGCATCATTTAAGTTGTTGAATTTTGTCTAATGAAATTTTTGTATATAAACTATATATAAACATTTGTCTGCTTTTCCTATTACAATGTATGCTTGGAGCGAATCGTGACGTAAATGATTTGTACCGGAACAGATAGAATAAATCGGCCTTATTACGGGACTCTACTGTAGACGTTTTATTTCATTCTAGCTTGACTCGTGGTCAGCCCCTCAATATAAATGAACCTTAATATGATATCTACGCACGAGCCAACCCCACAAACCGTTACACCCTATTATCGATACTTTGTTGCAAAACCACTGTAATCATCGTAATACGGTTACGGATTAACGAGCACCTACTTTACGGCAGTCACCAGACGGATAGAGAACTGGTTTGCAACCACGTAAATTAATTGAGACACGTTTCTTCTCGTTTCGCTATCGGCTTTCTTATGGTCGTCATCGAAAATTCGAAGAAACTCCCCGATTCGTGAAAGCAGATACCGGTACGTGATCCAAATACCATAACTTTGGTACGAGACTGATACCGCCAAAATTCATGATGGAACTCGTAAATATCGATCCTTTCCATGTCTTTATTCCAGATATTTTCGAAATTCTGGTTCTTACTAGAATTGCACTGGAGAAACTTGGTCGGATGTTTTCAGTTAGCACGTTTTACGCGCGTTGTTTGTATATTTGATGCAGGAATGCCTATACATAGTGACGTTTGCAAGGGGGTATAATTTGTAGAATGCGGATCCTGGAATGTAGACTGTGAAATGCAGGAACGTGGAATGTAGAATGGTATAAGATGAACGGTAAGATACTAGAGAGTATGGGAGCTGGTAAAAGTCGTCACTAGAAAATTCGTGTAAACGAATAAACTTAGTAGGTTTCATAATATTAACTTCTTGAAAGTTTCATCCCTTTGTCCCATTTTTTAAAAAGATGGATACTTGAAAATAAAGTTGCGAGTACTCCTAGCAACCGTCGCGTGAGTAACAAAGATAAATAACATTTACTTTCCTGTTTATGACGCAATCACAGAATTTTCCATTTGTCAACTTCTTTATACTCTGTAAAGCCACCAACAATGTTTTCACGACACGGAATTTAAAAAAATGTACTCGTTGCGAAACTAGTTGAAAAATGATCTTGAGACAAAAATAAAAAAATTGATATATTCTCTCTGTTTGTCATTTAACTCTTTTGCAACTCATGCTTATTTTGTTCTTCGACCTACACTTTCTAGTTTTATTATTTTATATTTTTTTAAAACGAAAGGCTAGAAACAATTACCAGTTTACTAAACCATAAGAGTAAATGGTCACGGTGAGTGGACTATGAAATAATTACGTCAAACGCGATTTAGACACGTTTCATATTTTACGTAACTTTCACCGTCGCGTGCAAGGTAGAGGTGAGAATGCAACGGTATTCTTAGGTACGGGGAAACTGATCAGTCTATGTCGAGTTCGCAAAATAATCGCAAAAGAATCAACAGGCATGACGATAGGAGAAACTGACGATATTTTTTTACGGAATAATCGAAGCACGGTCAGTTAATGTTGGCAAAGAGCTAAGATTCCTGTTGTTCGACCATCGTTGTAAATTTAGTTCTACGCCAGGTTCCACGAACCTAAGCCTCCTCAACGACGACGCGTCGAACGGAAACCAGAAGAAAGGGAAAACTGCCTTCAGGCTAGCGAACTTCCTCTGCCGTGTGCAACGATCAATCGCAAAAAAAATTAATAATCCGCCATAAGCCGATAAAGATGAATAATGAAAGTGTTAGTTAATACTAGAATAGAATGGATACGTCATATATTTGTAATGAAATATTGATATCGATTGACATCATATACATTCAATATCGATCGATTGTTTGATCAGTTGAAGCTTTTGAATAGAACATAGGATACGCGGTCTCTTCCGGAATAAATTATTTCTACGTTGTGTATTATTAACAGGATCTCGATAATCGAGAGTCGTGCCAGGAACTTCAAGGCGGGAATTTGACTGTGACTTACGTCTGTTTTTGTTGAAGATCAGATTAACATATACCAATTTCGTTTTTCTTTTTTTCTAGAAATATGTTAACCTGTTAATTGGGGATGACGAGTTAACTCGACTTATGGATTACTAATGCTTTGGACACACTATTTTACTTTTTCAAAAATTGTATATTTTCTAAACCATTTTTAAATTCATATTAATAACACGTTATTTTACATTTCTATTTGCAGCAATTAAAATTCCTCTAATGATTATTTTAACCAAGTTGGTTGCTTTAGTGTTAATTAACAAAGATGTGGTTTTTTGTTTGTAAATGATATATGATATTAGAATGGTGGAAAACTTTTATTTATTATAGAGGGGTAATTTAAAGGTTGAAATAGTAAGTGAGAGAATGGTGCATCATGTAAGCACGCCTGTTTGGGAAATAGAGCGAATGATGGGCCAAATGTCACGCAAGGAATGACAAAGACTGTCTTAGCAAGAAGAAATAACAAGGAGAAGAGACAGGCTAAAGAAACGGCCGAGAAAAAAGGAAAATTAAACGCTATGCTTGCTTTCATCTTTGTTCGTACATTTCTACATACACGTGCGCGATAATAGTGTGGAATCCTTCTTTCTCCTTCGAAATTTGAATTTGAATATTAAATTTAATTCGAATTTGAAAAATTGATAATCTAAAAGCAACTAACAGTATATATTAAAACTACTTGATACTTCTTGAAATTTATTCTCAGCTCATTATGCGTATAATAAAAAGACTAAAGAATAATTGCGTAATTCCCATGATACGTATCTCTTTTCAGGAACATAAAGCTTGTACAACAGCAAGGTGTTTCTAGAATGATCTTCATTAATGAACGCTAAATGCGCATCTGTTTCAATGCACATTTCATCCATTTGGAACAAAAAGGAAAAGATAAATAGTAATTATTTAATTGCAACCATTCCCATCCAATAAAATGCTCTTTTAAATTCTGCCTAACCTTATCATTCTATCCACGATCTTGCAATTTATGCAAATAGCCCGGTCAAGATAAAAAAAAAAGAATGTGAAAAAACCCGTGTTCACACGACCTCGAAATAAAAAATCAGGCTAAGAATGGTTTCTTGGTCTACTCACTGCAGGCTTTTTGCCAATAGCGCTTGCATCGCTGTAGGACGTAACCTTCATGTAAGGACTGGAAGCAGACATCGGTACAGTAATCATTTTTCTGCCTTTCTCCCATTCGATAGCCGAAAAAAATCAAATGCTAGCGCGGTTGCCTTCCGTAATGCTCTTCCAGGAAATAAAAAATTTGGCACGTATTCACGGCCACCTTCGGGTGACACGTCTTTTCGAGGAGACCGATGCACGTCCGCTTTCGGAACGATGACAAAACGATGCTTTTGGAAGAAGTTTATTACGCTTCTCACATTTCACGTTAACCTGCCAGCTGTCAGGTGTACATAGCCATCGCTGCCACTGATTTATTGTCGAAAGTTTTGTTCATTCATTTATGGTGCTTCCTCGAATAAATTTTCTGTGATATACACGACTCTGTATATGTATGATGCAAACCGGCGGAAACGGTTTGGAAGTTTCTTGCGTAGCGATGCGTCGAAGGCGAATGGAAAATGATTTATTTTTGAACAAACCTATGACTACTTTCAAGGCTGTTCACAATAGTCGAACCGTTTCTCTCAGATCGTACGATAAACCACCACATTCAATCTATGTATAAATTCCTTTAGTAAATTGTTCATAGTTTATTTATAGTTTAGTTGAAAATTGTCATACTTCTCGACACTTTCACAGTGACTCGAAAAACGCGGGAAGTTTCAATTTCTTTATAAAGTTCAATAGTTGACTCTAAGTTCGTTAAAAAGTCCATTATCACATCTATTTAACAAAATTTGATAATTTTTCGTTAATAATACAGATTATTCTAATTTAACGTTAATTTATTCAATTCTATGTCGCAGGAGTTATTCTTAATTTCGTGCAAATGTTTCTATTGGTTCGTTTATCAATTTCGTTTAATGTCACTCACAGATTTCGAAAAGAGCTCGCGCTAACCATCGTGTCTCGAAGCAGGCATTGCACTGATCTAATCGTGGATTAGTGTGCAAAGTGCATGAAATTTTCTAGCCTAAACGACGTTGTTTTCGAGCCAACGGAACGAAACACCTTTACCGACGGACGAGCAAACATCGACTGACACGTAGCGCGCCTCCGCGCCTAAGACGAATGGACCTCGCCAATTGGTTGTCGCTTCCAGGTAACGTCAGTTGATTATTCTTGTAAAAAAAAAAACACCACTAAAAGGGTCATCGTAATCGATCCTAAGACTTCTGTTATCAAATATCTTATGACGATATTAATTTATTGACCTTTTATCCCTTATCCCCATTGTTTACCCCCTGCTGACGTGTGGTCTTAATTTTTGTATGCTAAGTTGTTATCACAAGGTATCATGTGACAGTATAGTTAGAGCAAAAAAGGGAGGTAATCATAATTAATATTATGGTATACGAGGTGTGTACCTAAAATAGGTTATCTAATTATCTTTTACATTACGTGCTTATGCAAAAAGTTGAAAACTTTGAAGAAATGTATTCTCCAATACAGCACCACCCTTAGTTTAATTATGGGGGCTGCAGAGGCTCCGTACAAATTAAAGTTCAGTACGTTTCAATGGGTATTGATATAATTATTTGAAAATCCATGTAACCCTTCAAGGACAATGCAAATTTTCTATGTGCAATTGATTGTACTTGATGTACCTCTCTTTAGTATGATCTTAATGTAATTTAATTTCATATGATGATCTTGAAACTCTTATAAATCAGGTTACTACAAAATTCGGTTACATAAAAATCTATATAATGAATTTGTGCAACAATTTTGGACACACGAAATGGCATTAGTTTTACAGAGGAGCAGCGTTTTGCTGCATAATCGTATGTTTGTCTTCGTTATTTTCAACTGGAGAAATAAGGAAAAAGATACGATCGTGTGGCGAAACGTCGCTCGTTTGCATCGAACCTTCAGGTGCGTACCACACACGGACATTGTTGTCGAAGGATTAATTCTGTATTGTCTCATCACATTTTGAATACTGCTACGCATTTAGTTTGCACTTATTAATATGGTAATAAAATTAAAAAGAGAAATAAATTGTGAACTAAGTTTGAAATTCCAAAAGAGGGTTAAATTGCTTCTGAAATATTTATTGTATCACCATAACAAAAGAAAATGATTAAGGAATCCACTTTTAGTGAGACCCAGTACAGCGTTTCCTGTAGAACTTTTACAGAACTTGAAGAACTTATACTTTTAAAAGTTAGGTGTTCCATTTGTTAAACATTCTGTTCATTGGATTTCAAAATACAACGATAGAAATTAGTTACTCATTGATGTTGAAATTACGTTAAAAAATATCGTGCAATTAAATAATGTAAAAGCAACAACGATGGTCGAATGTTACTCTTGTATTTATGTTTTCTCTATAGCGGATAATAGTTGGTAAGCAGTCAAGTGTGAGAAGAGTTTAATAATTCATAATTCTGTGTAGACAATACTGTGAGTGTGTTAAACGAAGGATGAAATCATAACAGACAATTACAATTATAACAGTTACCCATTATTGAATATTTCATCATGAATATAATAACCAGTAATAATGCAGCTTAAGATTGTGCAATAAATACACGTATGACTTCGCTTTCACACAATGCATCATATTTCTCTTCCTCATTTATTTGCATTACAGCTTAATGAAGGATTTAATTTAAAATCAACCATAACTGAAGTACAGGGATAAAGAATGAAAAAGGCCAAAGTGACATTGAATCTACCCTTCGTTTGAACCAATGTCATTTGAAATAAACTACTTGATAAGGCTAACCCAATCTTAGTCACGTTGTGTAATGAACAATTACAGCGTACGATTTATTATAAGCATTCCAAAGCTGTAATTTCGTGCGAAAAGCTTGATAAAAGACCATGCCTCGCACATACGTGCTTCTTCCAATTGTTCGTTTCAATTTTTCAAGTCTTGCACGTGCCTGGACACATAACATTTTACGAGTTTACTATTCGGAAGCAACGCGTGATTTGCAAGTTAAACAAGACCCTCTCAACAATATAAACTAACAGCCACTTTGAAAAATTTGGTTCGCATTCATGAACCTTAAATAAAACTTGTGTAAATGGCATTGTAGAGAATACACAACAAAGTAAAATTTAGGCGCACATGTTGTTACGCTCTGTTTACGTAAATAGTGAAATTTGAATGCAATAAAACTGCAAACGTGCCAAGAAAGTGGAAAGTCTTCGTAAGTGGTTGAGAATATATGCCATGTTTAAGACATACAGTGTTCGGGATTTATTTGTTTATTATTCATTAAAAACTTAATCTCCCACTGTTAGCAGAACATTAATTGCGTTAACGCCAAATTAACCTGTTACTTTCTTAATTTGTTTCGTATCAATTTAAAATGGATATTACTGTTTCGATTCTGTATCCATTTTATTACTCATCGCTAGACTGTGGATCTTTATGCAACTTCATGATTTTATAAACACAACTAAAGGAATAGAACGTAAGCAGAGATTCGTTTTATCCCCTGAATATTTTAAAATATACTTTATTTGCTGTATTTTGTATATTTTTATGTATTATGTGATGTTTGTTCCTTTTCATAGATCAGCATTTCTCATAAATGCATAAAAATCCACAGTCTAGTCGTTACAAAATATACATTCTTTTTTGTTTTTGAATACCAATAGGCGCCTATTAGTTTTCGAAAGGCTAAACTCTACAATAGAATTCCATCACGTTGTCCTCTACACACACAACGATTATTATTTCCTTCGTTCTATGAGTATTCTCTAAAGACCATTTGCAATTCAAACGGGTGTTCATCCAGAGGCACGTAAGCACTTGAGTTCGATTACTAAACATCCACGCGATCAACAACTACAGTATCTCGTAAAACTTTTCAAAAAGTCACGAAAACATCAACGGAACGGCTATTCGTTACCTGCGATTCGCGGTGAAGTATACATGAAAACACTTGTAAATTACATTTACTGCTGCTTCATTCTACTAGCAATAGCGAGAATTGGCAAAAACATTGAGCCTCTCCAATAAACAGTTATCCTATATTTTTAGACGCCTTGATTTTGTAGAATTTACTATTTAGGCTATTTCAGTAACTTACGCACCAAAATATTATTAGTTTTTGTAAAAAAAAAATTTCCGTAGAAAATAAACTTCTAAACTACAATTGTCCCTCGAAGCATCTACGCAAGGGTTCCAGACATTGACGTCCCACTCCACATTTATATTACATACATATGTTGTGTATATACTAAAATATAAAAGAAATATGTATAATATTTTAGACCAAAATGTGTATGTTAAGAAAATAAAAGTGTAACAATTGCTGGACCCAAAGAAATAATGCCCATACATGTATGTACGGCCGAGTTTGAATCCGTCATCTACATGTGCAATTTATGTTACATAACTGGAACTATATTTTTATGTTCTATTTGGTGAAAATAACTTTTATAAGGTTCCTTTTATAAGGTTATTATCTTTATTATAGTTGTCATCGCACAACAGAGAAGAAAATAAAATAAAACAACAATTTCAATGCCAGTATGACGCGAATTTCCAATAAGAAATATTATATAAGCATATTAAATAATTATCATATTCATACTCACTTGTACGTACATACTCATTATCTTGCATATCAATACACGTAATGAAACAAATACGTACAATAAAAACATTTTTATATTACGAAACAAAGTTTACTCCTCCGCGAAGTGTATCTTCGAAAATTCTTTACTCGTGAAAGAGTTAAACGACCTAAACTTCCACTTTACCACTTTAAACATTCATAACTTAAATATCTGCGCGCGCCTGCTTGATTTGAATTTCCAAAGAACCGTGTTTTCGCGTCAAATCGGTATCGGAAAAATCTCGAAGAGAGAAAGAAAAAGTATAAGACCATTGGGTAACACGAAAATTCTACGATAGAGACTTTCGAAAAATGCGACCGACTCCGAGTGACCTGTTTATCGAGCCGAGTTTTAATTATAGGCACGTGGCCAACGGATATCGTAAATTGCCGGGTAAGAAATTGGTCCGCGTTTATGAAATTTTTTGCCTCTTGCACGCGAACACGTTCGTTAACGCGACCATGTCAGTGTGTCAAAGGGACTTAGGAATTAATGGAACTGTTAATCCATAGAAATGGTAACTTTGAGGAGAAACCTAAGGAAGGAGAGCGGGGTTAATGGCAATAGGCTTAAGATGACGTAGAATCTTAAGTTTCTCTCGGGAACCCACATCAAGACGAAATTCAAGAAAGTTTTTATAAAATCTACTGCTTTTTAATAATATTCCAACTTAGATAAATCGTATAACAAGTGAATTATCGCCACTTTTTGAAGAAAACTACTGTAACATTTTTTCTTTCTGACCCATTTTCTCAGAATCTGAAAAGGTGAATTTAACCAAATTTTCAATGTTTCAATGATTTGCGAAAAAATGGTTCATGAAAAGCTAGATTATAGAATCCATTAATCAAAACAGTGTAGAATCCTATGTCCTTCTTAACTGCACTTAAAAGTGACTTGAATTTATTTAAGTGGTAAGTTATACGTGTATTATAACTTTTTTACCGATCAAATCATAAATTTAAAATTATATTACAAAACGTTACATGTATAGATAAAAGTTGCTCACATTAACCTCCAATTCGAAAAAATTCTGGTGCGGCTCAAATTGAGCACACTCTAAAAATCCGGTTCGTGCCACCTCGTCCTTGTTTTACCAAATCGTGTCGATGTTAATGAAAAATAACAGATTGGTCGAACAGTAGAACCGGTTCACGTGGTTGCATCACCAGCACCAAGCATTCGTGTCGCTCGGTGCAATAGCGATTTTCATTCCGGATAATCGCAACAGTAATTATTGCGCGTACCGATGCACTTGCGCTCGCGGTGAACTCAAGGTCTTTTCCCCCAACTATCGTCTTGCCATAGACGTTTTTCACGGCCAGTGGTGGGGAATGCTCGTTAAATGGCAATTTAACGGATCACGTAAGAGCCTAGAGTTACCAATCGCTTCCCAATTAAATCAGCTCCTTTAGGTCACTCTTTGAAATTCTGGGAAACGGATAGTCAAGCGTGAGAAAGATTTCGAAAAATGAGAATTTAAGACAAGCGCGAGAAAAAGTGTATAAAAAGTAAGTCACTTCAATCATCACTTCATTTCAAGTTGTAAGATTGTAAGATTAAGGACTATTAAATACAAATTACGTATAACATTTTAGTGTTTTACATTCAACACGGTGTTCAAGTAGAAAATAGCCGAGGTTCCAGTGAATAATCTCTGAAAAATTCGTAAGACAAAGAGTTATTGTTCTCGAGTTCCGCTAGACCACCTGATTAATAAATTTGAATTCTATAACTATATTATTCAAGAAAAGTGATATAAATGGAATGAAATAAGAGACAAGAAGTACGGTTAAGGCAGATACCAGTTTCTGCAAGGTTTACTAATATGGTGTAGAACAGTTTAGCTGGTGTAGCCACAGTAACAGTATCCGGAGCTACTCTGCCGTTGGAATGCAATAAGAATACAGATGCGTGCCAATGAACCATGAAAGGTCCTTTCATTTCATTTTCCTATTGTGATTGCATAATCGGGATAATTGCATCCGCCAGGATCTTGTTTCATTGGACAAAAGCACGCGATCATTACTTTTGTCTCCATTTTTGTGTGATCTCTTTATCTTGTGGATATGAAAACGCATGGCAATTATTTTGCAACGATTTCAAGACTTCTAGAGATCATCATCCTCCTCTTAGCTATTGCAGACAAAATGGAGTTAGCAAATGAAACGTATAACGGACAATGCGACACTCAACAAATAAAAAGAGGAAAACGGTGCTTAGTTTTCAATTATAGCTGTTACAAAATCGATGAATAAGGCGAGATTAAATCGCCAATGAGATATCCTCATCACAGCTTAGTGCTCTTCGGAATTCAACAGTCAAGGACAGTACTCGAAATGCTTGATAATCTCGATAGTCCCTTCCGCTTTAACGAGCCATAATGTCTTAAATAGTGCAACACTTTCAATTGACTGATAAGGGTCCACGATAACAATCGTAAAAAAAAAGTTCTTCGACTGTTTATGTTCGAATAACCTGAATTTTTACCTTCGACATTTTTACGCAGCTATAGTTTATTTAACAGCAGAACTACCAAGCCGGTCAATTAACTGATTAGTAATTTAGCATAAATAATTATGTAAATTTGCAACGATACATTTTTGAGAATATTCCATGATTTTCTGTACAAAATATAAATAAAAATTTACTTTGCTTGCAACATATACCTTTTCGAAATATCTATTATTTTTATTTCTTTGGTACAAATAGGTATACTTAGGTTGTTAGTAGTTTTAATGTTAACGCGATCGAAGTTTCGCAGCATTCTTCGTATGCCGCGCTCACTAAACCCCAAGGTTAATAACTCCGATTGCATCTAGGATTTTTAATTATCAACTTGTTACATAAATAACTTAACTGCAGCCTCAGAAGTATACAGAAAAAAGCAGAAATTATGTTAAAAAATACAAGTATGATGACGTACATAGAATATAACAGAAATTCTTAGCAAATTTCCATCCAATTTAACCACCTTTGAATTGTATCTATTTTTACGAATCTCTAGGTAATCATCTTATTAGATTCCGCTATCTTGAACAAGGAACAAAAAGTGCTATGTATTTTCTTCTTTCGTGTAACCGAGCCAACCCTTGCAGGTTAATTAACCCCCTTCCGTCAACTTTACCGTATCTATGTGCGCGTTTTATATTTTTTTGTAACGAGGCGTGGCGAGGAATTTACATTTCTCACGGCAGAGCTCGGAACATTCTTCTTTTGACCTATCTTACACGTTTTCTCAGCCCCTGTTTTTAGTATATCTTTTTCTTCTCGCTTACATTTATCTCGTCTTTGTTACAATTTTTCCTTTTATATTTCCTATCCATTTCATTTTCTGTATTTCTTTATAGAGGAGAATATAGTATAACATTTTACAATAAAAATTATGTATTATGTTTAAAATTTCTGATTATATGTTCATTTCCTTTAAATTATAACCAATTTCTGTATTTCAGATATTTGTACAATGCGAATCCGACTAATGCGATTAATTTCTGGGATCTATTACTCGCACTAATCGCAACCTACCTGCCACTTTGTTACCTACTTCAAAATCAAAAAATTCCAATCTATCATTGTCAATTTATTAACCCCCTTTCTGTTTCACCAAAAAATGCTCGCAAAATAGAAACATGATGAATCGAACATGGTTCCGTTATCAACACCCAACAGCGGCAGGATTAATCGAAATTAACGGTTGGCTGATAAGAAGCCTGACACACGGTAAACATGGTGGACACCAGTAGCGGTGTACAGCAACCAAACATGCTTTTTTTTCTCTCAACAACTCGACTGTGTGTTAAGATTGCCGGTGGCCGAGTGCACACCATTAGAAGACGACACTCAACGGTACTTGGTCGGCTTCAAACGAGGACGTGGCAAAAGAAGAGGGTTAATAACGTGGAGACACAAAGACGTGTGTTGTGAGAAAACACTGGGATAATCAGTCGCGAGAAAAGCAATGAAAATAAATCGACAAAAAATAGTTTAACTTATTGAAAATTTCATCTCGTATCGGTAGATTATCGTTCGTTAACGGAGATATCAACACATTTCGGATTAGACTACTGCCATGCTCTAAATGAACAATAACAGCAATTGCGCAAAATATTTCGAAATTGTACGTACTAAATACGAAAATAAATCAATATCATAAATAGACTACAGATCTTTATGCATTTATGAGATATTTAAATATAGAAAGAAGTGTACAATGGATTAAATATGTAGAAATACACCAAATATAAAAACTAATGTACATTTTTTAATGTTTAGAAAGCGAAACCAATCGATATTTAGCTTCTACTTATTTATTTACCTTTATAAAAACATGAATTTGCATAAAGATCTGCAATCTAATCATAAACAATAGAAATCTTTCTCAACTGCATTCTTTTTCTATCGGTAACAAACGTGCGTTATCAAGATAAAGTATTAACGATGTTAACTCTGCAAACTATAGACTAAGTTAATTACATAAAAAATTCTACAGGAGACTTAGATAAAACTTTAAATGTATGTGAATTATACGCTACTAATCAAAATTCAAAGTAAGGGGGCCTAAAATTTAAAGAGTATTTAATAGAAAACTTTTCCTTAAAGATTTCCAAGAATGCAAGCTCGAAACGTAACGCAGTACTTAAAAGACAACGGTGACGAATAATGGGTAATTTTAACTGACTCCTCTTCTTATTAACGGAGGTACTATACATGCATGAAGTACGGCAAGGGTCAAAAGTTAACTGTACAATTGACCATGCAATCGTATGTTTCCAAGAAATGTCCTTCACGTTATGGAACAAATGCCAGTTATCGTTTCAAATTAAAACAAAGAACCGAGATACATTTGTTTACTGAATCCTTGCCAATAACCATTCGCTTAGTTAATATTGAAACGGTTCTCCGCAAATTGTCACCATCAGGCAACTTTTTAATCTACAATAATACCCAATTCTCTCCAATTACTTAAATCCGTAATAGTGAGAAAATTTAAATTTATAATATAAAAATCACCGCAATTATAAGCCGCTGTCCATTCTAAAAAATAAATATTGAATTTAAATTTGTTTAAATTCAATCAATTCGATGCATGCGCGATCCAGTATACACCCAACCTTCAACTTGTAAAATAAAGTTCTGAAGTTGTCAACGCGATTCGTTCAATACATCAAGGCCAATTACATTCTATCAGACGAGAATTAAGAATGCTCAAACAGTTACATTTCAAAATTTACGACTATAAATTATATTCAATATGTATTTCGTACATTTATTTTGACAAGTTCATTATTCATCGTATTTTACTTTCGCTCATCCGCAAATACTCTGACCCATATAGTTTGAATTTTGAGTACAACCACAAAATACCAAGAAGAGCTTCTGCCAGCTTCGTACTTTTTTCGCACGCGCTAAACTAACACATATATAAATCGATTGGCTACGTTTCAACCGGGGAATAAATATTGTTCGCCGGTTTACGTTGCCCGTCGATCAAGCCTTTCGCCGACGAAACGCATCCCCGGTGAAAATAGAACCACGTATAGATGCACGGGCGTAAGTGCATCGTGCACCTTACGTAATCCGAGCACGTGTACAACGAATGTCAATATGGGGGAAACGATTGAAATCCCGGTGCTTCGCGCGTGTAGCCGTTTTGGCAACTTCCGGACACGACAATTTCTTGGATCACTTGAAGAGGCTTATGAGCTCGTTAGAGAAAATTTAAGCGGTCATCGTTATTAGACCCTAGACGTGATGACTCAAACGTTTTCTTTCTTGAGACAAGGGTTAAGAAATAAGAACCAGGAGCAAAGAATAAAATGCTGTAAACTGACTCCGATAGTTAGAGTACAGTGGGTGATCAAATTATAATGAGCACTTTGAAATTATCACTTCTTTGAAGTTTGAACAACCACACTTAAGATGAAACTCCCTTGTATTACCTAAAGTATTCTGATGTTTTTAATAACATACAACAAGAATTTTATAAGTTCTATAAATTATTTCACATTTTTAAAAATATCCTCAATAAAAAGATTAAAGGATCATCAAATTTTCGCAGAGAAATTGCTGAAATTTCAACTGTTACGACTTGGTGAAGATAAATCGTGAAGAAAACAATGTTTAGTATGTTTAATACCTATTTAGGAACGATTATTGGTGTGTTCAAAGGTTCGCAATTTTTCGACAAAATTTTCACGATCCTCTAATTTTGCTGTCGAATTTTTATTACGTATTATTAAAAACAGTGCAATTTTTATACTAAAGGAGATTTCATGTTAAGTGTATTTTCATTTCCACCCTTCTTCAAACTTAGTACGTGATAATACTGAAGTCTTCATAACAATCAACTTTCTAAAAGTAAATTTTGTATCACAAATGTAATTAAGAATTATACAGAATTTCATTATGGAACTTCGCTTCTTTGAGAATGGAATAGGCTGCGAAAGACGATTTACCTTTTTGCGAGGAATCCGTCAAATAATTTTACATTCTCCCAAAGAGCTTTATAAAAAATGTCCGTGTTCAACGTCACAACTAATTTTCCCGTATTTTCGCCCGGTTTCTAGAGAATTAATACCGACGTAGCGACGGCTTTTATTAAATAATTTTTTACGAGGTGCACAAGCACGACGGGTGGTGCAATTTATCGTCGTGCTCTTACCAACGCGTAACTTATGGCGATTAAAATATGTCACGCGAGATTACACATTCGCTCCTACGTGCTCGTCTATGCTCCTTGTACTACGCGCTCCTCTTGAAAATATTTTCTCCTTGTCGCGGTTTATCTGACTTTTCCTTTCGCGATAAAATAGGTCGTTTCGGACACTTGTAATATTTTTGGATACCGCGATAGTCGGATATTATAACACACCAAAATTTCCTATCACTAAACATATAGACTTGTTATATTCCGGGATACCCATATAAATGTTTGAGCAGGGTAAGAAGTGGCGATACGAATGTTGACTTATCTGCCTAATTATGGTAATAACGACTAGTGACGTCGACAGTTTAAGGGTAGTTTACTTTGCTATCGGCTAACTGTCCTGGTAATTTTCTTTGACGTCATCTAACGCGTTAGCACTGATCGAAAAAACTCGTTAATATATATATTCGGTATTCATTCTTTGCTGGAATTAAATACCTATGAATATCAATTGCATGTATACATATATACATATATATACATGCAATTGATATTCATAGGTATTTAATTCCAGCAAAGAATGAATCCCGAATATGACAAAATAATGAATTATTCAAAAGATATATATAATAGATTCGATCATATAATACCGTTAGATCTCGCAGTGATACGTGGATCTTTGAGGAATTCCAATGTCATGTAACTATGATATTATAGTATGCTATACATCAACGGCTCTATGTATTAAATGCAGTGTACACAAGTCTCGGTAACTTTGCACAACGAACGAGCGACATGACGTTCCAATTTCGTTACGGAATCGAGTTTTAGAGCTGTATCGATACGAATCGATCTGTGTCGAGTAATTGGACAGCGTCCATCGATCTTTAGGATTAATACAGTGATTCTCAATCTATATCTCGGAGCAAAAGAAAAATAAGAGTTGCTGATTTATAACTGTGATATCGAGACACCTCCTTCAGATATACAGTACTGGACAATATATTAGGTGTACCAATTAATTCAGTGCGTTTTTACAAAATTCAATGTATATTTACGAAAAGTCGAAGACAGTTTTGACACTTAAAGTAATTCCATTATTCAATTCCCATCGTAGACGATTTATAAAGTCCATTTTGATAAAAGGTGACAGTTGTATGTGAAAAAAAATCATTAAAACATTAGACATAAAGGCACCGAATTAATTTGTACACCTAATATAAATAATTTAACATAACAAACTTTTGCACAGTCCATTTAAAAAATACTCAATGAGAATACTTTTCAATAATGTTTAAGAAAACTAATATTTTTCAATGAATGAAGAAAATACTGAAGAAATTGTTTCGTAAACAGTCGCTTTCCTAAAGTTATTATAACTTTATTTAGTACTGTGATTAATAATTGAATTTCAACAACCATTGTAACCACACTATCAAACAAATTGATATAATGTACAAATTGAAATTCGTGTATTTATTCGATTCAATATTAACACAAATATTTGTCAATCCTGAAATTGAATCAACTGTTATGATAACATTCGCCGCAAACCTGAACCGATTCTGAAGCTGCAATTTCTCGCGAGCACTGTTCAAATTAATCCCCGACTAATTCAATCTAAATTCATAAGTAGAATGCGATACTAAGCTCAAGCATAAATCCGTGAAGCTTAGCAAGAAATTCATGGTCAACCAGGAGTGTCCTACTTTCCAGTAATGTTCAGTGCACATGTCGATGTCTTATCTGGCGACGATGTGGGCGTGCAGGCATAATACCGAGCATTCCTCGTAAGTGCAATGTGCAAGGAACAACGCGCAACGCGCCACTTCGTTTAACAAAAATGTAAATTTGAAAATCATTACACATAATGCTACGCAGAAAAGGAGCCAGTAAAACGAAACCAGCGATACGGGTAAGTCTACTTTGTTAGGCAAAAAGAATAACGAAGACCTTGTAATTACAATTTAAAACCAATAACGCTGCGATTAATTGCTATAGATAAGATTATTTATAACCCGAAATTTCTCCTTATATAATAATTGCTATATACAATTAACGCATATAGTTCTTTCTGTTTTCATTTCTCCACGGTTTAACGATATGAGAAAAGGAACGGAAAGATATATATTGCAGCGTTCCTATTTAAAGTTATCAACTACAATTTATTTGTTTACACGGAAAACTTAGATTACCTTGTTGTTTTTAGTTTGTGTATCTTTACTTTCTTGTTTTGTTTTGTACTCAGTTTTCATGAATCGGTATAGTTACTGACCACTACAAAAACAATAGTTTGGTATATATATGAAATGTCGTTTCTCTGGAGATTGAATCTGACGGGATAATACCTTCAAGGATTGAAGTTTCTCGATTTCACACCTGCTCTTATATTGAGGTGAATACAGTCACCTATCAAAGTTTCGCGTTAGTTACGAACTCTGTTAGAGCGTAATAGTAGAATTTAATATTCCTAGACTAGCCCTTATTGCTTTGTATTTGTTTAGTATAGGTCATTGATGAAATGATCAATAATTTATAAAACAACTGATGTTGCACTGATTGCAATGGCAATGCGTAGACCCGCGTCACGATCAACTTCGCCGTAACGAAATGGTTAAATACCTAGATGATTTTTAAGATTTTACTTATGCTTGGTTAAAACTATATTTGAGGAAACAACTAATATAAAAATTTTAAAAAGAAAACTTAGTCTAATTGACTACACAATTAGTTAGTAGTCGCCATCTTTCGATATTTTTAGCTATTACGAGAGATCGTGTCCCTGACTGTGTCAATACATTTGGACAACGCTGCTACATTTGCTGCTAACATGCACAAGCACATTCTTACTAATTGCCTTAGACTGTTCCACCACGAAAATTATATAGGCACATCGATCTCTTATCTGTTCAGGCGTGTAGGCGTACGAACGTGATACCAGAAATTCCCGGTACAAGTTGCCATGTGCGTACAGCGTATTATTTGAATAAATAGCAGCACAGTAATACTCGGGAACACTCGCTTCGACACGTATTGAATGCCTCTCTTAACCAGTAGTTCGTTGTTTGCACTTACTTCGTTATTTACACGTAGTTCAACTCGCATCGACGTGTAAAAAAGAAGTTTCCTTGTAATCACACTCAATTTACCCGATTAGGTTAAGGAATAAGTTTCGACCGACAAATACTTCTTATTCGGCGTGCATTCAAAAGTACGTTGAAAATAAATCAAGATGATTCACCCAAAAGAACGGTAACTCATAGTTGCACTGTTGCATTTCTTGCCAACTTTCTCTACATACAAAATTTTGGGTGTGATCGCAAATTCATCACACATTATCATCCTCATATCAGATTTATTACCTTTCCCATTAATTTTGCCAACGATTGTTGGTAACATTAGAAATCGAATGTTTCTATTTTGCAACGAATTGTTCGCAACGTTTGACTTACCTAAGCGACGGTTATTGTTACCCGATGTTTCCTCAGGATTGTACACTATATTGCCGATTACTTTCGCGCGGGCCTGGAGTCACTTAATAGGAATGACGCAAACACACAGACACAAGATCACGAACCGATAGTTTCGCGAGGTCCGCGAACGGCTCCGATGCCATTCGTGCGACGTGAGCTAATGGTTGCGAGACGATACCCGTAACGATCGTTAAGGACAAACTTAATAATAGTAGCCGGATATTTACTATAGATCGCGAGTCGTCCAATTGGCCGGTCAGAGACGAATTCATGACTGGCGGCCACTTTGTGAATATATCGTCAGCATCGAGCCAAAATCGTCCCGCGAAACACATTCGCGACCTACGATGATATTCATTGTAAAAGAACACGGTAACACTCGACAAACAGACCATATGCGTATATGTGTATAGGTGATTGCGTGGGTGCAACCTGTGCACGCACGTGGAAATTGTCGCGTGGGGCTGCTCACATCGTACTTCTTAATCGTTAATTAAGATTATGCAATTTTCTACATAATTTATTGTTTTAAATTTATTTCATTTGACTAATGATATCGGTACGCTAGAACTCGATAAAATTTAGCGATTATGTCTTGATATGATGATAAGAATAAACGGAGAGGTTTCTAAAAATCTCCTGTCCCCAACAACGCAAGACTTAAATTCAGATTCCTAAGAATATTAGACTAATGCCACAGCAACTTGCCCATAAGGGTATATACAACACAATTATCATTTTAACCCTTTGCGCACGGAACAAAACGTAATATGTAACAAATTTTTACCCAAATATTAACCCTTTGAGGGCTGGACTTGACGATTTTTTGTTCAATTATTAACAGCAGCTTCTATTAATGATTTTAATTTGAGTTTATGACTGTAAAAATTGATGTGTCTAAAAAACCAAAAAAGCTTAAGCGGCTATCCACAGTAACTATTCGCAAAGGATTAAAATTTTAATATGTTTCGAAGTTTTGAAATCACATTATATTTTCCGTAGATTCATGATTTCTATGAATCTAAAATTCTTAGTGACATTACGATGTAATAGTGACGTAATTGAACTATTATGACACTAGAGGTCGTCGAACTCGGCGCATCGCTTTCCACCTGCATATTGCTTAATCGAACACGAATTAGAAAATTAGGTTTGCAATTATAATTCCTACGAAAATTCGATTGCTTCTACCTTTATTATGTCAACTAAAGACACTAATCTTCGAAAAGGGAATTATCTATCATTTTCATCGTTTTTACATTAGAATTTCGCAAATAATATACGGAGACAGAAATATTTGCCCGCTGTTGATAATATTTCCTACCATTGAGTAAAAATGGTATCTTATGCAACCAAACAAAAAGATTTCGGCATTGATAAACAATTTTGTAATAACAAGCACCGAAAAAAACCAGTATAAACCGATACTTTCGGTGAATGTATATTGTTTGGGTTTTTGTTACTTCATACTTCATACGTATATCAGATTGAGTGTCGAGGTTTTAACTTTCGCGAATAAAAGATATCATTTTCTCTACTGATAAGCAAAACAAAACAATCTTTTATAGCAATGAATTCTGATGATACCAGGAAATACGATCGAGCCCGCGAGCATTAGAGAATATCGCGTTAAGTAACTCTAATTGCACGCGTAATTTATTGCCTGAATAAACTTAAGGAAGTAATTCTTACACTGAAAAATATTATCTTTTCCTATTAATATCTCTCAAACGTTTTAAGAACATAGCCTTTGGAAACTTTCACAGGAACTCGATAGAACCAACAAATAATATTGACGCGTGGAACAGGAAAAAAGACCGAGGAACGCGACGAAATTCATTATAGCACACAGGATTAGCGCAATCGCGAACGTCGGAAGAGTTTCCCTTTTTGTTTACATAACAGCATAACGTTATGCATGGCATAACTTAAACTTCGACATAGCAAGTAATTATACCGTGAAATTTATCGACAAAATTTCCACCTACACGTCCATTATCATTCACCACCCCAATGTTGCACTCATACAATATTAAATTTGAATACAAATAATATTGACATTCAAAGTGAATGGTAGAAGACTTTTTCCGTATTCCAGGGTTATAATACATTAATATTACTTAATTATTTTCAAAGCTACAACGCATACCTAACCTAAATTTGAAATCTGTACTTGCAATTCACTTACCCCTTTGTGATTTGGCGCCAGGATCACTTCCTCCTTCTCGACTCCCGTCTTGTTTGGATTCAGCCAAAATGTCCTCGCATCTAACGTTCACCGAGCCACTCCTTACACGACATCCTTGCTTTAACCGCGCGATCGTTAATACGTCGATCAAATACGCGGTAATTCGTACTTGCCGAATTGCGCGTCCGCGATTGACTTATATTTGAAGCAACACACATCACAACACGAACCTCGTTCTTGAACGCGAGCGACGATGTTCACTATCCGACGCCGGTGTCACGAATGCGTTGCGCTTTTGTTTACTCTCTCCGAGCGGCGTCAGCAGGTGGCGTGCATGTAAGTGGGGATCCAATAGTCTTACGGCTACTTACTTTCTTTCGCGTATGAGAATACACTTTTATCGAAATGCAGATTTGATTTTTTGATACACGTGATTGTGGAATTTCATTTATAAAATGATAAATATCTGATAAATATACATTATCGATAGCTTTATTATCGCATTATTTGTAAATGCGTGTTGTTTTATTATCAGTCGGATGTTTCGATTATTTAAATAGAGGTCACAAAAATAAATATATCTTCTTATTGTACAAAGATGATTTTTATTTGCATGATACAAGCATTTTGGACATGTATGGACCATCGAGTTCGTATCCCATTTTTCGGTAGTAATTCCTTGTTCCGACGCCTGAATACAATTATTTATACAATAATTCTTGTAACATTTACAATTACGTTGCTCGAGATTTACAATACCTGATATGACGGAAATTTTATGAGATCCATGTTCCGCTCTCGCTATTTGCTCGGCTTCTTCCATCAGTAGCATTCCAAAACCTTGATGCTGAAACTTTGTGGGATCGCGGGCGTTTACTGGAACGACACTACCATATACATGGAGTTCTCTCACTATCGAACATCGGTCTTTAAGTTCTGGCCTAAAAAATTCATCTCATTAGTAAAATCCATTTTTAAGAGCATTTTAATAATTTTAATAACCTACCTAAACGTGTCATTTGAACATTTTCTTAGCCTTAATAAACCAACTAAAATATCTTGCATGGGATCCTCGTAAGACAAGAAGGTTTCCCACCCTCCATTGGCAACATAATCGCGACGTATAAGTTCCACTTCGTACGGTTGTACTTTATGATGTATTT
The DNA here is from genome assembly GCA_028830335.1 of Eucera pruinosa. Classification (NCBI taxonomy): domain Eukaryota; kingdom Metazoa; phylum Arthropoda; class Insecta; order Hymenoptera; family Apidae; genus Eucera; species Eucera pruinosa. Next base: position 13,302,439 of record JAMYCR010000007.1, read on the forward strand.
CTTGAATACCCACTTCTCGAGTTCTTACATCGCGACAATCGGTTCCTAAATCTTTCATTCTCGCTAGTGCCAACTCACGCAAATTTCCGTGTTCTACACCTGAGCTATTTTAAATTAAGTTGCAACTCAATGAAGATTATTGTAACATATAAATAATGTACAAGAATAATTATTATTACCTGACCAAAGGCATAGGTATATCTCTTTGTACACGGTACACGCGAGTCCACGGCGGTATTAGAGCCAAGATACGAGCTATAAGGTCTACCAAAACGCTTGGTGGGTAACTTTTGTATCTCCCAGTTTTCCATAACTCGTACAAGCCTGTGCCGCGTATGACTAGCGTTGGATAAATTTTTAATCCGTCTGCTCTGAAAGCAGGGTTCTCAAAGAATTCCTACAATATCACTACCTAGTTAAATTAAACATCAAGAAGGGGAAATGATAATTTACTGCATGATAATGGAATTATAACTCACAATAAACTGGTTAACATCTCTTTCAATATCTACATTTGGTAAATCTGGCATCATATGTGCTATCACTTTAAAGCCAGCATCCTTTGATAACTGAAAACTCTCGCAAACTGCGCGAACAGTGTGTCCTCTGTTAGTATCTCGCGCTATATCTTCATACACAGATTGAACTCCAATTTCTAATCGAGTACATCTGTTACATTTTTTTATATTTTTAGTCAACTTAAAAGTATTAAAAAAATGTATTCTTATGTATTATCGTGTAGTATATGTACCCGTAACGTAGCATGTCAGAAAGATGTTTCTTAAGGCAATAATCTGGTCGTGTTTCTATAGTGATACCAATACACTTTGTGCGACTTCGTTCGGAATATTTTACTGCTTCATCAACATTGCTACTAACATGACCGGACAAAGCATCATGTAAATTTCGAATAAAATAGTCTCTATAGTCTTCTGGCAGAGACATGAAAGTACCACCCATAACAATGAATTCAATTTTATCTACACTATGCCCCAATTGTTTTAGCTATAACATACCATAATTATAATTAGAGGTGTGCGTGATCTCGAACATGAATTTTTCTCGTGATCGTACGGGATCCCAGAAATTTCGGAATTCCCGAAAATATTCGTGATTACCCACATTTTCAGGATTCTCGATATTTCCGAGAATTTCGAGATGCCATTTCGGCAATTTATTTTGTTAAATATTTGAATCATTTTTGGAGATGAAGGAGAATCCGAAAATATAAATTTGTGACTAGATGAGAATATTTTCCCAAATATTTTTCTTCAAATTCTTCTTCAATCAATTTACTAGTAGAGATGTACAGTAGCTACAAAAAGTATTTGTACACCACTGTATTCATTTTAGTATTTAAATGCTAAGTAATTAGAGTTCAATATATTAATTTTCTCATAATTTAATTGTAGCATTAAGCACCTAAAAAAATTCACTGTTATGGAAATAAAATATAGAACCCAATCAAAGAAGGACTCATTAAAAACTTGAAGTATGTGCAAATGTTTTTTGAAGTCACTGTATTTAATACAGTTTCTTTACCTGCTCTACACGGTGTCTTGTTTGCAGAAAAGGATTATACCTTGCTCTTATAGCCCTCATAGATGTAGGCTCATAACCAGTGTAGGATTGTGTAGAGTACTCAAAATCAGAGTCAGGTCCACCAGGACAATATACACAAATATTGCCAGTCATATTGATATGGGGACACCTATGGGGTTTGCACATTACAGCTACAACAGCTATCTATAAATATAAAATTTATCCAATGAATGTATTGTTTGCTATAATATGAAAACTATTCTCTTGAATTTCTATTAATCATCTTGTATTCCAATCATATTCTAACTGTCATATAATTTTTCATATAAATTATGTTAATTGAGTTAATGTACTAACACCACTAGCAGTCCTAATTGGTTTAGCTTTTAATTTTGGTACTAATATATTTCTTGCATCAGCAGGTACAGCTGCAATAATATCAACCAATCTTGGTGAAGTTTCCAACCCATATTTAGAAGCAATTCGTGTTTTTAATTTATTTAAATCAACATCTCTGTTTTCTCCATGCGCTTTCAATAATTCTTGTATAATTTCTCCAATAGTCATAACCATACGCTCTTCTTTACTCTGTTCAAATTCTAGAATTAAATAGTAAAACACATTTAATTAAATGCTAAAATTATCTTTGGTATGAATTACATATATGTATTTTCAAGGAAATGTTATAATAATTCTAACCTTCGTAGTAACAGTACTTACCTCTCCTTTGCTTAACCATGATGATATTTTTAAACGAAGACTTTCAAGATCACTAATAACGTGTTCAATGCTCTTTTTCTTTTGCAAAGTACTTATAAATACTTGCTATTGTTAAAAACAAATTCAACTTTAGGTCAACTTCAGTAATATCACAGAATAGTGGTAATATTATGAATCTATGGTCTACCACGTTTGTGGTTCAATGCAAGAGAGCGCTGTTACTCTTGCAACTAAAGTTTGGTTGTGTTAAATGAGATTAATGCAGTTAAAGGGAACCAATGACTACAAAATAGCAAACTTTTGTTATTTATAGTTGTTTTTGTTAAAAAAGTGTTACTCTCAACTATTGCTATCAACTCTTTATGATACTACACGATGCATAGTTTCTGCTACAGCTTATAGTATCGTAAATGTAGAATTAATTTCAAACTTTGAAAAGAGAATGAATGTTCTGCATGAGATTGAGCACTCGTAACTATGTTTTAGAGTTCTTATATTAAAGAGCTAAAGCATATATGAATATGCTGAATATGTTATAAAAGCTTGTCAACTATGATTATCGATGACTGATATTTTTAAATAATCAACAATAAATAAACACATATTCCTATTTTCCAAATGGACGAAACACAATCCGGAGCAATGTAAGTTTTTCGAAAAACTGTGTTCATAGAATTGTTATTTATAAACAAAAACTATACAATAACTGTAAGTTTCATAAATATTTATATATTTCAATATTAATTATTGCAAGATGATTCTATAAATTCTTTTTATAAAATCTTGAGAGATTATTCTAATTTATAATAAAATTAATTTCCGACCAATGTAAACAATATTTTTAGAAAAGAAACGCATGGTACAGTTGATACTAATTTACCTGCAGTAATGGCTAGTTTAGAAATGCTCACAGTAAATACAAAGTTGTCTCCTGCAATAAAGAAGAGAGTATTTGCAAGGACACCTATAGATGAGTCTAATGAGAATCTTAATAGAAGGTACAGTAATAATTATATTGTATTGCAGTTTTAGTAAATGAATATTCATTTTACTGCATATTTTACATATATGTATATATATTGTTAGATGCAGTTTAAGACCAAGGAAAAGAACATGTTCAGAAATGGAGAATGATAATTGTAAGAAAAACTCAACAAAAGAATTTAATGTCGAAAAATATTATTTAAATAGAAGTTTGAAAAGAACATTAAATTGTTTGGAAACAATTTATGAAGAAAAAGATGATACAAATGAGTGCATTACACATATGAGTGTAAAGAGATATAAACGTATGATACACTTTCAAGATAAACCTACTAATTCTAAGTTACAGAAAAGAAGAGCAAAAATTAAGAGAGTATTTGGATCAAAGATTAATTTCAAACGAAAATGTGCATCTATGCAAATGCTGCTTGATAAATTAAATGGTATTAAAGCAGAGTCACCTGCAAAAGTCGAAAATGAAATAAAGTGAGGAAATATACAAGTACTGAGATGTGTAACATGAATGTTTTTTATAATTAAAGTAACACTCTTTCAAAAAATAATCAGCTTTATTTCTAATGGAACTTTATGGTTCATTTATAAATTATATTTTTCTAATCTTTTATACAGCTATTAAAAGTAGTACAATAGAAGTACTTACAATTATAACATATGAACTAGACACTACAAGAATATGAATAATATTTAAAGACCAGCAATAGCACTTTATTAACAACATTATCTTGTATTCAGTGGATAGAAATTCAGATGTGTATTCATATGGTAAAGCAACACTTACCAAATATGTGATGTATTCTTAGAGAAAAATATTCATATTAATACAGTATTAATGCTGAAGTGTAATTTTCCCATGGGATCAATGCAGTTTTGGAAATTTTGTATGTTACATGCATATTTACTCATTTTTTCATGCATTTATGTTGTACCAACCTTTGTATATTACATAGCATTTGTATGTTCAATATCTATTTTATGATACTTTGGTCGGCACATAAAAAATTAATGTATATGTTTAGTAAGATACTCTCAGCAATAATAATGAATTCTGTGAATTTTTAAATCAGTATATATTAAAAAAAGACTGAAGATATAAAAAAACATGATAGCATTAAATCTTTATTTAAAATCGAACATTTTTTAAACAAACGTAATGATCATTATAATATATTCTCCTCTATAAATATACTATATTTTGTATTACAACTTATTTACAATTGTATTTTAAAATGTCATATCAAAATATACAAAAATATTATTTATTTTCTAGGAAAGGCACAGTTTCATAGATGTGAAATATGATAAACCTTAATAAATATTTACACAGACTTATAGCTATAAATATTAAAATTATTTTAATTATAATACGTGTTTGTTCTCTATAAATTTTCTGTTCTCATAGCACATTTTGCTGAAGTTTTTGGGCATTGAGGGTATTCTCTGAGCATACCCTTTGTCTCCTCATATTCTTTGCTATCAAGCTTAACACAGGCACATCTATAATCTTTAGAATTTGGAGATTCATATAGCATTCTTGGCACACCAATCCATTCCCTTTCTATCCCTCCACTAAAAAAGAATGACTAATTATAATAAAATTAACGTTTTTATATAGTACACTGACCTTCTTTTAGTACACCACACTACAGTTCCAGAATCTGGTTTCCATTCTACATTACATGGTGGAAACATTCTTTTTCTATGATCTTCTTCATACTGTTTTTCCTTTGCATGTATTAATATTTTTTGTACAGTGTGATATTCATCAGTCGGAGCACCATCTTCATAATAATATCTACCATTTAATTTTCCTATATCAAAGGAACTAATAAAGTACATTATAAATATTTGATTGATTTTTTAGACTTGATATATTTTAAACACCTTTATAAATGTAGTTTTTATTATAAAATTGAACCCAATCATTCAATATTTTAACTTGCTCTATTGATAAAGAAGTGATGTCATCTGTTAAACCATTATCATTAAATTCTCCTGTGATGAAAGCTAAAGATGCATCACGTCCTACAAATACATATATATGTTACACGTTCTATAGTTACAATAATAGACAATCTCATTGTAGATTATACCAGTGAATGCATGATAAGTTGCACCAGGACCATAATGTTTTGCACCTTTCGTGACATCAAAAACTTGACCTAATATTGAAATATATAAACCATCTTCTAAGTTTGTATATTTCTTAAGTTCATCGAGTGTAAACACTTTCTGATTTGTGGCCACATTCGAATTTAAGTTTGACTTTCTATTAAGATTAGAGCAAGCATTTTTAATAGTATTTACCCATTCGTTAAAAAAATTAACATTAATATCATTGAAATAATCATTTGAATATAATAAACTCATAGATATGAATAATGGTAATAACCAGGCATACTTAGAAAACATAATTTCAATAAAGATAATTTTTAAAAAATTTAGAATGTAGATGTTACGAACGCTGCAAGTAAAAAATTCAATAATGAAAAAAATGAATTGTAAAAATAATATAATTGTATGCATTCATTTTCCATCTATTATTAAGATGCATTTGAGATCAATTAAGTATTGTATCTATATTATTTTATCGTGATATACATACTGTCTATAGAATTTAATAATTAACTTTTAAAGAAATAAATTTCGACGCTTTACACAGAAAAGTGTAAAAGTATTTTTGGGGCGATTCTTACTACTGTCCTACGATATGTCAATGGTAGATGTCGTTAAATAACTCGGCGGGCTGTATAAATATTTTTTTGATGTGCTAAACAGTATTTACTCTAACAATAATTTAGCATTGTAAAAAGTAAGCCAATAGGACCTTCCCCTTTAATTTAAGCCATTAAATTATTAGGTATTGAAATCGGATGTCTAGGAGCCGAGAAATTAACATTTTTCTTCGGATACTTTACAAGTAATCTACCATAACGCGATATATTTGTATATAACAAATGAACTGCAAGACCTAGTTGCAAAAGGCTGTATGATACTATTCTTTGAACCTTCCACTTTAATTTAAGACAAGAAGCATCGAAATCAGCCCACTACGAGCCGAAAAATGTTGTAATAAGAGATATTTCAGCACAAACGAAGTACATGATCAACTATACCTCAACGAGTGCAGCATGGATATCCAAATAATCCTATAGCTTGTTTACAATAACATAACCTATCTTTCTCTTGAGATTTTATGACTAAATTTAGTTTCAATTTTAACCGCTATTAATGTTAACACTCTCACGACAGGATGGCATCTATAGATACCATGGATGGTACTGACACGGAAAATATTGTCGCGAGCCATCATTAGTCAGAGTCGAAAGAAAGAGATAGACTGTGGCAGAGTAAAGGATAGAGACACTGCTAAGATCGTGTCACGAGAAATCGGAATGGGTTCCAACGACGCTTGCACCCCAAGATTTGAAATATTCTCAAAAAATATATATTTTCAATTAGTTATTCACAGAAGGTATTTAAATTATATAAATAAAACAAATGAGTACTTAATACCGCATGTATCAATAGGAAGTGAAATAAACAGTAAATGAATACGATGTTAATAAAGAATATATTAATGAATAAATAATACTATATACCTTCATTATTATTTCTTGTGTATAAATATATACAAATATTAAAAACTTATTGTATGTTTTTATATTCGTAATCTCATTTATTCAGTTTGTATTCTTTATTTATATAATATTTATTTAGTATTTATTTCTCTTCGTATCAGTATACAATGAATATAGTATTTTTATACTTTGTATTGATATATGCGGTACCGAGTACTTATATGTTTTAAATACATAATTTAAATAAGTTCTGTGTATAACTAATTCAGAATATATACATTTTCGAGAATATTACAAATCTTGGGGTGTAAGCATCATTGGAATCCAGTTCGATATCTCGTGACCCAGAACTAACATAGCAGAATCGTCCCGTTCTGTGACGGACTGATCAACGAGCGTTCTGGGGTGTCTTTTAGACGAGATGCAGGCGAGCGTTCTGTGCTGTCTTATAGCCACGCGGCGCCATTTAATCGCGGGCAGTCGAGCGCGAGACGCGGGCAGTCGAGCGCGAGACGCGGGCAGTCGAGCGCGAGACGCGGGCAGTCGAGCGCGAGACGCGGGCAGTCGAGCGCGAGACGCGGGCAGTCGAGCGCGAGACGCGGGCAGCCGCGCGCGAGCCGCGGGCAGTCGCGCGCGAGACGCGGGCAGTCGAGCGCGAGACGCGGGCAGTCGAGCGCGAGACGCGGGCAGTCGAGCGCGAGACGCGGGCAGTCGAGCGCGAGACGCGGGCAGTCGAGCGCGAGACGCGGGCAGTCGAGCGCGAGACGCGGGCAGTCGAGCGCGAGACGCGGGCAGTCGAGCGCGAGACGCGGGCAGTCGAGCGCGAGACGCGGGCAGTCGAGCGCGAGACGCGGGCAGTCGAGCGCGAGACGCGGGCAGTCGAGCGCGAGACGCGGGCAGTCGAGCGCGAGACGCGGGCAGTCGAGCGCGAGACGCAGGCCGTCGAGCGCGAGACGCGGGCAGTCGAGCGCGAGACGCGGGCAGTCGAGCGCGAGACGCGGGCAGTCGAGCGCGAGACGCGGGCAGTCGAGCGCGAGACGCGGGCAGTCGAGCGCGAGACGCGGGCAGTCGAGCGCGAGACGCGGGCAGTCGAGCGCGAGACGCGGGCAGTCGAGCGCGAGACGCGGGCAGTCGAGCGCGAGACGCGGGCAGTCGAGCGCGAGACGCGGGCAGTCGAGCGCGAGACGCGGGCAGTCGAGCGCGAGACGCGGGCAGTCGAGCGCGAGACGCGGGCAGTCGGGCGCGAGACGCGGGCAGTCGAGCGCGAGACGCGGGCAGTCGAGCGCGAGACGCGCGCAGTCGAGCGCGAGACGCGGGCAGTCGAGCGCGAGACGCGGGCAGTCGAGCGCGAGACGCGGGCAGTCGAGCGCGAGACGCGGGCGGTCGAGCGCGAGACGCGGGCGGTCGAGCGCGAGACGCGGGCAGTCGAGCGCGAGACGCGGGCAGTCGAGCGCGAGACGCGGGCAGTCGAGCGCGAGACGCGGGCAGTCGAGCGCGAGACGCGGGCCGTCGAGCGCGAGACGGGTGCAGTCGAGCGCGAGACGCGGGCAGTCGAGCGCGAGACGCGGGCAGTCGAGCGCGAGACGCGGGCAGTCGAGCGCGAGACGCGGGCAGTCGAGCGCGAGACGCGGGCAGTCGAGCGCGAGACGCGGGCAGTCGAGCGCGAGACGCGGGCAGTCGAGCGCGCGACGCGGGCCGTCGGCCGCGAGCCGCGGGCAGTCGAGCGCGAGACGCGGGCAGTCGAGCGCGAGACGCGGGCAGTCGAGCGCGAGACGCGGGCAGTCGAGCGCGAGACGCGGGCAGTCGAGCGCGAGACGCGGGCAGTCGAGCGCGAGACGCGGGCAGTCGAGCGCGAGACGCGGGCAGTCGAGCGCGAGACGCGGGCAGTCGAGCGCGAGACGCGGGCAGTCGAGCGCGAGACGCGGGCAGTCGAGCGCGAGCCGCGGGCAGCCGAGCGCGAGACGCGGGCAGGCGAGCGCGAGACGCGGGCAGTCGAGCGCGAGACGCGGGCAGGCGAGCGCGAGACGCGGGCAGTCGAGCGCGAGACGCGGGCAGTCGAGCGCGAGACGCGGGCAGTCGAGCGCGAGACGCGGGCAGTCGAGCGCGAGACGCGGGCAGTCGAGCGCGAGACGCGGGCAGTCGAGCGCGAGACGCGGGCAGTCGAGCGCGAGACGCGGGCGGTCGAGCGCGAGACGCGGGCAGTCGAGCGCGAGACGCGGGCAGTCGAGCGCGAGACGAGCGCAGTAGCGAGCGAGACGCGGGCAGTCGAGCGCGAGACGCGGGCAGTCGAGCGCGAGACGCGGGCAGTCGAGCGCGAGACGCGGGCAGTCGAGCGCGAGACGCGGGCAGTCGAGCGCGAGACGCGGGCAGTCGAGCGCGAGACGCGGGCAGTCGAGCGCGAGACGCGGGCAGTCGAGCGCGAGACGCGGGCAGTCGAGCGCGAGACGCGGGCAGTCGAGCGCGAGACGCGGGCAGTCGAGCGCGAGACGCGGGCAGTCGAGCGCGAGACGCGGGCAGTCGAGCGCGAGACGCGGGCAGTCGAGCGCGAGACGCGGGCAGTCGAGCGCGAGACGCGGGCAGTCGAGCGCGAGACGCGGGCAGTCGAGCGCGAGACGCGGGCAGTCGAGCGCGAGACGCGGGCAGTCGAGCGCGAGACGCGGGCAGTCGAGCGCGAGACGCGGGCAGTCGAGCGCGAGACGCGGGCAGTCGAGCGCGAGACGCGGGCAGTCGAGCGCGAGACGCGGGCAGTCGAGCGCGAGACGCGGGCAGTCGAGCGCGAGACGCGGGCAGTCGAGCGCGAGACGCGGGCAGTCGAGCGCGAGACGCGGGCAGTCGAGCGCGAGACGCGGGCAGTCGCGCGCGAGACGCGGGCAGTCGAGCGCGAGACGCGGGCAGTCGAGCGCGAGACGCGGGCAGTCGAGCGCGAGACGCGGGCAATCGAGCGCGAGACGCGGGCAGTCGAGCGCGAGACGCGGGCAGTCGAGCGCGAGACGCGGGCAGTCGAGCGCGAGACGCGGGCAGTCGAGCGCGAGACGCGGGTAGTCGAGCGCGAGACGCGGGCAGTCGAGCGCGAGACGCGGGCAGTCGAGCGCGAGACGCGGGCTGTCGAGCGCGAGCGGCGGGCAGTCGAGCGCGAGACGCGGGCAGTCGAGCGCGAGACGCGGGCAGTCGAGCGCGAGACGCGGGCAGTCGAGCGCGAGACGCGGGCAGTCGAGCGCGAGACGCGGGCAGTCGAGCGCGAGACGCGGGCAGTCGAGCGCGAGACGCGGGCAGTCGAGCGCGAGACGCGGGCAGTCGAGCGCGAGACGCGGGCAGTCGAGCGCGAGACGCGGGCAGTCGAGCGCGAGACGCGGGCAGTCGAGCGCGAGACGCGGGCAGTCGAGCGCGAGACGCGGGCAGTCGAGCGCGAGACGCGGGCAGTCGAGCGCGAGACGCGGGCAGTCGAGCGCGAGACGCGGGCAGTCGAGCGCGAGACGCGGGCAGTCGAGCGCGAGACGCGGGCAGTCGAGCGCGAGACGCGGGCAGTCGAGCGCGAGACGCGGGCAGTCGAGCGCGAGACGCGGGCAGTCGAGCGCGAGACGCGGGCAGTCGAGCGCGAGACGCGGGCAGTCGAGCGCGAGACGCGGGCAGTCGAGCGCGAGACGCGGGCAGTCGAGCGCGAGACGCGGGCAGTCGAGCGCGAGACGCGGGCAGTCGAGCGCGAGACGCGGGCAGTCGAGCGCGAGACGCGGGCAGTCGAGCGCGAGACGCGGGCAGTCGATCGCGAGACGCGGGCAGTCGAGCGCGAGACGCGGGCAGTCGAGCGCGAGACGCGGGCAGTCGAGCGCGAGACGCGGGCAGTCGAGCGCGAGACGCGGGCAGTCGAGCGCGAGACGCGGGCAGTCGAGCGCGAGACGCGGGCAGTCGAGCGCGAGACGCGGGCAGTCGAGCGCGAGACGCGGGCAGTCGAGCGCGAGACGCGGGCAGTCGAGCGCGAGACGCGGGCAGTCGAGCGCGAGACGCGGGCAGTCGAGCGCGAGACGCGGGCCGACGAGCGCGAGACGCGGCCAGTGGAGCGCGCGACGCGGGCAGTCGAGCGCGAGACGCGGGCAGTCGAGCGCGAGACGCGGGCAGTCGAGCGCGAGACGCGGGCAGTCGAGCGCGAGACGCGGGCAGTCGAGCGCGAGACGCGGGCAGTCGAGCGCGAGACGCGGGCAGTCGAGCGCGAGACGCGGGCAGTCGAGCGCGAGACGCGGGCAGTCGAGCGCGAGACGCGGGCAGTCGAGCGCGAGACGCGGGCAGTCGAGCGCGAGACGCGGGCAGTCGAGCGCGAGACGCGGGCAGTCGAGCGCGAGACGCGGGCAGTCGAGCGCGAGACGCGGGCAGTCGAGCGCGAGACGCGGGCAGTCGAGCGCGAGACGCGGGCAGTCGAGCGCGAGACGCGGGCAGTCGAGCGCGAGACGCGGGCAGTCGAGCGCGAGACGCGGGCAGTCGAGCGCGAGACGCGGGCAGTCGAGCGCGAGACGCGGGCAGTCGAGCGCGAGACGCGGGCAGTCGCGCGCGGGACGCGGGCAGTCGAGCGCGAGACGCGGGCAGTCGAGCGCGAGACGCGGGCAGTCGAGCGCGAGACGCGGGCAGTCGAGCGCGAGACGCGGGCAGTCGAGCGCGAGACGCGGGCCGTCGAGCGCGAGACGCGGGCAGTCGAGCGCGAGACGCGGGCAGTCGAGCGCGAGACGCGGGCAGTCGAGCGCGAGACGCGGGCAGTCGAGCGCGAGACGCGGGCAGTCGAGCGCGAGACGCGGGCAGTCGAGCGCGAGACGCGGGCAGTCGAGCGCGAGACGCGGGCAGTCGAGCGCGAGACGCGGGCAGTCGAGCGCGAGACGCGGGCAGTCGAGCGCGAGACGCGGGCAGTCGAGCGCGAGACGCGGGCAGTCGAGCGCGAGACGCGGGCAGTCGAGCGCGAGACGCGGGCAGTCGAGCGCGAGACGCGGGCAGTCGAGCGCGAGACGCGGGCAGTCGAGCGCGAGACGCGGGCAGTCGAGCGCGAGACGCGGGCAGTCGAGCGCGAGACGCGGGCAGTCGAGCGCGAGACGCGGGCAGTCGAGCGCGAGACGCGGGCAGTCGAGCGCGAGACGCGGGCAGTCGAGCGCGAGACGCGGGCAGTCGAGCGCGAGACGCGGGCAGTCGAGCGCGAGACGCGGGCAGTCGAGCGCGAGACGCGGGCAGTCGAGCGCGAGACGCGGGCAGTCGAGCGCGAGACGCGGGCAGTCGAGCGCGCGACGCGGGCAGTCGAGCGCGAGGCGCGGGCAGTGGCGCCCGAGACGCGGGCAGTGGAGCGCGAGACGCGGGCAGTCGAGCGCGAGACGCGGGCAGTCGAGCGCGAGACGCGGGCAGTCGAGCGCGAGACGCGGGCAGTCGAGCGCGAGACGCGGGCAGTCGAGCGCGAGACGCGGGCAGTCGAGCGCGAGACGCGGGCAGTCGAGCGCGAGACGCGGGCAGTCGAGCGCGAGACGCGGGCAGTCGAGCGCGAGACGCGGGCAGTCGAGCGCGAGACGCGGGCAGTCGAGCGCGAGACGCGGGCAGTCGAGCGCGAGACGCGGGCAGTCGAGCGCGAGACGCGGGCAGTCGAGCGCGCGACGCGGGCACTCGAGCGCGCGACGCGGGGAGCCGAGCGCGCGACGCGGGCAGTCGAGCGCGAGACGCGGGCAGTCGAGCGCGAGACGCGGGCAGTCGAGCGCGAGACGCGGGCAGTCGAGCGCGAGACGCGGGCAGTCGAGCGCGAGACGCGGGCAGTCGAGCGCGAGACGCGGGCAGTCGAGCGCGAGACGCGGGCAGTCGAGCGCGAGACGCGGGCAGTCGAGCGCGAGACGCGGGCAGTCGAGCGCGAGACGCGAGCAGTCGAGCGCGAGACTCGGGCAGTCGAGCGCGAGACGCGAGCAGTGGAGCGCGAGACGTGGGCAGTAGAGCGCGAGACGCGGGCAGTCGAGCGCGAGACGCGGGCAGTCGAGCGCGAGACGCGGGCAGTCGAGCGCGAGACGCGGGCAGTCGAGCGCGAGACGCGGGCAGTCGAGCGCGAGACGCGGGCAGTCGAGCGCGAGACGCGGGCAGTCGAGCGCGAGACGCGGGCAGTCGAGCGCGAGACGCGGGCAGTCGAGCGCGAGACGCGGGCAGTCGAGCGCGAGACGCGGGCAGTCGAGCGCGAGCCGCGGGCAGTCGAGCGCGAGACGCGGGCAGTCGAGCGCGAGACGCGGGCAGTCGAGCGCGAGACGCGGGCAGTCGAGCGCGAGACGCGGGCAGTCGAGCGCGAGACGCGGGCAGTCGAGCGCGAGACGCGGGCAGTCGAGCGCGAGACGCGGGCAGTCGAGCGCGAGACGCGGGCAGTCGAGCGCGAGACGCGGGCAGTCGAGCGCGAGACGCGGGCAGTCGAGCGCGAGACGCGGGCAGTCGAGCGCGAGACGCGGGCAGTCGAGCGCGAGACGCGGGCAGTCGAGCGCGAGACGCGGGCAGTCGAGCGCGAGACGCGGGCAGTCGAGCGCGAGACGCGGGCAGTCGAGCGCGAGACGCGGGCAGTCGAGCGCGAGACGCGGGCAGTCGAGCGCGAGACGCGGGCAGTCGAGCGCGAGACGCGGGCAGTCGAGCGCGAGACGCGGGCAGTCGAGCGCGAGACGCGGGCAGTCGAGCGCGAGACGCGGGCAGTCGAGCGCGAGACGCGGGCAGTCGAGCGCGAGACGCGGGCAGTCGAGCGCGAGACGCGGGCAGTCGAGCGCGAGACGCGGGCAGTCGAGCGCGAGACGCGGGCAGTCGAGCGCGAGACGCGGGCAGTCGAGCGCGAGACGCGGGCAGTCGAGCGCGAGACGCGGGCAGTCGCGCGCGAGACGCGGGCAGTCGAGCGCGAGACGCGGGCAGTCGAGCGCGAGACGCGGGCAGTCGAGCGCGAGACGCGGGCAGTCGAGCGCGAGACGCGGGCAGTCGAGCGCGAGACGCGGGCAGGCGCGCGCGAGACGCGGGCAGGCGAGCGCGAGACGCGGGCAGGCGAGCGCGGGACGCGGGCAGGCGAGCGCGAGACGCGGGCAGTCGAGCGCGAGACGCGGGCAGTCGAGCGCGAGACGCGGGCAGTCGAGCGCGAGACGCGGGCAGTCGAGCGCGAGACGCGGGCAGTCGAGCGCGAGACGCGGGCAGTCGAGCGCGAGACGCGGGCAGTCGCGCGCGAGACGCGGGCAGTCGAGCGCGAGACGCGGGCAGTCGAGCGCGAGACGCGGGCAGTCGAGCGCGAGACGCGGGCAGTCGAGCGCGAGACGCGGGCAGTCGAGCGCGAGACGCGGGCAGTCCAGCGCGAGACGCGGGCAGTCGAGCGCGAGACGCGGGCAGTCGAGCGCGAGACGCGGGCAGTCGAGCGCGAGACGCGGGCAGTCGAGCGCGAGACGCGGGCAGTCGAGCGCGAGACGCGGGCAGTCGAGCGCGAGACGCGGGCAGTCGAGCGCGAGACGCGGGCAGTCGAGCGCGAGACGCGGGCAGTCGAGCGCGAGACGCGGGCAGTCGAGCGCGAGACGCGGGCAGTCGAGCGCGAGACGCGGGCAGTCGAGCGCGAGACGCGGGCAGTCGAGCGCGAGACGCGGGCAGTCGAGCGCGAGACGCGGGCAGTCGAGCGCGAGACGCGGGCAGTCGAGCGCGCCGCGCCGGCAGACGAGCCCGCGACGCGGGCAGTCGAGCGCGAGACGCGGGCAGTCGAGCGCGAGACGCGGGCAGTCGAGCGCGAGACGCGGGCAGTCGGGCGCGAGACGCGGGCAGTCGGGCGCGAGACGCGGGCAGTCGAGCGCGAGACGCGGGCAGTCGAGCGCGAGACGCGGGCAGTCGAGCGCGAGACGCGGGCAGTCGAGCGCGAGACGCGGGCAGTCGAGCGCGAGACGCGGGCAGTCGAGCGCGAGACGCGGGCAGTCGAGGGCGAGACGGGGGGAGTCGAGCGCGAGACGCGGGCAGTCGAGGGCGAGACGCGGGCAGTCGAGCGCGAGACGCGGGCAGTCGAGCGCGAGACGCGGGCAGTCGAGCGCGAGACGCGGGCAGTCGAGCGCGAGACGCGGGCAGTCGAGCGCGAGACGCGGGCAGTCGAGCGCGAGACGCGGGCAGTCGAGCGCGAGACGCGGGCAGTCGAGCGCGAGACGCGGGCAGTCGAGCGCGAGACGCGGGCAGTCGAGCGCGAGACGCGGGCAGTCGAGCGCGAGACGCGGGCAGTCGAGCGCGAGACGCGGGCAGTCGAGCGCGAGACGCGGGCAGTCGAGCGCGAGACGCGGGCAGTCGAGCGCGAGACGCGGGCAGTCGAGCGCGAGACGCGGGCAGTCGAGCGCGAGACGCGGGCAGTCGAGCGCGAGACGCGGGCAGTCGAGCGCGAGACGCGGGCAGTCGAGCGCGAGACGCGGGCAGTCGAGCGCGAGACGCGGGCAGTCGAGCGCGCGACGCGGGCAGTCGAGCGCGAGACGCGGGCAGTCGGGCGCGAGACGCGGGCAGTCGAGCGCGAGACGCGGGCAGTCGAGCGCGAGACGCGGGCAGTCGAGCGCGAGACGCGGGCAGTCGAGCGCGAGACGCGGGCAGTCGAGCGCGAGACGCGGGCAGTCGAGCGCGAGACGCGGGCAGTCGAGCGCGAGACGCGGGCAGTCGAGCGCGAGACGCGGGCAGTCGAGCGCGAGACGCGGGCAGTCGAGCGCGAGACGCGGGCAGTCGAGCGCGAGACGCGGGCAGTCGAGCGCGAGACGCGGGCAGTCGAGCGCGAGACGCGGGCAGTCGAGCGCGAGACGCGGGCAGTCGAGCGCGAGACGCGGGCAGTCGAGCGCGAGACGCGGGCAGTCGAGCGCGAGACGCGGGCAGTCGAGCGCGAGACGCGGGCAGTCGAGCGCGAGACGCGGGCAGTCGAGCGCGAGACGCGGGCAGTCGAGCGCGAGACGCGGGCAGTCGAGCGCGAGACGCGGGCAGTCGAGCGCGAGACGCGGGCAGTCGAGCGCGAGACGCGGGCAGTCGAGCGCGAGACGCGGGCAGTCGAGCGCGAGACGCGGGCAGTCGAGCGCGAGACGCGGGCAGTCGAGCGCGAGACGCGGGCAGTCGAGCGCGAGACGCGGGCAGTCGAGCGCGAGACGCGGGCAGTCGAGCGCGAGACGCGGGCAGTCGAGCGCGAGACGCGGGCAGTCGAGCGCGAGACGCGGGCAGTCGAGCGCGAGACGCGGGCAGTCGAGCGCGAGACGCGGGCAGTCGAGCGCGAGACGCGGGCAGTCGAGCGCGAGACGCGGGCAGTCGAGCGCGAGACGCGGGCAGTCGAGCGCGAGACGCGGGCAGTCGAGCGCGAGACGCGGGCAGTCGAGCGCGAGACGCGGGCAGTCGAGCGCGAGACGCGGGCAGTCGAGCGCGAGACGCGGGCAGTCGAGCGCGAGACGCGGGCAGTCGAGCGCGAGACGCGGGCAGTCGAGCGCGAGACGCGGGCAGTCGAGCGCGAGACGCGGGCAGTCGAGCGCGAGACGCGGGCAGTCGAGCGCGAGACGCGGGCAGTCGAGCGCGAGACGCGGGCAGTCGAGCGCGAGACGCGGGCAGTCGAGCGCGAGACGCGGGCAGTCGAGCGCGAGACGCGGGCAGTCGAGCGCGAGACGCGGGAAGTCGAGCGCGCGACCCGGGCAGTCGACCCCGAGACGCGGGCAGTCGAGCGCGAGACGCGGGCAGTCGAGCGCGAGACGCGGGCAGTCGAGCGCGAGACGCGGGCAGTCGAGCGCGAGACGCGGGCAGTCGAGCGCGATACGCGGGCAGTCGAGCGCGAGACGCGGGCAGTCGAGCGCGAGACGCGGGCAGTCGAGCGCGAGACGCGGGCAGTCGAGCGCGAGACGCGGGCAGTCGAGCGCGAGACGCGGGCAGTCGAGCGCGAGACGCGGGCAGTCGAGCGCGAGACGCGGGCAGTCGAGCGCGAGACGCGGGCAGTCGAGCGCGAGACGCGGGCAGTCGAGCGCGAGACGCGGGCAGTCGAGCGCGAGACGCGGGCAGTCGAGCGCGAGACGCGGGCAGTCGAGCGCGAGACGCGGGCAGTCGAGCGCGAGACGCGGGCAGTCGAGCGCGAGACGCGGGCAGTCGAGCGCGAGACGCGGGCAGTCGAGCGCGAGACGCGGGCAGTCGAGCGCGAGACGCGGGCAGTCGAGCGCGAGACGCGGGCAGTCGAGCGCGAGACGCGGGCAGTCGAGCGCGAGACGCGGGCAGTCGAGCGCGAGACGCGGGCAGTCGAGCGCGAGACGCGGGCAGTCGAGCGCGAGACGCGGGCAGTCGAGCGCGAGACGCGGGAAGTCGAGCGCGAGACGCGGGCAGTCGGGCGCGGGTCGCGGGCAGGCGAGCGCGAGACGCGGGCAGGCGAGCGCGAGACGCGGGCAGTCGAGCGCGAGACGCGGGCAGTCGAGCGCGAGACGCGGGCAGTCGAGCGCGAGACGCGGGCAGTCGAGCGCGAGACGCGGGCAGTCGAGCGCGAGACGCGGGCAGTCGAGCGCGAGACGCGGGCAGTCGAGCGCGAGACGCGGGCAGTCGAGCGCGAGACGCGGGCAGTCGAGCGCGAGACGCGGGCAGTCGAGCGCGAGACGCGGGCAGTCGAGCGCGAGACGCGGGCAGTCGAGCGCGAGACGCGGGCAGTCGAGCGCGAGACGCGGGCAGTCGAGCGCGAGACGCGGGCAGTCGAGCGCGAGACGCGGGCAGTCGAGCGCGAGACGCGGGCAGTCGAGCGCGAGACGCGGGCAGTCGAGCGCGAGACGCGGGCAGTCGAGCGCGAGACGCGGGCAGTCGAGCGCGAGACGCGGGCAGTCGAGCGCGAGACGCGGGCAGTCGAGCGCGAGACGCGGGCAGTCGAGCGCGAGACGCGGGCAGTCGAGCGCGAGACGCGGGCAGTCGAGCGCGAGACGCGGGCAGTCGAGCGCGAGACGCGGGCAGTCGAGCGCGAGACGCGGGCAGGCGAGCGCGAGCCGCGGGCAGTCGAGCGCGAGACGCGGGCAGTCGAGCGCGAGACGCGGGCAGTCGAGCGCGAGACGCGGGCAGTCGAGCGCGAGACGCGGGCAGTGGAGCGCGAGACGCTGGCAGTGGAGCGCGAGTCGCGGGCAGTCGAGCGCGAGACGCGGGCAGTCGAGCGCGAGACGCGGGCAGTCGAGCGCGAGACGCGGGCAGTCGAGCGCGAGACGCGGGCAGTCGAGCGCGAGACGCGGGCAGTCGAGCGCGAGACGCGGGCAGTCGAGCGCGAGACGCGGGCAGTCGAGCGCGAGACGCGGGCAGTCGAGCGGGAGGCGCGGGCAGTCGAGCGGGAGGCGCGGGCGGTCGAGCGGGAGACGCGGGCAGTCGAGCGCGAGACGCGGGCAGTCGAGGGCGAGACGCGGGCAGTCGAGCGCGAGACGCGGGCAGTCGAGCGCGAGACGCGGGCAGTCGAGCGCGAGACGCGGGCAGTCGAGCGCGAGACGCGGGCAGTCGAGCGCGAGACGCGGGCAGTCGAGCGCGAGACGCGGGCAGTCGAGCGCGAGACGCGGGCAGTCGAGCGCGAGACGCGGGCAGTCGAGCGCGAGACGCGGGCAGTCGAGCGCGAGACGCGGGCAGTCGAGCGCGAGACGCGGGCAGTCGAGCGCGAGACGCGGGCAGTCGAGCGCGAGACGCGGGCAGTCGAGCGCGAGACGCGGGCAGTCGAGCGCGAGACGCGGGCAGTCGAGCGCGAGACGCGGGCAGTCGAGCGCGAGACGCGGGCAGTCGAGCGCGAGACGCGGGCAGTCGAGCGCGAGACGCGGGCAGTCGAGCGCGAGACGCGGGCAGTCGAGCGCGAGACGCGGGCAGTCGAGCGCGAGACGCGGGCAGTCGAGCGCGAGACGCGGGCAGTCGAGCGCGAGACGCGGGCAGTCGAGCGCGAGACGCGGGCAGTCGAGCGCGAGACGCGGGCAGTCGAGCGCGAGACGCGGGCAGTCGAGCGCGAGACGCGGGCAGTCGAGCGCGAGACGCGGGCAGTCGAGCGCGAGACGCGGGCAGTCGAGCGCGAGACGCGGGCAGGCGAGCGCGAGACGCGGGCAGTCGAGCGCGAGACGCGGGCAGTCGAGCGCGAGACGCGGGCAGTCGAGCGCGAGACGCGGGCAGTCGAGCGCGAGACGCGGGCAGTCGAGCGCGAGACGCGGGCAGTCGAGCGCGAGACGCGGGCAGTCGAGCGCGAGACGCGGGCAGTCGAGCGCGAGACGCGGGCAGTCGAGCGCGAGACGCGGGCAGTCGAGCGCGAGACGCGGGCAGTCGAGCGCGAGACGCGGGCAGTCGAGCGCGAGACGCGGGCAGTCGAGCGCGAGACGCGGGCAGTCGAGCGCGAGACGCGGGCAGTCGAGCGCGCGGCGCGGGCAGTCGAGCGCGAGACGCGGGCAGTCGAGCGCGAGACGCGGGCAGTCGAGCGCGAGACGCGGGCAGTCGAGCGCGAGACGCGGGCAGTCGAGCGCGAGACGCGGGCAGTCGAGCGCGAGACGCGGGCAGTCGAGCGCGAGACGCGGGCAGTCGAGCGCGAGACGCGGGCAGTCGAGCGAGAGGCGCGGGCAGTCGAGCGCGAGACGCGGGCAGTCGAGCGCGAGACGCGGGCAGTCGAGCGCGAGACGCGGGCGGTCGAGCGCGAGACGCGGGCAGTCGAGCGCGAGACGCGGGCAGTCGAGCGCGAGACGCGGGCAGTCGAGCGCGAGACGCGGGCAGTCGAGCGCGAGACGCGGGCAGTCGAGCGCGAGACGCGGGCAGTCGAGCGCGAGACGCGGGCAGTCGAGCGCGAGACGCGGGCAGTCGAGCGCGAGACGCGGGCAGTCGAGCGCGAGACGCGGGCAGTCGAGCGCGAGACGCGGGCAGTCGAGCGCGAGACGCGGGCAGTCGAGCGCGAGACGCGGGCAGTCGAGCGCGAGACGCGGGCAGTCGAGCGCGAGACGCGGGCAGTCGAGCGCGAGACGCGGGCAGTCGAGCGCGAGACGCGGGCAGTCGAGCGCGAGACGCGGGCGGTCGCGCGCGAGACGCGGGCAGTCGAGCGCGAGACGCGGGCAGTCGAGCGCGAGACGCGGGCAGTCGAGCGCGAGACGCGGGCAGTCGAGCGCGAGACGCGGGCAGTCGAGCGCGAGACGCGGGCAGTCGAGCGCGAGACGCGGGCAGTCGAGCGCGAGACGCGGGCAGTCGAGCGCGAGACGCGGGCAGTCGAGCGCGAGACGCGGGCAGTCGAGCGCGAGACGCGGGCAGTCGAGCGCGAGACGCGGGCAGTCGAGCGCGAGACGCGGGCAGTCGAGCGCGAGACGCGGGCAGTCGAGCGCGAGACGCGGGCAGTCGAGCGCGAGACGCGGGCAGTCGAGCGCGAGACGCGGGCAGTCGAGCGCGAGCCGCGGGCAGTCGAGCGCGAGACGCGGGCAGTCGAGCGCGAGACGCGGGCAGTCGAGCGCGAGACGCGGGCAGTCGAGCGCGAGACGCGGGCAGTCGAGCGCGAGACGCGGGCAGTCGAGCGCGAGACGCGGGCAGTCGAGCGCGAGACGCGGGCAGTCGAGCGCGAGACGCGGGCAGTCGAGCGCGAGACGCGGGCAGTCGAGCGCGAGACGCGGGCAGTCGAGCGCGAGACGCGGGCAGTCGAGCGCGAGACGCGGGCAGTCGAGCGCGAGACGCGGGCAGTCGAGCGCGAGACGCGGGCAGTCGAGCGCGAGACGCGGGCAGTCGAGCGCGAGACGCGGGCAGTCGAGCGCGAGACGCGGGCAGTCGAGCGCGAGACGCGGGCAGTCGAGCGCGAGACGCGGGCAGTCGAGCGCGAGACGCGGGCAGTCGAGCGCGAGACGCGGGCAGTCGAGCGCGAGACGCGGGCAGTCGAGCGCGCGACGCGGGCAGTCGAGCGCGAGACGCGGGCAGTCGAGCGCGAGACGCGGGCAGTCGAGCGCGAGACGCGGGCAGTCGAGCGCGAGACGCGGGCAGTCGAGCGCGAGACGCGGGCAGTCGAGCGCGAGACGCGGGCAGTCGAGCGCGAGACGCGGGCAGTCGAGCGCGAGACGCGGGCAGTCGAGCGCGAGACGCGGGCAGTCGAGCGCGAGACGCGGGCAGTCGAGCGCGAGACGCGGGCAGTCGAGCGCGAGACGCGGGCAGTCGAGCGCGAGACGCGGGCAGTCGAGCGCGAGACGCGGGCAGTCGAGCGCGAGACGCGGGCAGCCGGGCGCGAGACGCGGGCAGTCGAGCGCGAGACGCGGGCAGTCGAGCGCGAGACGCGGGCAGTCGAGCGCGAGACGCGGGCAGTCGAGCGCGAGACGCGGGCAGTCGAGCGCGAGACGCGGGCAGTCGAGCGCGAGACGCGGGCAGTCGAGCGCGAGACGCGGGCAGTCGAGCGCGAGACGCGGGCAGTCGAGCGCGAGACGCGGGCAGTCGGGCGCGAGGCGCGGGCAGTCGAGCGCGAGACGCGGGCAGTCGAGCGCGAGACGCGGGCAGTCGAGCGCGAGACGCGGGCAGTCGAGCGCGAGACGCGGGCAGTCGAGCGCGAGACGCGGGCAGTCGAGCGCGAGACGCGGGCAGTCGAGCGCGAGACGCGGGCAGTCGAGCGCGTGACGCGGGCAGTCGAGTGAGAGACGCGGGTAGTATAGCGCGAGACGCGGGCAGTCGAGCGCGAGACGCGGGCAGTCGAGCGCGAGACGCGGGCAGTCGAGCGCGAGACGCGGGCAGTCGAGCGCTAGGCGCGGGCGGTCGTGCGTGATATGCGGGCAGAGGAGCGCGAGGAGCGGGCAGTGGAGCGCGAGACGCAGGCAGTCGAGCGCGAGATGCGGGCAGTCGAGCGCGAGACGCGGGCAGTCGAGCGCGAGACGCGGGCAGTCGAGCGCGAGACGCGGGCAGTCGAGCGCGAGACGCGGGCAGTCGAGCGCGAGACGCGGGCAGTCGAGCGCGAGACGCGGGCAGTCGAGCGCGAGACGCGGGCAGTCGAGCGCGAGACGCGGGCAGCAGCACATACACAATGGTGCTAGAAAATAATTAGCGCACTTGCGTAATTACGGCCGGCAGTGAGCCAGTCAATTCTTTAGAGTTCCTTGAGGGAGTCTGACACAGCCAGAACCCTTGCTTTTGTGCTGCCGAAGTCAGTTTTTGGATGGTTCATCGCGGTAGCTAGAGCCTACCTTACACGCTCCCGAAGCGCACACAACTGATCGTTTTCGAGAGTCAAAGCTCAATTCTTAGCTCTCGAAACCTCTCTTAAAGGCTATTTTTGAAAAAACAAAAAGACGTGCGCTGAGAAATAGACGATACGTGTCGAAACGGCTTTCCGCCGCACGATCGTCGCATCATAGGCACTCTACAAACAAATTCTTTAACCTAAATTCGAGCGAAGTAGCAATCGGATCGGTGGGCTTACCCCGAGTCTTTTGTCGATTGTTCCTCGATTTAGAAGCAATCGGAGACCAGCCCCCGTGGCAGGTATCAAGGTTGTCGGTGCACTCGCCGCTAAAACGACCGATACGATACGTTTTCACGTGCAGGGGCGGTGATCCTGCATACTACTTTTTCAAGTCCAACGATCGCCTAAGGCGCGTGTGGCAGACAGTGAGTGACAGGAGGTCACAACCTTCTATCTCTCGGGCAGCGGTACCTTGTGTCGTATATCGATGGTAATAGCGCACCTAAAAGGTTACTCAAATTCTAGTGCCTTTTCACGACGTCATAGCAAACGTCGTGTGAGAGACGAAGCGGTGAGACTCCGAGTTTCAACCATCTCCCGGGACTAGTATTCTAGTGACCGCTGGTTCTCCTCCATACGGCACCTCCGTTTTGGAGCCTTACAACCTCCATTAGCGAGAAGTCTGTTCGAGGCAACCGACTGTTGCATCCGATACAGGATATAAAATTAAATCTGTACGTTTGTACACGACGGTTCCTTGCGTTGCGCAGGAAAAGTCGCATAATACAGTCCACTCCCCTCTACTGTGTCTTGTTGCACGAATAAGTGCCCTCACTACCTGTCACGCATATCGCGATCAGGGAAAAGAGAGGAAAGACGCACGGATAGAGCAATAACCTGATAATAATGTAAGGTGTTTACACCATTTCTTTTTGTTACAGGCCCACGAGCGCAGCCACTTTAAGAGTTATCGTTTTTATTAAGTAAACGGCCTCCAAAAACGGACGGCCAAAAATAAAACAAGCGTTCGTTCATTGGACCTTAGTTCCTTTCCCTCAAATCCGAGCCCTGTTTAGTAGTATTGAAAAATAAAGTACAATTCACTTAAACAATATTTATTTAATATTTATTTCTCTTCGTATCGGTATATAATGAATATAGTATTTTTTTCATTTTGTATTGATATATGCGGTATCGAGTATATTACATAATTTAAATACCTTCTGTGTATAAGTAATTGAGAATATATACTTGTTCGAGAATATTTCAAATCTGGGGTGCAAGCATCATTGCAACCCATTTCGATTTCTCGTGACCCAGCACTAACATAGCAGAAACGACACCACATGGCCTCCTCCTCTTTCTTTTTTTATGCTAGGGATATTAGTACACGAGACACAAAACTTATGCGTGAAATAAATAGCGCTGAAAGCACCCGTCGTGAGAGTGTTAAAAGATATTTTCACAAAGAATTCAACTAGAATAAGGTTTTTTCATAGCGTCTTTTAATCGTTCCCACGCTATACTCATTTATCGAAGAAAATTTTAATAAAGGATATTTATCTTCAAATATATTCGATTCAAGGATAATATTCTTATGATAGAGAGGTAGCAACTGACAGAAACTTAAAGTTGATCGGCAAATTGTAACTGTTTCTCCAATTATGATTCTATGGGAAAATCTGTTTTTACGTATAGATATGGATACATAAAGAAAACGACAATTAAAAATTGGTAATAAAATAAAATTTGTAACTGTTACAATAATCAAATGGATACATGCAGTCGGAGAATTCTTTAATTACTGTCAGACGGGTGTTACTTCACGATAGCCAACATGTAGAGGACCAACTCTGGCATTATGTCGCAGTTCACGTATGATTTTTATTCTTAGGTCACCTTTGTTTACAAGAACCATAGTAATTGTCCCATGTAGTTTCTTAATTTACAAAATAATCGATTAAGTAAAATGCATGATGCAAGCGTAATTATTTATCGTACAATGGAACTTTTCGAATTGATCGCATACAAAACTCTTTCAATTCTCAGGTAGGAAATCCTTCGATTTGTGGAATCGCTGTGAAATAACAAAGAAACATGATTTTCGGCCGCTTGAAATAATAGCAGTTTCGGTTCGGTTCGAAAATTCAAAAACTTGGGCATAGTATAGCGTTTTTGCTAGTTGATCGTTTTTAATAAGCACTTTGCTCAAAATGGAGTGTAATATCGACGATTTGCCAGATGTCTTATTAGAATATATTTTAAGTCTGATTCCCCCATACAAAGATCTTCAAGAATGTAAACTTGTATCGAAACGATGGTTCCGTGCTACTAAGAGTATGTAAAATTTCTTTACTTAAATTACTGTACTTAATTTTTAATGTTAATAATTGTCGACATATTTATTACAAATATTTGTATTTTTGTCACAGATGTAATACAACACAATAAAGCACATTTTCATAAATCTGTAGCTTCCGGGTCATTGTTATGGAATCCAGGCCCATCTTGGCTTTGGCTGCCTACAATTGCAAAGAGGCATTCTCATTCTGCTTGTACATATGAAAATTCGATGTATGTTTTTGGTGGATGTACTGCTACATGCACAACATTCAATGATTTATGGAGATTGGATTTAGACACCAGAACATGGGTCCGATTAATTACCATGGGAAATTATCCATCTCCTAAAGCTTGTGCTACTATGTTATATTATAAGAAAAGCTTCATTTTATTTGGTGGATGGTCTCATCCATCACCTTATCCTGTACACCAGGTATACTTGATTAGATATCACAAATAGACTGTGAATTTTTATGCAAATTAATATTTTTAAAATTAAAAATTGAGAATGGAGACAAATTGTGGGTTGTTTTACTCTTTAAATATTATAATTTTTACTCTACTTTGTGTTTTGTAGATTCTTGTGTGTTGTATGTATACTTCTTTGTATATTTAACTTTCTTATAAATGCATAAAAATTCGCATTAAAAAATTAATATAGTTATATCATTAATTAATAATCACATCATAAATAATAAGAGAACAAATATTTAAATTGTTTAAGGAAGGAAACCTATAACATTGTTATGTATGTTTTCAGCAATGGAAATTATTTAATGAATTACACGTGTATTCTATAGAATCTAATAAATGGGTTGCTATAAACACCTTGGAGACACCTCCACCTACTTCAGCACATTCTGCATCTATCCATAAAAATTACATGATTGTTTTTGGTGGTATATGTAATGGATATAGGTAATACATCTAACAATGTTAAATATCCTTTTGTTATCTTGATTGGATTTAATAACAACGTGGTACTATTTTGAGACAGATCCAATGACGTATGGTGTTTGAATCTGGATACGTATACTTGGCACAAGCAAGCTACTTCGAACTTGAAGCCACAACCCCGTTATGGTCAATCTCAGATTGAACTTGGAGATAAGCATCTTCTTGTGCTAGGTCAGGTTTTTAAGAAATTTCTAATATTTTAAATTGCTGTTGGTACAGTTATTACTAGACTGCAGATTTTTATGTACTAATAAAAAATCAAAGATTTAGAATTTATTCAATGTAAAATGCATATTATTTTATTTAGAGGGTGGAACAACCTTTTGCTCAAATTCTATTCTTTTAATTTTTTTGACAAAAATAGGAATTTGCATAAAAATCCGCAGTCTAGGTATTAGTATTTTAATATTCTCGAATGATTTGGAATATTTAATAAATTAGGAGGCTGCACTGGACCTAATGTTGCTATGAACGATGCTTGGCTATTGAAAATGGAAGGTACAGCATGGACATGGAAAAAAGTAAATATGCATAACACAGAATGGGCACCAACACGCATTTGGTGTCACCAAGCTTGTAAGGTAATAGTTTAAAACACACAATTAAATTGTTATTCATGAATTTGTATTAATGATGGGATACTCGAAACCGCGAAATCTGGAAACCCCTCGAAACTCAAAAAGTTTTGAGGTTTCGGAATTCTGATTTTAATACAGTTCGTTTCTTTTATATTGGTAGGTGGGGAACTACGTTATTGTTCTTAGCATAAATAAGTGTCAGAACAAGCCAAATGATATGAGTATATCGCTAAAAAAAGTTACTTGCCAAGCAGCACCCGCGGCAAGAGCAAGTAATTCATCTCCTTTGAATGGAAGGTTCGAACTTTAGTTTCCTGTTAATACTAATTATTAGACTGTGGATCTTTATGCAAATTCATATTTTGTCAGATATAAATAAAAAAATAGAACATAAATACAGATTAGTTTCATCTTTTGAATATTACAAGATGTGCTTTACTGTGAATATATTTTATACGTTTATACACTTTACGCATTCTGTACATTTTTGCGCATTCAAATTTTTCATAATTGCATCACGATCCTCAGTTTACTAATTATAAATTTCCATAAACCTATAATTTTGTATTTTATTTTTAGACAAGGAAACGTATCGAATATCGATAGAGACGTAAATATTAATGGTCGGCATGGATCTTTTTCGGAAATATCTGTACAAAATCCGCGTCTTGTGCAACACACTCCGAATTTTACAAAAAACTTAACATTTTGTTATGATAATGTATTAAGTATGGCAGCTTTTCGCGATGAGACAGTGCGTTACGGCAACAATAGTCATCGGCAACGTCAATTAGAATCTCTTCGTAGAATGCAAGAAAGTATTAGAAATCGAAGAACTCAATCTAAGCCTCCAAAGAAAACAAAAAATACGTTGTCTATATTTGTATTGGATATCACAAATGTGCTATGCGATGAGTGCAGTGCCTCATGGATTCCTTTAAAGCACAGTGGTCAGACAGGACCAAACGAAAGAATACTTTATTCGCTTGTTGCCGGCCGTGGTGAATTAATAGTATTTGGAGGCATTGGAAAAGAGCAAACACCTGTACAAACTCATCCTGACATGGATGAGCCTGAAGTCTATAATGATCTCCATTTTATAAATCCTCCAAGATATGTTATTTAATATCTTGTAGTGATAAATAATACATCTCTATGCTCAGTGGAGGATACAGTAATTTCGTTAGCATTGGCTTCAATTTGATCATAAATTTACTAAAGATTGGTTTAATTGCAAAATAAAAATGATTATAATATCAAAACATTATAAAGAATATTTTGCGATGAATAAGTGTAAAATATTGAGATTTATTTCTTCTGAAAAGAAAAGTCATAGAAAATGTAATTTTTTTGATTAAAAATGACAATTGTCAGCTATTACAAACGATGTATATCAATTAAAAATCTTAAGATTTTATTGCAAATCTTACTATGTACACATTTTCCGCGTGATATAATTTATGTACATCTTAATCCTCTTCATTTTCTGTTGCTTTCAAGCTACCAAACACTTGTGACGGAATAGTTTGTTTTTCAATAGGTATATCTGAAAGTAAAAACACAAATTAATAAGAAAATTCAATATAAAGTATGTGTGTTGGTATTAAAACTGTCCAAAGCAATTTATAAACACATTGTATGTGATAAAAATGTAATAAAAACTTGAATGTCTTATTATAAGTTCCGTATTACCTTCCTCTATATCTGCTTCGTTATCATTAACGTCATCATCAATATCAATGTTTATTTCATCCGGATTGTTCACTTGAGACTCTGGTTTACCATCTTTTTCTGTCACACCACGAACAAACTTAATGCTGTCTTTATGCGCCGTCACGTTATCCGTGCCCTGTGTTTTAATATCCAAAAGACGCATTGCGTCTACCGGTACGTCAGATGGTGGATTGGAAGCATTGTTCAACATTTGAGCAGACATCATGTTTACTTGAGTATTGTACATAGCTTGAACGCTGCGCTTGATTCGTAGCATTTCACGCATGGTATCTTCATTGCCGTGTCTCACTTCAAACTCTTTCCATATTTGCCAGAAATTTGATGTCACCTAAACCAAGTAATAATATATATATATATATATCCTCTCATGGGTATCTCGGATATCCGGTTCAAAACAATAGCCCTATTTCATACCCGTGGATCGCAAATTTGACTACAGTGCGCATATATCGCACGAGCTCTGTCGACTTCTCCTAATTTCGTCTCCATTTCTGCAAACCGTAAGCACATTTCCCTCGTATTATCTTCATTAAGTACTTCGATAGCTTTCTCATATATCTGTCTCGTCTTCGGCACACCGTATATGTCTGCAGCTTTTTTAATGTATATGTTAAACATCTGTAACAATACATAGAACGAATTTTTATTTCATTTTTGTTCAATGCATTTACTAGATTTTTATTAATCATCGCTATTGTACCTCAAATCTTTCTTCAGGGAGAACAGCGCTTGTTGCCCGTTCATATACAGACATAGCATGTCTAGCCAAACCATGTTCCTCTTCTAATTTTGCGTACAGCAAATATAAAGCTATAATAATACAACAAAATAAATGAATAAAGATTTTATTTCTCCCTATACATTCTATGTATTATATCAAGTACTACACGAAAATACCTTTGGCATATCTTGGTGGGCAATGTTCTAAACACTGTTCAAATAAATCTCGTGTCCGTTCTAATTTGGTACCACCATAACGTTTTAAAAATTTCGTAAGATAAGTATTCCATATATCATAAACATTCGGCCATTTGAAAAGTGCAATGCCTTTTTCATATGCCTGTAAAATATAATTAACATTATTGGAAATGACGATTTATTAAAGTTTAAAAGCAGTCTGACGTAATTCGCTACATACTCTGAAAGCTTCTTCAAAATATTTATTTTCTTCTAAAAATAGACCATAATTGATAATGATTTGTGGTGTTGCGATTTTTAAATCTATAATTTTGTCGTACACAGCTTTACACGTCTATAAATGAGGAACGAAAAGTTATAAAATTGTTCAAATTTCACAAATAAAACTATCAGATGTGATTTTATAAAATATACCTTAAATGTACCAAAACTTTCTTCTAAATCGGCATACATAGACCAAACCTTCAAAGATTTATATAATCTCATTTGTACCGTTTCCGTTTCATCGTGATATGCTACTTTGCGGAATGGCATAGCTGTTGCTCGATGCATAAGTTTTAATGCTTCTTTATAATGCCTGCGTGAATTAAATTATTATGTTAGCTATGATATATCAATGTACAGTGGTTCCCGCTTTAGCGTCCGCATTTTCCCCGCTTTAGCGTCTGTAGATATCCCCACCAATTCTTGGAAATTAGTAAGAAAAAGAAAGACATATGCCAAGATATTTGATGATCGAGTCCGTATTCGTACAAGTGCCAAGTATCACTTTCTCACTCAAACCCATTCCTTCTCTTTCTCTTAGCTGAATTCCTAGAAATCACCTCCCCACATAAGCGTCCCGATTCAGTCCCAACTACGGATGCTAAAGAGGGGAGCTACCGTATTTAGAAACAAATATTATTTTACGAGACCAAAAGACACTTTACCCATGTCTAATTTCCATTTCTGCCCATTCACACCAGACAGAAGCAAGATCGTCAACTTTCGTATAAGCAACATGAGTTGCTTTCTCGAAAACTACTCTAGCATCTGCTATTTGACCATTTTCTTCATAAAATTTACCGAATTCGACCCACAGAGTATGTAATTTACCTACTGCTAATTGTGGTTGCACAGTTTGTACAGCTTCTGTATACGTATTAATAATCTAAAAAGAAAAATTAGTAGTTACAATAGTAATATCATTAGAAAATCTTTTGCTCCCAAATTAAACAAAAATTTACAATACCTCGTGTGGTTGTCCTTCGTAAAGTCTAACTCTTTTATGCCATTCTTGTACATTATGAGGATTTTGTCTAAGTAGTACAGAATTTAGAAGCAATAAACGCCTCTCCATCAAATGTTCAAATCTCGCTAATCTTAATTCTAAATCTATATCATCTGTAAATAGGGATACAGAAAAATTAGAAAATGATAATTTAATTAGTTAATAGAAAGTTTCGAAATTCCCGAAAATATCCACAACTCTTGGTATTTTTAGGATCCTTGGGATTTCCGAACATTTTCGGAAATCCTACACATCCTTAATATTCATACCATCTTCAGTAGGATTCTTTGCAGCATCCTCCATACGTTTACTAAGACTAAGTTCTTCAAACTGTGCATAGGCATCAAAAACTTGGGTAAAGTCTCTAACAGTAGTCACTGTTTGAATAGCTTCTTCGTAAATATCTCTCGCCTATTAATAGCGAAAATATTAAAGTAGTATGATTAATAAACTCAATAAATCACAGTTTATTTAGAAGAAAATAGCTTAATACCCTTTCAAATAAACCGCTACGGACATAATAGTCCGCTAAAGAGTTCCATAAAGGACCTAATTGATCTGTATAACGTCTCAGACCACCTCTAATAATCGCGTCTACATTAAGAGATTTTATTTTAGAAGGGTTCTTTGATATTAAATCGCATAATTCGTTCCACAACTGATGATTAGATTTTCCATGCTTCGATACAAAATCATCTTGATTGACAATTTGTGCAAGCTTTACAGCTGCTTCATCCAGCCTTCCAATTGATATCAAATATTCTATATATTCTTCTGTATCTTCTGGAGCTAGCTAGAAACAAACTACATATTATCAAATACAAATTATTAAGGTGAATGAGAATACTTCACCTTACCTTAAGATATCTTCTAAAAACCCTGACAGCAGTTTCATATACATTATGCTTTTTCAAAAATTCGATGTACAATGGCCATATGCGATGATGCTGTGTAATAGGAAGGGCTCTAAGAGCTCTATCAAAAACTTGACGGGTACGTGTAATGTAACATTGCTCTGTCATTAATGTACAATAATCCATCCAAATTCTAGGCATTTTATGCATAAAAACCAGAGCACGTTCAAATGCATTGTTCACATCTTCATAAAGAGCATCTGTTATGCATCTTCCTTTCAACTGACTTACACGTTGGCGTAAATAATTGTACCATAATTTGTAGCTAATGAAAGAAAAATGAAACTTGTGTATTACAGATAAAAAAATTACCTAATAAGAAGAAAGGGAAAGGGAAGAATGTAAATTTTACCTTCCAGGTAGTTCCTTTAGTGCACGTTCGTATACAATGTTTAGATTAGCACTTTTGGTACTTTTCAAATGATCTATATAACGTTGCCAATGTTTCACGGAATAAGGATTTCTCAAAATTTCCTCTTCGTACGGTAAATCTTCTTCGTTCTAATTAACAGAATAAAGAGTATATAAAGGAAAAACGATGTTAAACAAAATGTATTAAGGTTATAACCACGACGAATATACTCACGAAAACGTATAAGTTTCCTTCCGGATCTTTGCGTTCCAACATTATTAAAAATTGTAGCAATTTTATATAACGTATTTAATTCAATTACAACAACAAATTAACAGCATTCCATATATATATAAATAAATATTAATTTGTTATTGCTAAAATAGGTTATATCCTACTGTTTTGATGCCATTCGTTCCAGCCGCGCAATATAAAGGCGGTACTTCATTGATCATAACTTAGCGTAATGCACTTGAATCTAATAGGGAATATATTTATTTGTTCAAACAAAGTTACTTAGAAATTCTTTACTGGAAGTATTCGTTGAATTACGATTTGAGAAAATATTGAATGTATGTAAAGTATGATTAATTTTACGTTAAAATGATAATTTCTTTTAATTGTTCTAACGTTACATAGTTGAGAACAATTTAGGATAAAGGTGTTCACTTGAAAATCAAGTTGCACAACCTGTTTACCTCGTTTTGAGATACTAAGCGTGACAGCTGTCATATCAGGAATATGATCGAAATAGATATCATTTAATGTAAACAATTCAATCTATGTCTGGGTTTGCCAATTCAAAAATCAAATAGCCGCATTCAACATTGCTACGGATTAATTACGTTTGAACTGTACATATAAATAAACGTTGTAAAGGATGACAATGGGCGATGAGACTCCAGTTACATCACTGGTCCTTCCTGTCATCTTAAGACCAATATTAACAAAGGTATGAAAAATTTATTTCATCCCAAAATCATAATTATTATGTAGAACAGGCTATTGAAATGATTATATGGAACATTTTATATTAAAAAAAAAATGACGTACGTACGTACGAACTAATTTTTTTAAGTTAAAAGAAAAGAAACATGTATTTAAATTTGTTACTTAATTTTTTAATTAACTTTTAATTTAATGTAGCTAGAGAGGCAAAATGTATTGGCTGCTCAAACATTGCGTGCAGCTTTGTTGAAAGCTGAAAACTCCCATCCAGGAATTACACATGATTTAATCCTTGGTATAATACGACGAGCAGAACTGAATCTTGATATGAATGAAAGTGTTTTAAGATTGCAAGGAGTTGCATCTGAATATGATGGTATAGTCATAATATAGTGAAATGTTGTAGAAAATTAAGTACAATTATAAACTGTGTTTAACATATTAAAATTTTACTTTTGTTCCATGTATTACAATTATAGTTGTAGAATATAGGTCAGCAAGGTCTGAGGATGCTTTCCAAGAGTTGAATCGTAAATCAACTTCTTTAAAGAAAATACTTAGCAGGATTCCTGATGAAATAACAGATCGTAAAACCTTTCTTGAAACAATCAAGTATGTTCTTAAATGAAATTAGCCAATGAAGTTCTCTATTTTCTCTACATATTTCTCTGTTATATCTGTTTTAGAGAAATTGCAAGTGCAATAAAAAAACTTTTAGATGCAGTGAATGAAGTTACAACATTCATTCGTGGTTCTGCTGGAAAGCAGGCATTAGATCAGAGGAAAAGGGAATTTGTAAAATATAGCAAAAGATTTAGTAATACACTAAAAGAATACTTTAAAGAAGGACAGTAGGTATCATTATATATTTATCTTTCCTTCTTTATTTATTTTGTTTTTTTTTCAAAACACCTATTTTTCTTCAAATTTTGTTATAGAGCAAATGCAGTATTTGTGAGTGCATTATACTTAATACATCAGACAAATATGATAATGCTCACAGTAAAGGACAAATGTGAGTAATGAATAGTTGGTTGGAAGATAGCTCTGCAATAATGAAATAAGTCACAGCTATTATAAAATTTATAATATTCTAATTTTATCCATTTTGTTATGTATTTGATAATAAGATTTAAATGTCATTTATAAAGTATATATAGTACCATTATTTTATATCTATTAAATTGTTATAAAATTATTATGCACAGATGGATACGTAGGTACATAATACACAAGATTCTAATAAAAATCTTATAAATGTTACTTCTGATACATTGTTTTGTACACACTGTAGAAAATTCTACTTTAAATAAGAAATAAAGAAAATCTGTCAATGATAACTAAGATACAAAGTGAGAAACACATCTCCAGGACATCTCCAAATGTATAAGAAATAAAAATTACTTTATTGATAACAAATGTACACAAATGTGTTATATTTCCCATGTGAAATCTACATCCTCTATCTACATCCTCATTGTATTAACAATGATAATGAGTAACAGTAAGGATTAATGGTAATTATTGTAATGAACATCATCCTTGAACAATGTACAAATTTTTTCAAGCACGTTTGCTATCTGCAAATGCTCGTACAATACTGCCAACACCACTGATATTGTATACCTTTTCATGCCAGATTAATAAGTGACTACTGCTACCTTCTGTTGGAATTTCAAATCCCCGATAAATATATTTCATTAAAACATCCAGCAAGTCCCGATCAAATTGTGCTAAGCAA
This sequence comes from Eucera pruinosa, assembly GCA_028830335.1. Taxonomy (NCBI): domain Eukaryota; kingdom Metazoa; phylum Arthropoda; class Insecta; order Hymenoptera; family Apidae; genus Eucera; species Eucera pruinosa. Next base: position 13,336,139 of record JAMYCR010000007.1, read on the forward strand.
TCATCTATTTGAGTAGATTTTATACTTAGAAGAACCTTTAGTGTTAAATTCCTTGCATTATCCTGTAATGTTTAATCATTGTTTGCTTTTGTGTGATAACATACAAACTGGGTCTCATAACTTGGTCATTTCAAATAACTTTTGTATTATTTGTTATAGAAAAAAAATGTTTGAAATAAAAGTTACATGCTATCATGGGGAAGATATAGTAATGTAATTAGTTTTCTGTTAGAATGCATTTTTGTTGAGATACTTTTTTCTATAATAAATAGTACACAAGTTATTTAAGCTGATCAAATTGCAAGACTTGGTCTGTATATATACATATATATATATATATATATATTACACCAAATACAAAAATTATATATTCTTTTAAAAATCACTACATAATTTTAGAGGGTACCAATTGCTATGAATCACACTCACTATGTACAACACAATTAAAAAAATTGATAGCACACTACATTATGTATTTTATAGTATCTATGTTAAAGTGTAGTTTAAAACGATAAATATAAAAGAACGAGAAATGTTATTAAGTGATAAGCTCGTGATTTAAACATTAAAATAATAGTTTCGTGAAATAATAATTGAAGGGCGTGTTACTGAGGTTACCTTTACTTGTTGATTTTTACACCCAAGCGGTGCAGACCTTAATACTGATATCAAAGCTTCGGCGTTCTTACCCTTAAATAAATATTAAGGAAAACACTGTGAAATATAAGAGAAATTACTGTTACGATAAAGACATGTCAAAAAATGTCCTGAAAAGGATATTGGCTAAGAAGTGTCAAAATTTCAATTTCATCTGGACCCGTAGGTCCCCCTGTGCCTCCGTCAGCATCTTCTTCTCTGAAATTATTATCGCTGTATTGATCAACATCGATTTTTCGAAACGCGGACGCTGACACATCCTTTTTGCCATCGTTTCTTGACATTTTAAATTTGTGCTTGATGTTTTACCGTGATCACACCCGGCTTATCAACTAACACTGTAGGACTGATTTTCATTGGGCTTGAAATATGTAGTCTATATAGTGCGCTTTTCATTCATGCAGCCACTGAAGAGAATGCGGACACTTTTATCGTTATCATTATTTTTCATAATAAAAAGGTTTTTTTAGCGCATAATCATTATCGTGCACGTATAAATAATATAAAACATGAGTTGTATATACCGGATTAAATATACTGAAATATTTCACCAATCAAATATATGAAACATTTTTTAAATTCATTCTTTGAATGTTTTAAGCCGTGTAATTGAAAAAAAGTAGTTTATAATTAATAATTTGATGTTCCTTACAAGGAAGTGCAATACATTTAGTTTATATTTTGTACATATTTATCTTAGATTTTGTCTATTGGAAATTTAGATTAGGTTCGCATAAGATCGAGTTGGCTGGAGTTAGGTTTTGAATACGTTCGATTTGGATTTGGTAGATTTGATGTTTTTCATGAAAATTCTTGTCATGTGCGTTAAAGGATATTTCGAAATTTAAATATTAGCTTCATATTTTAATATTGTTTTTATATTTTAGAAATACGCTGCTCTGTTTTGCATTTTTGAAAGGTTATATTGATATTTGAATCCAATAGCGTTCTATACGCGATAAATGCGTACTTTTTAATAAGATCTTATTTTTTAATTAAGATTATAATTAAGTTATGAGTTATCCAAAACTTGTAAGTAAATATCACACACCGAAAATTGTATGGTATCAAACAGATATTACGGTGATTTTACGTATTTTGCTGCAAGATGTAGATGAATACTTTCTTCGAGTCGAGAATGATCGTTTAATATTTAGGTATTTTGAATGTAATATGCGTATAAAACATGTATATTTATAAAATTATATAAACGATATCTATGTATTGTTTTTAGCACTGCAATAAATTCGAAAAATTACTGTATTTGTTTGTATCTTTTTGGGGCTGTAATAGCGGAAAGAACGATCCACGTAAACAAAGGAAGAGAAATTAGAATTACGCTTTTAAAAGCGCATAAATGTAATTTAATAATTATTCATTTATTTACGTTTATATTTTTCTTTGTTTTATGTTTGCATAATTTTGAAATTGATAAATTTGATAGGGACAGAATGGTTAAGATTGTGTATTGAAAAGGAAAAGAATCCTTTGATCAGTATAGATGTAGATCATACATATAAAAGTGATTGGATTATGGATGCTTTAAGAAATATAGGTAATTACGGGAAATACAATTGATGTTGAATATTTTTCTATGTTCACTTGTAACCATGTATTTGATTGTGACAAAGAAATATGAATGTCCAATGGTACAGTCAGTCACTGAAGTTTATGTACACCTTCAAGTTTTAAATATTTAAACAAATATAAGAGTTTCGATCGTTTTAACAATAGCAATTTATCTATTAATTAAAATTAGAGGGATTGCCAAAAAAAAAAAATGTGTTTTTATTTGTTTACAACAAAATATACGTAAACTGAAGATATAATTTCATAAAAGCCTACATATATGAATTAAAGTATACAAAACTTATTGTTATAAGCATATCTATCTTTTGTTAGATCCTCTGATGCTATAATTTATCATAAATAAAATTATCCCTTACATAATTTTAGGACCAATTTTATTCTAAAAATCTTTCTCAGTTGAGTTTATATTTTACAAATTTTCACGCCATTTTTATTATTTTGAAATATGTTCTAAAATGTGTAAATGTTTAAAATTTCAAATGTGTACGTAGACTTTAGTAACTGACTGTACATGTAACAATGATACTTTGTAAAACTTTATTGATTAACAACATTATGCAGAGATTATCTAACAGAAGTTATTTTATCACAGAAAAGGAGAGTTTTACAGAGTACAAACGTAGACATAACATAACTCAAATAATGCCAGATGTACCATCTACTGATGAAGAAGAATCTGATGATGAAGCAATGGACAAATTATTTCTTTAATTTATCTGTGTGTAATGATACAATAAACATATATTTAATCAATGCAGTATGTATAATATGAAGGTATATTTTTTAAATAGAATGCAATAATTGAATTAAATTTGTTACTTAAATATTTATACGCATATGTGTTTTTATTATACTAAATTAAATTATTGTACTAAACATAACATAATAAAATCTTAGGAAAAATACACGTTTTGTACATACAAATTATTTTCTTACTTCGATTTTATTTTATCGAGTAGTACTTGCGATTCGTCAAAATATGCATTATAACTCAATTGAACATATAATCCGATATACACTATACATAAACGTTTAATTTACACTATGAACACTGAGACGTAAATACAAAAGTGGGAATAAAAAAGGAAGCGGTATTGTATTTCATATACAGTTCTATCTAGAAAAAGATTCGTAACATATTTAATTCCTAATAAAATTTATATCGATTCGAATTTTACATAAATTATTGCAAATGGCAGTTTTTCAGTTAAATTTCATTAAGATAGATTATCTATCTTAAATTTTCTGTTGAGTATTTTTTTATATACATACAGTACAAAGCTTGACTTTTGAATGAAGACAAATGAATAATGTTTTCATACTTCTTTGTATTAAAAACTTTCTGCATTTGCTATTCATGATTCGTTTACGAAAAGTATCACTTGCATAATTGCGATATTGGAATGTTTTTATGCTATGCTTGTAATATACAATATGAGGTACAACACACCTGAAGTATATATTCTGGTTTGTCACAGTTCTTTATTACTAGTAATATTGCTATCTCTGGCAATGGATTCTGAAACTGCTAAATATTTAGTTTTTTCTTTAAATATTTTGCTGATAAAGAAGGTAATATAAATAGATTTATAACATGAAATATAATTAAGAATTTTTGTTTTCTTTTTTTTTTTAATTTTTTCAATCAGAATTGTATATGTTGTATGTTCTAATAGTTAATTAATAAAGAGCGTATTATTGTTATTAGTGCCTCGGTACTATCATGTAGTGATACTTTATGGAATACCCAAGGAACTGGAATACTTTCACACTACTTTTAAATGCTACAAATCGTAATGTCATTACACATATGGCTATAATACAAATTATAATCGAAGTAGTAGCAATATATTAAAATTCACTTTTATAATAAAACAATTCTATTTAAATATTTTCCTATTAATAAATCTTTGTACTAAAAGTGTAAAGTTGAATACAAGGTCCAGGAGAAATGCAGCAAATAGCGAAAAGTCATTTGCTTAAAAAATGTAATATCTTGAGAGTAATATATATCTACATATAATCTACACGTTATATAACAAGAAATAAAACCACGTAAAGTATTATTTTTACATTCGTTTTCTGTCTGTCAAATTGGAATATGTTTGTCGGGCAATGTAAATAATTAAAAGTAAGTTTGTAAAATGTTGAATTGAAACGAAATATTTTTGAAATAGTTACTCTATGAAATTATTTTTAACATCACGAGTTCAAATAAATATTTCTTATAACATTAGCTTTTATAATATCTGTACAATTATTGTACTAAATATGGGCAAAAGCTGAACAAATTTACAAGAACTTATAACGAATAGGGACTGCTAGCATTTAAATTATTTATAATAATTTCAAAGCTTTTACGCGATAGAAAGTGTGTCGGACCTTTAACCATTGCCGTATTTATTTAGTTATATAAACGTTTTGTATATATTTGACGCTGCTAAGTAGTGATTAGTTGTTTTTATCCGATTAACAACCTTCTAGAGAGAGCCTTTGATTTATATTTTCAACTCTTACTTTCATTTCCCTGAGTATATCTTCAGCGAGGTTATCGACAGTGGTATATCTTACTTTAAAGAAATTGAATGCATCTACAAGGAATTCGATTACTTGATCTCTAAAATAGTGGCATGTTGAACGTAGACTTCCTTCCGGACCTAAGAAACCCCATACAAGTACTGGAGAGATTTGCTCAGAAATCGAGTAAAAATGTGCCAGGAATCCTTTGTCATATTTCAACATTTGTCTTTTACCTACAAGAACTGACCAAACCGCAGTTCCAATAGCCTTAAACATAAGACAAATAAACATCAATAAGATAAAGTAAACCAAAGTCAAACTTATTTGAAGACCACAAGGGAAGACTTGGGAGTATTTTAATTATCCAAAACGAAAGAGGGAAATTCTTGATAGATTCCCAGATATAAGCATTTTTATAATACGTATACAAAGAAATAACTTGTCAAGTCCGTATGAAATATGTGAATAATATGATAAGCAGCGTCATAATAATAAAATAATAATACTAAAAGTTATTATCACTATTTTCAATATTATTAATTATTATTAATATTCATATTAAAATGTGACTCATCAAGTTCTTCCTCTGTGGTCTTTATTTGTTAAATTACTTACAGTTTCACGGAAACTGGCGGATATCCACCTATTTTGTAAAATAGCTTTAATTGACGACGGCGGCTTTTCGACTTCCTCGAAAGCATCTAATAGGATAAAGTCAATCAGAACGTCGTAGAAATTCATACATTTTACACCCCTTGCAGTTAATTCCTCTTCCATCATACTACAATTACTTGGCTCTTGTAAGAACTCCAACATTCGTTCGTAATGTATTAGATAATCTTTGGGATCCTAATAGTGGAAATTATTAGTTGATAGGATTCAAACTGTTCTAACATACAGTGAATCACAAAATTATTGGCACACGCAAAAAACTATCAGAGATATAAGAAATAGAAGGATAATGAAACATGTTTTTGTATGTACTTTTTAATGAAAAAGATGTTGAGTTTATATGTTAAACATACAATTCTTGAAGATATAATGAAACGTTTTGTTGCTAATAAAATCGACCTGCGAAATAGATTTATGGAAGGATGATCAAATATAAGAAATTGTTTTACTCGCTTCTTATTTCTCATATTTCTGTAAAATCTTTGCCTGTGCCAATAATTTTGTAATCCACCGTATGTATGTACGTATGTTTTATCAAGTAGAAGTAAATGATGTATGTTGTGTATACCCTGTCTGCATACATGATCAAATCACTAATGACTTGCCGGCCTATGTCCGCAATCCATTCAGTTGCAGAAGGTATAGTGAATAATTTCGTGTATGCTTGTCGTAAGCAATACACCTTTGCTAAATATTCTACATCCGAGCCGCATTTTACTAATTCTGTATGCAGTCGTCTACAATTACAATATGAATCGCGATACATTCGTACATAAACCAAAATAATTTTTATAAATCAAAAAATTTACCTGCAAGGAATGCCTTTATCTTCGTGCTGCTTGAGAGCAGCATGGTAGAGTTTTTGCTTTTCGAAATGAGGGAAAAATTCCGAAAATTCCTCGAATTCTCGTAAATCTGCTACCTGTTTACAATATAAACATTAATAATTTTTTATTTACTATTACAAATATTTTTTTACTATTTATAATAAGGTAAAGTTGGGCAAAATGGGGTATTAAAGGCAATAACTTTTGTACATGCTTTTTCTGTTGCTTTTTGATAGAAATGTCTTACTGCCTTCTATTAGGTGTATCAATAATAAGTAATCCACTTAGTTTGTTAAATTCAATCTTTATAAACAGTTACCCCATCTTAAATATAATTACTAATGTTTTACAAAATTTTTCAGGTCAGGTCAGATTGGAATTCCTGCTGGAAAAAATGCTTCATTTTTTAGGTAAAACAAATTCATCGATTCACTTAATACTAACCGTACCGGCATTTTACATATTCTTATTTAATAAATCATTCTCAGTGAAAAAAGAAGCGAAAAGAAAAACAAAATGTAGGAAACTGACTAGTTGAACAATATAACAATTAAATGAACGAAAGAAATAATAATGAATGTAGAATCTTAAATAAAATGTTTTAAAACCGGTCATTTGACTGGGTGTCGTATGCGCAAAAATTGTAGACTTGAAAACCCTTTTTTCTCAAACTACTCTGTTTTGACCAAATTTTCCCCGTATGTACTCAAGTATTTTATTAATTCTTACATTAATAATTATTTTAATTATTAAAACTTACACCATCGCGCGCAGATTCGAACGATTCTGGAGAAGACGCAGCATCCGCCTTCTCTTTACCGGATATCCGGCTACCTATTTTCGAAGGCTTATGGCTATCTTCGCTCTCTTCATCTTCATTACGAAATAATACCGAATGCTGTAAAATCGGAATTGTTCTTTAAAAGAAAAAATTATTTTTAAATTGCCTGTTGATGTTACTAATCGAACTTCGAATATGGGAATTACTTTTAACTATTTAGCAAGGTTTCCAATGAATTAAGTGATCGTATATTCAATTGTAAGAGTATTTTATGCGCTTAGATTCGACCAGAGTACAGTGCCGTGAACTTCCTATCTAATAATTCCTTCTTGGGTTAGGTCAAGTGACTCATTGCACTAATTACTCCTGTCAGTTATCATTTAAATTGGATTAATTTCCACGTTTTTTTTTGTACAACGTAAAAGCAATTGATGAGTGTAGTAGAATGGAATGACGAGGGAAGGACCTCAAGTGTCTGACTTTGATTTTAACGTGCTTTTATAGTATAATAGCATACGTACATTTATTTAAATTACAACTATATTTAAACTTCACTTAATTGTATTCAATAATTTAATTTTCTACAACGAATTTATTAAGATTTTAATTCCTGCCAAATTCCTTAAAACCAAGGGGGGGAAAAGCATTCAGGATTTCGAAAGTTCTGAGTTTCGAGACCTCGCAAAGTTTTGGATTCGAGTTACGCAGATCTAAAAATTGGATTTTGATGTATCTCTACAAAAAACGAGAAAAGTTTTCGCATCATTCTACTCTAGATAAAAACGATTAACCGTAATATCACTTTTTACAAGCATCTCTTAAAATAATTCCTGATAATACATTTAAAAATAAACAAGTTAAAGCAATTAAATAGTTCCTCAGTATTTTGCAATAAACACTTGCTCCACTTTTCAAGATAAAATAATTAAAAGAATAACGGAAGTTTGCGTAATTGAAAGAGCGGTAGATATAGAACCGATAAACTTACTTGGTCGATAAAGAGGAGCTCCGCATGGTTTTGGATTTGATAACCCATGTCAAGGAGCTCTTGGACATCATGCGTAAATGCCGCATCCGCCTTAGACGGTAATGCGAGCGTGTCATTACTGAGTGAAGAGCTGAATGCCGTAAGAGCATCCTCCCAGCAATAGAGAGCCTTTTCCAGAGCCTCCAACCCTGCACCATTAAGTTACATCGTTTTACATTTGTCAATTTTCATTCTCTTCTTCGGCATATATCACGCAAATGACGAATTTGAACTCGTTTAATTCGTTCTGAGAAACACTTTTGCAAGAAAGATTTATAAGAGGAAAAAGATTCACGTGGGTACAGTGATCACTGCATACTTTGTAGTTATGATTAAGTTCGGGTTAGGCTTATTAGATTTAAGTAGCATAATCAGACCGCGGATTTCTATGCGTTTATGCAAAATTTAAGTATGCAAAAAGGTGCAGAATGCACACAGTTTGCAATCTTGCACTAAATACTTAAAGTACGCGTTATAATGTTTAAAGAGCAAAATAAATTTCTACTGCGGTCCATTTGGTTAATCGAGTCTCCAAAAGATTTAATATCAAAAATATTTTATTTCTTAACACTTTCGCGTCGAATGACACGTTTTTGCGTCAAATTGTAAATAACATTCGACCTCGACGCGAATATGTTAAGAAATAGTTTGATGGAGAGGTTTGATAATTGCGAATATTGTGAAACTTTTTAACAAAATAAACGTACGCATTTTATTAGCGTTACATTTGTTACGGTTCCATTACGATCGACTAAAAAGCAAAGAGCAAGGAGTACGTTAATATTTTTTAAGAAACTAGCCGATTTAATACTCTCGAAGGAATCAGGCGATTAATTCGATTCGATTAAATCAACCTCCGCGCCGTTAAGATTTTGAACGTCGCTTCTTCGACGATGTAAATACGGTTTTCTCAGTTTACTACAGCCATCAACATAATATCTGTGTTCTCAATCTCGTATATGCACGGATTCAACGCATCTTTCGATCTTTATTTTATGTTCTTTGGCTTTCTTGTTAACAGAAGCATATACTGTTTCACATACGATTCATGTTAAGTAATCTACTTATGTCATCATACAAGTAACAACTTATTAGACTCAGCCTACAAATCACGTATTACAAAGTACAATAATTTCCATATTTGCAAATGCACTCTATTCAAAACGGGGGGTTTTAAGTTTTTAATGAAAGCATTGGAACCACATACAGCGTCTGTGTTAAGAAGGAACATAAACGTTTAAAATGTGTTTGCGTTTGCATAACATGGAATAGCCATAAAGAAAATTTATGAAAGCTAATAATAACTACCCGATCTGTATCTTCTATTCGGTGTAACTTTTCAACGCCAATTCGTAGCATTTGTGTACCTTGTTTACGTATATCATAAGGTTTGATATTCGTAAGGCTGTATTTACAAGCGTACACAATGCAGAAAGGGACAGACGGATCTAACACTTTCACTTCCTTCTTTTAGTTTAGGCACCGCTCGAAGCGTATACGACGGTTCGGGTCCTTCTTTTTATTTACACTAGAACCAAGTACCGACGCTTTCTATGGGATAACTGTTTTTTCATAACCGGCTTTTTTCTTATGAGATTTCTACATTCATCCAAGGCGGGAGGTATATCGAATTGGTAACGATTCGACATCTCGAAACCGGAATTTCGAATTTTCTCCTTCTACACCAACCAGCTCATACGTTTCTTGATTATACGTACAGCTAGTAAAATAGTAACCATTTAATCACATAAAAACAACTACCTAAAATTCGTAAAAATTGTAAATATAGTGGGGTGTCCTATAGCGAACGGTTTTTCTCGTTAAATCGGGACTCCTATAATGAACGAGTATCTTATAACGAACGCGGGAAGGTACTATTCAGCTGTTATGCTAATTGTTCAATTCTGCTTGTTCTTTGTTGAATCTACCGCGGAAAAGTTTTTCAAAAAGAGTAAAAATTATGACTCCTCTTCCTCTTCTTTTTTATAAATTTACGTATGTGTGCAATGCATAAAATTTAACATATATTCGTCCCGTTTTCTCGCGTCGTTTTTGGAATCTTTAGCATCCTACAAGAGAAGAATCCTTCAGTTATCCAAAGGATCGAAGAATATTATTGATCGAAATCATGCACAGGTGGTTGATCAAACTTATTTCTCAATTTACATATAAATGGTTTGATAAATAATAACGAAACAGGATGAATAAATGTTACAAGCCAATATATTAGTATGCTAGAGCGAACAAAATTTTGGAACGAATTATTTTGTTGTAGGATACCTCACTGTATGTGTGAGTACAAATGATGAAAAAGAAAAGAAACGATAATATTTGAGTTACAAAGTTGCGTGTAACGACGTATTTTTTGAGACAACCAGGAAACGCCTTGAAAAAGCTTCAGACGTACGTCGCGACTCCGGTACTTGGCACTGACACAAGTGGCAAAGGTAAGTTCAACGACTGATTTTGCAACGGCAGAAGATTTACAAATGAGAGACCCTGTTGGCCGGCGTGTCACCCAGTCAGCAAAGAGTAAGGGGTTGGGAGCACCTACTTAACGTTGTCAGTCACACTGTCGCAGGATTTAAATTCCGAGTCGCTGACGACATTCTCCGTATTCAACGTTTTCTCACTGGTAAACCGGCGCGCACACACGAAATTCGTCGCGAAACGGAAACCGAGCACGCGCCATATCAATTAAGAAGGATATCCATATCCTAAAGCTGTATTCATTATTTTGAAACCGCGACAAGAATGAACTGTACTTACGTCAATGGCTGTCTGTAAAGTTTATTGCATACTGCTACGGATATATAAATATATATGCGGATTAACATTAACAGGACGAAGTAAATATTGAGCGAAATTTACGCAGGTAGAAATTACGTGGGCACTTGGATATAAATAACGACGTACCGAAGGGCAAGGATGAATGGGATCCCCTTGGATCTTCCCTTCAATTGGAATTTTCATTTTTATTAAAGCTTATTTTAACTGCCACTATTTCAAGGAGGGGGACGCATAGAGAGTAGAAAAAATATACGCAACAGAGGGAGCAAAGTTGGGGTGTTTCCCAGTGACGTATCTACAGAAGTGCGAATTCAATAAACTGCCCGTTACTATTATCAAAATTGCGAGTAAAAATTACTTAGGAAAAGTATATGAAGTACATTGAATAGCGTTAAATTATAACAAACGATACCTATATTATATATCATCCCATATCACTTCTTAGCGTAACGCGATACTTAAGAATTCGATAACGTAAGAATTCCACCCTCTGTATCAAGATAAATGTAATTAGCCATCCACAGTTTCAAACTTTTACAGAAAAAAAGTAACATCACTACAAGGACGATGAATTACAATAATTACATGAAGTACAATCTATCTGGGTTTATTTAGTTATCGAAGTGTTTAATAGAAAATTCGCGTGTCCAGGGGAAGATAACCTAGAAAGCGCTACAAACTTGTCTCAATAGTAAGCGTAAAGATCTCTTATTTAACGAAGAGCGAGATTCCGGACGAGACTTAGGCGAGAAGAGGTTTTCTGTGGCGTACCCCTTGAGAATTCTTGCATCCCCCATTAGAGAAAAGATACACCCCGAAGAATCCAGCACTGCGATGCTGCCGGATGGTTGGCGTCAATAATACCAAAGTGACGTAATCCTTTTGGAGGTTCGTTATTGGAGGATGTGTCATCCAATGGGGAGGGGTCGATACGGCAGCTGGGAGGCGCGCGCGGTCTCAAAGTGTGCTCCAGGCACGCGTTGCGGCATCGCGGTTCGGCGCGCTGGTAGTGCGCTGCTGGAACCACCACGACGAGGTAGGTCTGAGAGAGTGTACGAAGAAAAGAGGGAGAACGCGCGAAAGCAACGCAAGAGAGACGAAGATCGAGATATATAAAGGCACAGTGAGCGAACGCGCAGAGAAAGACGGGAGGGTGGGACACCGTGGTTCCTCGCGCTGGCGTCAGTTATTCGGCTTGCCGCTTGCTTGGCGGGTGTAGTGCTCTTGTATACTCTTATCAACGATTACGAACGGGCCGTTGACACGCGAAATTTATAAACGCACACGTAAACGGAAGAATTGTAACGCACGTTTCACGGTACAGAATTAAACATCGGACAACGACTAGTGCTACGACGCGTAATCCCATTGATGCCAGTATTTGGACGCATTATTTGGATTAAGATAATGCAATAGTAAGTACGACTACTTCTCTACGATTATTGAACGTTGGTCCTGGCCGGGTTTAGCGAAAAACGCGTCATCTTATGTCACTCAATCTTTTTTCACTTTTATTTTAATCTTTGTAAAAACCATACGCAACAACGAAGGGTAGATGACAAGTACTACCACCATTGCAAACTTACTCACTTAACGGAGCAGAATGTTTTCTAGGCGAATAAATAAGTCCGTAACAACATACGATACAATACAAAAATAAAATTAATTCTCGAATTTTGGCTGTGTAGGTTAATCGATAACAGCAATAGGGGAAACCAATGAAATTATAGATTCCAAAATATTGCGTAGCGATTTCTGATAGGATTGTTGTCCTGAACTTGTTCGAGGATATCATCGTAATATTCGGTGCGGTTTTTTAAGGAAAAGCTCATCAGTCAGTGAGATTGTTCAAGATCAGGTATACACCTTCGGTATAGGTCAAGTTCAGGGGTCAATACCTCGTACCCGTTGAATCTCTGAATAAAAGTGAATGCCGTAAATGTAGCAATAGCACCGCGCACCGGCAGATCGATGGAGGTGCCTGGTGCGCTGGTGAACTTGGAAATTTCCCTAGCACACGCGCACTTCCTGCACCCGTGATATTTGCGTATCCGTTAGATACATCTATGCGAGATGTACATCTCTGTTAAACCTTAAAGTACAACAGGCGATATAATGAAGCTCGAAAGATGTTCTAGGAATTGAGTATTCTTCAAGTATTTTCGGGGTATTTAAAGGAATAGGGCATTCGAGGGGCGGATGCGGTGTAGTTAAAGTACATTGTATGCAAAATCTCTGTATGCAACTTCCTGGTGTCTTAACATCATGCAGGATGATAGAACTAAACGGAATCTCTGCGATCAAAGTCGCACTGAAATTGAAATTTAGGTATAAAAATAGCTTAACCCGGCTTAAATTTGGAAAGGAAAAAACATAAATCAATGATTTATTTAATGACTTTATGTCACATATATAAAACGAATGAAGTTGTCTAATCAAATCTTTTTATCATTTGACAATGAATTACGATTAAAATGCAGTTATTTGAAATAGTAACATTCGTTAAATTTCGGAACACAAACACATTTAAGTTGTTTTTGTGGTCATCGACTATTTTTGCAAAGAAATGATATAAAGTTTAAACAAAAAAAACATATGGTTTCTTACGTACGATGAATAATATAAAAACACTTTAATGGCAAGTACGATTGCAGTAGCACGCTTTAATAGCACGATTGCTTCGATGGCACACATCGAAAATCGACGATCAAACCTTAAACGCATAATCTAGAATTCCATAAATTTACACATAGGAAGTCGAAGAATACGATTGTGACTAAATTCGCAAAAACAAATTATCTCGGGTTAAGATGTTTTTGCACCCAATGCCTTAATTGATCAAAGATAAGAAAAACTGTGAATATTGAGATAACTAAATATTAAGTCAAGATTTACATAATTGGAAATCATGTTTTACTTGCTATTGAATTTCTAAATATCTCTCCTTGATGTTCAATGTATTTAAAATTTTATAAATGTCAAAATTAAGCAAGAAGACCATCATGGTTAAACTTTAAACTTGTACGAACTTAAACTTTAATTTCAATCACGTTCGCGATGAGATCGAGTTATGAAAGAACTTGTACAAGAAGGAACAAGTTTGATATTTTGCAATTCCACTTAAGCGCCTGCTTACTTTCGATAATGGTTACACATGCTTTTCCAATCGAGTAATTTGCGTGAATTTCCCGCGTTTAACGCTTAACGCTTACGTATCACCTTTCACCGTGAAAAATAGATAATAACGCGACCTAGTAAACAAGAGTAATACACGTGCATAATTGAATGGTACCTACGCTCGATTAAGTCAATACAGACAGACACCTTTAATGTTGAAAAGAGTATAATTGCAAACCGCAAAGTGCGTCTGATGAATAATATTCTGGTAATACTGGAATACTAATCATCTATTTCTATTTTAATAACAAATTAGTTATATCCATTACCAGTACATTTTTTTCTCAGCAAGATATTAAGAATACTTGTTTTATCACAAAAATTTGTATTACAATAACTATTAGGTTATTAGAATTGCTAAAATGGAAAAGTGATGTTTTGTAACAAGACATCTAAAAGTCGGCAAAAATTGTTAAATTATTACGTTGAACTGTTTTATTATCATTTATTGTAGTTTTTACACAACTTTAGTGATAGCCAAAATTAGAATATACTAGCGATTCAGATAAATTACTTGGAGACATTGATTCTAGAGATTGATGAAAATTTGTTGGAAAGAAGATTATGAAGCTACTTAACAGATTGCTGAGAAAAATCAAAACTAATGCTACATTCACTATTCAATTATAATTATATTGATATATATATATATATATATATATATGTACTACTTTAGAGTATTCTTTAAATACTGCTGCGAATTTTCCGAACAATCTAATAGATAGTTCCAATTAACTGTTAGAATAAGATATTGAAATTTATATTTGAATTAAAGATATTTCTTTAGTTTATTGTGTAAAACTATGTCAAAATGTAGGGGATTTAATACCGTTAATATTTTTTTATTAACTGAACACACTTCAATGTAATCATCAAATTTTGCTTGAAACTTCGGTTGATAGTATAAATTTTCTCTTGATATGGAAATGCATTACCGTTAAATCATTATCAAAGGGAACCGAAGAACTGAACATTGTAAAAATGGGAGTGACGTGAATGCATGAACCGGTACTCGAAAAAATTCATTACAATAGAAGAGATAAAAGGAAACACAAACCGATGCTTCAAAGCTGCGACCTAGTTACTTACATAGCCCCACCTATGGCGACGTTTCGACGGTGCAGACAAAATACGATAAATGATGCACTACATAATAAGGGAGAGGGGGGGGGGGGGGCTTAAAAAGGAAAAGCTAAAAATTGACAGGCAAAATTATTAATGAGCGGAACAGGGTTTTCAAAACTTGATCTTCCGAAGTAAAAAAAAGGTACGAAGCAAAAGATGTAAAAAATATTGATGATACGTAGACTGCGGATCTTTATGCAAATTCATATTTTTGTTAACAAAATTAAAGGAACAATAATTTTTACTTTGCTTTAAATATCGTGTACCTTTTCGTATATTAACTCTTCTTCGAACTATGGGGACCGCAGAGGCCCTATACAAATTTAAATTCAGCACGTTTTAATGGATGTTGATATAACTGTTCGAAAATCTCTTTAACTCTGTACTGTTTCAACAAATTTTTAATACTGCCACGCATCAAGTTTTTTTACAAATTTAGATTTCTCATGAATGTATAAAAATCCGCAATCTAGTGATATGAAACCCTATTTAGAAAATTTTACAAAATATTCTTTCGAACTTTCGCTTAAAGAATTTTGAAAATGTAGCGGAGAAGTAAAAAGGCAAAGGGTAGGAGATTATTAATAATCCAGGCGGGACCTTTAAAAATCGATTAGCGATGTATGGATGCAGTATAACACATGAGCTGTCGATGGATGGATGCAAATTCCGCTATGAACAAGATACATGATATGATCGTGTCGGTTATTAGGTAATAGTGGATCCCCTGTTGAGGATGCTTCGACCCTGATGAGGCTAATAAAAGTGACATCATTATCGCTAACCGCAACGAGCTTTTAACCTACGTGGCTCGCTCTGATTTTCATAATCTGGTTCACATCATCGTGTGGATGCTCTACCCCATTAGTCGTCGAATAGTGCTTTTTCTCAGTTAGCGCCAACAGATATAACAAATGCGACTTTCTTACTAAACTCGTTCTTCTCGTTTCTTAGCCCCTTTTTGAACTTGGGACTTTAGTTTCGTGGTTTAGTACTTCTTTTGATTCCACCATGGGATTGGTAAATGTAAACTAATTTGCTTGGAAGCATTTAAAGCTCGATGGGATGGTAGAAGATTACATAAATTTTCAGATACTTATTAGGTTGTTTGGAAAGTTTCTAGAGACATTTTATATACGCTCAAAAGTAATATATACATATTAACATTTTAGTAAATAATTTTGCGTGTATCATGTATCGTTTGATAACTGTATATAAGTTTGAAGGTTATTAAACAAATACAGCGTACAATATTCAAATGATTTGTAAGTAGCATGATATGAAATCAGCGATCAGCTGATGCTAGCATACGTAGGTAATAAAATAATCGTAGGACAAAGGGTTAAAGCTGTGTGGGACCGCTGCATCCCCTATAATTCCAAGGTTTAAATGATGGTAGAATCGTAGAAACAGAATATAGAAATTCTGATGTCGTCATTCCACATGAGAATAGGATTAATATTCTTACTATCCTTGGATGAGGTAAGCATGGTACAGCAAGAGGGTAAAAGGTATATGTACCCCCCACTCAGACTTTTGCCTTCGTAAAGTAGACCGACGGAGGTCATATTATACGGCCACCAGCCACGTCAGCTGAAAAGATCCTCCGTATCTCGATAAAAACGAGGTCCAACGCCTAACGTATTGCTCTTCTTCGTGGCGCGCTCGCAAACTCCTGCTACCAAGCACCCACTGCACTTTCTTTAGATCTTCCGTTCGAGTCGAAGTGATACTAGCGAGTCAGTACCTAGGAGTTTCACCGTATTTATCAGCGATATAAATTTTGTATCTTCAGATTTCAGCAAGTGTCCCAAAGTTTGAAATGCTACTGAGAATTTCAGAACTTCCGTATTTTCCGTGATCGGAAGTAAACTTTGAACTCTTAGTTCGAAGCTAACCATTTAACATTTGATTTGTGGGCCGATTATGCGCGCGTTTTTACGTATACATCGGATTTAAATGATTCTCCTTTGCTGTTGCTCACAGAATAGTTTATAATAAAACTTAACGGAATTTCCCGTGGCTCGCGGATTACGTGTTAATACTCTTAGCTCATCGAATCTTCTAGAAGCTTTCCTAATTTCTTCATGTGGAATAATTTCCTCGACTCCTCTTGGTCTCCAAGTTTCATTCGAGTGACGCGAGTTCCGTCGCCTACCCGTTTGAATTCATTGAACGTCATCAAGGTATTAGAACTATTTTGATAACGTCTCTCGTGGGCGTGCATAGAGAGCTTCGTACTCGCTGGAATCGCGCAGGGTAGAACGAGTCGGAATTCGAGTATCTGGAAACGTTTTGCGGTGGAAAGTGGCTTAAGGTCGCCGTGTAAATACCTACAATGCGGCAGTGACGTTGTAATTATTCATAGAGCGCCACGGACGGCCGTAGCCTCGTTAATCTTGCCTCTGATTCCGCTGAGAAGATTATCGTTTGATCGAAGTCGATTAAAATCTTGGAGCCGCGTGAGAAACGCAGTCGAAGGAGGAAAGAGAAGAACTTTCAACAGGCTGTACCACGTCGAATCACGTAGCGGTTTTGTTTTTAAACGGCCGACTCTTTTTAACCCTGTTATCCGCGATGAATCATCGGTCGGGAATCGCGAGATGATTTCGCGTGAACGTCATGTTCTTCCTGTCGAGTAATAGAGAAAGGAACACGGAAGATTGACACCGTTAGAGTATTGTGGAATGTTTATACTTTGAAGCTAAATATTCTTTATTTAGTCTATGATACTTTGGTTTTCTACTTCTTTCGCGGACAGCGTGTTGAAAAAAAAAAAAAAAAATGATCCTAGAAACTATCTAACACTTTCTAGACCGGACGTATTCTGAAACAGAGAGAATCGAAGCAGAACGTTTGTCTACTCGTAATGTAGCGGCATTAACCCTTTGCGGACGGAGCAAAATAATAGTTAACGCATTTTTATTCAATTATCATCCCTTTAAAGACGGGACTTAACGAATTCTTGTTTAGTTAATAATAGTAATGGCTATTAACTCTTTGACTACTAAAGGCGTATATATACACCCAGCTTATATTTTCAGGTTAAAATCGATCTGCTCCTCTTTTGAATGAAGTCATAAATTGCCGCCAATAAACGAAAAGGAGGGTGACATTATATTCTAAGTATAAACTATAGTTTATACCTTTTTCTTAATAAAAGAGTAGTAGATTATCTATTGGTACACCTAATATTATACTGTGAAAGGGTTAAAGACAATTCCAAAAACTATATCATTCTAAGGAGTCTTCTAAATTGCTTTCGATAGTACACGAAATGAAAGACTGATTCACTGGCAGGGAATGGTTAAACTTTCTCTAAAATTACTAGTTCGAGGAGAATTGGAGGCATTCCATAGGTAATTCAACGTGAAAGTCAATTATCTAATTTCATCGGTAACGTTTCACCAGGGATGCATCGATGCTTGTGATTTCGGCTTGTGTTCTTCATTTCTGGTCTCTACTATCGAGAAAAACATTCCTTTAATTAGAGTAGTAGTGATCACGGCGAACGATCACGTAGGTGATTGAGGAGGTGATTCTGTTCAAATTGAGGATAATCAGAGGGTCATCCAGAGTTGTTCCTCCAAGGCAGGAATAATGTTTTGCGCCCGCAAAGGTCGAAGACCCCTTTCGGCATGTTTCTTAGAGGAGATTGTATCTCTTCCTCTCGTTACACCTTTAGAAAGTCACGTCTTGTGGACCAAATGCTCCACGCGGATAGACCTGAGCTGTAGTTGGGAAGCTTAAGTAATAGTTCTAGCGGAATATTCGTTTTTATCCACAAATAGACTTCAGCAATATTCGAGACAGTATTTTGTTTGGCTCAAACTCTGCATACGGTTACACAATAATATTGTAAAACAATGGTTCGCGCAACACAAGATTTTCCAAGAAAATCTAAGGTAACCCCTTGCCATAAAACCACGAGCAACACTCGTGAAGCAGATTATAAACTAAACAAAATCAACACTTGGAATATTGATAACAAAATTTAAATGAATTTAATTTTTTAATTACTAAAGTTTAATTTACCCCCTTTTAATTCCGTCTGAAATTTTTAAAATTACTATGACAAATATATGGTCGTTGCATAATTTCTGTCGTACTTTTAGGTAAAATTTAAACTATCAGAATTTTGGGAAGACATTTGAAAGACATGTAAAATTATAAACAGAATACCTAATAATAAACAAGCAATTCAACACAGGTTTTGATTGAATTAGTTTATCGACTATTACGAAATGCTGTGAATATTAATAAGTAATACGACAGATATTATGCAACAATCTAATACCAATACTGTATGACATTTTAATATTTCGTATCTGTCACAGTGTTGAAGTAGTTAATAGCTTTTGCTATCACAAGTAGTCTCGCAAATTGCAAAACCAAGAGTTCCATATTCAAATTGTGAAGTTGCAAGGATTGTTAGACGTGTGATGCTAATGTATAGAGAAAAGTGTTGAAAAGAAGTTGGAAGAGTTTAAGAGTTTAGAGGATAATAAGGGTGAACTCAATAAACAGGTTTTAAGAAAGATGCCTGTTATCGGCACAGTAAACGTTCTAACAAATTTTTGTCTTATAAAAACTTAATATTTATACTGGGAAGAAGGATGAAATCTACAAAGGAAATTAACAGGAATGCGTATTAACTGCCATATATCAATTTAATATACAATACCGATCAAAAAGATATACCTGGCCTTTTAT
Source organism: Eucera pruinosa (assembly GCA_028830335.1). NCBI lineage: Eukaryota > Metazoa > Arthropoda > Insecta > Hymenoptera > Apidae > Eucera > Eucera pruinosa. The sequence goes on from JAMYCR010000007.1 coordinate 13,356,018, forward strand.
CTTTACTAGCATAAATTTGTTTAAAGTCATCCAGTCTGGATAAAATGTATGTTTATGGGCCAGTTATGGCTTTATAAAAATTACATTTATTTATTTGTATAATCCTTCACGAATGATTTTAAATATTTTCAAGTACTAGTTTTAACAAAAGTATAAATGTCGTGTTACATTCCCTTTAATTTTTTGTATAGTTTATTATATCCTTTATATCAAATTGATTTTTAAAATTCAACAAATTTAATGCGATAAAACATATAGGGCTGTTTTTATTATTCCCATTGATTATTTCACTTTTTTCAACCTTAAATCCATTACGCTTTAGAGAAATTTTGGCGGAAAAACTGAAAATATATCTTTTATGCCGGTACTGTAGTAAAAATATTTTTAGGAATGTTGAGTTCGACTTTACTACCGTCAACGCCTCAATTAGAGTTTTAATTCAATCCGAGCACTGGAATAATTAAAACTTTGACGACGAGAACAAGAAATTCTTCTAAAAAAGATACCTGCTGCTACGGAACTGAAAGGCTCTAGACTAAAAGTATTAAGTATGGCACGGTGATCGCAATCATCGCGTTACATCATAATTTTCGCCTATTTCCTATTTACATCCATCCACTACCTAGGGCAACATATATTTCAGCAGTTTAGAATCACTTGTCCACTTGTTCGTGTTACACTACTCACGATTCATCGCCATTATCGTGACAGCTTTTTCATCATCGTGGAATTAGAATCACCTGCATTAATACGTTCGCCATCACGCTGTGGTGAAAAATTGTATCGTGCGCCTACTTTTCGAATTTTTACAAAAGACAATAGAATATAATAGAATACGAGAGAATATAATAGAATAATTTTCAAATGCATCACACATATGAGATGTGTGAAAAATCTAGTTTCCCAATGCGTAACAACGAAATCGATGTGTTGTACATACGTGACGCTGGTAGAGAACGTGTTAAAGTTGCTAGTATTTTTCTTATTATTACTCTTCACTTAGAGAATCTCCGAGACTTTACAGACTCTTAAAGATCGTGAAGACTTTTGAAGGCTCTTAAAGGTTTCCTCGAAAGGGTTTTAAGTCTTCTACAAGTTTGTCTACTGACAGTTTCCTAAAATTGACTAGGTCAGGATGAAGCGAATTGGTATCGCTAAAGAACACGATTCAAGTATCGAAGGTCGAGTTTAGAAGCTGGTATAGGTGGATACTTGAGAATCTTTGGTATATTGGATGAGGCCAGCATTGGTCGATTGCACATGAAAGGGACCAGTGTCGAGGATACATATGCAGTGATAAATAGATTACACACCGTTGCGAAAACCGATATGATCGACATAAGGTATTCCAACTGTTCTTCAGAATGCAGCTTGGTAATTTGCGCAATGCGATAAGAATTTAAATGTTAGGTCCCTGAGAATACTTGAAACGCCATTATATTTCCGGTTTACGAGTCGCTGATATAAAAAAGATGATACATGCAAATTTACGACGCTAAATGATTATATTATAACACTTTATGCCTATTCAATATCTTGTTATAACACTTGGGCATTTTAATGTGATGTTTTTGCAAAATTCTAAAGATTCAAAGCATTTAAACTCACTCTTCGTAAAATGATAATTTTCGAATTATGTCATTACCGCAAAATTCAAATATATAAATAATTCCTAATATTCTTATAGTTATTTTTATCCAGATTGGCAGAAAATATTGAATATACGGGGTATCCTACCTAAACCAGGCCACCTAATTATCTTTCATATTACATTTTCGTGTAGAAAGTAGAAAAATTCAAAAAAAGTGATCCTGGAATAAAAATGCTTCTCATAAGGAATTCATTCTTTAATATAATTTAAATTGCGTGTAAAATGTTTGTTGTATTCTCGCAACTAAAGAAGACAATTAGGTGGCCTCTTTTAAGTGAGAAACCATGTATATTACTATATTTTTAAACGTTTTTAAATTAGAGCAATTATAAAATATAACATGAATAGAAAATACAACAAAAAATTAATTTAGTACGTCTTCGAATAGCTTTTACAAAGAAAGTTAAAAATGCTAATAGAGTATCTAGAAAAAAGATTAAAGGAAACGTTATTCCTCCATCCACCAGACTAATCACAATCATCACTCGCGTAACATATCCCGTCCAAGTTCGCGTGTCGCGGATCGCTCTAGTTTCCCAGATAGGCTCAAGTTCGAGTAAAATGATAATCGGATTGATCTTCATCAGATTAGTCAGCCCGCTTTAAACGAACTTAGCCTCGATTTCACGCCACGGTTCACAAAATGGTTCGCCTAATTCGTGAAACGCGTGACCGTTTCGTTCTCTCGAAAATTTATGTAATCTCCCGGCCCGGTAGATTAAATAATTTCTTCGCGTGAGAAAATCATTCAATCGTCTGATAGAAAAATTGCTGAAATTTTCCGACATCAACTACGTTAACGGGCTACTTATTACAATTGCACTGTTGCGTTGTTTGATAACGCACTTCCTGCACCGCATGAGCCCATACCCTCGGTACACGTTGTTATACCCATATCGAAAAGGGAAAGAGTAAACAGGGGTCGTGTTTGGTATGCCAGGACGGTAGATAGGGCATGCCCTTGCCTCGGAATACGAAATGAGGAAGATATCGACTTTCCACGGTCATGCTATCAAGCGTTACCATGATAACACCCCCGCGTGGCAATCCACGCCGGAGTTAAGAACACTTCTTTACAGTTGTGCTTCTTAACCACGTGCACACGCGCGTAGTACGTTGGTTAGATTGGGTGTACAGAATAAAAAAAAGTAAAAGCGAGAACGAACGACTACGAGAGAAAGAAAAAGCCGCGAGAAGTCCTTCAGACTGTGGTAATGACGAGGAAGAAGTAAATTCTGCCGGGCACAAAGCAAACGTCACGAGGAGACACCTCAGGTACACCCTACCCGTCGCGAGTTCCACACAATGGAACAAAGAGCGACATTGCTTGCTGTTCGTCGCTTTTATTTCCCTCAAACTGGTGTATATTGTGTGTACAGAATCCTGTAGAAAAGAGGATAACGTTAACGAAGCCAAGCTTTTTGATGGCATTGGGAATTTAATAGGTTTTGTGTGTTGTGAAAAGCGGGGCTTAAATGAAACTGTTCAAATTTTCAATTAGGCCTAATATAACAGTTATAAATCCACTGAAACTTGTATTACATATATTTATGCACAAACAGAAAACTTTTACCTTTTCGGAAATGGAAAAAAGTTGTAATTGAACAATAACAGTTGTTTTGCTTTGAAAAAGTCATAGTTGTTGCAAACAAATTTAACCGACTTCAATTCCTTAAATAATGCTAAGCAAAAGAGAAACAGTATAAACTTTTATATTTTACATTCGAAAATTCGTAGCGTTTTTGTTAAGTATCTGTATTATTTCAAATTTTATTCTACCTCGAATGGAATCCGCAGAAGATTTATGGACATGTTTAAATTACAAAATTTTGCAATTTAGGTGAACTACTTAAATACCATTAAAGAGTAACGTATGAAGTTGGTCAAAAGAAAAGGTGACGTTTTGTAATGGGATGTAGTAAAAAGTCGGCACGAATAGTTAAACCGTGACTGAGATATTTTGCTCCATACTTCCCGTTCATCAAATAGCCAGAATTAGGATATGCTAGAGACTTAGAAAAATTGCTTACAAAATTGATTACGAAGATTAATGAAAATTTGTTGAAGAAAGAAATTACGAAGCTGCTAGATACATGGGCAAGAGTCACCGAAACTAATGCTACACGCAGCCATTCAATAAAATTATAATTCAAGGTACCAGAAATGAAATCCAGAAATTGACCCTGATGAGAACTTCCTTCTACCGGGTAATCGATAAACTCGCTCCAGGGAAACGTGTGATTCATTGAGCGGCACGAATGCGTCAGCTCTCCGGTTGAAATTCGTAAGGGGCTGAAGAGAACATTATTCGATCATTCGATTTCGAGGACCTACAACTGCAACTCTCGCCTGCAGTATAAACGCACGCGAGAAGCGAAGCTCTCCTTGAACACGAGGAACTATGCATTAGGCTGGGGACACACAAGAGTTTTCTTGACGTTTGTATGTTTTTCTTCTTCTTATTGAGCTTAAAGAAGAAGAAAAACATATAAACGTCCGTCAAAAAGATACTCATGTGCACTCAGCCTTAGTCGATGATATATGCAAATGAACTAACGATCACGCATAAATGAGAAGGAAATGTGTACAAGTGTAATGTTGTTTTTAGCTAATTGCGACACCGGTTTCTTCTGCAACTTTGGGTCATACGTGAACACGTGACTGGTAATTTTTTTCGTATAGTTGCGTCACGCTCCGAGAATATTTTAAATAGCCGGGCAATTGGGTTCTCGACATCGCGGAATACGCTTTAAAACGCTAACAAACTAAGGTCATCTTGCTATAGTCATTGCTATATTCCGTAAATCGTAATACAGGCATCCTTGACCCAAAAATTCTCGTTAAAGGAAGGATCCGCCATTTCTATTTGTGAAATTTCTTCGATATTACTAATATCTGTTCTCCGAACGCAATTACCATATCGATGAAACAAGTAATACCATCGAGATAAGATCTTGAATAACTTTCCAAACTACCGACTCGTTTATTCGTGGTTCTATAGCTACTACTACACAGATGCTATAAATCCTCTGATGTAAAGTGATAAAAGTGACGAAACGAAGATTTTTATTGACGATTGCGTCATGTTAACAGATTGCAAAATAATAAAACCAGTCGTTGAAAAGATATGTTTGCGTAGCTCTGCGTTTCTATATGAATATCCTAGCGGCAAGGCGACCGGGTGGCTGCAGTATCTATTTATCACTGTCAAGGGCACCTATGCAACCGGATCGTCTCTCTACAGTCATTGTTAAACTCATTTCCGTCGCTCGATTGCTCGAGAGTGCATTGAAAATTGAACCACCAGTTTACGGCTAGCAAGACTCCCTCTCGTCGCGGACGTTGATGTCACGCAGAGGAAGAGCATGTTAGGAGTAGTTGCATTACATAAAATTATTAATAGGTATCTTATATACGAGGTTCGATCAAAAAGTTCGTGCAATTGTTTCATTTCTCGCGATAGAAATGTCCGACTGAAATTTGGTTATTTTACGATGCTTTTATATTTGTCTTCCATATCTGTCTAAATTTGTAGCCACACTGAACACGTAGTTTAGATTTTACCGGAAGATTATATCAGAAAATATATTTCGGAAACGTTTGAAAACTGGAAAATAGTTTGGAATAAATATTGTTGGATGTCTGGGTGAATATTGCGCGCGGATTTTGTAGCGGAAAACTTTATTTAATAAGTGTTGCCGATCCACTGATTACCCAGCCAACAAGTCGGCGCGAACGAAATTGAATGTTCGAAGGATTGCGTATATGCCTTCGAGCTTCTTACCACCGAATGCTCCGGGAGGGCCGTAGTTTGGGCCTTAAGTAAGGGGTGGAGGTGGGTGGTGATTCAGCCTTCTTTTCGGTTAGTGGTGACTCGGCGATAGACTTCGGAATATTAGTTTCGCAATGACTAATTTGTTTTGGATGAGATTTATCTATATTTACTCGATGACAGTGGCTGGGTATCCAACAATATGTTCGGTTCACTGAAGATTACCTTAAAGAAAGCAACACCACAGCATCACGATGAATAAAGACATACTTTTTTAAGTGAACAAACATTGAACGAACTTCTTGATCAAACCATGTATGTTTTAACTTTTTGAATTTTTATTCTTCTATTCCTTCAGTTCCCTTTCTGGAATATATATTCTTCTTTATTTAGAGCCGCTGTAATCTTTTTTTATCGTATACTGAATTGGACATGGCTCAATTCAATGAATTCATTAGCTTTTGCCCAGTTCCATGCAAATCCGCTCTAAAGGATCGATTAATTTCAGAGCTTTGTAGTTAATATCGGCCGTTTTATTCAGTCCGATTTAGGGGTAATCTGCCAGTCCTTCAGATCCAATTTAACGAATCCTTCAGTTCAATCTTTACTCGAGAGAATGAAATTGCACTCCTTGAACTCGTCGAACAAGAACGCTTTTCTAACGCTCGATTTCCACGAATTTTACACTGTCTTGTTTTCTTCTCAGTAAATCCACGACATATCATCCAGTGTTTAATATACTTTATCTCAGGGTGATGATCTTTCAAATTGAAACTAACGAAGACTTGTGTGACGTTGTAGAAAACCATACATCGCATAACGCAATGAAGAATAGCCTTTATATAATCCTGTTTTATCTAACACATTATCTATGACAGTATTAAAAATGTGAGGATTGTCAAAACAAAACAAAGGACACAAGGAAGATGCAATTCTAAGTAAGAAGTGAAAAAGAATTTCAAAGTAACCATTAATACGGTTAACTTGGCGGATATTTTAAGGCACAAAATGGTGCCGATCGGCATAGAACTATTGGTCGAGCATTTATTAACAGAATTTTCCACTGTAGACGATCAAAAAAGATTTATCCCTTTTTATCGCATTTTCTTATAGTCTGTGACCTTTTGAAAATATGTTTGTATTAATCCTCTACTAATGAGAGTGTTCTAAGCACACAGATATATCTACACATTCCTATACAACTCTATTATTCAAACTGAAATATTGAATTATGGAATATTCTGTGTAGCACACAAACTGTTGATGATTCCGTAATGATCGTTAGTGGTGGGTCAAAAAAGACCAAAGGACCTTGAATGTAATAATTTTTATTAACAGTATGAGATGCTAATTCACAGAATGATCTTTTTATATATTGTTAAGAAAAGGAAAGCGAACATATTATTGTATAGGGGACTGTAGATTTGTCCATAAACGCATTCCGTTTTTGGACAAATAACGCGATGGGTTAAAAAAGACCCAAAGACAGATTCAGGGTTAATTAATTATCAAATATCACATTAAGATCGGGTGTCAATAGCGTCTTTAGAGTAAGCGTAGAATACATCCTTAACCTTTCAGCAACGATCTCCATACGCGGTATGGATCTTAATTTCTTTGTATGGGAATTAACGAATAATTCCTTAAGATAGAAGAACCATCCATTCGTGATTATTAGACTGCGGATATTTATGTACTTATTGGATATTTAAATAACTATGGAAAAAAGATATAGGATGCATATGATATTAAAAATATATATGAAATAGGCAAAGTTAAACACAAGTTAGGATTATTAGATAATTAGTGGGTAAAACAACTCCCAATTTAGATCCCATTTCTGTAGTGGTATTTTGAAAAATGTGAGTTTACATAAAGATCCGCATTCTAGTGATTATAGCGACGCGATGTCTAACTTTATGTTTTAAGTTACATCGTATTGAATTAAATTATTCGAACGATCTGTCAATTTCTTTTACATGCATAAATCTCCTAAATCCACATAAAAAGAAAGAGGAAATTGTTCCGTTGCCGGGGGAATAAGAGTAAGAATCTTCCTATTTATATGTATGTAAGTACCTAGTAAAGAGTCTCACACATAATCGTATCAAACGACACGTACCACCATTATATCATCACGGAAGATGCCTTGAATTTCGTGCAGGCCCGCAGAGATAATCGCAGTCCTCCTGCTGCGGCGTCTCCGCTCGTCTCCGGCATTTGTGTACCTTCTGGTACGCGATGCTCTCAATTAAATAAACTTGCCGGTATGCTCGGCTCATATAAAAGTTCCGTACAGTTAAGGTCAGTAGGTCGGCGTCGTATCAAATGAAATATACGAATCCAGTCTGACCGAATTGCACGAAGGACGAATCGCGTTAATAATGCATGCGACACACATAGTGCAATGGCGTCTCTCTTTCTTTCCCTTTTGCCTGTAAATCTTTTCAATCGAGCATCTGAGTGGCATCATCACGCGTGACTAGGGTGCATAGTTCTCCTCTTATGCACTTCTATTTTTTTTTCAATCATGTTTGCTCGACTCTCGTCATTCGATTCCTTTTGATGTACTGCGGATTGAATCGCGTGGTCGCAACCAATCTATTCGAATGGGAAGCCGCAGAGAACTCCTTTTTTTCGGTTGTAATCAATGTTCTCATGGTCGCTTTGGGAAGAATTGAATTTGGGTAACTTCGGAGAGCTTAAAAGGGCGCGGAGTATTTCTGTCGTCAAAGGGGTAATTGACGGTTTGAAATATTTGTTAATGGAATGGGGAAACCAAGTAATTTCGTCGTGTAATAATGGAGATTGAAGGGACTGCAGCAATAAGGAAGTGATTCCACTTATTGAAAGTGAGAAAAGTATAGGTCTCATATTCAATGGAGAAACTTGTTACTGCCAATACTAGTTGACCAAGGGTTTGGTTTTTCAATCGATTTAGTTCTTTATTCAAACTGCCGAAGAGTGGAATTGAGTCTTTATATCTGCAATGCTTTCAATTAATTTATTATGGTTTAGAAAGAAAAGCAACAAATCCTGGCTGATAGGTATAATGCTAATATTGCTTTACAAATGTACAACTCTGCAAATTCTTGAAAGACCAGTTTTAAGTGGAAATTTAGCAGGTTTAAAAATCACATTCTAAATACAGTAAAAAGAAATATTAGCGATCTTGCTCTTCTTAAGAGCTGTATAAATATGCATTTTTGATCGAACAAAAAAAAAAAAAAAATGTCGCCCAACGATATGCATATGAAATGTCGTTTCCCCAAAGTAGAAATGTTAAATATAAGCAAATATAGTTGATTCAAATAATTTTTACATAATTCTGTACAATTTTCATCGACAATCACTTAGCTTCGTTATTATATATTTATAAAATTCACCAATTTCAGGATTGTCTGATCTTTCTTCTAACTTTCTATTCAGTGAAAAATTATCTATTTTAAATTTTACAAATCAATACTGAATTATTTCTCTATTTATATAATCTTCCTTATAACCCAGTTTCAATAGCTTTCATAATACATTTGCCAAATTTCGACTTCCATAAAGAATTGCTTAAATATTCCGATTATTCATGATCTTAAACACTAAAGTTTTCACGATTTCATTATCATACACACATAACTGCATTGTAGCTAATTTCTTTTTTAATGTGGTCCGTCCTAATTAACAACTTCAAACGACATTTCATATGCATCAACCGAATATAACCAGTACCATAATAATACAATAACATTTAAATTAATTTTCCTCAAATGGCATCTATTCAGAATCCTTGAACGTTCCAAACAATTTCAAAAGGAAACGCGATATATACCATTAATTTGTGTTCCCCTGATATGCATTGCATGGAAGCCGGAAAATGATGTAACCGGGATTCCACCACGACAGCCGTGATCCGCTTGGAAAAACTCTTCGTAACGTGGACCGGGAATGCGACAAAAAAGTAGGAAAGAGACAGACATAGAGAGATCACAGAGATTCCCGTCTCGTAATAATGCGTACAGTCGACTGCGTGAAACGAAAGCAGATGGAATCCACCGTGTCTCATGAATATGGATTTCCTTGGTCTCGAACAGAAGAGGGGGGAGGAAAAAGAAGAATCGTAATAGGGTAAAACCAACGCGGCTGCGTTCAAGCTCTTTAACTCGTGCCCGAGACATTATCGGCCTGGCGCTTCGTGTATCGGTAGAACCGGTTGCAAGCTAACGTCCAGCAACTTGTTGACAGGCCACCTACTACGTCCACACTGCCTCTTTATCCTATTATTTTCGGTCGAACGATGATGAACTTGCTCGACATGGTGTCTTGGACCTGTCGATGGTCAAGGGTCTTTTGATTCGTTGTTTTTTGATCCAATTCATTTCCTGATTGCAGCAGAAATAAGTTTCTGCTGCCCTTCTTTTAGTTATCTTATCGAATGATAAATTTCTTTTCAAATAGAAGATATTCTATCAGATACTTTGTAAATACTTTGTGTGCAGACTCCGGACATTTCTCAGCAAGTTTTCCAGCCATGTCTGGCAGGTAGGATTAGATAGTTTGTGGATGGTTGGCTTGTATGATGATTTTACAAACTGAATCCCTAGGTGCTGTGCACCCATTCATGGAACCGCACCCACAGGAGTGCACGTGCGTGGGCACTAGCGTCTCTTGTCTCTCAACTAGCGTATCCTCCAAAGAAAGAATGAAGTCCATGTTGATGCACATAAAATGTCGTTTTTCAAAATCAAATTTTAAACACAAGTAGAATTTTCAGTATACCGTACACGCTTAATTCAAATAATTTCTACAATTTTCCAACAATTATCTAGTTTCTACTCTACATTTATAGCAGAAATCAATTTTAGAATTTCCCGATCTCCTGTTTGATTTACTATGTAGTGAAAAATGATCAATATTGAACATTAGAAAACAACATTGAATTATTCTAATATTTACATAAGCTGCTCTAAATATCAGGTTTATACTTTCAGCAGTTTTTATGAATACTCCCCAAATTTACACTTCTATCAGAAAGTACGAAAATATTCCAGTTTATTTCTAATGTCAAACACTGACGTTTCCTTAAGCTTAATCTTGTATTATTTCTTCAATTTATTGTCGCAAAACAACTACTTTGCACTTATCAACACGACGATAGAATTAAAGAGAAACTGAAACTAATAGAGTTAAAATTGGAAATTCAAAGAAGGGTTAATCTTGGAATAAAATATGAATGCACCGATGAAAAGATTATCTTTAAAATATCGCGCTACTAACACCAACTGGAACACTTCAGGTAGCTCAGTACTAATTTCGCAAATGCATCTTCTATTGAATCAATGTAGGACATTTCAGAGTATAAACGTAGATACAGCTAGAGAGATTTGACAGAAGATACTTCGTTTTCGAGGCTAATTAAATCACCAGGGTCGATCAATAGGACTTCTCGGCTAATCGAGCAACTGAAAATGGAACGTTGGAAAATTCTCACGAACCATGATGTATCGACACAGAAAAATTCACACTGACAGCAATTGTAATATAAAACACCACCAGCTAAGTAACCTTACATAGACTATTCCATTTAAAATCACCTAATTATTTTCAACGAAACCGAATATAATAAAAAATATATAATAAATGCATAAAAATCCGCAATCTAGTGATAATCCATAGAATATTTTGAAATCTATTGAATTTCACAAATATTATTGGAAAAAAGTGTCAGTTATTGGGTTAAAATAAACTTACCGGTTTCGGGTGATTTTATTCAGTTTGCGAGAAAACGTTCCCTTTCAAATTTAAAGCTATCCTCGTTTTAAAGGTAGAAGGCGGGGATTTTATTGCCATTCATTCAGCGTGCTCGACCGACCATCACTCGTGCTCTAACGTTCCACATAAAACGTGTACAATGCACCATATCTTTGCTAGAATCGAAGCTCTTTTTCGATCGTTCGATCGCCGCGAGAACAATGCGAATTCACGGAAATCGCGGAGGGGAACGGAAACGTTTTGTTGAACTACGAACAGGAGGTACGATGGCGATTCCATTTCAGCTTTGTATAGGAAATATGCTTGTTTCAATTAGGTAATTGGATAGATTGGAGGGTCACGTGTCTGGGATTAATTTGCAGGAATTAATGAATTTTCAAGGACCAAGGGAACAAAATTTAATTACCGAGTGAAGCTAAAAGTTTCCTAATTTCCCTTTCCCAAAATTGACGACTCGCGAGCTTCCTATGGCTAAGTAAAATTTGTAATTTTAACTTTGAACAGCATAGAGTTTCGATATATCGTTTTAGGAACGAAACTCTTTAAGCGAAGTTAATCCTGCGCATGATTCACAATTATTCGAAACGAAAAACACACAGATGCTCTTTTGTATCCGTTACCTATAGGCATCGCGCTTTTGTTCAGGTTTTTACACAGCGGAACAAAGAGGGTCCATCTCTTTGTGTCCCTAATCTCTTTCGCTTGCCAAAGTGGATTATGGAACGTTCCGTACAATTTGGAGCTATCCCAAAAATCATCAACTTGTCTTTCATCTTTCATACAAACTTGCTAACGATTTTCATGATCTTTCATGAAATTTCTTTGAACTACGTAACAAAACATTATTTGATCAAAAACGTTACGCAAATTCCGAGCAACTCAATATATATTAATTAGGTATAACTCTTTTAATATTATTCTCGAAATTAGGAAACTTTTTATAAAAATAAAAGAACGTTTCGATCGAAAATATACCCAAGGTCCGTTAGAGGGTTAAAATTGTTCTAAAAATTCTAACACTTTCCACCGGCACTTATTCAATTATACAGTGTCACATCTTAATTTTCCCGTCGGTATTAAATGAAGCGTAACGAAATAATGAAGAGTGTTTGTTGAAAAATTCGTGTAAGATTTACTCTTACAGATTCGTGTTCACGGAGCCGTTTCCGAAGGCAGTCAAGCGATATCCTCGAATGAAAGAACGAGAATTGAATGCAGTGGGGCACAAGCATTATAAAATAAGTGTATTATCACGTAAACGGATATGCCACGGAACCGTTACAGTAACTTGTATTGAAGATATATACCGGGTACACCTTCAGCTAACTGGTGCATTCGCGTTTCCTATCGGCTAACATCTCTACGAGCCAACTTTTTCCCTCGCATATTATCATTTTATGAACCTCACTAATGATTCTAAACACAAACTTCCTTTGCTACTTCGAGATCTTTGTGCATGTAAAATATTTCACATTTTTACTATAGGAGTGAGCCTAAAATAATCGTGAAAACAATATCCTGGCTAATGGATCTTGCGAAGTTTGTAACAAGCAGGCAAAATTAATTTTTGATAGAATTTTAATCTCTGTTTGATGCTAAGAAATAAATTTCCCTAATAGTAGCGGACAAATGTATTCCAATAGATAACTTACTTTATATTCGTAAAGCTTGCTTTATATTTTGTAATATGTTGGTAACTTTACGTAACTTTTAGGAAAGCTGGTAAACTTTTCTAATATCATTGTGATGATAAACGAAGAGAAAAATGTGTTCCCCTAAAATATCTAGTAACAAGAATTTACAAAATTTCAGAGAAATTGAGATATCCATTTCATTCAAACCCCCAGCAGATATTACATAGTACTGGTTTCCTAAAAATAAACCAGTGGTTGCAAAAATGAATTTTTACATCGTTCCTTGAAACTCGATAGTGCAAAAGGGGCAACGAAATAAAAGAGAAAAGAGAAAAAATGGCTGTGAGCAGCACAATTGTAGCAAGAAATTGTTTTGGCGCGACGGCGGGTTTGTCTCGTAGTATTCGCACGTTCGTTTCGTTTCCTTGCAACTAACTGAAGCGAAAACACACGAGGCGAAGTAGCAAGCGGAGATCCAGTTATACGCGGGCTGTGTTAAAGATACGCTCTGTAAGCAGAAACATAATCGCAAAGAGGCGAGGTATTACTGTTACAAAAGTTAAGGTCGCTATAAAACACGACAGAACAGCGAAACGTTACGTAACATCGCATTTAGAAACTAGAAATCCGACGAATATTCCAAAACAGCGTTATTTCCATTATTTCCACCGGAGGAATCTTTATTTCTTAAAGAAATGTCTTGAAACGATTATTACAAATATTAACTGACGGCAGTGAACCATTAATTACTAAACTCAAATCATCGATATTCTTTAATAATATAGATTTTGCAATCTTTATCAATAAAGATATGGGGTAACAAGCAAGCTTTCGATTGCTATATTGTTTATTGAAAAATAATAATTCGATGTAATATAAATGAAAATTAACTTCAAGCAAATAAAACTTTTATGAGTATGATGTTTGTGATTAATTAAATCTGCAGAAATTTATTGAAATTTTCATTTATATTATGTTGAATTATTATCTTTCATTGAACGATATCTATGATATTAATCAAAACGTTAATTAATACGCAATATATTCTATTTGAGAAACACTTTCATACTGCAGTATAATTGAAAATGTATGACTGTGGTACCTGTATTACTGTGACTCACTGAATATAATTTTTATCTAAAAATTAAAGGATCAGTTGAAACTTTAACGTTCAAACAATTTCCTTATCAATTCTGCCCTACTTAACTAAAGTGCCATATCTAAAAATTCTCTTGTAGGATTCCTTAAATAGTCTAATTTATTTGTCTTGATTGTTATGTTATAGATAATTTTACTAATTTAAAACCTAAATTTTTGGATATACAAAAAGGATAGGATAATTAAGCTAAGAATGGAAGAAATTCAGTTCGATCGTTCCTTGTCAAAATCGACGCAGTTTTGCTCGTTCGTGGCGCCGTATCAATGGCGTCTCAGATTAAAGCAACAGTTCTGCATTAGTCGCTGCCATTTTGTCCGTCCTACGAGATTATTCAGATCATATTAACCCTTTAACTACGGGCGTCGTCAATAGACAAAGCAAAACTTTTGTGAAACACGGGTATCGTTAATAAACAACTTTAAGGTTTTCACAGAGTTTATTTTTTACTGCATAAATACTTATAGTTTTCAATGTATACTATACTTCTTTCTACAAAATAAATATTTGTATTTGTATACGAGTCCGTATATTTGTGTCTAAAAGTTTGTATAAATTTATATCTTAAATTAGATTCGTATATCGATATATATTAGTTTTGTCATTTTTTGTGTTTGACGGCAGAACTTCTTAAAATGCACTCATAGTTAAAGGGTTAAACAAGTATTCAAGTAAAAGACAATTCTATTGTGAAATTATTTCACGTAAAAAGATTCGCGAAAGAATAATCCTAGCCCCAATACATTAGCAATATACCCACCACTAAAATTAATATCGTACACGATATTAAATTTAAATATATCTGAATATTTTTCCCTCTGCGGTAGGAGCTGTGTCTTAGTATCTCATGTTACTTCTGAATTAGCTCGCTGTATCGTAATAACAATCTTGTTAGAACTCGTCTTCTCTTCTCCATTTACCGTGTACATCCAACTCATTTTTTATTAAATTTGAAGCAGCTTTGCAAGCAATTTGCAAGCACTCTTTCTTTTATTTTTTCATTCACAACGACAACACGTAAAATTTCAGATGTGTTGGCAAAAGATCTACCTCGCTGTTGGACTGTTTGGTGTCCTGCTGCTGCTGACGAACGCGGATAACAGCGTGCACATTCTGTCAAAGTATCAACAATTAATCACCTCTACCACCCTCAACTGGCTGCCCCGTGCTCACTATGATTCCACGAGGGACATAGTCGTCGGCGGTTTCGAGATCGAAGAAGCGGACGGTAACTAGAGGGGAAAACGAAATGAAATCTGGGCTTTTTCGTGGGAAAGAAGGCCAACCTCGAAATCTTTGGATAATATTGTAGCAACAGAAATAAGAAATATTCAATCAAACTCTAACTCGGTTGAACATACTTCTTCTTATATTATAATTTCATAATTTCAACATTTTTACAATATATCACAGAACATAGAACTTCTTTGTAACCCTTCCGGGACGATGCAAATTTTCCTGTTTCTTTGGATGTATTTAATTCTATTTAGTGTGACACTACCTTACTATAAATTTAAATGTAATTCAATTTCATAAGACAGTTTTGAAACTCCTACAAATCAATCTATACAAAATGAATTTGGACACACGAAACGGCATTAAGGTGCATATTATGCACGGACATCATCCCTGAAGGATTAATTAAGTAGTTTAAAAGGTAAAAGGTATTTTTATACTTTGAGGCCTTCTTTTTACCATTTTCAAATTACATTACTCAAAACAATTAAAAGATCACGTATTACAGCCATTGTGTCTATCTCTATATATTTTCATACTTACTCTTCCTTCCTATCAATTTATATCGTTTTCTTTTCTTTCTATTCGGTCTGCGTAACCGAATCGTTCGAATTTGTGATCTCCTAATTACTTTTAACATTGTAGTTAATTTCAGGATGCCTCTTGATTTTCAATTAATTTGAACTTTTTAAATGCACATTATATCACCCTCCTAATCAGATAATTTGCGAGCTCATAAAACTGCTAAGGCAAAGCAAGATAACACGACCATTACCACAGACCTCTAACGAACCTACGAGCAACTGAAACCCGGAAACCTGGGACGGTCTTCGCAAGCTCGCGTTAATTTTCCAAGCCGCTAATTGCCGCGTAACATCGTCTCAACAGATCTTCAAACAGCTATGAATGAACTTTTCTCGCCACTACCTGTCCAGACAGACAGTTTATCCCACTTAACAATGCCACTGTACAATTGTTCCTCTACAACCCTTACCATCTCACCCCCACCTTTCCTTCTCAAAAATAAAAAAAAAAACCTCGCCTGTCTACGATAAAAATACCTCGTCGACGTTTTGCAGACGACTCTTTTAACAATCAGGCGGAGAAATCGGTAAAGAAGAAGCCTCTGTACGTGTGCAGGGTGCTGCACGCGACTGTCTGGGTGGCTGGCACCCAAAGGGGCGATGAGAAACGATGCACCGCGACAATTCACGGCAATGTACAGTCGTACGACAAATACGAGCTGCTAGAGAACGTGGACAATGCAGCTCGCATCAACTGGGAGTACTGGGACAAATACAAGCCCACACTGGTGGGTGCAGTGGCCACGGAGAAGATGTTCGTCGCCCGTCACACCGCTCAGGCCGACAAAAACTCCGAGACGCCAAGGTACACCCATTATATCGGCACCTTGAATTCGCCCGACATACAAGGGAGTATCAGCTACGTGAAAGATGTAAGTAATTGCTCCACGATTCCCTCGTCGATGGGATTATTCTCTCTTTAGGCACGACGGTTAGAGATTTACGTAGTACGTAGAGATTGCATGCTTACAAGTGGAGGCTCGTAATGCAGGGGGGATTTAAGCTACCGAGTAATAACGGAAAAAAATAAGAGGAGGCGAGGGTGTTCTTTCAGCTGTGAGGTTGCGGTTGAGAGGCGTTTTCTGTTAAGTCTTAGGTGAAGAGGGTGCTAGGTTTCAGGATGCTAAGGGTGGGGAGTTTTAGGATTTATCTACCTACTGTGGATTAACCCTTTCACAGAGTTGAATAAAATGACGATGAATAGGATAAATGTGATACAAAGAAGGTTTATTTTCTTTGTTGCAACATTTTTTGTGCTTTGATGATTGCCAGACACAAAAAATACATGTGTATAATTTCACCTATTTGTACGTAATACGTCTTAAAAATGATGTTACGCGTAATACAACTTCAGATGTGAAATTTATAGTGGTGGATTCAATAGTTTGCCCGAGTCTCTTTCGTACATTATAGCGAAAGGGTTAATTTAACGGCAGATGAGAATGGAGTTTTAATTAGATTCGTATGTTGAAGTGCTAGTGAACTGACTTCATGTATTGGCTTCATGTAATTAACGGAAATTACTTGTAGGGTTATATTAGTTTGGTTGTTACGGAATTAAGACCGTTTACTATTACATTTAATTAGTTAATAATTAGAGAACTTTAAGCTAAAATTGACTATTTTATATGTAACGATCTAATATTATATTGTTGCAAGTATTGCAATTTAATTGACCTTTTTCTTGCTTTTCTTAGGATGGCACTGAAGGAAGCGTAAAAAATGGTGAAGTTCTCGTCGAGACAGAACCGATCTATTACGACTTGACGAAGGTTAAATTAAATTGGCCTAAAAAGCGTGTGATTAAACGTACACCCCTTAATCTTGACGAGGCGATGATCATCAATAATGGACCGGAAGCTGCGAACATGGCGCAAGCTCTCGTATACACGTACAAGTATTCCATGTACTGGGGTCAAGGCCACGCCATTCTCAAAGGCCTAAATACATCAATTACATTAACCAATGGCACAGCTTTTCCAAAAATAATGTGGGGCACAAGGGAATTTGTCAATCGCACCGATGTGTACACGTAAGTACATATAAAGTATATTAAAAATATAAAAAAATCTATATCTACTTTTTTTTATTTATTTCTCGTACAAACTGAGCCTGCACATATTAAGTGTACTAATAAGTAATCTACTATTTTTAAATAGCTTGATGAATTTTGTTTTATCGAAAGAACAAGCTTCCTCTCGAATATGAATTTATAGCTCGCCCAAAGAATGTAATAAATAATAGAAATTATATTTAATCCGAGGAAAATTCAAGTGGAGTTTGTCAAGCCCACTTCGAGGTAAAAACTATTAAAAATGTGTGATTTCATTGGTACACCTAATAACAATATGTTAAAAAGAAATCTTCTCATAGTCGCGTCTAATTTTGCGAATTTTGTATTCCTCTATATAAGAATTCTAAATAGAAACCGAAGTACAATTATAATTAAAGTAAAGAATAATAACTTTTTTAAATTTAATACAGAGTGAAGGTGTTGCTCGAACCCGGTACAGGTGTAAATGTAACTTTGAAAGGGAATTACACGCACATGGAGGTACCCTATTCAGGAACCCTAATCTCGCATTACGAAGACGGCGCGACGAAATCTAGGGTGATTAGTGGTATACGCACAGAGGAAACCATGTTCGATATAAAGCCCGTGTTCGACCCTATTTACTTCCTCAGTAATTATAGCTTAGTTCCTACCACCACGGTACCACCGACCACGGAACCGAGTACCACCGCGATTCCACAAAACGTGAGTAAGGACATCCATCAGAAGGAGCCGGAAGAAGAGGAGGAGGAGGAGCACGATCAGAATATGATCATACCACCAAAGAAATCGGATATATCGAACATGCAGAGCGATGACGGGGGTCCGTTGTCGCTGAAGAATAAGATAGAAGTGACGTACCCCGGATCATCATCCTCTCTGCTTAGATTAAACGAAATGCTTTTAATTTCGCTAGCGATTATTGTCCATAGAATTACGTGAAAATCATCTCTCATTCTAAGAGATCTTAAGTTCTAAGTTCTAAGTTGCAATAGTAATATATATTCGTAGATAACAATGTCCAGAGATTACCAAAAAAAAGCAAAAAAAAAAATGAAAAAATAGCGCAAAACATAGAACACAAAACACACACAAGATGTTGCTGTAATTTCGTACATAAAGTATATGGCACGAAATAAAAAGCTCCTTTGGTTAAATCGCTGATCGAGCGCGATGTCAGCGCTGATGCTTGCCTTTCGAAGATGAAAAAGAAACTTGATATTTAATATATATATATATTAAAATATATATATACATATATATATATTCATAAAAATATATATATATACACGTTTAGGATAGCGAAGATGAAAGAGAAATACCGTTGACGATGAGCTAGTCTCAATGTTAAGTACAAGTGATCGCAGCCAACACACGTGTGGACATGTTAACAACCATGCGGATCGTTAACATTTACCTCTATATTGTTGAATAACTGATGAATGTAAACTACGACATTCCGTCTTTAAACTAATCCCGCTGTGAATCGATTTTCCAGCTAAACTATTTTATGCCTTCGCGAAGTGTATGTTCTAGGATCTTCTCTAGAAAGGACTTTGAAAAAGCTTTGGATGGGGAAAAGAGAGAGAGAAAGAGAATAAAGGATGATATCCTTTTCTTGGAGAATCGTGTTCAGAGTTTAGAATTACTGCATATTGTATAGCTTCTATACGAAGAAACGACGATGAGTAGACGAATGCAAATTGAAGAAAAGAAACAAAGAAAAAACAAAAGAGAAAAAAAAATAAGAGGGGGAAAAAATACGAGGGAGGGACAAAAATGTGCGAGTTAATGCAGCTACGATATATTTTTGAGATTGCAGTATAATTTTAGAAAATTGTAAGATTTATAAAGGTGTAGCGAATAAGAATACAGTGTAGAGTACAGGTGGATGGGTACGTGTATTTTTCCAACGCTATTTTAATATCATTTAACTGACTGATGTAAAGCTTTGAAAGATCCTTAGATAGTAGAATTTGCTACATGTAACGATAATAGAAAAAGAAGAAGTGCACGCTACTCGAGAATGACTCATGATGTGTAAATTTTCAAATAGGAATTTAAAGTTCTTAAACTGTTAGTGTTTCTATTTATGAAAGGGCAATTTTTCTTTTTAATTCAGCTGAAAATACTACACGATATTTTGTGTACCCATCTGTCTCATGTAAAGTGATAGGGCTTGCAGATTCCTAGAAAATAATTATTAATGGAAATTGTAATGGAAAAGGAATGCAGTATGTTTATTTGTATAAATACGTTAACAATTCTGTAAGATACATTTGTTTGATAAGTGAAAGAGAAATATGGACTTATTTAAGAACTACATTTAATTTAAATGGTTTTACAGTGAAAGGAAAAAGAAGAAAAAAATTGGTACTGTCGTACGTTTGTTGCATTGTTTTTTTCAATGAATTTTTTTGGTACGTTTCTATGTATATAATGTATCTCTTATTAGCTGTAATTGTTACAAACTTATTTAATCATTAATAGTTTCTATTAACAGTGGTAAGTAACATCGTACGAATTATCCATACTTTATCATTAATATTCAAGCATCAAATGGAACAAAGTAACGCGGAAACATTCATTTTTTGAACAGAAACATCCTGTCCTCATAAGTTTCAAACAACATTTATTGAAGTAAGCCTAATCACAATATTGTGATATTCAGTGGAAATTTTATGTAGATGTAAAAGAATGTGACATATTCTGTTAAATAATTTGTTAATTATCATAGGAAGCAATAATTTGTTACGAGATTGGAACACGTGAGTTTTAGAATGTTTAAATGCGTGCGTTTAAATAAAGCAGAAGAAAAAAAAAGTAGGTAGAAAATAATGCAAGACAATGATGTTTAATACTGTGAGCAATATTTTCTCATTGTGAATAAAGTGATGCAATAGATGTGGCCCAAAGCAATCGAATAGTCTGTTTTCAGGACAAAATTAATAAAAGAAACAAAAGATAATAGAGTATCTCTATATATTTGGAAGAAATTACCGCTTATTTTTTTAGTTGCTTCTTCACATTTCTGTATGCCTTTGAGAAAATGTTAATAAAAACTCCAATGTAAAACAAATGCATTTAGTAATACCCAGGACTGTCCTTAGAATTTAATAGTATCTGCATTGTACAGATACATTATTTATGAATCATTATGCTGTACATTATCATGTAAATATAAATGCTATACATACATGACTCTGTATATGTAAAATTGTATGCATCCTTCAATAATGTATGAATTCGTATCAGTTTCTTTTCTGTCACAATATCTGAGCTATACCTTTCCCCCATGTGTGTACAACAAATAATCTCAGTAAAATTAGAAAGTCAATCAGGTGTATATTTTCCATGTTATTTTACTTTCAAATTGCAATAAAAAAAAGCTTCAATAAACCTATAACTTTCACATAATTTTATCACAAATATTCATTGGAATCGAATAAAATATTGTCAAATCTTTTAAGATATATATGAAATACAATAAATATAAAGGAATATATAATATAATAAGTACTCTGATACTCTAAGTACTCAGAGATAAATAATAAGTACTCTAAGAGATATAAATAAGAACTATAAATCAAAATGACTTACCAAGAACCCCATATTGCTGTGGAGTAAGTCTTACATCACCATCTGGACCTCCTGGAACAGAGGATATAAGTGATGCTCGATCACTTATATGACTTCTACTGCTGGCTTCACTTTTTCTTGCCCATGATGCTTGTGATAATACATCTAC
Source organism: Eucera pruinosa (assembly GCA_028830335.1). Taxonomy (NCBI): domain Eukaryota; kingdom Metazoa; phylum Arthropoda; class Insecta; order Hymenoptera; family Apidae; genus Eucera; species Eucera pruinosa. The sequence goes on from JAMYCR010000007.1 coordinate 13,377,615, forward strand.
ACATATAAAATAAATATGAAATTTAACTTTAGCATAAATTTCACATTAAATAAAAGTCCTATAATTTATACTGAATAGAATTTCTTCGAAATCTATTTATTAAATTATATTTTATACTAACAAATTACCAAAATTAGAATTTTTTGCTGCTGCATATCTCTGTTTTAATTCTCTCAGAGGTCTCCTTGGAGGAAGAGGATGTCTTCTTCGTCTTTTTAAAAATTGTGCCAATCCTCCTAACAGTAAAGATCCTCCAGTAAGGCAAATAATAAAAATCTATGAGAAAAGACACAAGATATTAAGACATTATCAACTATCGTATTATAAAGTAATAATACACGAAATTTGTATACGAATGCGTCTTAGATTAACAAGAAGAATAAAGTAACTCGATATCTACGAAATATCATTTTTTAAATATTATGTAATGTCTAAATTATCAAATGTAAATATATTTATTCTAACCTCTAAAAGAGATACTTGCTTTTTGGGTTCTAGACAAGTGTATCGATGGCAATGAAATTATGTAACGTTTATACAATGCACCTAGAAACTGTTGCGCGTTAAAAATAGACATTGCAAATGCGTTTGTTGTAAATGATATAAATGAAGATTCACACACGATTTAAACCAAGGAACAAACATTAATTTCGGAAGGAAAACTGCATTATGGTACATTCGTTTGTGCGGTAAATATTCAAAGTATAGCCATTGACAAAGTATAGAATAGACTATCCATTCCCATATAGAATCATCTTAATATTTTAGTGTCACATGCGATATTATCAGTTTAGACTAGAATCAGACAACAGCGCTTTTACAACGATGGGAATTATAACTAAGTATTACGATAATAAACCGCAGTAAGCTCAAACTTATTACACAGACGAGGTACAGTACCTCGCTGTGGTACATGATAGACTACTTATCCAATGCTTTTCTTTGTCACCCGGATTTGGGGCTCATGAGCAAATTCGTTTTCATTTTTACCTTTTCGATTGTATAAAATGTATAACCTTTGCATTTGCTCTTACATTTTGTATATTAAAATACTTTAGAAATGTTTACATTCTTTGTCAGATAATAAAACGAAAGATATTCTTCCAAAGAATCTGAATTTTTAGGTTATCGGTATTTCAGAGCATGTGACACGAAGTCCCATACGATGATCGATCTATCCTGTACCTCGTCTGTGGTAGAGGCACAGACGAGGTTCAGGATAGACCCTATCGTCATATGGAACTTCGTGTCACATGCTCTGAAATACCGACCTCGAAAAAATCCGAGTGTTTCATACGCCCTCTGTAGTACTCATAGTTATTATAATTCTTGCATTCACCTTAGCGTATAAAAAATAGGAAAACTTTCTCTTTAAAATCTTTTTTGTTTCATTTAAATTCTACTTTTTATTGGAAAAATATGATTATCGAAAGAGAAGCGCACGTTTTACTCGTTCCTGACCAACACCAAAACATCTATTAAAACGTTTCAAACTTTAACTCGCCGCCATTTTGAACCTGCATGAACGTTTTCAAAATCCCTGCACCACCACAATCGGTGAACCTTCCCCTTTAAACCACTTTTTGGTTCACATCAATTCGACTTTAGGTTGCCGAAATATCGTCGTCTGAAGAGAAGAGCAGTTTTAAAGAAGGGCGCTATTTTGCGCTCTTAGAAATTTGTTGTAACAATGAATACAATACGTTATACATTTCGTGTAAATAAAAAACACATTTGCAGTAGTACGGTGTTAGCTTTCGATAAAGAGATACATTATACTGCCGAACGTATTAATTTACGCTTTGCACATTTACGTGGCATTACGTGTACAGGCATCGAAATGTATTTTTTTAATGCGTTAAAAAATTTAGACGTACATGCGCGAGAAAATGCCGCGAATCAATTGTACAGCAAAATTGTTATGATGTCTATTTTTCTCCGCTAACAATTTCGAAATACGGATGAGGTAGAGAAGGAGTTAATAGTAGAATTAGGTTTAGAATAAATGAAACAGTAACCTAGCTTTTTTAAAATATTTCGTTCAATGAACGACAATAATCTTCTCGTCGTCCAATACAATCGTGCTCCTAGTCAAACGTAAAACTAAACTGCGCGCGCACGAAACTGCACGAGTCTGCGCATTCGCAATTTTTACGCGGCAAACGACTAAGTAACGGTCAGTAACGGTCGACGTGTGCCGCATTAAGACGCCATTATCGATACCACGAAAAAATGCTTAGATATCGGTTCCTAATCGTTTCTTTCCCTCGAGGCTGACCTAAAATGAAACCACGGTGTGTAGCAAACCACAATCGCGCGGTTTTAATCGGATACGTGCATCGGTGCACGAAAAATACGAAATTTCGTGTGACGCGTCAAGACTCCGATCTCGATGTGATTAGAAAAATGCTTAGATATCGGAAACTAAGCTCGCGACGCGAATGAAACCACCAGAAACCGAAAGTGCGGGGTGAAACTGATAATAATCCAAGGTTTCATACGTATAAGTGCCTCGGTTCGTGAAAAATACGAAATTTCGTGTGACGCGTCAAGACTCCGATCTCGATGTGATTAGAAAAATGCTTAGATATCGGAATCTAAGCTCGCGACGCGAACGAAACCACCGAAAACCGAAAGTGCGGAGTGGAATGGATAATAATCCAAGGTTTCATTCGTATAAGTGCCTCGGTTCGTGAAAAATACGAAATTTCGTGTGACGCGTCAAGACTCCGATCTCGATGTGATTAGAAAAATGCTTAGATATCGGAATCTAAGCTCGCGACGCGAACGAAACCACCAGAAACCGAAAGTGCGGGGTGAAACTGATAATAATCCAAGGTTTCATACGTATAAGTGCCTCGGTTCGTGAAAAATTCGACATTTCGTGTGCCGCGTCAGGTGTCGGATCTCGACGTGATTAGAAAAATGCTTAGATATCGGAAACTAAGCTCGCGACGCGAATGAAACCACCAGAAACCGAAAGTGCGGGGTGAAACTGATAATAATCCAAGGTTTCATACGTATAAGTGCCTCGGTTCGTGAAGAATTCGACATTTCGTGTGCCGCGTCAGGTGTCGGATCTCCACGTGATTAGAAAAATGCTTAGATATCGGAAACTAAGCTCGCGACGCGAATGAAACCACCAGAAACCGAAAGTGCGGGGTGAAACTGATAATAATCCAAGGTTTCATACGTATAAGTGCCTCGGTTCGTGAAGAATTCGACATTTCGTGTGCCGCGTCAGGTGTCGGATCTCCACGTGATTAGAAAAATGCTTAGATATCGGAAACTAAGCTCGCGACGCGAATGAAACCACCAGAAACCGAAAGTGCGGGGTGAAACTGATAATAATCCAAGGTTTCATACGTATAAGTGCCTCGGTTCGTGAAAAATTCGACATTTCGTGTGCCGCGTCAGGTATCGGATCTCCACGTGATTAGAAAAATGCTTAGATATCGGAAACTAAGCTCGCGACGCGAATGAAACCACCAGAAACCGAAAGTGCGGGGTGAAACTGATAATAATCCAAGGTTTCATACGTATAAGTGCCTCGGTTCGTGAAAAATTCGACATTTCGTGTGCCGCGTCAGGTGTCGGATCTCAACGTGATTAGAAAAATGCTTAGATATCGGAATTTAAGCTCGCGACGCGAACGAAACCACCAGAAACCGAAATTGCTGGGTGAAACTGATAATAATCCAAGGTTTCATACGTATAAGTGCCTCGGTTCGTGAAAAATTCGACATTTCGTCTGCCGCGTCAGGTGTCGGATCTCCACGTGATTAGAAAAATGCTTAGATATCGGAAACTAAGCTCGCGACGCGAACGAAACCACCAGAAACCGAAAGTGCGGGGTGATACTGATAATAATCCAAGGTTTCATACGTATAAGTGCCTCGGTTCGTGAAAAATACGAAATTTCGTGTGACGCGTCAAGACTCCGATCTCGATGTGATTAGAAAAATGCTTAGATATCGGAATCTAAGCTCGCGACGCGAACGAAACCACCGAAAACCGAAAGTGCGGAGTGGAATGGATAATAATCCAAGGTTTCATTCGTATAAGTGCCTCGGTTCGTGAAAAATACGAAATTTCGTGTGACGCGTCAAGACTCCGATCTCGATGTGATTAGAAAAATGCTTAGATATCGGAATCTAAGCTCGCGACGCGAACGAAACCACCAGAAACCGAAAGTGCGGGGTGAAACTGATAATAATCCAAGGTTTCATACGTATAAGTGCCTCGGTTCGTGAAAAATTCGACATTTCGTGTGCCGCGTCAGGTGTCGGATCTCGACGTGATTAGAAAAATGCTTAGATATCGGAAACTAAGCTCGCGACGCGAACGAAACCACCAGAAACCGAAAGTGCGGGGTGATACTGATAATAATCCAAGGTTTCATACGTATAAGTGCCTCGGTTCGTGAAAAATTCGACATTTCGTGTGCCGCGTCAGGTGTCGGATCTCGACGTGATTAGAAAAATGCTTAGATATCGGAAACTAAGCTCGCGACGCGAATGAAACCACCAGAAACCGAAAGTGCGGGGTGAAACTGATAATAATCCAAGGTTTCATACGTATAAGTGCCTCGGTTCGTGAAGAATTCGACATTTCGTGTGCCGCGTCAGGTGTCGGATCTCCACGTGATTAGAAAAATGCTTAGATATCGGAAACTAAGCTCGCGACGCGAATGAAACCACCAGAAACCGAAAGTGCGGGGTGAAACTGATAATAATCCAAGGTTTCATACGTATAAGTGCCTCGGTTCGTGAAGAATTCGACATTTCGTGTGCCGCGTCAGGTGTCGGATCTCCACGTGATTAGAAAAATGCTTAGATATCGGAAACTAAGCTCGCGACGCGAATGAAACCACCAGAAACCGAAAGTGCGGGGTGAAACTGATAATAATCCAAGGTTTCATACGTATAAGTGCCTCGGTTCGTGAAAAATTCGACATTTCGTGTGCCGCGTCAGGTATCGGATCTCCACGTGATTAGAAAAATGCTTAGATATCGGAAACTAAGCTCGCGACGCGAATGAAACCACCAGAAACCGAAAGTGCGGGGTGAAACTGATAATAATCCAAGGTTTCATACGTATAAGTGCCTCGGTTCGTGAAAAATTCGACATTTCGTGTGCCGCGTCAGGTGTCGGATCTCAACGTGATTAGAAAAATGCTTAGATATCGGAATTTAAGCTCGCGACGCGAACGAAACCACCAGAAACCGAAATTGCTGGGTGAAACTGATAATAATCCAAGGTTTCATACGTATAAGTGCCTCGGTTCGTGAAAAATTCGACATTTCGTCTGCCGCGTCAGGTGTCGGATCTCCACGTGATTAGAAAAATGCTTAGATATCGGAAACTAAGCTCGCGACGCGAACGAAACCACCAGAAACCGAAAGTGCGGGGTGATACTGATAATAATCCAAGGTTTCATACGTATAAGTGCCTCGGTTCGTGAAAAATACGAAATTTCGTGTGACGCGTCAAGACTCCGATCTCGATGTGATTAGAAAAATGCTTAGATATCGGAATCTAAGCTCGCGACGCGAACGAAACCACCGAAAACCGAAAGTGCGGAGTGGAATGGATAATAATCCAAGGTTTCATTCGTATAAGTGCCTCGGTTCGTGAAAAATACGAAATTTCGTGTGACGCGTCAAGACTCCGATCTCGATGTGATTAGAAAAATGCTTAGATATCGGAATCTAAGCTCGCGACGCGAACGAAACCACCAGAAACCGAAAGTGCGGGGTGAAACTGATAATAATCCAAGGTTTCATACGTATAAGTGCCTCGGTTCGTGAAAAATTCGACATTTCGTGTGCCGCGTCAGGTGTCGGATCTCGACGTGATTAGAAAAATGCTTAGATATCGGAAACTAAGCTCGCGACGCGAACGAAACCACCAGAAACCGAAAGTGCGGGGTGATACTGATAATAATCCAAGGTTTCATACGTATAAGTGCCTCGGTTCGTGAAAAATTCGACATTTCGTGTGCCGCGTCAGGTGTCGGATCTCGACGTGATTAGAAAAATGCTTAGATATCGGAAACTAAGCTCGCGACGCGAATGAAACCACCAGAAACCGAAAGTGCGGGGTGAAACTGATAATAATCCAAGGTTTCATACGTATAAGTGCCTCGGTTCGTGAAGAATTCGACATTTCGTGTGCCGCGTCAGGTGTCGGATCTCCACGTGATTAGAAAAATGCTTAGATATCGGAAACTAAGCTCGCGACGCGAATGAAACCACCAGAAACCGAAAGTGCGGGGTGAAACTGATAATAATCCAAGGTTTCATACGTATAAGTGCCTCGGTTCGTGAAGAATTCGACATTTCGTGTGCCGCGTCAGGTGTCGGATCTCCACGTGATTAGAAAAATGCTTAGATATCGGAAACTAAGCTCGCGACGCGAATGAAACCACCAGAAACCGAAAGTGCGGGGTGAAACTGATAATAATCCAAGGTTTCATACGTATAAGTGCCTCGGTTCGTGAAAAATTCGACATTTCGTGTGCCGCGTCAGGTATCGGATCTCCACGTGATTAGAAAAATGCTTAGATATCGGAAACTAAGCTCGCGACGCGAATGAAACCACCAGAAACCGAAAGTGCGGGGTGAAACTGATAATAATCCAAGGTTTCATACGTATAAGTGCCTCGGTTCGTGAAAAATTCGACATTTCGTGTGCCGCGTCAGGTGTCGGATCTCAACGTGATTAGAAAAATGCTTAGATATCGGAATTTAAGCTCGCGACGCGAACGAAACCACCAGAAACCGAAATTGCTGGGTGAAACTGATAATAATCCAAGGTTTCATACGTATAAGTGCCTCGGTTCGTGAAAAATTCGACATTTCGTCTGCCGCGTCAGGTGTCGGATCTCCACGTGATTAGAAAAATGCTTAGATATCGGAAACTAAGCTCGCGACGCGAACGAAACCACCAGAAACCGAAAGTGCGGGGTGATACTGATAATAATCCAAGGTTTTATACGTATAAGTGCCTCGGTTCGTGAAAAATTCGACATTTCGTGTGCCGCGTGAAGTGTCGGATCTCGACGTGATTAGAAAAATGCTTAGATATCGGAATCTAAGCTCCCCGACGCGAACGAAACCGGCAAAAAACGAAAGTGCGGAGTGCAGTGGATAATAATCGAAGGTTTCATTCGGAAACTTGCATCGGTTCGCGAAATATAAGGAAATTCGTGTGACGCGTGAAGACTTCGATCTCGATAGGATTAGAAGAATGCTTAGATCTTGGTTTCTAATCGTTTCTGTTCGAACAAAACTGGCAGAAATGAAAGTGCGGAATGCAGTGGTTAATAATCAAGTGCTTTTATTCGGACACGTGCGTCGATTCGTAAAACATAAAGAAATTCGTGTGACGCATCGAGACGCCCAATCTCGATACGTTTAGAAAAGTTCTTTAGAAAAGCACTTCGTTTAGAAAAGCTGAGTGAACATTTTCAAAATCCCTGCATTGTCATGATCGGTGAACCTTCCCCTTTAAAATGCTTTTTATTTCACCTAAGTCCGACTTTCGGTTGCTGAGATATCATCGTTTAAAGACTTGTTTAATTTTTTTCCGCTATTCTCGGCCTCCGCGAACTGACCTACTTCGCTAACACTTCACTATTCGTAGTATTGCGCAGGTCAGTTTTACTATGTTTACTATGTCATTCGTAACTCCGCGCGCACTATCCATAAGAGTAAACTTTAAACGGCCATATCTCGCGAAAGAGTTGTGATATCGACGTGAAACGGAAATCAAATTAAAGGGCACATTTTCCTCTATCTCCAGAATCATCGGCTCTCCATTTTTCACGATCGCAAGCGTAGTTACGGAACAAAGAACGTGGGGGGTGTAGGAACTTTTTTTTTGAGGAAATTCTATCGTTTTAGAAAAGCTGCTGTTTTCATTTAGCAAGGGGGCCTGGTAGCACCCTAATGATTTCGTATAAGAATATATGAGGATAGTCTATTCTATGTTTTGTCAGTGTCACTACATTACATCTCAATACATGAACACTGTGTTACAAATAACAGCACGACATATTTACAATAATTAGAAATGTACGACAATATACAAGATGTTTAGCACGCTCTTTACTAACGCAGTCGCAAGACTGTAACGTGGCGGTACCACACTCGCAAGTCATAGCGACTGAAACGGAAAGGAACGTATAAAAGAGCAGTGACATAGAAATCACGTTGCTTCTACAAACACTTAGGAATGTTTCGGGATCGCGTAGGCGTATTCACCTACAGATATAGCTGCTGTGTATTGCCACGTCGTAAGATGCACGTACAATAAACATCTCTTTCCGCAAAATATGTTAAAAACATGTAGAAATATTACGCGTGATATTTTACACGTACGACAAACTGAGTCACACGAGCACGAAACTAACAAAGCTTCAACGTAGACCAAATTCGTAACAGTCTAAATCATACGTTACACAGTTCTCTAATCGATATTAATACAATATTAAAGTAGAAATGCACAGCCTGCAAAATATTAACACAGTCAAAGATACGTGTAACATGCATTTGGAAATCGAAGTCGATCACTCTTGGAAACTGGTAGCTGTAAGATGTAATCTAAGATCGAAGCATGTAAACGAAAGTCTAAGGTAAAATCTAAACTAAAATATAAAGGTTACACGTTAATGCGTAGTTCTTAGCTTGGTATCGTTTTCGAAAGACGTTTCATTCTTTGGAAAACGATACCAATTACCAGGTCTCACCACGAGGAGGTGACTACGCGCCGAGACCCACCGAAAGCCATTCTACGCCCTTAAAGTTTCTCGAAGAAACTTTAAGAGAACATAGAATGGATTTCAGTTCACAAAACTGTACAACGATGCTTAGCCCTACTGTTGTATTCTGTTTCTAAGATACGCTTTTCTAACTTGGAGCCGACGTACGAATGATAAGAGACTCTACTGACACTTTGTTACAAAGTTAGTGTCTTGCAAAGAGGAATATAACGCGCGAAACTAAGCTCTACTTTACTGTACGCAACGCAAAGCAAATAGATAAAATCGCGAGCAAAGCAAACACGCACTCCCATGCGCAACAAAACCCTATACTCGCGCGCTCTATCATACGACTCGCACTCACCCGAATCGAAAGCGAAATTCGAACGCGACTTACACGAGTCTACGAAATCGCTTTCGAGACCGAGATGAAGTTGCGCTGCTCCGCGGAGAAAATAGCGGCCTAATAGTCGGATCGCAAGAAACTAAACGTTGAGGGCAGTAGCGGACCATTGATGCCGTCTGAACGGAAGACGTATCCCCTGCGACAAACAGAAGGCCATACTGCGTACCCGCGGTAAAGATGCTTACGATCCAGCCTACAGGGCCTTGGTCCCCTATCGGGCACTTTCGATAGGGGCTGCAAATCCTCGCATTGCAAACGCCGCTCCAACTCGACTCGAAAGCGATCTCAAAGACTCGAGGCGCGAACGAACGTTGATCGCGATTCGGAATGAGATTGAAATCGTATGACAGAACGACTTACCAAGCATAGAGTTCGATCGTGCATGACTACCCTCGAACAGCGCGCCTGTTTGAGAGCGAGTGCGTGGAGAATGGATATCGTGTACTGTAAAGAAAAGTTAAGGCTTTTTGGCTCCAAGTTAGGTAGCCGTCGTAGAACAAAATACATGCACAGTAATCGAGGTACACGTTACTTTGACTAGATGTAAGTATCGATACGCTTTTCCAACTTACAGCCATATTACGAACAGCAAATATAAAAATCGCGAGCAAAGTAAAAACAATTCACTATCTCTCGAAAGAACCAACGAGCTTCGCGACGCTCTCCCATGCGCAACAAAACTCTACACTCGCGCGCTCTATCACGCGATTCGCACTCACGTCGAATCGTAAGCGAAATTCGAACGCGACTTACACGAGTCAAAGAAAACGCTTTCGAGATCGAGGTGAAGTTGCGATGCTTTGCGGAGGATCTAGCACAGGCTAATAGTCGGATCGCAAGTGCCCCAAACCCTAATGGCAGGAATAAAGTACAGAGCCAGCATTACCTAGAAACTACTGCAGCTGCAACATAGGGTTACCAAACCCTTACGTTCCAGCCTACAGGCCCTGCCCCCCTATCGAGTACCTGCGACAGGGGTTGCATAATCCTCGCATCGCAAACGCCACCGCACCTCGACTCGAAAGAGATTTCAACGACTTCGAGGCGCGAACGAACGTCGATTACGATTCGGAATGAGATTGACATCGTATGACAGAACGACTTACCAAGCATACAGTTCGATTGTCCATGACTACCCTCGAACAGCGCGCTTGTTTGAGAGCGAGCGCGCGCGAGGATCTCGAAGGGATCGAGCGATTGCAAATTGATAAACGCGAGCAAGAATGGGATGATGGATATTATGTACTGTAAAAGGGAAGTTGAGGCTTTTTGGCTGCAAGTTGGACAGCGATCGTTGTACAAAATTTACATTGACTAAATATAAGTAGCTTAGATGTACTTAAAATTAGACGCACGCCTCCCACGATGAATCTTCTTTCGATGACTTCCCGTTGAAGATTATTCTTAAAGTATTTCTTAAAGCTACTGAATATTCGCGCGAAAAATAATTTGTTTCTCGAAGAAACTTTAAGAGAACATGGAATGAATTTCGGTTCACAAAACTGTACAACGATGCTTAACCCTACCGATGTATTCTGTTTCTAAGATACGCTCTTCCAACTTAGAGCCATATTACGAAAAGCAAGAGACTCTACTGACACTTTGTTAAAACGTTCGAGTCTCGCAAAGAGGAATTTAATACGGCAAACTAAATTCTACTTTAATCTGTACGCAACGCTAATTCTTTGAACATTCGCCCGGAAGTGGGCGATGAAAAGCAAATATAAAAATCGCGAGCAAAGCAAACACAATTTACTATCTCTCGAAAGAACCAACGAGTCACGAAACGCACTTGCATGCGCAACAAAACTCTATACTCGAGCGCTCTGTCATGCGACTCGCACTCACCCGAATCGAAAGCGAAATTCGAACGCGACTTACACGAGTCAAAGAAATCGCTTTCGAGACCGAGGTGAAGTTGCGTTGCTTTGCAGAGGATCCAGCACAGCCTAATAGTCGGATCGCAAGAATCCCTCTACATCGAGGGCAGTACATAATGACCACTGATGCCGTCTAACAGAAAGTTAACATTACGTTAACCCCAGCAGCAAACAGAAGGCCGCACTGCGTACCCGCGACAGAGATGCGTACGATCCAGCCTACAGGGCCTTGCACCCCTATCGAATTGCTTCGATAGGGGCTGCAGATCCTCGCATCGCAAACACCACTGCACCTCGACTCGAAAGCGATTTCAACGATTCGAGGCGCGAACGAACGTCGATTGCGATTAGGAATGAGATTGAGATCGTATGACAGAACGACTTACCAAGCATACAGTTCGATTGTCCATGACTACCCTCGAACAGCGCGGCTGTTTGAGAGCGAGTGCGTGGCGAGAATCTCGAAGGGATCGAGCGATTGCAAATTGATTAACGCGAGCAAGAATGGGATGAAAGATATTATGTACTTTGAAAGAGAAGTTAACAGAAGTTAAGGCTTTTTGGCTCTAAGTTGTCGAGCGATCCTAGAACAAAATGCATGCACAGTAATCGAGGTACAAAATACTCTGACTAAATGTACGTAGCTTATTCTAACTTAGAATTAGACGCACGCATCCCGCGATGAATCTTCTTTCGCTGATTTCTTGTTAAAATTCTTCTTAAAATTCTTGAATCTTCGTGACGAAGTTAATCTGTTAAAGTGAAATTAGTAGTCCACGCAATAAATTAATAAAAGACAAAAGTAATTAATAGAATAGAATGTAGGTACAAGGAACGAGAAATAAAGTAAAATGTTAGCAGAATAAAATGTAAGCAGAGTAACATTTAAACACAATGAAATATATAAATTATTAGAAGACAAACGTAATTAATAGAACAGAATGTTGATACAACGAAACAGAAACAAAGTAAAATGATAGCAGAATAAAATATGAAAAGAATAACATAAATAAAATGAAAAATAAATAGAATAACGTAATAAAAGTTAGTGGGTAGCACCTGCAATACAATCATACATGCACAGATATATGTGTATCAAACGTAAAGGGTTAAATTTAATCTTGAGTCTAAGAGAAATTAGTAGTAGGTGGGTGGTAGGTGGTGGGTGGTGGGTGGCGGGTGGCGGGTGGTGGGTGGTGGGTGGCGGGTGGTGGGCGGTGGGTTAACCCCAGTGGTCATCTCTGGTCATCATCTAGCTAAAAAGTGAATCTGTGATATACAGATTCGATCCGATCCCTTCGGGAGCACCTGCAACAAGAAGAGTGCGCGTCGCCCTTCCGCTGCTTATATAGGCAAGGACATGTCACGTGATTCCCCTTCTTCGGATCACGCGTGAGAAGAGACCTTTCTCAATTTTTCACTAGTTTTCTAGTACAATATGATAAGATTTATTAATTTTTATATCTTTATTATACGTTTGCGCTCTGAGGAATTTATTGTAACAATAAATACAATACGTTAAACATTTCGTTACGTATCAGCGTAATATTAAAATAATTTAAAGAGTATACGAGATACACCATGAGATTGATTTGTTAATGCTTTTTAATTCGCCGATATTGTAAATGGTCGAAATTATATATAAAACTGTATATCCAACCATATTTAAATTGTTACGGATATTATAGTTTTAATTCTTATCACTTGCAGCGCTGCACATTTATTTCATGCTTAACCGTTAACGTTGGACGTGACACGAAAATGGTAATGGGGCTCTTGAGCCCCAAAACCGTGTGACAAACAAAAGCATTGAATGAGTGGTCTATCCTGTTCTTAGTCAATGTTCATACTCTGCTAGATGGCATTGACCATCAATAACAAATTATCAACTGTGACAATGAGTGTGACAAAAAGTATCTTTATGAAAAGGAGAGATTTTATGACAATTATCTATAAATGTAATCCCAAACTACTTTCACAGATCCATTGTTTCCCTAAGAAATAAAAATGATGACCTTTCAAAGTCAGCTTTTGTACGCTTTAAGAAGCAGAACAAAAGTTTTTCCAGAATTAAAAAAAGTATTTGTTCGCCCTTTAATACAAAGTAAGTTAATTTTCGATATTATAATATTTTATATACATTTCGTATGTTAAAAAGGAACGTATTACTTGCAGTCGCTGTGAAAGCAATAAATCAAGAATATATAGAAGAAGGAATATTAGATAGAATTAGTCAAAAATATAACGTACCGGAGGAAACTGTGGATGAATATTATTCAGTGATTTTTACAATACTAAAAATTCATTTGGGCACATTGTCTCAAAATGTTAAGCCTGCAGAATTTAAACAAATATTAGAAGAATTAAAGTATGTGTTTGTATACAACAATTCATTACTTTTGACTACTTCATTATGAAAGTATATTATGTTTTTGCAGATTATCTTCAGAGTGCATTGATGATCTATCCACAGTTGTATATGGTCAAAAACGGCCAGAATTAATATCAGGTTTAATACAGAAAACAAAATTTTATCTACATTTAATATCTTGCAAGTGGCGTATAGATATTACTATTTCTTCTAGGTAATTTTATTTTCTTTTTTAATAAATTATAAATTTTATAATATCAGTAATATGTGTAATCGAAAAATTAAAGTTTATAAATTTTTTAAGAAACTTTTTATTATTTGTATCATAACTTATCATTATACAACTTTTAGCACACTGAATAGAGTCTTAGAACCACATATCATAATGGAATGGACATTTAACAATGGAAAACGCCAGCTATTTGAATTGTCTTTATCTAAGTTTCATCAACTGAGACATGCCATAGCAACTATACTAGTAGAGATACAAAAAGTTGAGCAACAGTATGCCTCAAAGAATATTATATGTAGCTGATGATTGTATAAATACCAACAATATTATACAGGAAGTTCAAGCTGAAACAAGCTATCTAAACATCCTTCTTCTTTTGCTATGTTTATACATGGTTTTATCACATTTTTGGTGTTCAAACAAATCTAAAAGTCATACTTCAAATATATTCAAAAGTATCTTTTTCATCTGCTTTAAGATGCAATAGATAAAATATTGAAGATCTTGGAAAACCGAAAAAGATAAAAAAAAATGATGCTACAAAAAGGTTGTTCCTCCATAATATTCTTTTTTTGAAACCATGAAAATTATACCATGGATGATTTTCGTACTATTAAAGATAAGGTAGATATTTAGGTGGCCTGCTTCAGTTTGGACACCCTATATAATTTTCTTCGTCGCAACTTTGTGCAATGTTATACTAGAAATAACTAACAAAATGATATAAATTACTCTTTCTATCTTTACCTATACGAATTTGAATAAAATATTATATAAATTATATTGCATTAAAAATTATATCATTTACAGTTTTTACATTATTTATTTCGTCCTATTTTTATCTAAATGAAAGAAGGATATTTTTAGTACTTTTGGTACTCATAATAATTTTTTAAATAATATGTAAGATATCTATACGTATGAAACTTATTGGTAGCGCAAACCTAGAGTGCGCAATACGTGCCGTGTGATTATGATGGCGTAAGTAGGGGAATCTGTTTTTACTTTGAAAGGGACCGTAGTTTTTCGCGAAAATGACATCGTTATTAAAAAACTGTTGGAAGCTTTCGCGAAAGTTTCCCATTGCAACACCAAAATGTAGGTAAATCTAGCGAATATTTCGTTGATGTTTCGTTTTATTATATTATGTAATAAATTATAAACTAAATTAATAGGTTATCCGAAACTTATTCCTTCAATGAGGATGAATACTACGGAAACGGAGAAAGCAGAAACACGACGTACGTAAAATTACCAATTTTCTTTTACTTTATTGTTAAAAAGAACGGTTTTCCCTGACATACTTTCAGTAACCCTTTTTGCTGTTCATAATTGCTCAGTTGGAGTGTATCATTCATATCTTATGTTAATATAACTATATTACTTGTTTAACAGCAACAACACGTAAGGTTACTACAGATATAGAAGCATTAAAGGAAATATCTAGCTACATTGCTGCATGTTTACCAAAGTTTGTTCAAAAGACCCAGATAGTCAGTGGCGATGAACTAGAAATATTAGTCTGCCCAGATGGGATCTATACAACCTTATTATTTTTAAGAAACCATCATTATACTCAATATACTTCCCTATCTGATTTGACTGCAATTGATGTCCCTTCTAGAAAATATAGATTCGAGGTAAAGTTGTATTATGAAGTCATACTTCAAAGTACAAACTATATTTATATTCATAGATAAAGTTTATAAGTTGCATTTATATTTTAAACTTACTTATCTTAATATCTTAACACTATATACAAAAATTTGATGTTTTGATTTTCAGCTTATCTATAATCTTCTTTCCATCCCTTATAATACACGTATTAGGGTAAAAAGTTATACAGATGAATTGACACCAATAGCATCAGCAGTACCAATTTATGAGGCTGCTAACTGGTATGAAAGAGAAGTATGGGATATGTTTGGTGTACTCTTTGATGGCCACCCAGATCTTCGTAGAATTCTTACAGATTATGGTTTTGAGGGACACCCATTGAGGAAAGATTTCCCTCTCAGTGGTTTTGTTGAGGTAATCTTACTATGCAGTTCAGAGATCAGTAATCGTTTTATAAAGAAAGGCACATTGAATGCATTTACTTATCACTGAGAGTACTTTACCAGGGTGTGGGGGGTACTTGAATTACATTCAATACACATTTATTTTCTTTGCTTTGCTTGAATCATGGATTCATTGAGATACATTGTTCCGCGTTCTCTTGAAATCTTTTGATCTAATGTAACACAAAACTTGAAGATTTTGCAATACCTGAATGTTTGATGCAGTTTTAAAAATGTTACAATTGGTTTGAAGCTTACTATGCTTGTATACCGTATATAGAGACTCTTAATGGTTAATGCAAACATTCTTTTGATATTTAGGTACGTTATGACGATGAACTGAAGAGAATCGTATGCGAGCCGTTAGAATTAGCGCAAGAATTTCGTAAGTTCGAATTATCCGCTCCATGGGAACAGTTTCCTAATTTCCGGGCTATACCTCCTGCTTTTAATGAAAAAGAAGGAAAAAATGAACCATCTGGTGATAAAAAATAAACGATACTGTTATTAATTTAGTTTTTAAATTACTATCTATTCGTTGTTATCAATTAAGAATATTATTATTTATAATGAAATAGATCTACAATGAAATAGATACGAAATACGAAAACGAGAATTTCTGTAATTTGTTTAACGATCCTAATAACACATGAACGATCTACTTATTATTTTCTGTGTAAAATGCTGCAAATGAAACATGCGTGTTTTATATTGTTATTTATTTTACATATTACATATAAACTTAATTCGTTAATTATAAAGTGCTTATATCCTAATTTTAAGGCATATTTTTCGGTGAATTGTAAACGAATTGAATTAATAACAAAATTGACTGATCCTATCTTTAATATATAAGTGTATATAACAATTATAGGAATTACGGCATACTTATCGCTTTTCTTAAGAGAAATGTACGTACAAGTACTCAACCTTTGCTTTTTACATTTACGCGTACGCTAAGAACATCATATGTGCACTAAATTATATTATTGCATCTTTCACTTTCATTTTTTTTTTTTTTTTTCTTTATACTTAATTGCAATAGCACCCAGCAATTAATGTGTTTTTAAACTAAGTACTTAATTACATTCAGTGTATTTTCTTTAATACCAACAAGAACTTTCATCCACAGAATAATTTTTTTTTTTCGAGCATAAGGCGCAAGATATACCTCCAATTTATGAGAAAAAGAGTAACTTTTGTTTTTCTTAAAAATATATCTTTTTTGAAAATTGTTTCCTTATCAATCCACCCGAAAATGTGTGCGTGGATCGTGTATATATATATATATATGTATATATACATATATAACGTCATCACAGTGCAAGTGGTATATACATAGATAACATTCATTCTAACATCACAGTAGTTCGTAACTATATTCTCAATTATCATATTTTATATATATATATTTATTTTTATATATACACATATATATATATATATATATATATATATATATATGTATATATATATGTATATATATGTATATATATATGTATAATCGCGATGCACGTTAAATTATTCTACAATGATCCGTCGAGCTCTTGTCCATTGTGTGAAATACCAAATTTCGTCAATACGTCGATACACTACAATTTGTCGACTGGACACGCTTTCTCCGCATTGTCTTGCCACCTTCTGATGAACGGAACGAAGCCCCATAACGATGCACCTACTACTAAAATAATTCCTAAGATACTGAAGATCGGTCCGTAGCTACCGATTTGTTCGTATACAATACCACAAATGGGAGGACCAATCAACTGTATGATTCCGTTAACGAATAACGAGATACCGTAAGAGGAAGTTAGCTTCTCTGTTCCTAACATATCAGCCATTATAACCGCGGTGATACCGACATACACACCGGATGCTAAACCGAAAACGCCACAGTAAACTGATAGCAGAGTGTAGGTTTTCACTATGGGTAGGAGGGCTAACGAGATTCCAGAGATGAACAATCCGCCAACGAAATACCAATGCTTTGGCATAATCGAGACATCGGAGAGAGCGGAACCTCCGATACGTCCTATTAAGTCTAAAATTGACACGGTTGAAAGTAGAAGGGAAGACATGTTTTTGTCGAAGCCTAACGAGATCGCGTACGCCGGTAATAGGATAACAAAATTCGTGTAACTGACAGCGTTCGTGGAGTTTGAGATCAAGATCACCAAATATATGGGATCCTTTAATAAACTAAAATCGAAGAATTTATTTTTCTTCTCTTTGTCTTCGTTCTTGTGCGTCTCCTCGGCTCCTTTCCTTGTGAATGTGTTTGATATTGCATTCAAGGTCAACGTGGATGCTCTTTCCGGATGTAAAGCGGAGAGTGTGCTTCCATGATAAGGCGTGCTGATATAGTTGAACGATGATGTGCTCGGCGACTGGAAGGGAGACTTTTGACGCCTTGATAGCCTATTGGAATCTCCGCCACGCTCAGGAACCGCGTGTAATGCCGGCGTGCTATGCATCTGGCCCGTTATCTCCCGTCCCGTGGGTACACTAATCTTCCTCGTCCGACCTTGAACGGGTGTGTTCTTGTAATACTCTAACGCGACACTGGACGCGCTCTTTGGTACTATCGGCGCGGCCTTCTCGTTCGTATTCGAAGCAGAAACAAAATTATTCGTTTGCTTCTCGTCTTCAGGACTAGCTACTGTGACAGAGGCTGCCTCCAAGTCGGCATCTTTCGACTTGTTGGACGACGATGCGGGCACCATGTGTTTTTCCACCGGTTCGTACAAAAGAGCACTCGCCCATACATTCAAAGTGACAGCACCCATTATTAATACTGCACCTCTGCAAAAAAGCAAAAGGAACTTTAGCGTTTTTCATTTGGCTCGTTAAAAATGTAGCTTACAATATCGTCAATGGGATATTACATAGCTGTTGAAAAAAGAACGTCACTTTCGTTAGATCAATTACATGTAAATGCTAACTTCTACACCAAATATATTCGATAACATTTAGTTAATCAATCGATTAAAAATTTTTGTTCTTGCAATTACGTGTAAATATTTCACTTAAGTTACACTTAATGTTAAATTATTAATTGATGTACAATTAACGTTTCTGTATTAATGATTATATAAGCATAGAACGGAAGTGGAAATATTTTTTAAAATATTTGATGATGACATGATGCAATGAAATAATTCAAAAGATCATAAATAATACAAGCGTTCGTACAAACGCTTTATTTTTCACATTCCTTGCACGTGTCTCGGTTACACGATTATTTTACACTTAGCAAATATTCTCTCTTTATATAAATTGTAAAAAAGTACAAACATTAATGTATCACCAGCTACAAAACAATGTCTTAGTACATGTTGTGTTAATACTGTTAAGAAGTTCATATTATCACAATCTTTGTGTATAACTAACGGACATACACGTAATTTTTACATTAACATATCTTGTCCATACTAGGATCATACATATCTTGTAAATTACCATTATCACATACTAAGTCTTATGTATTCCTTTGTACAAATACACGAGACTTAATCACATTTTTCTTTTAAATAGCTTAATGGAGAATTTATTAAGTATTATGCAGATATTTCATAGTCTGCACCATAGGCTCAGTTTCCAGTTAGAGCAAACTATGACATACCCAATTTGTACGTCGATCTGAAACAGTTTTTCATAATACGAATTTGATGCCGAACATTAAAAGTCAAATTAATAATAAAGTAAAACAATAAAAAAAGTAGTGTCAAAAATTAAAAGAAAAATTCCTGACCACCAGTGGTTCTTAACCAGGGTTGCGCGAAATTATTAACTCTGCAATGGTCTTCATAATTGTATTCAATTCAATCATGTCCTGTGCTTTTTAGAAATATTTTATAATTTATAAAAAAGAAGCTTCAATGTGGATGTCAGAACTTAAAATTGTACATATTAATTAATTTCTTTAGAAAAATAAAAGCATGTTTGGATCGAAAATAATGCAAGGATCGTTAGAAGGTTGAAATTCGCAAAAAGTGCCATAAAAAAAATGTACGTATGAAGTTAGCGATTCTAGTGTTCCGCAATATTTTCCTATAATTCAGAGAGTTCTGTAGCTTCGTAAAGGGTTAAGAATCACTGTAATTAAATCAATATTGAGGAAAAGATAGCCAGAAAGAAAGAGACAATGAAAAACGGGACGTATAGTATCCCTTTGCTGCTTTTAAAATAGATCAGGATGGAAGTTATATTTTTAGCGTGCGTTTCAGATCGCGCACAATATTCTACGGTACAAGAGAAGTTCATCTTCTTCGAAATCGCATTTTGTCCCTGTCTTCTTCCATGGAACACATTCTTCTGCAACAAAAGAAAAAATAAAAGACGGGCTTAGATGGGCGGAAACGGTCTATTTTATATCTATCAATGTAGTAGTATACTACTATACTATAATATATACATAGAAAATATAAAAGACGTGTTTACGTTCCGAGATTCATTATGCATAACGATATTCCACATTCGGCAGAGATTAGTATTTTTCGATACACGCGTTAAATCAACGGTCTCGAACTCGAACCGCAAAAGTTCTCGATGGCGCAAAATGTGATTTTTCACAAGTCACAACGCGTGCTGCTTCGTGCGTGCGTCGCTGCAAAGGAAAACTTTGAGAAAATAAAATAATAGTTAAAGAAATAAAGAAAAAAAAAAAGTCATCACGAAATGTTGGCACTGACTTACATTCGGTGTAACGTTTATTAATTACTTTTCACTTTAACTGGTGAACATACGACCACTGACTAAGTATACAGGATAGACCATCCATTTATAGGAAACATCATAAATTTCAAACTGAAATTCGGATTGTGTAGAAAAACAGAGGTTCTTTTTTACGCCCCTTGGGATTTAAAATGGTTATTCTAAGAATTATATTCAATCCGACCATCGAACTTGATAAAGATAACTCTCTAACCATGTGTATTTAACTCTGTTGAATTTTATCTCATTAGCGTATTATTGCTTGATTTAAATTTTTCCCCCTTTCGGTTATATTGACACCAGTCGCTTATACAGTATAATTGTTAATTCTTGATTTCCAGATTGAAAGGAAACATTTTACTTAATTGTAATTTTGTTTACCGTAAAAGTAAATTAAATTTGAGTTATAAATGATTAAATGATCGAAGTCTAATACATATGAAGATATACTTCTATACACGTTATTATAGATCTGATTGTTACAGATCAATTATATCGAAAACAATTATCGCAGTATTTATTTATAATTACCATCGTCTTAAAAACGCTGTTATTTTATTTTAGTAAGGGGGCCAGGTAGCCCCCTGATGATTCCATATAGGAATGGATAGTCTATTTTATGTTTCGTCAATGATACGACAAAGAAAAAAGCGTGTACTCACATTTGTATTCACGTTTGACATACATACTCGTGAAACTAAAAGAGCAGAAAAAAGTCGACTATACTTAAACCGTACACAAAATTATTGGCACAGGCAAAGATTTAACAGAAATATGAAAAATAAGGAGCGAATAAAGTAACTCTCTATATTTCTTATTTGTAAATTTGTATAATTCAGGCTTTAAGCTAATAAACCTGTTAACTGAGGAATTTTTCAGTCAGGATCTATTTTATACGCAGAAATAAAAATGGAATAAAAAGGAATTAATATTGTTTAGGCGAATTTTAGTTGCTGCGAATATAACTGTAAAATAACGTGTTTCTGATACGAATATAACGATGCTTTGAAAATAAGGAATTTCTGCGAAAATAAAATACTATGTCCAAAATATTGGTAACCCATAAAATAAGTTAACTCGTCATCTCCAGTTAACAAGTAAAACTATTAAACGGAACAATAAAATTATGATTTACAGTAATGAAGAAACAAAATGTAATTAATTTTTTACATCGATTTTAGTCGTAAAATTATTGACACATTTTCTAAAGCTTAATAATTTTGACATAATTAATATTTTCCGTGGCGTTCTTTCTATCTAATTATTAATTCAGATCCCTTTGGCATCGATTCTATTATTTTTCTAAAATAATCTTCAGGAAATTTTCAATAGCACATTTAAATCGTATCAAAATAATGTATAAAATTAGGAAAGCTACAAGATGTTAAAAGCCTGTACGATGTTTTAAAAGAAGAAGAAATAAATTGGTTCCAACCATCGAGAATGCAAAATAATTTTAAGAGGAATTAAATTTTTTCCAGTATTATATATACCTTTAAATATCGTAAACAATAAAACAAATATTAATAAACACTATCTTTTACTATATTTTTGTATTTTACGCAAGGAGAGCCTAAGTTGACCACAACTAAAATTGAAGCTACTATCCCATTTATTACATAATTCATGTTCTACTAATAAAAAAAGCAAAAAAAATATTGAATATTTAAATATTTTAGAGACTTTAAAACAACTTTGCTATGTATAAGAAATATTTAACTACAAAATGCTTCGGAACACTTTTACCAAAATTCAATTTCGTCACTCAAGCCCTTCTTGTATCCGACAATAGAATTGCGAATAAACAATGCGAAGTGGATAAAAAATGGAGTTATCTTAATTCCATTTTTGCGTTTACGACACGTTAACACCAAACACGTGAGTATCACGCATGTGCCGCGTATAATGCGCGCACTTAAAATGTGCAAGTACTTTCAACGTCAAACGTACGTTTCCGTAGTTCTCGGCACGATCGTGATTATTACATATGCATACACAACGAAAAATACACACACACGTGTAATTATATTCTTCCTTCCTCAACTATATTCAACGACTGTTTTTCCTATTCTCCTTCTATTTTGCTTCTAAACGACTTGTTGCAAAAAAAAGACAACGTGTTATCTTCTTATTATGTGTACATGTATTTCAAAGTAAACCAGTTACACTTTATATGATAATATTTCGATTCCAATTCTTAGTCGCGTAAGAATGAAACACAGAGGCTGTATCGTATGCGGTACAGCGATATCTAAAGCGAATCGCAATTACACAATGCAAGGATCCCATCCAGGTCCTTTAAATAACCATCCGGCCAAGGAACTCGTCTTTATCATGGAGGAAACTCATCATAATACGATACTGGCCCACAATTATATTATTCCATATTTATTGCAGTACGATACCAGGTCCAGATCTATTGTGCACCATTTTTATCGCACTATGATACTGGCCCGGATCTACATCGTTCCTTTTTTTTAACACAATGCGATTCGCTTCGTATTTATTGCAATACGATACCGGGCCCAGATTTATTTTGCACCACCTTTCTATCGCAGTACGATACTGACCCAAATCTATATCGTTCTTTTTATAACAGAATACGATTTAAGATCAATTGTTAAAATACGCATTACACGTGGTAATCGGACATGTAAAGTTGGCAGTGTAATAAATATTAAAATACGTAAAATACAGGGACAAGAACATAGATTGATACACACACATGAAATATATAATTCTTACCTAAACCACGTCAGAAGAGTCAAGTGTGCCATTTTCACATGCAAACTTCGGATTAGTGTATAGAACATATCTCTGTGCTTTTAAAAATTAAAATAACGTTAATTGGTCGCGAGCCTGAGGGTTTTTTTTTGACAATCAATGATAACACGTGTGTATACATTACCGTGCGCATATCGAAATGTATGTTAATATTCGTTATCTTTAATGACAATACATTTGATAAAGAGGCTGTACAGTAGCTATAGGAGCTGTAAATTTCTCAGAGATAGACAATAACATTATGTACACAAATGCACGCGCGTGGTTGATCTAAACAGATCTCGTGAAACGAACTATACGCATGCATGATCGATTATCGTGTTGCATTTAATTCATTGTAATAATGATGTATAAATACTCACCGAAAATAATCTTCATAAAATATATACGAACTTTCTACGACAATAGCACTTTATTTACAGATCTTCACGAGAACGAGAAGATTTACGTAATAATCACAAACGTCTTGTAATTTTTTTTCCTCTTTTATAACACACTTATGGTGTCACAAATTACATAAATGTTCAACAAATTAAGCTTACAAGTCACAGATCAAATTAATGCATTAAATTTGGTCGAAATTAAAATGATTGTAACAAAGCATAATTTTAACTAATTTTATCATTTAATAGAAGAAATGGGATATAAACATATTTAATACGTTAACGAAATGAAAGACAATTATATAAATACTTTAAAAAAATGAAACAAAAATTTAATATTGATTTCTGGTTATTCATGATAGACTAGATATTAAGTGTAATTTCTAAGCACTCATAAAGTAAACTTTTATCACAATAGTAAAGCCATACCTGGTGTCATTTATAGATATAATTAAAAAACGTACCTGTAACCATATTCACGGAGAAGAACTCCTAGGATGGGTGGAAGAAATATTGAACCTAATGCACTACCAGATATGCAAAGCCCATTTGCAAGTCCCCTTAGCCTCACAAAGTAGGAAGTGACTATATACACAGTTGGGGGGAAAGCCAAGCCTGCTCCAGTTCCAACCAAAACCCCATAACTAAACAGACAAGCAAGATTATTCATGTTTAAAATAATACATATTTACAGCATGCTTGTTCATTTAATTGTAATGTAACAATTAGATCGTGAATTTTTGTGCAAATTCATATTTTTACGAATAAGTTTGAAAAAATAGAACCCAAATTAGGAGTACTCCTATTATATTAGGTGTACCAAATAATCCACTATTTTTAAATGGGCTGATGAATTTATTTTATCAGAAGAATAATAGAAATTTATAGCTTGCCTGAAAGTATGGTAAATAACAGTAATTATATTTGAAATCAAGTGAGTTAAGTTTTATTAAAAATAAATGTTAAATTAAACAAAGAAATGGATTACTCATTGATACACTTAATACTTTGGATATTTTGTACAGTTTTGCAGACTATATGTATTTTGTATTTTTTTTTGCACTTTTAAATCTTCAATAAATACATAAAAATCTGCATTCCAGTAATAATAGTTACCTAACACACAGGAAGGCCACAGAGCTTGCAAAGTAACTTAACATCATCCCTGCAGCAGCAAATGTTCCTCCTAATAGAGTTACTGTTCGATAAGAATATTTAACTGAGAGTATACTGGAAAGAGGCCCTGCAACAAAAATCAATTTTTTCATTTATAATTTCAATTGTTTAACAAAAGAACTCAGCTTTATTTTAAAAACAACATAACAGAAATTTGTGCTTACCAAGTGAACTATATAGAAAGTAGCATAAAGCTGGTATCCAAGCAGCTGCAGCAGGTGATGCATCAAACACTTCAAGAAATTCAACAAATAAAACACCAAAAGATTTTACTGTTCCTGGGATGAGCAGATTAACCATAACAGATGCTAGAAGTACAAGCCACCCCCATCCTCCATCTGGTGGGACTAAGTCTTCCTCAGCTGTTACATTTTTAACTAAAAAAAAAGTAAATATTTATGTTATATTTTTCTATTAATAGACACTACTACACCATGTCATTTTAGTAAACTGATACTAATCGTTTAAGACTATTTATATAATAAAAAGTGTTAAATAAGGAAGAACTGTAAGGAAAACACAGACTCAACATCAACTTTATTTATGTTTCTAATTATAACAGGTTTGAAGCGGTTTTGAGTCAGGAGACATTCCAGTGTTATCATAGAAACCATTATATTTGTTTTTCATCTGAAAAACTACGTTTTGTTGCGCAAAAAAAAAAAAAAAAATAGAAGCACTGTCGAACATCGGTGGTTCGATACATTTATTATTAGAATTTTAAGCTTTCACGGACATCACGCAAAATATTTTTAGCCATAACGCAAAAAGGAATAACATCAAGAAGATTCGAAAAACACCGCGAGTCATCATTGCGTCTCTACCGTTTTTCTTTTTACTTGCAAACTAAAGTACATGCAATCAACGAATGTGCTTTAATCCCTCGAGAAAAAACAAAGAAAAAAATGAAAGTAGATCCGCGGACGGTGTGAATGACTTACCTTGTTTATTGGTCCCGTTGAAATTATTTTGCTTCTCGTTCTCTAAGTTCTGCGATACGAGCCTGTAGCTTCCTCTCTTGTTTTTGCTTGCGCCGAATTTGATGTTGATTCCATTGTCTTGGTCTTGGACTCGTTGCATTGTCATCGACCTTTTCTTTTCCTGTCACACCGGCGCGCGCGCGCACACACACATGCATATATATCTATATGTAATTATACAAAGGAAAAGCGAAACCAATCCGCTGGTATTCACTATGAAGAAAGAAAATCTAACTCGCGACCACTGTGCGTATTGCCGCCGTCGGCGCACACGAACGTGTCAACAAAAGATGCAAGGAAAAAACACAGAAACAAGGGGGGACTTGGAATATATAAGCGAAACTAACAGTAGTGCACCCAATTACAACATCGGATAGATATATTGTGACCTACGAGTGCACCAGTATCAATGTTCACAAACTGCAGGATCAGCAGTAGTGTCCTCCTCTCCGATTGCCTCAGACTTCATCAATTTCAATCTGATGCTGCTGGTCACACCTACGCCGTTGCTTTTTCTGTTTCTCTGATAAGTCGAGCCTCGTGAACCGGTCATAGACCCTGATTGAGTTAACGATTTCCTTCGAAAAAGTGGGAAATATCTGCGTAACAAGTGACCCGACGCCACCAACGGCAACCCGCAATGCGCCGATGTTGCGAGTAGTTTCACTGGGTTCGCACCTCCACCCGTACCTCTTGATTTCGATACTCCGTCAAATTGCATAGAGCACGTAAGCAAGGACATGTATACGGCAATTCTTATGCACGATTCACTCTGTCATATTCCGCAGGAGGAACGCCTTGATTTTACACACTCCAGGAACCCGTACGGCAATAACACCAAAACAACTCGTTCGTCGCGGAACGACTGATCACTGATCAGCTGTGTATCACGCAAGGGCCGCTTACCACTACTTCATCCTGTCTCCCACCACCATGTCCACGTCCTCCCATTTCAGTCTTCCCTCCGGTACGGTGTTCCGTCGATTCCTCTCCCACTCTTTTTAAATGGTATACGCGTCTCTCCTTTCTCCCATCGGAAGGCCCCTTGTGTCACTGTTATACTTTTGTGCAGGTCGAGTCCGCGTGGCAAGAGGACGAAGCACAGAATAAGGGAATGGAAAATTTATGGCAAGGCACAATTGACTGGGGAGGCGGCATCATGCAGGGACAGATACGTATAGGATTTTTGTCCTCCGTCGCGTGAACGCTACACGAATTTAATGTTTGTCGCGCGCGCGACCGCGTCCCACTTCGGGAATAGAGAAATCGAGGTAAGAAAAACAAGCTCCGAGCACAGATAAGCCTCGTGCCCGATATTAAGTAGTGATCGTGAAAAATTATTTACGATCGTACGCCTCGCCTTTCAGCTTATCGCGAAAAGGTAAATTTCACGCGACTCATCAGCCAATTTGCTCAACTCTTCAAAAGCCATTAACCGCGACAATCTCTTCTCAACGTTTTCCACGAACTGATTCGTTAGGCATTTAAACAACACGAACATGATATGTTAATGAAAATTTTCTAAATAAAATTGATTGTTAATGCAAAAAAAATATGTAAATATTACATATTATTGTTCGATATACACGTATGCAATACAGTAGTTAGTGAAATGGAAAAAGGAATTATGGTAGTTGAAAGCTTCGAAGCCTATGTAAACATTTTTCACGCAGTGACACTACTCGATTACGTAGAAATGCCAGATTCTATCTTTTCAGTCATATCGCAAATTGCTAGTCTGTTTGTCAGAGAAGCCATTGTGCGTACATTTGACGATGACTGTTCAGGGAATTAGAACGAAATATTTGTGATAGCACGCTTACAACACATTCCTTTCAGTGAGCTCTAGTCATACTTTTCCTTGAAAAGGGAAATTTGAAGCATTGAGATATGCTACGCTTTCATATTACTGTAAATAGCATTAAAAATTATAATTTATGTAAATTACGCTATTATATTGTTAATACGTTTCAATATATTTTGTGTATTTTTCATTAGCTATTGTATCAATTAAAATAATTTCCGTTATTAAAAGTAAAAATATTTATACATAATTGAATTAAATTATTTATCATTTTTCTAGATAAGAAGTAACTTCGAAATCACTACCGCGCGTATTCTGAAAGAAATTTTGTTATCAAACCGGACGTTTTAGATTGAGTTTTCGTTTTTAAAAGTAAAAGTATTTACATATAATTGAATTAAATTGCTTATCATTTTTCTAGATAAGAAATTTTTCGAAATCAATACCTCACGTATTCTCAAGGAAATTTTTTTTATCAAACAGGACGTTTTCTCGAGTTTCCGTTTTTAAAAATAAAAATATTTACATGTAATTGAATTAAATTATTTATCCGTTTTCTGGATAGGAAGTAATTTTTCGAAATTACCTCGTGGGTTCTCGAAGAATTTTTTTTAATCAAACCGGACGTTCTAATTTTTTTAAGTACGTGCAGCCGCGCACTTCATTTTTATCAAATGTTATATAGAACATATGTGTGACGGTATGGATGTATCCGTCGTACGCACAGGAGATATGTATTGGATCTATTGAATTGCGATAAGCACAAAATATTTCCAATACTCAAAAGTATATACATACTATGCTTCTTATTATATAATTAGATTATATAATTGTATATTTTATAATATTCCTAAATCACACAAAAAACGTTGAAGGTTATAAGCTTATTAATCCCGCTGAATAATTCGATCTATCGTTTAGAGAAATAGCAGGGAAAATGATAGGAATGTAATCTACAAAACGAAGATAGGAAAATAACTCGCAATATCGGACACGTACATCATAGGCAGTAAAAGTCATAGACAATGTAAATTACGAATTAACGAGCTAATTGTTCTCCTTCGCGAATTAACTTGAAACGCGCAATTGACAGAAGTAACTACATATGACTCAGTCTATATTCGTTCTTATTAAGCATCAATTGGTATTGTGATGACAGCTATTATAAGAGAGATGCACCAGTCACAGATCCGAGTTCGCTTCTCGAATTCATATGCGTGCACCGTATCCATTTTAATCGCTTGAATCGGAGGTCTTATTCTCGGAAAAGACTCGCCGCGTGAATGTACGTAATTCCGCTATATGGATAAAGATACAGGAATGCGAATAAATATTTGATCAAGTATCACAGCTATGAGGAAATTACAATGCCGCCGCGCTACAACATTTCTCATTGTGCGCTGATCGCGTACGAACAGAATAACAGAGATATTTTAACGGGGATAACGAAGGATGATACGACAGGATGTACTGACTCACTGAATATTTTAATCAATCAGTTTATTCAGTGCGAAAATATGATTCAGCTTGAATAATATGCTAACTAAAATACAATTCTCACACATTATATTGTTTGAGCCATATAATGATTTACAGTAGATGTCGCAAATAAAGCTGGAATGATTACAATGGTTTGAGCAGTGATAATCATTCAAGGAACAATGTTTATCAATAAAAAGTATCTCTCCTTGCCTCTCCCTACCATCACTCTATTACGTTACTACATAATCGTCGCCGATGGCGTAATAGGTTCGCGTAAAAACAAGTACAAATAAAAATATTTCTCAGTCAACAGTTTAAATTGCCTCTAAAATACTTTATTTACAACGTGCATTCGTTTCAACGAATATGTTTGTTTGTTGTGCCGTCATACAGCTTTAAATATCCCTGTCACGACGTTCTAATAAATTCTGGCTGCATTTCGAGAACATTTTTCTCATTGAACTCAATCGAAAAATTACGTATTTTTTAAAAGTCAAAAGCTGATTAACGTGAAAACAAGATAATGAATTAATGTGAAACTTGGTAATGATGGAAGTGATATGAAATGATTTTATGGTATCAAAAGCAGTAATAAACTCTGGTTTCATAATAGTATTGATACATAAATAAATACTTTATATCAAATAGTTGTTTAGTTAAATATATTTATTTTCTTCGTTGAAAGAAAACATAGTACACTGCAAAGAAGTGCTTCTACATAAAATTTTCAATATAGCATACAGTATCTTTTATAACTTCAATCACAGATCATATGTTGCTTTCTATGAAAGTGCTTATAATGTTTAGCAGTATTATAAACCTATAAATACCAAAAATAAAATATTACATAGAACTAGTTTTACTGACTACTATTCAAAGTAGCTGATAATCATGTTTTATTTGTATTATCATTGTTTTCATTAACTTTCAATTTTTCAATTTTTGCTTTTGTTTTATACTGTAATCTGACAAAGCAGCCTTAATTGCATCTTCTGCAAGCACTACAATACACAAAAGGAAAGAGTTAAATACACGTATTCTAAAGCTTTTGAGCTATGAAAGAAACTTAAATACTATCACTTACTTGAACAGTGCAGCTTGACAGGTGGTAAGCATAATTCTTTAGCAATGTCAGTATTTTTCAAAGCCAATGCCTCGTCGATCTATGATGAAAATCCATCAGTTATTTATGCTTTGTATAAAAAATTGATAGAAGTATAATAATACTTACAGTTTTTCCTTTAACCCATTCAGTGGCTAAAGAACTCGAAGCAATGGCAGAACCACAACCGAAAGTTTTAAATTTTGCATCAATGATCTTTCCTTTTTCATCAACTTTAATTTGGAGTTTCATCACATCTCCACAGGCTGGTGCTCCTACAATACCTGTACCAACCTGTTTATCATTTTTATCCAAAGAACCTACATTCCTTGGATTTTCATAGTGGTCTATCACCTGGAAACACCATTAAAAATAATTTTAATAACATTTAACTTACTTGTTAAATTAATAACTAATTACAGTAGACTCTTGCTTAACCGGTCTCTATAGGATTAAATCTCTTGTTGGTTAATCCACAAGTACATACCACTTACTTATCATTTATCAGTTGTTAATGAAAAAAGTAATTGTTTATATGTATATATTATAAAAAGTAGATCTAATTTATATAATATATTTATATTAAAAAATGTACACTACTGTTTTAAAAAATAATATATCAATTGTAAATGAATTATCTTCTTGTTTAATATATTAAGTGTACCAATGAATAATTCACCTTTTGCTTTAATTCAACATTTATTATTAACAAAATTAAATATATACTCTATCTTAAATATAGTTGTTATTGTTCTCTAATACTTTCTTGCATTTTTCGAACAAGTTATGGATTCGCGATTGAAAACGAATTTAATCGTGTGATAAAATAAATTTATCAATCCATTAAAAAATAGTGGATTACTTGTTGGTACACCAAATATTTTACTGACGTTTCAATAATTTCCTTCTCGGTAAATTGTTTTTATCTCAACAAAAATGTGGCCGGTTAAAACAGGACCGAATAACCAGGAGTCTACTGTATATTAAAAATAAAGTTGCAATAATAAAAAGACAAGAATATATTAACTAATTTTATAAAAGAAAATTGCGGTTTGATAATAGAGAAACCTAACCTACACAATAATTTTATAATTGATACAAATTAATTTGTTGTTACATTTGGGAAAAGTCATTGTTTAAAGTATGACTGCATAAAAGTCATGCATGAAGGTCAAATTTTTTATATATATATTCTAATAATAGCTACAACTATTCGATATTGATTGCTAAAAATTATACGTAGAACATACGTCGCAACTTGCTACGACTGACGCCGCAAATCAAAGTAGCAAATACCTACATTTGGGTGATAATATACAGCTGGAACGCTTCGAGATATTAATTTCGAGGTTCTATTGAGCCCCGAAGGCAACGATCGTAACAAAGACATCGTGTTTATTTAGGAGCTAACATTGAACAACAGCAATGATACTTCTTCCACTTTAAAAAACACTCTACTGAAACAATCGATTTTATTCCAAAGAATATGCCGATCTAGATGTTGGTTACGCTGGTAGCCCTGCTTCAACCTGGGAATAAATAATAGCAAGAAAGAATTCCGCATTGCGAATTTACTGCTTAAGAAAAAAATAAAATTTCTTCAATTCATTTCACCTTTTTTTTAATGGCAATTAATTCCGTATAGTATTTTTAACCAACTGTTAATTTTAATTTGCGTATGCTAAGAAAGTTTACTAGTGCGTAAAATCAATATTACATTTTATATATATATATACTTACCTATTCCGAATAAAATAGGAGAAATGATATATGTTAAATAAAAAATTTGAATAATGCATGTACTTCAGGTATATTTTAAATATTATTGATACCTACGAAAAGCGATTATATAACTACAATTATAGCAAAGGCAATTTATAACGTGTTGACGAATGTTTCGCAATTATCCCCTCAACTAATGAATAATTTTGATTTACTTCTTTCCTGAATGTAAAACTAGAAGCAAATAATAATTTTTTCCAAGGTAATTAGAATATGGATCGAAAAAGAATACGAAAGAAGGAAATGAATGATTGTAAAGTTTACACAGGATGGATTCAAGAGTGGATCTCTTCGAATAAGGTTCGAAGAAATAAATGTATTGATGTTCAGGAGATAGTGCGCGGACCATTTTCTTCGCCAAGATTAATAAGAACCCGACCGTTTATCGCATTTTCTTCTTATCGAGAACTCAGCAATGAGAATGAAAATTGTTGCGATATACGTCGTGGTATTCCTGATACTTGGAGAGAATATTTAGCTACTAAAGGGTTCTGTGGCACGACGGAGACAAACATATCGCGCAAAAATCTGATACCTTCTTGTATTAGATGTCTCGCCACTGATAAATTATGGAACGGCACAGGTTTACCTCTCATACAAGGAATTCCTGATCCTTGGAAGAGTAGATCTCTTCGGAATCAACCCGCGAAATGTTCGCAGAGACGACATTCTCGTAGCAAAAGTGCTTCTTTCACGCGAATTGCGTCGATTTACGACGGAGACAACAAGACGGAAATAGAGCACAGAGTAAAGTGTCAATTTAATAAAGATTGTGTTGATAAAAAACATCCTCTCCAAGACGCCCACGGTGAATCAAATTTCCCGCTAATTGCGCAAGAAACGCATCGAATATACGAAGATAATTTGAAGGGAGCCAAGACGAGCGGAAGAGAATATATCAGTCAATTATCCTTAAATAAAAGTTCAGAATTGATGATTGGTCCAAAAAGATCGAGGAAAAAGATTGAAAAGAAACTTTATGCTGAGATCGAAGTAGAAAAAAGTATCGGCAAAGCTAAAGAGATTATAAAAATTAGCAAACATGTTAGGAAACAGAAGCAATTAGATAGAAAAAGGCAATCGTCGTTAAAGAAGGATCGAGATGGTTCCACAATTAAAATAATTAAAGAAAAAGAAGTTCAAACTGTTCCAGTAGTAAATGAGACTGTTTCAACTATCGTAACTCCGAAAGAAAGCACTAAACAAGTACAAGACTCGTTTGCAAAAAATCCTATTCAAATACATGCCCAAATGTGGCCTAATACCGTTTGTTGCAATTGCATTCTGTTACAAAATCATATGATCTCAAATATGCAATATTGTTCCGCTTTCGCGGCAAACCACCTAAAAGATCAGTCGAATCGAGTACTGTGTCAAAGTTGCGAAAATATTCATAGGAGAATAAATTCGCAAAAATTAGCTCGCTTGCCTAAAAAGTTGCGCTTCTGTACACAGGATCCGCGCAGATACCGTAAACGGAAACAAATTTATAGGTGGACGAAATTAAAGCTGTGCGCTTGTATGCGAAAAGCAAAGAAGCGATTCGGGGAAAAAATAAATCGATTAGGTCACTGTAGCGAGACGAGGAGCACGATCGTCTCTAAGCAAGAACTAAAATTGACGTGTTATAGTTGTAATAGTCCTTATTTAAGGATCAAGACTGTTCGTGCGAATTCTCCGAATAACAGAGGGATATGTTCGTGCGTCGGTAGGGAAAGCTCAAGCAGGTCCAAAAAGAAACGAAATAGGACCAGAGAACGGATTATGAAGTATTCCACTACGAGAAAACGAAGTAACATCGCGGGAGATTCTAGGAAACGCTATTGCACGTGTATTAGAAACAAAAGGCATGTTTCTAGGCGAGACCTTGAACGAACGTCACATTCGACGACTATAAAATGGAAAAATGATGTGGCAAAAAAAGATGGTCATAAATTCTTAAAGACAAATGGTTACAACGGTAATACCTCGAAAAAGGGAAATAGAAGAATTAGAATTAACAAAGTAATACACGAAAATGTTCCGAATTATAATCAAAGCATTAATAATAAAATAAGAAATGAAAAAATAATCAAAAATAGGCAAGCGTTAAATAATTTTAATCGGTTCGAACAGCCGTTTGTTGAAATTAAAGAGAAAGAAGGCAAAAGTGTAGTATTGAAAAATGATTGCTGCGATTCTGTGAATGGAGCTCATGGGAACAGCATGATTAATAGTGACGAAAATAACATTGCACAATCTCAATACTTGGAATCTGATAAAACCTTATGGTACACTATATCAGATAGTGGAGAATATGCGGACGTATCCGATAACACTTCAAATGTCGGTTTTAATGTCACGGACCAAGATAGGTCATCAGTGACTTCAATAACTTTCATACGGAGATTAAACGATGCGAGTCCAATAAGGAAACTGCATCGCAGAAAGAAGCTGAGGAGATGTTGTCACGTTTATTGTAAATCTTCGTCGGAAACTGTGACAGATTTTCAGCAGACATTAAAAATTGCAGATAAAATTATACGACGCAAAAATCTAACAATAAGTAATTGTTCGAATAGAAAGTGCAATTGCTTTTCATGCACAGTCGGTAAAAAAGGTAGGGCATCTATGAGACCTGAGAAATTAATCGTCGCGAGGAAGCCGAAGGTAAACAAATAAACGTTGAAATATAGAATAAAGTAACCTGTGTGGAAAAATACGGCTATAGAAAATGCGTGACACCGTTTTAAAAAGAGGCTCGCGGGATCGTGTGATAAAGTCAATAACGGGTAATTGAGAAAGGCGATTATCTTTCTACGTGGTCGACTACAGACGTGAGGAGCCGAACGATTTGCTGATATTTCCATAGTTAATATACTATATATATAAACATACTATGGAATATAGTATGGAATAACCTAATTCAAATTTTAATTAAAAAAAATTCAAATGTTTAAAACGTATTTAAAGAAATGGAAACGTGATAGAGATTTGTCTGATATTTTAAAAATTATAATATTTACTGTTCTCTCAACATCTCACATATTTTTGCTTATTATGGCTATTTTGTAATTCTTTGTACGCTCAAATTGGCCATGCATAAAAATCCGCAGTCTACATGTGACAACTCGTAACGCGATCTTTTTATTCATATAGATAACAGAATGTTGTACGTGAATTATAATGATTATGAATTATATTGATATTGCATAATACAATACAATATGGAAAATAGGGTTCAATAAAAATGAACAAAGAAATAAGAAAAAGATAAATTATAGGCACATGATTGGTGGCCAAGAAGAGGTATTCTCAAGTTTGTTTGTATAATGAAACAAACATACACGAATTGTTTGGGTGATGGATGAGATCTCTTTCGAGTGCCTCTTGATAGCATATGATGAAATAGAAAAATACTTAAAAAATCTCGGATGGAATTAATGCGAGCGATAAGGATTCCGTTCTAGAAAAATCCAATTTTTTATCCGACTGTTCATCATAAGGTGAAAAGAGTTTTTTAGAAAATATCACACGAAACATGAAAAATGATTAAAAAATATATCACTTAAGAGCTTAGTGTTAAAAGCTTATAGAGATAATTATATTTTGAAGATAGTAAAAAATACCCTTGATTAAAATAATGTACCTTAAAATATAGGCAATTAATCGGATTAAATTTGGTATTGTTGATTTTTTAAGCAATATAAGATAAAATTAAAATGATAATTGAAAATATTTGTTCTGTTATCATTTTCATTCAAAAAAGCACTTTATTTGATCATAATTTTGATGCATGATGAAAATAGACTTCTATAAATTCAAGTGCTTTTTAATGATATTAAAATATCGCAATTATCTGGAAAATCAGATTTCAATATTGCACTGATTTTATAACGTTGTGTATTTTAAAGACAACGTAAGCTCTTCAGACGTTATCAGTAAATCTTAACCTAATAATAAAGTTCAATGTCTTAATGTAACAAGTGTTAGATTAGAACTTGAAAGATTAAACAACTATTACAAGGACGGTGAAATACATTTCAGATATCAATTATAGATGTATCATGAAATTTAGAAAATAAGATTAGAAAAAGTAGATACAATAAGTTAATTAAAATAAATATCTAAATTTATTATACTTCTTTTCCGGTGTTAAAATAATGGGAAACTTTTGTATATTTAATTAATAGAATTAGTACACTAAATTCATTTAAAAAATTGTTATCTTTTTAAAACTATAAATTGTTACTCGAAATAGGTAAGTAAACTTTAAATATAAATTATTAGAAATATGTTTTATCTTATGAAGTATGCTATTCCTTATTGTGTTCATTAAAATACAGTAAAGCCCCGTATAACGCGAGTTCCTGCGAAATGAATTCGTACAACGAGCGAAAGATATTGCGACGACTTGTTTTTATATATCGCGATAATAAAATGCAAGAATTCCCCGTTTATTTTAGTCGAGTATGTCCCAAAATGTGGTTTCCACAGAAACATTTTACTATTTTACTAAATATTGGATTGTAACATATATATTCGTCCAGTTTTTCTGTAGTTTCTAAAATCATTCATTTGCGAGTTCAGAAATAAGTTTAATCAATCGCCTGTGTATAATTTTGATTGATAAGCCTCATCAATCTTTCTGTGGTAGCCGAAAGGTTCCTCTTTTATAGAATTTTTAGAACTTAAGGAACGACATGAGAAAACGGGACGAATTTATGTTACAACCCAGTATTAGGTGTACCAATAAGTAGTCCACTATTATTAAATAAGTTAACGAATTTACTTTATCAAAAGTTTAAATAGGTACCTATAATTTTCTCGAAAGATGGCACAAGTATTACAGAATAACAACAATTACATATGAAATAGAATAAGTGCCTGATTTTGTTCAAAATAAATGTTGATTTGAATAAAGAAAGGTGGATTATTCATTGGTATACCTAATAAATTATAGAAAATAAAATTTGATATGACAATCGACAATAGTTATTCCAAAAGTGTTAGTTATATTATTCGTGTTATACGATTTCATATAACGCGTAACGTATAAACCGCGTTATACGGGAGTCTACTGTATGCAGTAAACACTGTGTCAACAAAAATAATCGGAAGGTTATAATTAAAATTATTTACGCAAGGATAATAGTCTTATTTACGCTAATTTGCTCTTATTGTAAAATTTAAGTACAAAAATCACAAGCATAAATCAATAATTTAAACATCTTTTCCACAGTGGAAGCAAGCAAATTCTCGGACTATTCCATTCTCTTAATTTGTTATTGTTACTTTAACTTTACACCAGATAAACCTTCCGTTCATATATGGTACATATGTGTAAATGAAGTAACTTATAAATATTAGATATAAAAATATAAAAAATACAAATAAAATGCAAAGATGGATGACCTTTCTATGAGATACAGTTCGAATGTAATGCAAGATCATATGAATTTACGAATTTAAGAACTTATGAATCACAATATTTGCTAATAGCACTATTTATAGTGTTAAAATAAGAAATTTATACCAGAAGGTGGAATAGAAAAATTTAAAATTGAATCGTAGAAGAAGCGAGCACAAAAAGACGTCGGTCTTCTAGAGCGACTGAATGCTTAATGATTTTAATTGACTTTCACCGCCATCTGTCAATTGGAGTAGGAGTTATTTCCTATTGTGTTCCTTTTGTATATTATGGCTGTCATTACTTATTAGCGTGATGTTAGGAGAAGGAAAAAATATTTAACATTACAGTGAGTGATCTTAAAATGTATATTCACCGATATAAAAGTTATTTTTGTGCTGTGATGTCATTATTTGACGATATGGTTTAACGATATAGTTTTCTAGTCGTAGTTTTTAAATTTGTAAATAACCTTATCTTTATTAAATATTTTTTCCGTAATATGGCAAAGACTAAAACAATCAGTAAAGGCTGCCCAAAATGTGAACAACAGGTAATTTTAAATAAGAGTTAACAATCCTTTATCTGGCAGAATTGGTGTATTAATTTCACTTTTAACTTTCGGCGACTTATTAATATAATTAAATCTTTCGAATTAACGTGAAAAAATTGAATGAAACGGGGATAATAAAATATCAGTAAGATATTTTGTATTAATCGTGAATTATAAATTTTACAATCAGTATTAATATATGTATATCTATATATGTATATTTAAATTTTAAATAATTCATTTTTCGTAAATATCTAGAAAAATATTAAACGTTTATATTCAAAATATAATTTATTATTTTGTTCTACAAATATTCGAATATTATTAATCAACTATACCACATAATTTGTTTGCATATTTTTTCTGTAGTATTTTCACACATTTATTTATTAAGGTACCTGTAGCCTGCAAAGCGTGTCCATGTGGACATTCATTTTTTAATGCAAGACGTAATTCTATAAAAAGTCCTCCTAGTCCTGATAATGGGGTAATGAAAACTAGACGAACCAATCGAATCAAACGAGAGAAGCCAAATTATTATGATGCCTTAGAGTATGATAAACAGTCAAAAAAAAGTGCAAAAGTAAGCTGTTATATTAATTTTGTTAGAAGTGAGAAACAATATATGTTAAAACGATTAAGTTTTACAAGCAAACTGAAATCACTATAGATAAGAAAAGCAACAGATGCTGCTAGTGACATAGACTGCAGACAATTAAATAAAAAGAAGAAACGAAAGGGGAAAGGTAAGGGAAAGAATGGAAGCAATAATGGAATAGGGGATGATGACGATGAAATGGAAGGAATCAATGGTTTGTCACCAGAAAAACAACTTACGTGCTCTTTGATACTACAAGAATTGAATAACAAAATGAGAGTTGTAGCCTGGAAGCCAACATAATTTTTCTATATTTTATTTCTTGTTATAAGAAGTACTAGCGTCCATTTTTAGTAGAACATAATCATTTTATATAGATATTGAACTGTGTTAGAATGCTATCTATTCATTGCATCATAAAAAATTTTAAATAGTATTATATAATGTTATGCATGAATTAATAGCATTGATTTATATACAAATTATACATAATTTTTGTTGATAGAAAGATATATATATCTATATGTATCTCTATATATATATATACATATATATATTATATACAAAATTAGACTGTTTTTAATTATGTAAAAATTATACATACATAATTTATGATAAGAAATTTATATTTTATTTTTTACAATCATTTTGAGATTTATGAAATTTTTCAAGCACTGATTTATATACATTGGATAGTTATTATTTAGATAGAAGG
Organism: Eucera pruinosa; assembly: GCA_028830335.1. Taxonomy (NCBI): domain Eukaryota; kingdom Metazoa; phylum Arthropoda; class Insecta; order Hymenoptera; family Apidae; genus Eucera; species Eucera pruinosa. The sequence continues at coordinate 13,416,789 of JAMYCR010000007.1, forward strand.
ATTAAGACCATGATAAGTGAAAAGAATATAACTTTTATTAAAGATCATTGTGTTTAATTACATCTGTTTTGTATGAAAAATATGTATTTCCTACTAAGATTGTTTCTTTCATCGCAGGACCTGCCGCAATTCTTCGTTTTCTACAAATAATCATAATGTAATATGTAAATATGATGTACATAGTGTCTATGTGTAATATATAAGGCAAATTACAACTGCAAACCAGTTCTTTTTTAGAAGCAGTTCTTTACAATGTGTATATATTAATGTATATGTATAACAATTTTTGTCCTATATATCTGTTTTTACTTTAAACTTAAACATGAAAATGTAAATGAAAATGTGTTGTTATTTACCAATAAAATGAGAGAGAGAGAGAGAGACAGACAGAGAGATAGAGAGAGAGAGAGACAGACAGAGAGATAGAGAGAGAGAGAGACAGAGAGAGACATGCGTTTGTAAAAATTGATGAAAATTACCCTTACCTGCCGCGAGCGAGATGTTTTATGTAAACGTTTCGAATACACTGAACCAAGCAATACATCATAGTAGAATAATTGTAGCGACAAATGTTGCGATTTATTAGGTTTCTATTACACATTCAATCACATTCGCAAAATATCTTTATTCTTTTGCAGTCGCCTCTCCTTGACAATTACTGTTCTCATTATTAACAGTCATCTTCGATGATTTCGATACTTCGTTAAAAACCAGAAGTAGAGGTAGACCTCCCATGACCATGCACGTGCCCATGCATAGAAAACATACGGTGTAACTTCCGGTTACATCGCGCAGGTAGCCTGAAATCACGAATATCGAATATTAACGACGTTAATATTTCCTAAATAAATACTAAATAATACCTCGATGACTATCACATGCAGAATCGAGTACATTTAAGCTTATCAATTTAATCGTAATTAATATTTAAAAAACAAAGCATTTTATCCCTTCTTCGGGTTTCCAATTTTAGTACCGTAGCTTAAGTTCTTTTTTTTTAATTTCATCAACGTGTTAATAAGTACAAAGAAATTGCTTTGCAGCATTAACAAAGTAAATTTTCGAATAATCGTATCAATACCCATTAAAGCATGCTAATTTATGTGGGGCCTTCGCTGCGCCCATAATCCGAAGAATAATTAAATACAATCAAGGTAGTTTGGTACCTGCTAAAGGCGGAATAGAAATTGCTCCGACACTCTGGAACATCCTAACAAGACCGTATGTGGAGGATATTTTATCAGTTCCATATTGGTCTGCGAGAAGGACGGGAACCAAGAGAAACCAACAACCCAAGCATAATCCGTACATGCCCACAGAGCATGCCAGCACGTAGAAAGAATGGGCCATTGGAATTGCCAGAACTGCTACACCAGCACCCACAACACTGTTTAATTAACAAACAATAACAATTTTATTATAAAGAATGGAAAAACATAAAATACAACGCGTCAAAGATGTTGCGACTATTGTTTTCGTACAACGCGATTCCTCGTATAACGCGCTATATAATAAAATGCGAGAACCTCCTATCTTCTTTTGCTTTTATCTTTAATTTAACATTTGTCTTCTCATGCTTCATTATTTATTATTTTGTTTACTATTCAATGATGTCTTTATTAAGATTTTTATTAATAAGAATTTAATTCCTCGTGTTTTCGAATGAAATATATATATTATAATAAATTACATGCAAAACGTGTCAACGGTCTATAAAGAATACTCGTTTGTATAATTGAAGTTATGCTCGATTGTAGTTCCGATAATAAAAACGCAACTATGAGCTCCCAGAGACTGAGACTGCGGATTGCTTAGTTCGTGTAAACAAAATTGTATTTTTTTTTTTTTCGAATTTACCTGCCAATGTATCCTTTCCGTCGATCGAATAGTCTCAAATCCGAAAGCCAGCCAAGTCCCAATCTACCGCACAAATCAAGCGCGGCGGAGATGGCCACCAAGTACCCAGCTTCCGATTTCGTGTAACCAGCCGCGTGCACATACGCTGGAAGATAATACAGCATGTACGGACTTCCGGTGGACATCAGACTGACGGAAAAACACATCATAATGAATTGAGGGTTCTTCAACAGAGACAAATCGATATATTGTGCTATTCTCTGCATCAACGTCATCTTTCCATCCGGCACTTGTGGTTCGTTCTGAGGAACTGGACATACGGCCGAGACCGACGACTTTAGCGATTTTAACGATGACCTGGCCTTGTACACGCACGTGGAATCGGTCGAAAGATCTTCCACGCTGTGCAATATACTCGAACTTCGTATCTTGGAAATTGGTTTCATTCGAAGACCCTCGCCCATCACGTCCTTTTCTTCGTCGCTGTCTGTCAACTCGACCGCAACCACATTGTTCTGATGAAATAATTCATTCAACAGATTATGCTTCGCGGTCGAGTCATTGGCGAATATTAAGTCTAATTTCTGTTGTTTCGCCGTTTCTAATTCCTTTGCTGTGCTCTGCTCGACTTTTTCCGCATTCTCCGATATCCCCGCTTCTTCGGGAGCGTAGTTGTTTTCCAGTGGCCGGTACAGAGTTGCACTCACGCAAACGTGAAGCATGCAACCACCGAGTAGGAGGATGGTACCGTGGAAACCGAATTTCTCCACTAGGACCTTGATTAGCAGTGGGAATACGAAACTACCAGCCGCTGTTCCGGATACGCATATTCCGTTCGCCAGAGCCCGATGCTTGTCGAAATATTGGGAGACGAGGATGATACCTGGAGTCGTCGATAGTCCACCGCCGATTCCTGAAATTATTACGATAATATTGAAATAATTGTAATTTAAATATAAGCAATTCTCGAAATACATATGTAAACTCGATTATCGAATTATTCGTTGGTAACGTACTCCCGCTTTTCCACATTGGCATCCGCACTTTATTACGTAACCAAATGTCGGAAGCAGATAAGTTACTTACATATATCGAGACAAGCGAGAACTTTCGTAACAATGATTTATTATCGATTCCACGAACCTGTCAAAACTCCGAATGTAAAAAAGAGATGTACCAAGCTCGTGGCAAAGTAACTTATTGTTAGTCCTAATGCACAGAATAATCCACCGATGAAAACGACCGTCCGGCAACTGTATTTCTGGCACAACATACTCGTTACCGGGGCTGTAAATGGAATATTCACACTCTAATATTCGAAATATCGACGTGACATCATTTTACATTGGCGTTCTACTGTTCTAAATATTCCCATTCCTTAAAAATCGACTAGGCTTCTGGAGAACCTTCGGCCGATCGATTCTCCATTAAAATGCCTCGACAATTACTCACCGAGAGCGAGACAAAGACACGACAAAATAGCCGGTATCCAGGAAGCAACCGACGCTGAGGAATCCTTGAATGTTTCCATCACTTCAACATATAGCACTCCGTAAGATTTCACGAGACCGGCCACCCAGAATTGAACGAAAAACGCCCCGCACACGATAACCCATCCGTAACCACCATCTAATGGAACGTACTTGGTGTTCCTTGCCTTTTTCGTTTCGCTTTTTTTCGGTTTCTTCTTTTTTGTGCTAGAGCTTTTGGTCGATCGAAGTTCCCGAGACTTAGCGATCAACGGCCTGGCCGTCAGGCTCGATATTGTCAAGAGGTTGTCGTTATCCTCATCTTCGATAGTCTCCGGACTTTGAAGATGCGGAGGTACGATCGGTGTCGAAGTTGCCGTCGCCTGGACGGCCAAGGACGCTGGCCTTTTCGGCGACGGTACACCAGTACTTAAATCGAAGACAGGAGCCGAATGGATCGACAATAGGGAGCCCAGCTGGTTCTGTTGATTCATATTTTCGTCGATGACGGTCGTGCCGACCATCTCCTGCGACGCTGTCGCACAGGCGACAGCGTCACGCTCGACCGAATCCTGCAGGCTCCATTCTCGTGGTAACGACATATTTCCGTGGCTTCGTTTGTGTGAGAAGGACCGTAATACATTGGAGTTACGTTGTTTTTTCTCTCTCCTTCGTTTGCTTTACTTGGCAAACTCTCTTTTTCCTCTTTTTCAGAAGACAAAAATAATAACTTTACTCTTCTATTCGTTTCTATTCGCTCTATCAGTCTATCTATATATCTCTACGTCCGGAGACCTCTACGTCGTTCTCTCTATATCGTTCTCTATGTCTTCCTCTCTAAATTTCCAACCCCCGTTCACTCTATCCTCGCTTCTGTTCTCCGTGCAAACTTTCAAGCTTTTAAACTTCAGCTGTTTGATCGTGGAAACACCCACCTTGCCAGAGGTCCACCCCGTTTCGACTTCTTCGTTATCTACCCTTCGTCGACTTCCTTCTCACCATTTACACGTTCTCCAAGGTTCTCCTGATTCGTTCTAAGGGTGCTTGGTAAATAACCGAGATGAAAGGGGTGCGCACGCAGAGGAGGTCGCCACCGAGTGGAAACTTACGGGATCGATATGCAGCCACAACTGACGCACTGGCATCTCGCGGTGTAGTCACCACCACGTGGCATGGAAACAATACAGGGTCTATCGGTTTATTGTCCTGCCAAACGACCCACTTTTCCCCCCCGCTTCGTCTCCTCTTATAATTGCATCCACCCTGTAATCCCTCGGCGATCTTCGATCTGCTTGGATCGCGTGCTCCTTCTCTTTTCGCAACCTCGATTCGATTCGAACATTTTAGAAATGCAGGTCGCAGAATTGTTCACCAGGGAGGGACTCGAATAAGATGTCACGAATTGTCCTGCCAGCGCTTCTTCTTATGCTTTTCATTATCTCGATGAGCTTACTAACGAAAGATACTTATTATTTGAGTCGATTTACCTACTATTTAATTTCAATCACGGAAGTTTAGATATTCTATTTAGTATATTACGTAATCTTAGAAGATCTGTGGTCCAGTTTTAATCAAGTTTGGTCCAGATTGATTGATTTTAGGAATGATAGGTGAAATAAAAGAATTAAAGGGAGGGGCAGATTATGTAAAAGATTGGGAAGAAATTGAAAGGTTGGAAAACACGAAAACATCCCAAAATTGCAATAGTGGGGACGAAGTCTATGCGCAGCATCCGAACGGATCAATGAATCTCCGACTTCTGTCTCTCAGATCCACCTTCGCGCTCGACGTTAACACTGGGTCCGTTCATCGCGTACTCAGTTAAAGCCAAGATTTTTCAAATGAATCAGTCAATACGTACGTCCCGAAAAATTACGTGAACAGCGACTGTATTCGGGTACGTTCAGACTTCATATTTGAGACAAATGTCCATGAAAATAAACTGCCCCGAAGAACAACATATAGTTCAACTTTTTTATATTTTCATAAATTCATTCGCCTGTATTGTTAAACTTATTTTAATATATAAGTATGATCAGTTTATTGTAAAGATTATATAATTATGATTGCGTTAAAAGTTGTTAGACTTTTTGTAAATCCTTAATCCAATTATAGTTCATCGTAAACTTTCTATTTATGGTCCCTCTAGTCGTTTTAATGAAATGCTCTTGAAATCCATTTTCTATAGATCGAATTTCGCAATAATGAAATACGAAGGTGTCGCATTGTTCATTTTCCTGATTGTCGTGAACGATGAGATATACAATGGACTCGTCGCGAGCCGATCCAACAACCCGACCTATAGAATCGGCGGCGTTTTCTCCAATAACGAGAGCAAGGATCATTTTAAAAAAACGCTGAACGTAAGTAACGCAAATAATACCAAATATAACAAAATCTGTCTCAAATTAAATCTTCCAACGCAAAATAGTTGCATAACAATTATTACAAATCTTGTTGCAACGCATCGCTTCAAAAATGTATTAAAATCTATTCCATTTCAATTAAATCTCTTGAATTTTTTAATTGAATTCTTTGTTCGTGATCCGAAGAAGTTAAGTTCAAATTCAAATCGAGATCTAATTGCATTTTCTAGTGGAACATTAGTCACGAAGCCATAAATGGGTAACGATCGCCGTTTGCCAAAGTCGTTCCGTTTAGTCATCGTTAATTCCTTTCACCCTGGCTTTTCAGATTCTGAACTTTAACACGAAATATGTCAATAAGGGAGTCACTTTTAAACACACGGTAATTGAAATGGACTCCAACCCAATTAAAACAGCTTTGAGCGTGTGCAACTCATTAATAGCGGAACAAGTATACGCGGTGGTGGTTTCCCATCCCCTTACAGGGGACCTGTCACCAGCTGCTGTTTCTTACACAAGTGGATTTTATCATATACCTGTTATTGGTATATCTTCAAGGGACTCCGCGTTCTCCGACAAAGTAAGCCAATTGTAGGAATAAATCCATTGAAAAATTTAAAAATGTTATAAAAAGTAATAAAAATTGATCTTATTTCAACACACCGAAATATAGTAAACTTATATATTCTGTTACTGTATTATTATGCAGGGCGTTCCCAAATTGGTGATACAAACTGATGGGGAATCGATCTGTATGGAAAACTAAATCGAAAATGTAGAGTGGCATTTCTTCGTACGAAGCCTCATTTGTCAATAAATCGATCTTGAAGATTCATAGAGTACGCGTACATTTGGCTTCACTGTAGACTAGTTTTCGTTGCATTTGTATTCGTAAACATTATCAATGCCATGGTTTTTTTTTATTTTAAAAGAAATTTTTTATCATAAAATAATTTCATTGCAATGTTTATTCCTTATTATCCAATGTAACAAATCGGAAAATTGACACCAGCAGCACAGCGATATACTTCAAGTAGGTATAAATAAGATCATGTTCAAGATCAAGATATTCGAACATGAAGGTTCATACGAAAAACTGGCACTGTACATCCTAGATTTATTTTTTTATCTAGATTCACCGCTCTTTGGCTTGTACCACCATTTCGGAAGCACACTGTATATTGAATGTATAAATTAATTTAGAGTCTTTATCTTTAAACTCTTGGTATGTTTATCAATTTGAAATCGCTACTTTATTATTTTTCAAGCGACAAATTTTGTTTGGCAAATGTGAAGATGTTGAAAATGTTAAATATTAAAACTACATTTGATTTTCGGTGAATAAATATTAAATCTTATGAAATCCTGAAGGTTCGAAATTAATTTGTACGCCTAATAGTATTATATTATATAGTACATTCTTCGTAAAAAGTATTAAAATTGTTAACTTTAAAAAGCAAAAAATTTGTTTTTCGCGTAAAGTATCTAACGTGTAACGTAATTTCTTCATACAAAAAAAGGGTATAATTTACGTCTTTAAATTCCCGTATTGCGAACTTGTGTTTAAGTTGCAATTCTCTGGAAGGTTTTGCACAAATAAGATTGTGGGTATTGCGTCAGTATCGGATTATCGGAATTATTACGTGTTACGTTAAATACCTACATAGTGTACGCGAACTACATAGCTGCGATAATTCTAGACAATAGGAAGTGGAAAAGAAAATTTGAAATATTCTTTTAGAACATTCACGTCTCCTTTATGCGAACCGTACCACCGTACTCGCATCAAGCGGACGTATGGGTCGAATTGTTGAAACACTTCAACTATATGAAAGTGATCTTCATTCATAGTTCAGACACGGATGGTAGGGCGTTACTTGGAAGGTTTCAAACAACTTCTCAAAACTTACAAGACGATGTAGAAATCAAGGTTCAGGTATATCTAATGTGATTCGAATTATATCATAACGACATATGTAACGATCTTACCACTTTGTTAAAACAGGTAGAGTCTGTGGTTGAATTTGAACCTGGCTTAGATAGCTTTGTGCACCAATTGATGGAGATGAAAAGCGCGCAAGCCAGAGTTTGCCTTTTATACGCTTCGTAAGTATTCAATCGATTAAAAATGGTTTCACATTAATTTGTATCAAATTATTCAACCCGTAATCACACAGATGTACGGTCTTAAAAACCGCTGCATTAATGTGTTAATCTGCTTAATTTTGATTATTAAATAAATTAATACTCTTAAAACGATCGAAGCTCCTGCATTCTTGTGAACATTTGAAATTTAGAAGTGTACATAGACTTTTTTTGCGACTGATTGTACGTTTACTATCATTATAAAAATCATGCTAATTCAGGGTCTTCCGAAGATTATTCTTTCCAGATAAAAATACTATACAGTCGCGGAAACTTTCACTTCGCGATGACTTAATAACTGCTTGACTCTGTCACAGAGACGACAGGACTTTGTTTAAATCAACATCGTTTGACTTTCTTAATAGGAAAACAGACGCAAATGTAATCTTCCAAGATGCAGCAGCATTGAACATGACCGGTGCAGGATACGTTTGGATCGTGACGGAGCAAGCCTTAAATGCGTCGAACGCACCGGAAGGTCTTCTCGGCTTGAAATTAATTAACGCGGAGAAAGAGGATGCTCACATCGAGGATAGCCTGTCAGTTCCTTTCTAATTGTACATAGACACCCACGCATGTATGTTGCGTCCGTAGCTTCGTGTTTTACCACTGAAAATGAACCAGCAAAAAAAAAAAGAAACAGAGGAACACTCACTACGCATGAGAAGACTTAGAAAACAATTGAATGGACATTTTGTAATACATCACAGAAAATCTTGTCTCTCATTCTAAACCTTCTCTGATGTAGATCTCTATATAAATCGCATGCAACGCACAGGAACATGCATCCTGATTTCACAAGGCAATGTACAACTGATTTCAGATCACCGGATCACATACTCTCTTAGCACACCCTACAATCTGTGGATATTCCGTATTCAGCGAAACGCTGTGCTTTGAACGTTTAGGATATGTGTATACCAGTAACGTTGCTCTCTTTCTCTCCCACTCTCTTATTTCTCTATGCAACAAGCAACCTATTTAACCATTTCAGATAAACGTAATTAATACTTAACGAATACGTTCGACGGAGTAAGAGGTGTCTATGAACGTTCACGAGAATGTTTCGTTTCAAAGAATTAATTTGACAATGTGATGATTCGATATCTTAGATTTTATTGTTTTGAATTTTGAACATTTTCTCACTGAAGCATATCCTATAGAAGTTTTCTAACAAGAAGTATATTTCAGGATAGTACTCGTATCCGCGTTACGAGAGATGAACAAATCTCAAGATATCACACCAGCACCGAAAGACTGCGGAGACTCTGGGTCCATATGGGAAACCGGCAGAAGCTTATTTGAGTATGATTTATCTCCGCTACAGTGTATTTACTAAGTACCTATGTTAATTATTCTTAAATATGATATTGCGAGTTTCGTTCTGGTTTAGGTTCATTCGCAAGGAAGTATTGTCGGATGGTGCTACCGGCAGAGTAGCGTTCGATGATAACGGAGACCGCATCTTCGCAGAATATGACATCATCAATATCCAAGACAATGATAAACGGGTCTCTGTTGGACAGTACTTTTATCCAGCTGTAAGTGATCTTATATTCAAATAAAAAAGAACGAATTAAATGAACGGCCCTCTTCCTGATCTTGCAACCAATATATCGGATATTAGAATTTAAATGTATCATAAGTGAACTGCGAACTTTTATGCATTTATGGGAAGCTTAAATATAAAAAAAATTAGAAAATGCACTTAACATGCAAGAATATACAAAATACCCAAAGTGAAATAAGTATTCTTTTATTTGGGGGATGAAACAACCCCTTGCTTAGATTTCAGTTCTTTAACCGTTTGAGTGCTAAATAATTTTAGGGATAGCACATGATATTTAATACAAATATCGTCATCTTTATTAATCATTACGGTATTTCTAAATTCGTATTCGGTGAACATTTTATACTAATTATTCATTGCGTTGAAAAACTGGAATTTGTAAGCTCTACGTATCATATTCAGAATTGATTTCATATATGCGGCCATAATACTGAAAGGGTTAATTTTGTTCGTAAAATTTTGAATCTGCATAAAAATCCGCGGTCTGATCATGAGTCTTCTTCAATATTAGTATTCGGTTTTTTACCATAGAATGGTACGAAGATGACTCTAAGCGTGAACGAGTCGAACATAACGTGGCCCGGTCGAGTGCAAAGTAAACCGGAAGGTTTTATGATTCCTACGCACTTAAAAGTGCTCACAATCGAGGAAAAGCCGTTCGTCTACGTTCGCGAGATCGCATTCGGCGAACTTTGCCTACCAGAAGAGATCCCGTGTCCCCACTTTAACGTTACCGAACGTGAAAGTACGAATTTATCAAATTTTATACACGATGTGCATACGGTATATTTCCATTATTTCAAATAATAAACTTAATTTGATTTGCAGCATTGAAAACCTTTTGCTGCAAGGGGTATTGTATGGACTTATTGAAAGAGCTGTCAAGAACCATCAATTTTACCTACAGTTTAGCCCTGTCTCCCGATGGACAATTCGGCAGTTATGTAATCAAAAACACTTTAGGTGCGAGAAGGCGCTCTAATACGAACTAGATAAATTATATGTACTTTATGAATATTTTGCGGTAGCCGGAGGAAAGAAAGAGTGGACGGGACTTATCGGAGAGTTGGTAAACGAGAGGGCAGACATGATCGTCGCTCCTTTGACGATTAATCCGGAACGTGCTGAGTTTATCGAGTTTAGTAAGCCGTTTAAGTATCAGGGCATCACCATTCTTGAAAAGAAGGTATTTCCATCGACATTTAATTTCAAATTTTTCATAAGGTGAAGCTAGGTAATCAGTTTAATTTCTGAGAGTCTAAGCTGATAGTAGATAGTTATTAGGGGTGTGCGGAATTCCAGGAAAATATCCAGGAATCTCGATTTTATATTTTCGAATGCTCTCTCATCTTCAAAAATCATGAAAGTATTCAACGAAACAAATATCAAAATTTGCTTTTGGATTTTTGAAATTCTCGGAAGTATCGAGAATTCTAAAGACGTCGGAAATCGTGGATATTTTCTGAAATCCCAAAGTTTTCTGGATCCCATCCCGATCAGGATCCCGTACACATTTAATAATTACTGATGAATTAATAATTGATAGTTCTAAGTTCGCGTTTAGAATTGATAAGGTTATCGTTTTAAGCCATCAAGGTCATCAACCCTGGTGTCGTTCTTGCAACCATTCAGCAACACCCTATGGATACTGGTAATGGTGTCGGTGCACGTAGTGGCTCTAGTTCTGTACCTCCTCGACCGGTTCTCGCCTTTCGGGAGGTTCAAGCTAGCAAACACTGACGGTACCGAAGAGGACGCCCTGAATCTGTCCAGCGCCGTATGGTTCGCCTGGGGAGTTCTCCTCAACAGTGGAATCGGAGAAGGTTTAATACATCCTCTTATATTTCATAAAAGTCATTGCTTCAAAAAGTATAGCCAGCCATTAACGATCATTAACATTAAACCTTTAGAAAACGTATTATTTATAACAAACTCCGTAACATTCTTTTGTCAACCGAGGCATAATTAAATTGATTACTCGTGGACGGAAACGGAGTCGTTTAAAAATACTTTCACCTCTATAAATGAGTTTTAGCAAAGAGTTAGAAATATCGGTGCTAAATCAAATTTATTTATTTTTTTTTTTTATTTAACCCTTTAAGCGCTAATAATTTTAGAGGATCGGTACATTTCGAGATTTTTTTCACAGATCATATGCGTATACATGAAATTTAATATCAATATTGTGATCTTTATTAATCACCACAATGCTTCTAAATTCGTACTTGGTGGACATTTTATATTAACCATTCATTGTGTTGAAGGACTTGAATTTGTAAACTTATGTAAAATATGTATCATATTTAAAATTGACCGCACATATGCGGTCATAACATTGAAAGGGTTAATTCGTACCTTGCAGTTTCGGATGACTTCCGGATTACATGCAAATAATTGATAACAGATTCAGTGATAAACTGTGAAATGAAATAAAATGAAATAAGATATAAATTACGAACATACTGCTAAAAATCAAAACTGTTCTACATTTCTCTTCTCCTACACCCGCATACTTTAAACTTTATATATGATAAACTATAAAAATCGTATCTTGTAACTTAATCTTAACTATTATATGGATACCTAAACAATAAAATTTATTATGATACACAGGTACTCCACGGAGTTTTTCTGCTCGAGTATTGGGCATGGTGTGGGCAGGATTCGCGATGATCATTGTCGCTTCTTACACTGCCAATCTGGCTGCGTTCCTCGTGTTAGAGCGGCCAAAAACAAAGTTGACTGGCATCAACGATGCTCGAGTAAGCATAAGATTAATAAGAAATAAGTGACATTGTTTTGTAAAATAATGCAAACTTCGGGACTTGAAAAATTTGCATACGCTTTTTACACGGGTTTAAGATTTTTCTTTGGCCTATTTTTGTACAGCCTGTATGTACATTTATATCGACCATCCCTATTGCTACCTTTACTACTGTCGTTGATATTGATTTTACTCAACGTAGCAAACGGGTATTAGCATTTACAGCACTTGCAAAACTAAACGCGCGTATAATTGTAGCTCAGAAACACCATGGAGAACCTTACGTGTGCCACGGTGAAGGGTTCCGCCGTGGACATGTACTTCCGTCGACAAGTCGAATTGTCCAATATGTATCGCACAATGGAAGCGAACAATTATGACACTGCCGAAGAAGCTATCAGGGATATTAAAATTGGGTAAAAAAATAATTTTAATTATTACAGTATCGCTCGCACAAATTTCACCCTTCAGCAACTACGCGATTTTCTCTTCCACTAACACAATCAGGATAGATTTCTCTATTTCAACAAATTTACTTCGTCATGCTACTAATTTAGTTTACTATTTATAAAATATGGAGACCAACTACGCGACCCGCGATCGTTAATAAATAATCCTTTCTGTTTTAAATAATTATTATCAATCGCGCCATACTAATCGTAAAAAGAAAGCAAGATCCGTATATATCGTACGGATTCCACCGCTTACGAGTTAAGTTAATCGAAACTCGGTGTTGAAATTAATGCAAAGCATTATAGTGATTTTGTTCCAGGAATTATCTTGAGTTCCTTGATAAGGTAAGAGAATAGATATAGTGAAAGGAAGCGAGAAAGAAATAATATGCTACACCGTGCATTGTTCCTTTCTCGCTTACTCTCACTATATCTATTATCTTACCTTGCCAAGGAATTCGAGACGACTCCTGGAACAAAATCGTTACCTGCTCCGCATTAACTTCAGCACCGACCCTGTTTTACCTATTTAACCCGTCAGCCACGGCATTCGTACGATATACGGGACCTACTTTCTTTTCATGATTAGTATAACGCGATTAATAATTGTTTAAAAATAGAAAGAATTACTTGATAATATGTTACTTCATACACTATTTCTTTCTCGCTTAGTCTCGTTATACCTATGCACTGTCCTTGTTCATAGGGCCAGATTACGCTTATTGTCAGCTTGAGAAATTAAATAGTGGGGGAATGGTAAAGATGGATGATCTAAATTTAAGCGAGCAACTCTACTTAAATTTAATCGAGCATTAATGTATAAGGTTTCGAGATTTTTAGGTATCAATTGGCTTAATTCCAAGTACCATCTGCTTGCAGGAAACTTATGGCTTTTATCTGGGATAGCTCTCGATTAGAATTCGAAGCTGCTCAGGATTGCGAATTAGTAACCGCTGGAGAATTGTTCGGCCGTTCCGGTTACGGGATTGGTTTGCAAAAGGGCTCTTTATGGGCTGATGCTGTGACCCTCGCTATCTTAGATTTCCATGAAAGTAAGAATGAAATTTAATAAATAATATTCAAGCGGAAATTATTATTTAACACGTTGAATGCCGAATGAATTTTATATCTTCGGATCGCCACGCCGAAGTGATTTTAATTATCTCAGCAAAATACATTATAAACTTTTAACAAATTTTCATCGATTTTGCACTATTCTTTCTTGTACACTGGGTATACTAATTACCCTGCCAATACCGCTGTATTCCAATGTCGATAACATGCTTCGTACTCAAAGTGGAATAACGTGGAAAAAAGTCGTATATCAACTACTAGGTGGTCGTTATAAAGAGGAGTCTTCTATTTTCAAATCCAAGGTAATTTGGTTGCATAAAAAAATGTTTCAACATTTGGGAGTAGTTTGAATTTGTTCAATTCTCTTGGAAAAATCGAATTTCATTTCTCTACTTGTTTCATACTGTAAAATGATTTTCGAGGGAATTCAACTTACGATTAGGGGTGTGAAAATAGAAGGTTGAACCTTTAAAATGATCCATGAAAGTTGTTGTAAGGCTATTTTTCACGAAGTTGCAGCAATTCAAAAATTGATAGCATGTTTAACTTTTCTAGGATACTTCTGATACTGTAACATTAGCATCATTGGAAAATTTAGAAATGTAGTTATATATGTGATTTGAATGCTTTAGTAAATTGCAGCGTCGTCGGTCACCGGTGACCACCGCGGCATTAAACATGTTAAAGAGGGACGGATTGTATTTCTAGGTGGTATCATGGAAAATCTCGACAAACACTGGATTCTTCAAAGTACGCACGTACAGCAGTGCGAGCAGCAGGAAAAGGCTCCGAACACTTTGGGTCTAAAGAATATGGCTGGAGTGTTCATTGTGGTTGGAGTTGGAATCATCGGTGGTATAGGGCTGATCATCATTGAAGTGGCATACAAGAAGCATCAGATTCGAAAGCAGAAGAAGATGGAATTGGCGCGTCACGCGGCTGATAAATGGAGAGGTGCGATCGAGGTAAAAAGAAAAACTGAATGCAGAATATCTGCTGGAATCGAATTTCATCCGTTCGATATCTATCCTTGTTGTTGTCCTTTCCTCAGAATTCTGTGTTTATCAGTAAATTGCAAGCAGCCAGGACGAAGTAGGAGGGCAACGCAGGGAATTCAGACCTCGTAACGAAACAAAAAAAACGAACACACAAATACACGTTATAGATCAAAGCACAAAGATTCACACGCTTTACGAGCTTTAGTAATACGTGAAAGAAGTTATTTATTTAGTTAAGGCTGTGAAATTTTGCGCTTTTGATAAAGATGGTGTAAAATATGACAAGAAAATGTACAGAGAAAAAAATATATCTGTTATCTCATATTTTACACTAAAATCGCTTTCTCTACACAGCATTGAATATTTTTAAAGTTCGCTTCTTTATACCGGTAATGAAACGCTTCAAATACCCTTTTCCTTAAATAAAATAGTTCCTTAGTTTCGAACAAGCCGCAAAAAGGTTAAGCTACCATTAGAAACGCAAAGTATCGTTATATATGATGTATAAATTAATTCGATGCCTTTATTGGATTGATCTCTTTTTAATAAATAATTTAAACTGAATTATTATTCCGCCTTTAAAGAAATAAATGTGATATCTTCAAAGCTATACAAAATAATGGAGACTATTTTGATGGTTGTGCTTATATTACATAATTCATAAATGTAATTTGAATTTTCTTTAACCCTTTTGTTACTCGAGGGATTTTAATGAAAGAATTCACGCAGAACTTGTCAGAATACTAAATTGCATTGCATTAAATTCATATTCTTCTTCCAATTCTTTCCAATTCTTTAGATAACAAAGAATTTCAAGTGTTTTAACACACCAATAGTGCTTTTGATCACCAAAATTAATCGGCAGAAGTCATTAATAACGCGCCGATAGTAATGAAAGGGTTAACAAAATACCGAATTAATTTATACACCTAATAGTTATATTTTGAATACAGTTAATATATTGTAACGTAAATCTAATGGCTTTAGTCCAAGCAAAGAAATGAATGCAATCCTTATTTCGATATGGACAATAACCAATATATAGATTTTTCTAATTTATTGTTTCGGTTTTCGAAATACAGAAACGGAAGACCCTGCGAGCTTCGATAGCAGCTCAGCGGAGGATCCAGAGCAATGGTCTGAACGATCCTACGACCGTGAGTTTAGCGGTCGATACAGTAGCTAGATCGAACGTGACTCCGCGAAGTCCTGGTAGAGCATGGCCCGGAGACAGTGACATTCGCCAACGACCCATTCCCCGATCAGATGATATCATATTATCGCCAGCTGCCTACACGGCGAATGTCTCACACCTCATAGTATAAAGAACTGACTTGTATCAAATACTCGTACATCGTAAAATATCGAAAAATGTTATGTCATTATCTGAGAAAAAATTTGTCAGATGCAGCACACGTGTAACTATGTTGAAAGTAATAACGTTTGTTTTTTGTACAATAAAGATCGTTGCTTTAAACGTTTTAATGTGGTATTTTAGTTATAGAATGTTAGTTATAAAATATATCCGCATATACACATTTTTATATACAATTGGTCACAAAATAGTATTCTGCCACGCGTTAGACATTTAGTCATCTTTATTTAAAATTAATGTGTGTTAACTAAAGTAAAATATAATTCGAAATCTAATATTAACATCGATGAAAAGTCAATCTAATAAATTTATGAAATTATTATACCTTTAAACGTGTAACATAAATAATAAATACAGTTTCCGCAATTTTGTAAGGCGATCGGATACTTTTGTGACTAACTGTATACAGTCAATCGCAAAAGACTATATACATTTCGAATATTTAAAAAATTACAAGAGTTTCGATTATATCAAGAGCACTAACTTATCTAGAACATTATAAAGAAATGTTGATGTTTTTTTCTAATTATTTCTAACAAAACGAACATAAAATGAAAACTCAACTATTCATAAAAATCTACATAAAAGCATACAAAACATAATTGTTAAAACTGTATTTATATTATTTTAGATCCTCTGATAATGCATCTACGACGTCCTATAATTTGTTTAATATAAATAAAATTATATTTTCTACATTTTTAGATACAATTTTATTCATGCATAATCAATAATAATGTTTTCTTTATGAAATGCCTTCTAGGAATCATTTTCATTTGTAATTTTTTATATTATAAATTTTAACTCTATTTTTATTATTTTATGACATGTCCTAAAATATATTAATATTTAAAGCTTAAAGTCTGTATATAGATTTTTATGACTGACTGATAACTCATTGATAAAATTAAGAATAAACGTCTCGTAATCTAATCCTGGTATAAACGAGTTACCAAGGTTTATAGTTTATAACTCTGTTAGCGATTAATCATAATCAAGTACGTGTCGCTATGTGATTTCATAATTATATGCGCACGTAGATGCATCTGTAGTTATTTAGACTATACATGTATACATACATGATATACATATCATATGCTAAACGGTGATTTTGACTTTTACCTTCTTTTCCATATTTTAATATGCAACAAACATCGTTCGTTTGGCTAATGTTTTATTTTAACGCAACTTTGCCCCTTCCGTGAACCTCGTATTACCCGTAACTTAGCCGATTGATATATAATCAATTTTTAAATATTTTTAAATAGCTTCATTTATTTCATTAAATGTATAATGTCTAGATTCAGCGTATACTTTTCTACTGATGTATCTGCATTGCATCGATGATAATTCGTATATATCGTTACAGCTGTTATATTTGATTTATTCAAAGTAATCTTACGTTACTAATGCGCGACTAATAAAACAGGATTGTTAAATTTAATTAAGCATTCGAAAATATAAACCTAATTAAAGAATTAATTGTTAATAACGTCATTTTATAGACTACAGCGCAAGTATCTGATTTTGTTTGTAAGTTTTCCTTCTATCTTCGTTTACGTATACTATGACTACGGACGTAACACATGAGACCAAATTGTGTCAAGTTTCTCACCGCTGTCATTTGACGAAGTTTCATTATCCACCGTATCGCATTTATTTTTTAGGTGGCTTTTAAGAGATCTAATTAATTTACAGTTGTAAGGTATGGCGGATACGACGGTGGACGCTACACGCCGTTTAAACGTCAAAAAACAGACTTTGGATGACGCTTATGCAGCGCCTGCAAATTTTCTCGAAATTGACGTGATTAATCCAATCACACACGGCGTCGGCAAGAAACGGTTTACCGATTATGAAGTTCGCATGAAGGTAATTAAAAGGCCCTTTTCTGTTTTTGAAGTCCTCACGTCTGTTAACGACCATCAGCTGGTATTTTTTTATTCCTAATCATAGATTTTCTTTTACCGCTTAAACGCCATGAATGTTGGACTGCGTACTTTCGTTAGAATATCCAACCTTTGTATATTTTTTTACATATAAAATACGTAAGATTAATACGTATTCGTTTATAAATTTTGCGTATTTCTGTTTTTAGTAATTCTTGGATTTTTGTGTAAAAGAAACCAGCATTGTAGTTAATAGTTTTATAGTACACAAATGTGATACTATTAAGTTTTGTTCAGCAACTTGCAAAAGCTCACCAAAATAATATTTAATCGGTTTTACTATATTTGTCCTGTATTCGTTATATTTTTCAATGAGAAAAACAACGATAATGGCAGTAGTAATTGCATTATGGATATTAACCAAATGTATCATGGGCTGTGTCTGTTATCTTACCTTTGATGATAAAAGTAAATAGATACAAAAATATGTATGCTGTTGAGAACATTTATAGACCTTGCATTAATATGTATGAATTATGTTTCCTAAATTTAAAAGATAATAGCAAATATAAATATGATAACAAATTACATGTTTGTAAAAATTATATTTAATTTAGTTCAAAATAATTTTGTATCTTATACTCTTCCTATTGTTGATAAAATTAATTATGAATCTTGGTATTAAATTTTGCATAATATATCAATTACCACATAAATGATATATTAATTAAACCTATTGTTTAATTGCTTCAGACAAATCTTCCAGTTTTTAAAGTGAAAGATTCCACAGTAAGAAGGAGATACAGTGATTTTGAATGGTTGAGGACTGAACTAGAAAGAGATAGCAAGGTCAGTTGATAAAGTATATACAGAGAATAAAAATAGATTTTTCTAAACAGAGAAATGTAACTTTTTCAATTTGGATTAAATTAATGTACTTCCCTTATTTGTTAGTAAGAATTTGTTAATAAAAATTGTCTATTATAAATTTATAGATTGTAGTGCCTCCACTACCAGGAAAAGCTTGGAAACGCCAGATGCCTTTTCGAGGAGATGATGGTATTTTTGAAGAAGATTTTATTGAAGATCGAAGAAAAGGTTTAGAAGCTTTTGTTAATAAGTAGGTATATTAAAATCAATTGCAATTTGCAATTCCCGAAAATACAGATCGGATCAAAACAGGATCTTGAAAATATTCGGGATTTCCAAAAATGTTAAAATTTCCAAATATTTTGAGATCCTCAATACTTAGGGGAATTTAAACATTTCTAGGTATCACTGCAGAACTTGTTTTGGTAATTATTTAGAAGTTTAGGTTGCCCAGCGATTTTGATGATTTTTTAAATATGTTATACAGAACAAAATTTAGAATAACTTTTTCCTATACATATAACTATCGCCGAGACTTAGTTTCCGAGATATTGGTAAAATGTTTTAAAAATTGTCGCCGAGCCGAAAGCCGCATGCAGTCCAGACAGAATTTTGCAAATATCTCGGAAACTAAAGTCGATCGCCATATATGTGCAAAGGAAAATGATCAAAATCGTAACCCGTACCCAAAAAACATCGAATTCAGTGGGTAGGCCAAACTTCTAAATAATTACCCTTATTTTTCATAGAATATGGCCATAGTTATAGAGAAAACGTAAAAATGACCATATTCAATTAAACAAATTCCGCAACATCATTTCCCGGAAGTACTGAAGATCTTGACTCATTTGGGAATTCCGACATTCTTGAGAATCCTGAAATTTTCGATATCCGGTCTTGACCCCGAAAAAATTCCCATTCCGATCCCAAACACTTCTAATTGTAATATAATGTAAATTAGGATTAGGGTATATTAAATTAAAAAATAATCGTTCATGGTATTTCAGAATAGCAGGACATCCACTAGCACAGAATGAACGATGTTTACATATGTTTCTGCAAGAACCTGTAATAGACAAGAACTACGTACCTGGAAAAATACGTAATACATAAGTTAAAATAAGACTTATTGCAAGTATATTTTCCTCCCCACCTTCAATGTGTAAAGTTAAATTTGAATATTTTTAAACTTTAAGTCTTAAAATTCATTAAGATCCTTCTGTATTTATGTAACATTTAATCGAGCTTTTCACGCTGTGATGTTAAATTAGAACTCATTTTCGGAATTCGTTGTGTTTGAAACACGGGATAAAAATATTCAGAGGGATCTTTGTTATTAACTATTATTATTATCATTCACGAAAGAGGTTTAATAAAGTCTTTTTCTTTTAATTTTTTTTCTCTTAATAACGTTATAGTTATAATGGCTTTTTATGAAAGGTTTATAAATTAATATTTATCACTTTCAGAAATTGCAGAATAATGTTGTATACAACAGTTTAATTAATATATAAATATATGAAATTTTTGAATAACGAAGTGCAGCTTCACGAATAAAATATCGAGTTAAAAGTTATTTATTTACAAGTTGTTCAATAGAAAACGTAATGAAAAATATTCTCTTTTTTTTAATGACTTTAGCACCATCGATTTTTGTACACAAGTAGTAATCATTGTACTAAAAATAAATTAAACATTTTATACTTTATTACACTGTTTTCTATTGGATAACTCGTAAGTGGTATATAAATTTATTTGTAAACAGTGCTATTGCAAATAGGTGAATAAGATGAAACAATTCGAAAATGGAGGTAAATCTCTTAAAAATTGTTTATAATTTGATATTCTATACTTTAAAAAAAGAAATGTTAAAAATCTAAAATTTACTGACTCAAAATCTTTATTGATGAATGATAAAATATATATAATCAAAGCGTTTTGAATCTCCTTATTATACTCCTTGTTTTATTGTGAACATAAAACACAAGAATAATAATAATACTGTACTAAAGTCAAAAGAAAAATGAATAATGGTATACGTTGTGTTTTTACATGTTTCAAATTTACATTAGAAGCAACACTTTTTAAGCGTATACACTTTTCAAAGGGACTATGTACAGGGCATAGATTAAACTATTTTACAGTTTTTCATTTTAATTATAGTTTGTATTGTAAGAGAACCTTCATTAAATATGTCGCATTAATCTAATGTACATATATTTGCGTGCGCGTACAGGAGCACACGTGACACTCACATACGACCAGAAGTATTGTATATCAATATAAATAGTAAGGAACATATAAAAAAATTAAGACTGTGACTTAAAGTTTTGATGTTTAAGTAGAAAAATCCTAACATAAATTCTTGTTTTCGGTTAAAGAACCACATAAAGAATTTATTTAAAAAGAAGAAAAAATGGTACCGTTTATACTAAGTATATCATCTTGAACAAATCAAAGAAAGTTTCTATAAATAACTAAAATTGTTTGCTGTTTACAATGTTCTTGAAGTTTATTGTATTCCTCTTATCTTAAAAATAAAAATGATGTAATTCCCCTCTTTATTTAATCTCGAGTTTGGAACCTTTTAAAGTAAAACGAATACAATCTCAGTAATGTATGTTTGTGTAAAGCATTTGATGAGATTTTTCTATTTAACAGATTCAACTATGTAATGTGCATTTATAAGTACACATCCTGTTTAGTTCTAATAAGTTTTTTATTTTTGAAATATGTTTCTATATATTTGCTCACACAGTCTTGTTCTGAAAAAAAAAAAATAGAAATAAAACATGTATTAAATACAATAATATTATATTTTTTAATATATTGATACAGTGATTTAATTGATACCAACCGGGAAATGTATTTTCGATAATAAGCATATCAGCTATATGCTTTGCAACTACTTTAAAGAGCTGCCTGTCTTTGATCCTTCGTTTTTTATAATAAGGCATTAAGTGTTTCACAATCCATGGTGCAATTCTTTCTTTGCACGCAGTTAAATGTTCTTCTATACAAATCGGAGAATCCGGCATCATTTCCTCGTCATCCGATTCTCCAAATAATTCGATAAACTTTTCTTTAACTCTGCCATGCCTTCTATAATTTTTCAAAGACAATTCCGTCATCTTTGCCTTCAGTTTGGATACTTGATACACACGCTCGACAAACCAAATACTATTCGCTCTACGTTTCTGTTTAGTTTCTGCAGTTTCGCATTCCACTGGCAACGATTTATTAGCTTCTCTGTTTTTCATCTCTTTATAGAAACTAAAACTATATTTGCCTGTACTCGGATCTGGCGCTTTTACGTTATTGCTGCTCTTAGTCAAGTTAGTCTTTGTACAGTCATTACCTTCGGGCATGTTAATAGAACCATTAGAACTATGTGGAAGAAGAGCATTGATTTCTTTATCCATATTAGCTTTGGTAACACCCGAATGTTTCTCGATTAATGTCATGAGATCGCTACTGTCGTCGCTGTCGCAAAACATGTCCTCCATGTGTTGCAAAAGTGAATCCTGTGAATTTTCATCCTCATTTTGAATACAGGATTCATTCGCGACCTGAGCATTAGAATTATCTTGTGTACAATTAAAAATATTGCTATTTTCTTTTATTGTTTCTTCCTCATCAACTATCATTTTCTTATTTGCTTCTTCATCTGATTCATTAGTAAGTTTAACACTTTCTGCATCATGCAAACTAGTTGAATTTATAGTAGGAGATGCTGTGTTATTATAAAGAGTTAACTGAGACGACATATCATAATCATCATTGTCATCATTTACATCATTTTCTTCTTCTTCCTGTTCCTCTTCTTCTTCCTCTTCCTCTTCCTCTTCTCCTTCCTCTTTGTGCTGTGGTGTTTCTTTTGTGGAAGATAATTCTTCGCAATTAGATGTGATACAAACACTCTGAATGTTATCTGCTCTTTCTAATTCTGCCCATGAATTAATTGTCTGAACTCCAACATCTACCTTAGTTGGTGGGGTTTCTAAAAATATTATCAATTTCTTATAGGCTTTTTTCTCTGATGTATGTGACTTTACATCTGAAATCTATAAGTGTCTTAATTTCAACTATTAATTCATTTACCAGATTCAACTGCATCAATAAACAAACTTACCAATTTCAACATGTTTTGTCTATACAAAGTAGCTTCTAAAGATGATCGAACTGCAAACAATTCCATTTGATTTGCACACTTCTTTAACTGATCACATGGGATATCTTCGTTTTTCTCTTTATAACAAAGGATATAATTGGTGAGCAAACATTTGTGAAGATATGAGAAATAGACAGCACGAACCTGTAATACAAACAGCCAAGTTAAATTGAAATAAATTCAGTAACACATTTGGAGACTTTGTGAATCTATAAATATTCAATTAATTAAGTACACTTTTTGTAAATCAATTGGCATTAAATTTAATATTTATGAACAACTAGTTAATTAAATTCAAACACTTCAAAGTGATTATTATATGTTTTATACAAAAGAAAGAAACATGCCGTAGTAGTCAGTCGAAGAAACTCATCATTCGGATCAGTGGGGATATGAAATTTGTTTGCCGAAAGTGTGGGTATTGATATCGATAGAAGATTGTTAATATCTTCAAGACTAGTGTTATCATCGTCAGTATCACCCATATCAAATTCTTCTCGTTCTCGTTTTAATGACAGGGATATGTCTATTTGTTCCATCATTGTCATTTTATTCAACAATCTATTATTAAAGTTTCATACAACTATTTTAAATTTCTCACGGACGAGTCCTCGGCAAATATTTACCGCGCAATAACATTGTTGTTTGATATGCTTATGAATCGCACATCCATTTATTGCATCGTAAAATCAATGTAACAGGCATTCAAGTTTATGTTAATAGTAACGTGGAATAATTAAATATCTTTTTTTATAATCAAATGAAAATAATGTTATTTATCATTCACCACACAATAACGATTTGCTAGTAACTAACTTCACACATGTCGCAACTTAAATCGTAGAGTAAAGTGATTCTCATACAGCATGAGAATATTGATTTAAATATTTATTGACGTAGATTTTAATAATTATGAATTTATCGGTATACGTTATCTCCGTAACTTTAAGTAATATTAATTACTTTATAATATTAATTCGACTTAGAATTTCTATGTTATAAAAAGTCGACTATTATAAATAGGTAATTTTTGATAAATTCAAAGATATATAAAAATTTAAACGAAAAGTAGAGGTAATTTAATATTATTTAAAACTTCATGTTCTAGGAAAATAATAAACATTATTTTTACCTCATTTTTGTAAATATCTATTTTTAGCAGAGGAGGTCAAATGACCTCTTTGCATTTGGGTGCAGATATATAACTGTAGAAATAATTGTTTGAACTAATAAAAAATGATTTTTAATTTAATAATTGTAAATAAAATAACAAAAATTCAAATTTTAAAAGGGGTCATTTGATTTCATGGTAAGAATAATGTTAAATCGCGTTTCTCACACATGCCTCAACTTCTTTGTATATTTTAATGTTTTCAAAATAATAAAATTATTATAAAATATATATATTGGTAAATTAATAACTACAAGTTGTTTTTCATACTTTTCTTCATATATTTCAAATATTATTATTCTTAATTTAAACGTAATATTAGTGGTATAGAAAAATACAAAACAAAGTTGTATATACTATTTTTTAATGATCTTGATTTATATTTGTACTCTTTCGATACCAATGTTGAAAAACGCCGGATTTGTTTTCATATACAATGAGCTTAGGATAATGCTAAAATAAATGGAACTTTTAATTGTCTCTGGTTTCTGGTTCTTCATCATATGCTGCCATAACTTTCTCCATGATCTCCCACAGCTTATCTCTTGTTAAATCTTTGCAAAAAACCTAAGAAAAAAGAAAATTTTTCATTTATCTGTGATTATCATGACTCAAATAATTTTGTTTTAATCCTTACATTAAACCAAGGTTGTTGATCACATTCATCCATTAATGGCACTACTACACCATAAATTTGTAATGATAAATTAATGCAAGCAATTGCTACTAAATTTGGTGGATAATCTAGTATAGCTGGAGAATGGTGAAAATCTTGCAGAAGAGCCATACTGGTTTTTGCAACAGGGTATTTAGACCACTCTTCTTCTCCAAACCAAGCTTGCAAAGATCTTAAATAATGTAACATGTACTGAAAATAATATTTCATTATTTAATACAATTAATGATTGCATTATGTTCAATTTTGAATAGTAAAATTGTTTAGTATTTACTTTATGTGGATGTACAGGAGTTACTTGAAATTTAAGCATACGCATAATTAAAAGCTCTGCTTGAACAATTGCATCTCTCATGCTCCAGTATTGGTCTCCTAATTCTAATGGTTGTGAGCCTCTATGCAATGTGCTATAAGATACATTCATTACATCCCTTATCTTTAAGTTATCATCTTTTACTTTTCCTGCTAGATAAAGACAAGTTGCAGCAATTAACTGAAACATAAAATAAATGTTAACCATTAAAGAAGTATATTCTAAATTTAATCTTTAATATAAATGAGTTATTTACATAATTGTCGTATCCTCCTGGGGCAGCTTCTTTTATAAACCTGTGATACAAAGTTGCAGCTGTGGCAATAGTCAATGGATGAGCCTCTAGTTTTAATCCTACAATGTTACAAAGGTGTCTCTTAGTATTTTAGTCACATTCAGTCAAAATTAAAAGGAAAAAAAGAATCCTTACCACATTCAAATATGAACCGTGAAACTGTGAAACTATCACTTCCTTTTGTGTAATCAATTGTAATACTTTTTTGTAAAGTATTTCTTTTTTCTCTCTGCATAGCTAACACATCAATGACATCTTTCATTTTGGAACTATAAAGATGTAATATACTTTCGTCAGTTTCATTCAGTGATTTATTTAAATTGTATTCCTCTATACTGTTAATATTAATTTTATTATAAGAATTAAATTGATTGAATATTGTTACAAAAAAGTAATTTTATGCGAACCGGCATGTCGACATAAAGTCTTGTGAAAAAGTTTATTTCAAACAATTCTTATATAGCTTTAAGTTACCTTAACGTTTCAGTGCTGGTAGGCTCCGTGGGATTCATTTTAATAGGAATCTAATTGAATTTGTTTATAGTCGATATGATTTGTTTTATTACAGGTTACAACAATATTTATTTAGTGCACGCTGGGCGTCAGCGTACCAATGTATTCGTTGATAGGGATTTTAATACCAACATTTAAATTGGCTACAAAACCACACCAAGTCTTGTATTACGGCTGGACATCACAGTACCAAGAACTTTGACCAAGAAGCGCATCTAGTAACAGAGCACGGAAGCACGCATCGTTAAGATTCAATGCACATAATGAATAATAAATAAAATATATACTTTTCGTTGCTACTTTTTTACTTCTTTTATTAACAATTAATATAATCATATTCTCTTATCAATATGAAATTTCTTACCATTATAGTAAAAAAGAAATAAAAAAAAGTACACAAAAATACGGTTTATTGTCACTATGATAGTGATTTTAACTTTTTCATTATGGTCACTCCGATGATTATAATGCAATCTAACCTTGATATTCTGACGTTTAGAAATTTGATGGCGGTGTTATTGTAAAAATGTAATACACTGTGAATAATTAATTTTCTTTCTTTCTCGCGTGTTAAATAAATACCACGTTCCGACGGAATGCGCAATGTGACATTTGGTCTAGGTTCCGTTTGCAATCATTTATTTTTAGCACAACCAGAATTTCTTAGTAGACGAAGCTTTCTTCTCGTCAACTATATTAATTTACAAGTGTATAAACACAGGTATGACAACTCGCAATAATCTTTCTAAATATTTAAACGGGATGTACGCAACCGTAATAGCAAGTAGTGCGTAATGATCATTAATTTCTAATTAAATCTCCTCACGTTCTCTTCGATTGTGTCGTACAAATAATTTATAACGTAATTTAACGCCAATAATTGTATCGATTTAAATATTTATACTTAGCAGAAGATTAGAACGATTTTTATGTACACTAAATTTTCTAAATTACGTCGCAAATTAATTTTATTTCAATACTATTAGAAGGTTGATTTATTTGAAGATTTATATAAATGAGAAACTTAATAATTATATTACTTTTGTGGAGTTAATCCAATATAAAATTTATTAAAAGATACTTTTTGCTTTCCTTTTATGCCTTGTATTTGTTAATAAAATTGTAGATTTAATGTAACATTTTATATTTCAGGTAGTATTAAGATCACCAATAAGTCTGAAGTATAATGATTGCAGAAATAGGTGCAGAAGGCTTTCAGCCAATGACAAGTTTCAGCGAAGAAAGCCTATTTAAATTGCAATGTTTAATCAAAGCAACAGAAATACAACACAGCGCTCAATGTGAATATGGAAAAAGATTATTTTTAGCACTTACAACTGGGAATGCTGAAATTTTTTTGTATTATAAGAAAGATTCAGTATCTTCTCCAATAATTAAAAGGATACCATGGTTCCAAGGATCTCACAAGCAAATCTCAGCTCTATGTTTTCATTATATGGGAACATGGTTACTTTCTACAAGCATTGATGGATCTGTATATATAATTCCTGCCTTATCCTTTGTTGATGAAACTTGTGAAAAGGACAGAAGGTGGACCAGTGATGATATAACTTCTTTCCCTTCTATTAGTTCCCAATCATCTCATTCAAAGTACATAGCCTAATTGAGCTTTTAATAAATCTTAATATCACTTTTATAATTCAATGTATATTAATATTTTTAGGTCTACTGCAATAGTGTGGTGGCAAAGTACAGTAATCCCTGCTGAAATTGGTATTATCGGCACTGAATATGGAGAGATTATATTTATAAACCTTGAAACTGGTCACCAAACAAATGTTACCCAAGTTAAAGGGAATATTGCCAATTTGCACATTTGTCGTGACCAAAGTAACGACATTGTGTCTCTTCTGATAACAAGTCAATCTAGAAGGCAGTGGAGATTACTTTTAGAGCAGCGTACATACAGTTGTTTGCATCACTTAGAGAATGGAGAATCGTACAATGCATTGCACACAAATGATAACATGTATGATAATACCAAAATATTTGCTTCTACTAGATCCAGATTGCAAGGACTTAAGCAGTTGTCTGTGGATAAACTTGCTATACTCAGACAAAAGTTGATAGAAACAAAAAGTCAGACATTGGGAGAAAATTTACAATATCATGGTTTGTATATACATATAACGCGATACTGTAATTAAATTTAACTGTAAACTAATAATATGTCCCTTTTATTGCTTCTACAGATATTACAACTAATCGAAATACTCAGAATACAACTGCTAATTTTGACTCTTCCACAGAAGTGAATCAGAATCAGATAACACCAGAAGCAATGTCAAAAGAAGTATTTCTAATGTCTCAATTAGATAGGGAGGGACAACAGTTGTATACATGTTACCATTCTATTACAAATCAAATATTGGTACGAAAATGTTACACTAGTTTTTAATTACAGTAGACTCTCGCTTAATCGGCCTTCATGGGGTGGAATCTCTGGCCGGATAGACCGGATAAACGAATAGCCGGTTAATGTATTTAATTGCAGTTGCAATAATTTTCCTCTTGGTCAAGTGTTTTTATCTGAACAAAAATGTGGCTGGTTAAAATGGAGCCAGATTAAAGCAGAACCGGATAATTGGGAGTCTACTGTATGCACAGTAAGGAGTATAATATAGGAACAGTTTCATGATTACAGGTATATGGACCTAATTTTACTACTATACCTTTATCAGCACACAAAGTATTTGAATCTTGTAGAAATGTTTTATTAACTCACCGATTTTTTTTTATTACTGACGCCAGTCAGCGTGTAATGTATGTAATATCAGACAGATTGTCCGAAACTCGTAAGAGTGATAACGGTAAATTTAATCCAGAGTGCATTGTTGGTCACTTTTCTTTAGTGAATAGCAAAGAAGTGATACGCGCTGTGTACAGAGCTATCGATTGCACAAATAATGCACCAACAATACTTTCTGATGAAATTAAAAACAAATACACGTTACCAAAGGGAATAAAGGATATTAGAATCGAATTACCTCATGTGGATACTTGTATAATTGTAACAAATCATTCTGTATATAAAGTTGTCTTAAGGTCAGCGTTATATTTTTATTACATTTAATCGTTTAATCAGAAATTTATAATTAGGCTGTTTTATTCATAGGAAATCAATATTATCAATTTTTATGGAATTAGTATTGAAAAACAATGATCTCGAAAAAGCGGCAAAATTGGCTATAGTTTTCGGCATTAATGCGCAACAATTATTAGAGCAAGCCGGGGATATACTGTTGACAAATAAAGAATTTCCACGTGCTGTGGCTTGCTATAAATTATCCAAGGTAAATAGATGTCATATATAATAAAAATACTAGAGATGGGACATTCGGAGCTCCCCGAAACTTAAAAGGTTTCGAGTGTTGAGAACTCGAAACTTTTTGTGCTACAAAGTTTTAGAATTCGAGTTTGACGAATCTACAAAATTTAGTTTCGACCCATCTTTAAAAAATACATTAATTGACACACGATTTAATTATTTATGTAATTTTTATGCCTATTTCTTTCAGTGTAGAATAATGAAGAGTATGTTGAAATTTGCGTCTGTTGGGTATACGGCCGATTTATTACGTTGTCTCACACATTGCTTAGCTTCTCCAGCTATTAGCGAACTGCCGGTTGCACCAAGGATACATCTTTCTAACTTATGTGTTCTCGCTTTTATCGAAAGAACTCTTAGAGTTTCGTCTCAGAAGTCCAAGGCTATATACAAAGAGTTTTTGTAAGCATTTAATGCAAATGTATATATATATGTAGCTTTATTAACAATTTTTTAAAGACGGAATTTAATGAAACTTATTTCCATACCATTGTAGGTATTTCTTATCTACGAATTCGTTTTACGATGAATTGTTAGCAGTAAATATCGCTGGTCAAACGTGTCTCTGGGAAGTGTTGCATCATTTAGCAACACAGAAGGGTCTCTATGGGCAAATGTTAGATATTCTTATGAGGACAATACATAATTTCAGCACAAGCAGTTTTCATCCAACACCATGTAATGTATAATTGTAATAATTGTACAATATCACGGAAATTTGGTCTACATGGGTATATGATTATAGAATATCGGTTTTATTTTAGATGGTTTGTTGATATGTATAAGCGAACCAAGTTTAATGCAAGCAATGTTAATATATCCTGAGTTAGCTAGAAGTCACATGTCATTTATTCTTGATAATCTGCAGGACTCTCAAATTTTTGTACTTCAGGTGAATTGATTTAAGTTGCATTTGTGATAATAATAATCTAAATAGTTTTTACATTTCGGTAAATATTGTTTAGAGATTAGTAACACTATACGATCCAACGAATCCAGTGATAAGACCTAGAGTAGTACGATGCCGATTACGTCATAGAACTACTTCACATAGTTCTCAATCTAGTCAATGTGATTCCATAGATCTCGTGGAAAATGTATGTACAATTGATTTATCAACTAATTTATTTACACAATTATATATACGTTTATTTATACAATTTATAACTCTTTTTTTCTTCCCATAGGAAGAGGCTGATACATTGGTAGAGGAAATTGTAGAAACTTTTTTTCTAATTTTACTTACTTTAATTAGTAAAAAATCTATTTTACATCAAGAAACTTCTGCTACATGTCATATTGAATTATTAGGACTTAAGAAGGTAATTGTTTACACTGTTGGTAACTGTATAAGTCGATGGATGCATCGTGTTACTAGATAATCTCGATACGTAATGTTGATACAGGAACATAATAATAGTAATTCTGGTGCTGATTTTAAAAGACGGCTATTATGCGCGGGATTCTCTCATGTCGCTCTTATCAGAAATGGTAATGTCTATACATGGGGAAGTTCTGTACAAGGATGTTTAGGTATGTATAAAAACAATTAATAACAATAGAATTTTATTTATTACATATATTGCGTTTACATTAACTTTTGATAGGAACTGGTCCATCTGTATTGAGGTATGGTTCTCCTCAAGCCATATCTTTCTTCCGGATAATGGAGGTTGAAGTTCTCAGTGTATCTTGCGGCCATTGTCACACTTTGGCAGTGACTAATAATGGCGTTTATGCATGGGGATCAAGTCAATTCGGTCAGTTGGGCCTGGGTAAAGTTTTGCAGTGTTCAACTCCTGAATTAGTTACTTTTTTGGCTCAAGAAGTTATTATTGACGCA
The DNA here is from genome assembly GCA_028830335.1 of Eucera pruinosa. Taxonomy (NCBI): domain Eukaryota; kingdom Metazoa; phylum Arthropoda; class Insecta; order Hymenoptera; family Apidae; genus Eucera; species Eucera pruinosa. Next base: position 13,447,949 of record JAMYCR010000007.1, read on the forward strand.
GTAGCCGGACAATATCATTCTGTTGCACTGACCGTGGATGGCAGAGTCTTTACATGGGGTTGGGGAGTTCATGGCCAATTAGGTCATGGTAATACCGACAAAAAACTGACACCTACGTTAGTTACATCTTTACTTGGTACAGTTATACGTTACATTAGCGCAGGCCATGCGCATACATTGGCTCTCTCGACAGAGGGTATCGTGTATGCGTTTGGTTGTAATATTTTTGGACAACTAGGCGTGGGTAGTAATGTTAAGAGTTCAGTGCCAATAAAAGTCTCGTTATCAGAAAGAGTATCTCTTATCACAACCGGATATTTTCATAATGTAAGCAAGATTTTTGTTTATATGAAAATAAAAGTGTATACAGTATTAGCACACTATTTTATCTTTACAATTAACTACTGCTTAATCAGATTTAATTGTATAGAAATTAGGTGTCATCTCATCTCTATTAAAAACGTTACATTTTTTTTTTAGCTTGCTGTTAGTTATACGAATAAACTGTACATATGGGGAGCTAGTCCCCAGGTTCTTCGACTGCAAGCACAAACGCAAAAGAGGACTCGAATATTAGAGCAAAGGGATAGTATCGTGAAGCAGTTCGAAAATATCGATGAATTCGAGAAAGTCTCGGATTCCATGAGTACGACCGACACGAATGAAGAAGTTTCGGAAAGTAATGCACAAAATAAAACTGCACAAGCAAAAGCTAGTGGAACCAATACAGATTCGCGGCGGAAACAATTAGATAACGTGTGTATAAAGAATGTAAACGTTGGATCTCTTGAAGAGGCTCAAACACATTTGAAACCAACTATCGTAGATACGAGTTTGGTCAAGGGAGATATCATACAGGTCAGTTAAGCCACTCTTAATTACAGCCAGTTACTGCATAAACAAGATTACCATTTTATCGTACTTTTTTTGTAACACATTTCCATCGTTAAATGTTATGCTGAAATAGATATCGACGGGTTGCCATCATAATGCTCTTGTAACGAAGGATGGATCACTTTATACATGGGGTAGAAATTTGGATGGTCAAGTAGGAAATGGTAGTAGACGGGAAGTTCCGATTCCTACTCCATTGTGTTACAATCCTGCTTCGATCTTTGCACAAGTACCACCAAGGCATAGCATGTACAAACGTATTGAAGAAGACCAAGAATTGAACGATGAAGGAAAGAATTCTATGGTGAACGAGAGAAACGGAAACGTGCATGAATCAGAAAGTGGCGAAGCTAAAGAAAAAGTAAACCCAGTAATTAAAACTGTCGGAATCTATTGTGGATATGATTATACAATCGCTATTCAACCAGGTATATAAGTAGTGGTGCATAATGTTTTATTAACACTTGAACTATCGATAACTAAACTAAACTTATTTGTACCAAAGAGATAAAAATGATAGACATTTGCAAAACGCATGTGATTGAAGTACAATAAATCTTCATTTATACTTCGTAGAGAAAATCACGGAATATTCTAAAAAAGTGCACCGTTGTAAGTTTATATCATTTTTACGGTAAATTTAAAAACCAGTCCTTTTAACTGGTTTGCTAGCACTAGTGTTAAATGTTGAGAAAGCTTCAAATAACGAGCTTATGTGTAAAAAGATAGTATAAAGATTAGATTCATCGTACACCCGCTGTGCTTTTAATGTAAATTTTTTAATTACTTAAAAGGTTCAACGATTTTAGTTTCACAATGGTCATTCATGTTAATTAGTTTCAACATCAATCATCTATGAAATTTTCATTTTTTACTGTATTCTCTTTCAGGAGGTACAGTTTTAGCTTGGGGTAATAACAGTAGAGCACAATTAGGTCGGCTTCCTGCAAAAGACACACGTGATACCGATGATAAGCTTGTGTGGATTAAAAAGCGAGTTTTACGGCTCCCTCATGCATCGCATGTAGCTTTGGACGTGCCTAGTCAAGTTCCTAATATTCCCGCTCCCATCATTTATTATCAGAGTTACGATATATCCTCTCTGGCTGGTGTTATTCGTCCTTTAAGCGTTATCGAAAAATCACCAGGAGAATTGACGCTGCATTATGCATTAGAATATTTCTCTGGTTTATACGATTCCTCGAGAATTATAGATAAGGTTGGTCCTATACAATTCTACTGTATAAAAAATTAAAATTAAAACTATAATGGATTGTGATTTTACAATTATATTTTTAGTGTGTCGAGTTGGGAAACTATCAAGCTTGCTCAAAAATAGCTATGCTGCAGCATAACATTTCTGATGCGTTTTCATATCAGTTGAAAATTTTACACGTACTGAGTCTCCAATCTTGCTCAAGAATAAAGTCTGAAAACTTATGCGAGAAAACGAAACGAAAATCTATGGAAGTGTCTGATTTAAGGAGGTCTTCATCAACGCATCATGTTAGAAAGAACACTGAACTTTTTAATAAACAGGTGGAGAAGAATCTGATCGATTCTGTCGAAGATTGCGCCGCCAAGAATAAAATGAAAATTCCGGCGAGTAAATCGCTGAACAGTCTGCAAATGCTTCAGCAAGAACTGTACACGTTTGATTGTCAGGGTGGATTGGAAGAATTGTGCAAGGAAATTAAATGCGAAAACCCACCTTTGGGAATTTTCGAGGACAGTTATGATTCTGATGTTAGTTCTGATTCGGAGGAATGGATGGAAAACGTTATTTTCAAAGAAAATCAATTGCGGAAACAAGAAAGGGCCAGCAAATCTATCGAAGGTAGTTGCGGAGCTTCTACTCCCTTGAAGGAAACGGTAGAACAATTGCCTAAGAGCAATGAAACGTCTCACGAAAAGAAAGTTACACGATCTCGACAGAATAATGTTACCAATGAAGCTATAAAAGTGATCAAGTTCTTTTTGAATGAGATGGAAAACGAAACAGACACGGTCAAGTGTAAAATATTGCAGGATGCTCTTGACTTCTGGATCGAGCATGATTTACCGATACAAAGTATAGAGAACGTATTTTTGGAGCATATTCAGTCGATCTTTTATCCTCTTGGATTATTGTTATTTTGGTAAGTTTATTATACTATATATATTATTATTAAATTGCGAATTTTCATGTATTTATTGGAAATTTAAAGGCACAAAAATTGCGTAGAATGCATATGATTTGCAAAATTATACAAAATATCTAAATTATTATACTTTACAGAAATTATGATACTCAGAGGGTGAAACAACCCCCAATTTAGATCTTATTTTTTCAAAATTATTTATAAGTCTAATGATTATCGTATTATTTAAATTTATAGAATTGTTATTAAATATTTTTTCAGTCAAGAGATAATGGATAAATATTTGGATATGAATAAGAATGACACAGAGGCCAAAAGTTTCATTGCAATTAATTTATTTTCTGTTAAATTCTGTCTTCAAGTGTGTTCTATGTTATTGCACCATATTGATCAAGGTAAATACTCTCGATTCTTAGATTATATAAAACATAAGTTACGATTAAGTTATGGTATTGAATGTTATTTAGGGCAATCCGCGCCTGAATTTATTAAGTTGTTATCCTCTTTAACGGCCGACCAATATGGGCCACCATTGACCGGATATCCAGGTTCGAGCGGAAATAATACTTCAAAGCAAATGATGGAAGGAGTTATAAGTACTGTGTCTTCTAATATCCATGACGCTAAATTATTTGTACATATTAAGGTAGACCATATATTTCCAATACATTAACTTGGCCATATATTATGTTGTTCGGAAAGTTTCTAGCGATATTTGAGAACATTTGAGAAGCAATACAGAGTAATAAACGTGTTTTATATAATCGCATAATGTTGTATATGATATTGAGTTTCTTAGCAAATTTGCATCTTTCGTGGAAGTGAGTTCAGTTCAGGTAATTTTTCTGTTCCTCTAATGTATCACGTTCCTGATTGTTAATAAATTTTTCATTGTTAATAACTAAAATAAATGATGGTATAATATCGCTACATCGAGAATATTTTACAATCATTTAAGGTTTAATAATTTTTCCAGTCATGTCGTCGATACGTGAGATCAAGCGTTGTTTCGTTAAGAAACATCTTCTTTTCTTCAATTCCAAATGTCTCTCTTTAATTATTGCACTTAAGATCTCCAACTAAGTGCGACATTTCTTCGAATTAAGAATTTGAATACTTAACAAAAATTCGTAAGAAATAATACTACTCCAATTGCAAAATTCCCAAAATAGTTAAATACCGATATTGTTGCAAACGCTACAAACTTTCCGAACAACCTAATAGATCAATGATCAGTATACTAATTGCTTTAAAACTAGGATCCGGACGCAGTGTACCGATTCCTCGAGACGGAAGAAGACACAATGGTATTCACGTGTGGGCATCATTTCCCAATGGCTATGTACAACACGAAAGTGATTTCAACGATGGAAACCGAACTACTGACATCCGAATCGTTAGTTCTTCCATGTACAGCTCAGTACTTAGAAAAAATGTTATCTCAAACGACTAAACCAGAAATACTGTGCCCGTTGTGTATTCCGCGGGCATTAGAAACGTTGATGAAGAAGCATAACGGGTGAGAAGTATGTACCTGAGATTTTATTTTAACAAAGCATAATGAAAAGAATAAACTGATCTACAACTTTTTCTTAAGCTCCTAAAGACTCTAAAATTATACACGTAAACGGAACTTTTAAATTCATTTTAATGGACTTAAAACACTAAAGGAACACTGAAACGTAGTTAGTTAGTATGAATTGAAGTGACGTTTAAATTTGTGACGATGTGGACACTTGCCATTGCAATTGAAACGTTGTATTCAACACAAACATTACAAACTACCATAAAAGATTAAAGCTCTCTATATCTTTGAAATCATATTTTTTAGATTATCTATACACATAGGTAATTTTTCTTAGACACGAAAATTCACGGAAAGTGTTATTGGATGTGAGACATTATAGTGCACTTTTTTATTACTTAGGAATGTCAAATAATAGGAGAATTATTTCATTACGCACATTGAAATTGAACATATTCACTGAAACTAGGTATTATGTGTTCATTAATTAAAGTGATAGTACATTAAATATTTCTTGCTAAAAGGTACCGTCATTTAGTAAAATGGGACAACGTTGTGCATTGGCATTTCGAGTAACGTATGTTCATTAAATTCGTGGGCCTCACGAATGTAGAGTACCGTAACGAAATGTATAATTTTCAATGTAATATGTGAGAAGTTTAGCTACAATTAGCATTATATTTTGAAAAAAGTTAATTATTCAAATACAACGATGCAAATACTGTGGAAAATAATGAATTAAGAATTATTTCTTTTTGTACTTCTTTTTGGAGCAGTTTTACCTCGGATTATTGTCTTACATAAATCTTAAATTTCAAGCCTTGCAAACTTCATTGTCAATTGAATAATGTAATAATGTAATGAGTACAATAATTATATTATTAATGGATTTTCATTTATATAGATTGAGACATTAATTCGTATAGTCTTTTGCATCTTATTGTAATTTTAATTTTTAATTCAACCAAATGGTCAATTGGATTGCATTATAAATGTAAACGGCTATAAACGAAGTATGAAATTTATTAACACTTTTGTAACCGACAATATTAGTATGAAAGTGTTAATATACTTGTTAACCAAATGTTAGTTACTGTGAAACTGCAACGTACAGTTATACTATTATTTGTAGTTTATGGTGACGTTGTAAAATATAAGAAAACGACAAAATTAGTAGAGTGGACTAACATCTGTACGATCTTAAATTGGTGCAAAATACTAAGGACTGATAAAAAAAAATGTATCGATCTAGTCTTCAAAGTATATGCCAGAATATATTAGTTCATCTTAGAGATTGGAACATCTCATTAATAAAGAAGAAAATATGTATTATGTGATTCTTTGTGAACTTGTAACTGATGTTAAATTGTGGATGTATTGGTAGGAGAGTAGAATTGAACTTGTACATAGAACATAGTTCACAAAGTGAGATAATTTTGGTTACAAATGGAGCAGGCTCGCAGACATATTCTGTTGTATTTTTAAACGTAGAATTGCATGAACGTGAAAAACAATAGAAGGATAGTATATATTTGTGTATGTCAGAGAACTTCTCCATTATAACTTCGTTGACCAATAAAACATGAAGGTTTTAGAAATTAATCAATGCAAATCGTGAAATTAGGTGAACATTATTGTTAGAATTGTATTATTGAATTATATGAACTAAATGAAGGTAGAAGCATCATGAAACAGAATATGAAAAGTAGTGTACTTTCAACTTTTCGCACAAAATAGATGATAAAAATGGATTAATGATAAAACGAAGCCATTTAGCGTATCATGTTACTTTATATTTGCCAAGTAGATATTTCAACCATAATCACTACACTGCGGATTTTTATGCATTTGTGGGAAATTTAAATATGCAAAAAAGTACAGAATTCATATAATTTGTAAAAATATATAAGATACTCATAGAAGGAACATTTTATGGATATATTAAGGATATTGTCGAGAGTAAAACAACCCTCTAACTGGGTTCCATTTCATTAATTCTGTTAATAAAGATATAAATTTGCATAAAAATCCACAGCCTAATAATTACTTTCATTAAAGCAACAAATATAAATAAGATTTACACATTTCATATTGTTAAAATTAATATTTGTCTTTGATTTAGCGTTTTCTCGAATTTTTCAGTTCTGTATTCTATCTTTTACATTTTTTCTAGCTTTAAAAAATATATTTACCTTCATTTAGCTCATCTAGTAAGCAATTCCTTCTTATGTTCAAATTATTAATGTTATGTATTTTATTAACTTGCAAAGCGTGATAAATTTTATATTGTTTGTTTTGAATAACTCTTTAATTGTTATTTTTCGGACTATGAAAAAGACACGATCGTTCTAGAAAGTGCAATATTTTAAGTAGAAGCAGCGTTGAATAACATCTAAATCCTTCTGTTAAACCCACGCGTTTGACACGAGTGATACTTTTTCTTATTAGTTATTCTCCTTGAATTGCATACTATATTTGGAGGTATACAATATATATTCTTGATGTGTAAACCAGACTTCTCCGACTTATTTCTCGATACTTATCATACGGGTATAATATTAAAAAGAAGTATCCAATATTACTGTCAAGAATTTTAAGCAAATTAGGTAATATATTCTACATCAATGCGTTATCTTTTCATGTATCATATTAATCATACAGTATGCGTTGCATTAATTAAGGTAATTAAGAGATTCATTCAAATTTCAACAAACAGTCTCGACTTATTTTGTCTGAGTTGTCTTAAATTTAATATATTCAGGACCGTTCTTTAATTTTGAATTGCATATGTATACAAGCGCAATAATCTTGTAATATATATCCGAATGTACAGTTCTGAATGTCTTATATATGAAGTCTTTCACTGATAGTACTTAGACAAAGTATTGGGTCAATAAATACAGTTAGCAAAATAATTTACTGTTTTCTTTTTTATTTAAAACTCTAACATTCAAATTTATCTCCCTATTGTCTAACGATGTAATAAATAATTTAAAAAGTTATAAAAGTCTCTTATTTTTTTTAAATTTTTATTTAAAAAATTATCCAAAATACATGTCTTTTTTTTTATCACAATCGGTAAACTGTTTCATTCCACACTCACTTGCACACTCTATCATCCTCGCATTCTATCCCTCCCGAGAGAACTGTTTCGAGCAGTTGTAAAAGTACGGTTTGGTAATGAAAATAAAATGATGAAAAGAAACAATAATTGAAAGAAAACATCACAGTGTTTTAATGGATATGCTGGTCGTGTCTGGCGCCCAAGCAGAACTCGCCGTAATACTAAATTTATATTTCGACATGGTAAAAAAGCCTAACAGCTAATAGTTCGAGTCCTAAGCTCTTCGAGTAAATCATCCCTTTAAATTAAACATCAGCCGATGTTAATTGCACTCGAATTTAAACGATATCACGATTCAATTACAGTTGTTCAATATTACGAGCAAGACGATCGAGTTCTGCACGAATAACTGGGGGTAAGTCGTTACCGACTTGCGCGTCAAAGTACTCCCTAAGATCTCTTACCTCTTTTTCCCAGAAACTTTTCGGTAAACTGAATAATTCTGTCATGTCTACATTTCCTTTCACATTTTCCAAATTGAATGACTCTGGTTTAGGCAATAGACCTATAGGAGAATCCACGGCAACGTCTTCGCCGTCGATTCTGCGAAAGATCCAGTCCAGGACTCGAGAATTCTCGCCAAATCCTGGCCAGAGAAACTTGCCATCTGCGCTTTTCCTGAACCAGTTTACGTGGAAAATCGCCGGCAATTTGGCGTTCTTCACTTTAATCATGCTCAACCAGTGATCCAGATAATGTCCAAAATTGTATCCGAAGAAGGGTCTCATAGCGAATGGATCGTGCATGATTACTTTGCCCTAATTATTAATGGTTAAATACAGTACTAAGAAAAGAAAAGTAGTATACTATTTCCAGAAATAGATAGATTTGAGTAGACAAGCATAATGAAGCCATTTTTGTTTTTTTCCCTGAAGTTTTTGACAATTAAAGAGCTTGGTAAAGTGTTTGGCATAGGCATAGAATGATTTTCTAGTTGAGCATGGAATTACGCTCTGACGCCAATGATTGTTTAAATTGCATACCTTATGTTCCGCAGCAGCAGTAGCTTCAGATCTCATCGAAGCTCCAATAAAGACACCGTGTTGCCAGTTTCTAGCTTGATATATCAGAGGAACGCCTTCAGGTCTTCGACCTCCGAAAAGGATAGCATCTATGGGCACACCAGTTGGATCCTCCCAAGCAGAATCGATAATAGGACACTGCTTGGCTGGGGAACAGAATCTGGAATTCGGATGCGCGGCGGGTGTCTTGGATCCCTTGGTCCACTTGTTGCCTCGCCAATCAGTAATCTGCACAATGTGTTATTACTTAGACCAGAGGTCAGCAACGAGGATTTTGTGGGCATCCAATTACTCGCGAAACGTTTTTTAAGCGTTCGCCCTTCGATATTTGGTTTGTTAAATATCGATGATATCGTCATCGCTTTTAGACATATGCGAGAATCCGAAAATATGGAGTCGGGATCAGATCCTCATATGGGCAATATAAATTATAACTGCTAACAGCCATTACAAAACAGTCGATTTCTTCAGCTCGCGATGCGAAGCTTTGACTTTGACAATATAATCATTAAATTTCGCAAAGCCTACTAACAATAAATTAAATTTACTTATAAAAGGAACAAAACAATCGAGCTCGTACCTCAACATTATCATTGATTTCGTTCTCCAATCCCTCCCAGAAAACTCCACCGTCATTGGTAGCCGCCACATTGGTGAAGATGGTATTCTTGAAGATGGTCTTCATGGCATTAGGGTTGGTGGCGAAACTGGTTCCAGGTGCCACACCGAAGAATCCATTTTCCGGGTTTATAGCACGAAGCCTGCCTTCCTGATCGAATCTCATCCAAGCGATGTCGTCGCCCACGCACTCGATCTTGTATCCTGGCATGGTTGGCTGCATCATGGCCAGATTTGTCTTTCCACAGGCGCTGGGGAACGCTGCGGCGATGTAACGCTTTCTACCTTTTGGATTTGTAATACCCAAAATCTACAAAAGATAACTAATACAGAATCTTTTAAATCACTGACAAACTAGCAACCGCCGAGTAGTAGTTGAAAAAAGATCGATAGGAATCCAGGGAAATGTTCGGAGGAATATAGTGGGTGAAATATCCAACGTTTCACAGTGCGTTACGTACGAGCATATGTTCAGCGAGCCAGCCTTCATTTCTGGCGATGGTGGAACCAATTCTCAAGGCAAAACACTTTTTACCAAGCAAAGAGTTCCCACCGTAACCACTCCCATACGAAACTATTTCATCTTTGGCTGGTTTATGTAGAATGATCGTCCTGTCGGGATCACAGGGCCAGGAGGCATGAACATCAACCTTTGAATCGGATTTTGGAACACCGACAGAATGCAAACACTTGACGAAATCGCCATTGCCAAGAATTTCGAGAACTTTCTTCCCCATCCTGGTCATTATTCTCATGGAACAGACCACATATGCGGAGTCTGTAATCTCTATTCCAATTTTTGAGAGAGGTGATCCCACTGGACCCATACTGAAGGGGATCACATACATCGTTCGACCTAAATTATTAACGTTCAAATCGTCAGCTTATTTTATCGATTAATTGAGAAAATAAATGGAGATATTTGGAGGTGTTTTTAAAGTCGTCACCTTTCATGCAGCCTGGAAAACGTTCTAGAATTGCTTTATCCATATCAACTGGAGAAATCCAGTTACCTAATTCCCCAGCAATACCATTCCGTGGGGTAGGAATCGTATCGTGTTTTGATTCTGTACTGATAAAAGTGCGTTTTTCAACGCGTGCTACGTCGGCTGGATTCGTTTTAGCGAGCCAACTACAATGAAGAATTATAGCTGAATAATATGTAAATATAATTGCCTTTTCCATAACGTCTATCTATTGTAAGAATTTTTATGGATTTTGTCATAAACGAATAAACTAAGTTACTTTATAAACACTAACTTTTATTTTCATAGGTTTTGCCAGGAAACTTTAATCATATGTTATGAACCCAAATTTGCATTCACTATATTTTGTTACAAAATATTGATCATGTGCAATATGATTCAAATTACATATAAAGTATTTTTTGTAATAAATTTCTACAGAACAAGTAAAAAAGAATTATTTAGGTAGAAAATCTTTTACAATAATTACTTTTTTATTTTAATCGATTATTCTTATCTGTAAAATTTTTTAAAAATTATTTTATACGTTGTATATAGTCCATATTATATCATCGAGCCTTTATAAGCTGAGTGCTATTTAAGAGGAAATTGGAAAAAAGCCAAATAACTACTGTTCAAAGTAATTAGAAGGCCACCTATTCAAAGAACTTTCTAAAAATTCCAATATACTATATGAACCTGATTATAAATTATAACACAATTACCAGTTTTGATATTTTGGCAAAGAAGAGATCGTTCTACTGTTCTCTAACAGCTTCAACAGATGGTTATATTCCGTATCGCTTCCATCGCAAATATAGATATCCTTAGGGTTGCAAAGGGATGCACATTCCTCGATGTACGAACGAAGTTTTGAGGAAAGGGGTTCGGTTAATGTGTTTAGCAAAGGTGTTTTTCCTATATATTCATAAGTGCTACTGACGGATGGATTTTTTGCCACGTTGGTTACAAATGTGGACACTCTGTAAATTAAATCATTAGTTATTTAATTTTCAGTATTAAAATGTAACATTTATAACTTCTGATTTGCATAATTTGGTAACTTCAACTGTTGTAACTCTTTTAAAAGTACTTTTACTACGTTACGTGAATGGATTTACTGTTTTACGAACCAGTTAAATGTTTGAATAACTTTTAATTCAAATTTTCTATATACACTGAGTCAGAAAATTATTGGCACACGTAAAACATTATCAATAATTTCATTTTTCGTATTTTACACTACATTATTGCATAACTTTTCCTTACAATATACTAACACACATTATTCTACTTGTAACACATGAAAGCCTAATATTGGAGCAGAGCAACAGATTAAGTACATATTACAAGCACGATAAGTGTATCGATTGACTCTTACTTTACTAATAAAACCTTCACTAGGGTAAAAAAATGAATTCTCATGTAGCTAGTATGCAAAGTGATAGTCTGTCTCTGCAGTTTAATGTGTCGGCTTTCATTCATTTGTAACTTTCATTCTCGCGCGTATCCCACATTTTCACGTATATCGCAACAAAATGTACATTTTCCTTTTACCAACCAACCTGTTGCCTTTATAAGTACATACTCTGACTGCATTTAAAAAAAAAAAAATGACATGCTTCAGTGCGTTTAGGATAAAACAAGTAGGGATTATAAAATTCTTCTTTACAGAATTCAGAGACAAAATGTCACTTGCTCAATTTATGATGTTACTTTTATTTACTTGTACTAAAAAGCACGGTAAATGCTGTATTATTTAGATTAACATGCCAAAGTTGTTTGACTTTGAATCGAAAGAATTTTTTTAATAATGGAGTAATGAAATTATTTGAGAATGGATTTATTTGAAGAATTTGATTTGTTCATAGTAGTGGGATGTTAAACAGAAAGAAAGAGAGAAATGTTTTAATTTGTTTGAAAATAACTATTAAATAAATGTAATAATATGAAAGAGAAATAGCGAATTTTAATGTATACCTTACATTAATTTTTTTTAACCGAGTATCATTAACTTGATTAGCTTCGGCCTCGTTTACTGTATTAACACTGTAATAATACTAAAATATATTTAAAATATGTAAGTTTGCAAAATTAATGATAACTGTTTATCACTAATTACGAGGGACGTTTAATTGCTACTAATACGTTTATAAACAAGTAGTGTACGCAAATTGCGCAACATAGTTGCATTGGATATTACGATAATATTATGCAACAGCAACCGAATAAAGTCGTGACAACTGAATAGTTTCTCTGCTAAGGCGACATTTCACATCTAATTCTTATTGTTTAGATCTTTTTATGCAATGCAGTTGCCTCAGAATTTTTCCTACGTGGTACCTGGGTTGAATAGCTTTTCTTTGAGGAACCATAAGAAGAACAATTTCAAAATGTTGCGCAAAATACTTAAATTTATTAAATTTATTAAAGTGTAATATTTAAAGACAAGGTAAGGAATATCTACGCCCCTTTTGATATTGCGAAGTATAATATCGATTTTACGATAATGCAATACATGTTTCTAAATTCTTTTTTCTTTAAATCCTACATATGAATAGACTGCGGATTTTTATGCATTTATGAGAAATTTAAATGTGCAAAAAGGCACAGATTGTGACTTACATGCAAAAATATATAAAATATTTAAAGTCAAGTAAGTATACAAACTATTGCTCCTAAACTATAATCTTTTATTTGCTCAACTTTGTTAATAAAAATACGAATTTGCATAAAGATCCGCGATCTACTTTCGATTCTTAAGATGCGTAGCGGTCCCAAACTTTTGCTCGGTAGCATATAGCAAATTAACTTACTGCGGGTAGTAAATATCAATCGCGTGCGGCATCTCGCTGATATTCGGAAGCGTTCGATGGCTGAGAATCGCAAATCGTGCTGTTTGCTGCACTTTGGGTCCAGCAGCATTTAGCGAATTGATTGCTCTGATGTAATAAAGGTTCTTCGGGCAAGAGGAGTTCCTGGTGGAAGCTGCTACCACTGAGAAGCTCCTGGTAATCCGGAAGCCAGTGCTGGCCAGATTTGACCAGCGTATCGGATCAATTCTCGACGACATGTCCTGTGATGCTTGCTTTTATACGATCGACAAGGATTTCGTACGAGCCCTAGCAGTTCGTCCCGCGGATTGGCCGCAAATACTTCCGGTGTATATAGTGGGGATCAATGCGGAACGGCAGCGGAATCGGCGCTGGACTTCGAGTTAGTTAGCGACTCTTGGCCTTGTTGACCGAGGCTTTGCGGAGGAAACGGGGGATGATGCAGCTGTACGTTTGTACCATTACCGAACAGAATCGTTATGGAATCTCGACGACTTGAGGAGAAAATCTTATTGAACATTCAAAGAATATCAGAATGTCTGGAATCGGAAGTTCTTCAAAATTCAAGCGATCGAAATCGGAAGTTTTTCAAGAGTTACGCGATTGGAATCAAAAGTTGTCGAAATCCACGCGTCGCGTCGTCTGTTGATCGATCCTAACGGAGAATGATTGAATGAGAGCGTAGCAGACGTGAATCAGACGGTAAAAAGTAGACGTCGATTGATCGAGTTCCCTGTTACAGGCCTTGAAACCGATGAACGACTTGAAGACGCTGATCGAGTAGTATGGCGCGAATTTATGCTGACACAGTGGTAGCGGTCGACGACACGAAGAAGCAGAGGACGAATTAAGGAGGACGACACGGACACACGGCTGATCACTCGGTTTGTAGCGGACTACAGTCGGCCACGGCCAGTCGGTCGAAGTAAAAGGAATCGTGGCCTCCGCGATTAATCGGCCCACGCTCGTATTAAAACGAAATCTGTTGGAGTGGCCAGTCGTTTTATACTGAAACCGTTACCCGTCGTACTTGCTCTTCTATTTTTGCACGAACACTTTCGCTTTTCGCTATCTAGCGCAGCACGCGATGTTGAGAGAGCCGACGACGCGCAACACGCTCGCGTAATTATCTGAGCGGACCACACTTGGCTAGATTAAATATCGTTTCGAGAAACGACAGTTATCGTATTGTACGCGCGTATTGTACAAACACCCGTTTTATTTATCTGTGGGCGATGGTAGGCAGGTAGATACTGGTTTTGACGAATTTTTGGTAGCCAATCATTGTCGAAGATTTTGAGATGTCTTCGGTGGGGATCTCGGCGATTCAATATTAAAAGCATTGTGAAATTCTGGGTAAAGATTTCAAAGAATCGTTATTAGGAATCTTGAGAAATTTAAGTCAGAAATGCCAAAACAACAAAAGACTATTTCCAGATGTTATATCAATTGGTAATACGATTGCTTTCAGCTCACTGAGACGTATCTAATCATATTCAAAGTAACACAAAATTTCATCCATAAGATAATCTTTAACGATACTCACAAGAATTAAAGGAATTAGTAAGATAACACAGAAGATAGGCGGTGGGAAACCCCTCTCAAAATGTTGGTTGGTGGATTTATATTTGAACTTGCCATTGATAATGGTTATCAATAACCAAAATAAAATTTCACTCATTGATAATGGTTACAGTAATGGTAACCAAATAATAATTTTAATCAATTATAATGGTTATTCGGAATCAGAATAGTTAAAAATCAGTATTTTTTAATTGAGAAATTTCTTTGAAATTTGATGATGATCGTTTTCCAAATAGATAAAAATTAATTTTCACTTAATGCTCTTGTTCGAAAAAGTGTTTCAAATAAATGTTATGTTGGATCTCTGGTATTTGACGATAATTATTAAAAAATTAAAAAGACGCGAGATTAGATGTGGATAAGAAATGATGTATCAAAAGATATAAATAGACCGATGTATTCTCTGGTTCATAAAGATCAATAAGCTGCGTCTACTCGATTCAATAATTGATTTAAATGTCGCCAGTTTTAAATCAGTTCGTTCCAGGAAGATTAATTCGCTTACAAATTAATATTGGTCGATGCGAAATTGCATACATATACCTAATCGATGAGATACAATAGTTCAAAGTATAAGCATCGGGATATTGCCAGAATTGAGATTCTAAATGAGTCAGAATGACACAACGAAAAGGCAAAAACTCCTACGGAATTTCTTCTGAATCGAAAAATATTGGTTGCATAATAATACAAATTCTATCGTAGTAGAAAATTCGAACATTTCCGTGAAGTAATCTCCTTAGAAACGTTATACATTAACATCGTTCATTCAACGTCCTTCACTCGTTATCTACAAGATAATTAACTTTTATATTAGTTAAAGGAGTAGCTGTAACTAACAATATACGAAATTCCAAACTAAATGTTAGATGACCTCTGAATCAATAAAAGGTCGCCTAATAACTTCTACGTTTGATCGCTATCTAATCATCACTGCTTCACATTTTGAGGGTCAGACCTGCACGAAGTCCGACTCCTGATTCCATTGCCAAAGGTCTTCCTCTCTTTATAAATCATCTTTACAAAATGTAACATCATTTCTCTTTATTGTTCAGTACCAGAATATGTTCATAGAACTAGACTGTGGATCTTTATACAAATTCATAATTTTATAAACACAGTTCAAGGAAAAGAACTCAGGTAGAAATTCGTTTCATCCCCTAACTATTTTATAATCCATTTTACTTTGTATATTTTGTACATTTTTATGTATTATGTGGGGATTTCGCTCTTTCTTGCACGTCAAAATTTCCCATAAATGCATAAAGATCCGCAGTTTGTTTATAACGCAACGCGTGTGAATTTGATGTAATAATGAATAACGGTGGAAAAAATTGTAAAAACAACAATCTCGGAATAAGTAAGATTATAAACAAAATATTGATATTTTTTTACTAATCATTTTAATAGATTCGTCATTTCATCATATTTTATCGCGAGAAATATGGGATCTGCGAATTATCGCGGCCAGACAGTGAACTACGGACCAAGCCACAGGGGACAAGATGTATTCGCCTCGTAATGGGATCGAAAAATAAACAACTCAGCTTTATGAATTCACTAGCCAAGATTGCAATCGCAAAATCATCATAATTCATTAGTGGCACTCAACGTTATTAAATAACACCTAATCTCCATTATACGCTTACTTCAACACCTTTCGAATGAATGAAATTGTAAACGAAAAAAGAAATGAAATAAATACCAAAATACATGAACTTAAATTAAAATATTTAAAAGAAATAAATTAAGTAAATGGCGCTTTTAGATTATTTTCCTTTTTTTGTGTGGAAGCTTTTCTAATAATTTGGAGAGCGCGTTTAATATACAAAGATATATCAAATATTCAAAGTGAACGTTTATAATATTTAACAATTAGAACAAATCTATAGATTTCATATAAACATATGAATTTGCATAAACATTCGCTATCTATTAATTAGTGATATCAAATCACGTTATTGAATATTTTAATTACACGTTTTCAAATCTAATATTTTCCATCTTTGATGTTCCTCTTATTTGACAAATATTAGTACACATATAAGGGTTAGTGGTTACTGCGCAAATAATTACAAGTATACGAATTAATAAAAATTGGGAATAACAAATTAATTAGACTGGCTGATGCGAGGTGTATTCGCGAAGCGAGATTGCTCGGAGAAAGGAAATGAGTGTTCGCGTATTTTGCACTTTGATCTAAGCTGTCCAGCGTAATTTCTACGGTATTGTTTACCGAGATTTCTCGAACAACTTCGTACTTTTGTTGGATTCTATCCGGTTGTCTTTAGTCGTTGCGATTAATTTCCTGGAACGAAGGATCACGGATACTGAACATGGACTATAGGGTATTGAAATCTCACACACAAAAATCAAATTTTTACTTTTACTTTTGACCTATTTCTTCTCATACAAGTCATCCTCACGTACTGATTGATATTCGGATTTTTGTAAGGAATACGATGAAATAAAGTTTCGCTTTTTAGCTACATAAATTAAATTGAGGCACTTGGTTGAGTTCATTAAAATAAATTGAAGGAGAGTTTTAGAGTGAAACGTTTAATTATACTTGTGACATGCTTTCTCCGATATGTCACCCCCTGATATATATAATTATTCGGGCTTCTTTATGAGTATGATGAAACCATGCCTTTTTCTTAACCATACAAATTAAACTGAAGTAATCCGATGAATTCAGTGAATTAGAACGACAAGAAAGTCGATTTGAATTTAATTACGATTAAATTGATTAAATTCAAGCATTGAAACAATCTTATGAACTTCTTAGTAACTCGAAATATCTACGAAAACAGTTTATGATTTCCTTGCACAAAATAATTTGCTAATGTCTCTTTTCAAGGTAATGTTCCCCGAGTTTATCAGCATCCGACATTTTTCTTCACCCCGTTCGGTTAATTAATGATTAATTTACCAGACTCATCGAAGCAGACGACGGAATATAACACGAACGGTCTCGCGAAACCACCGGGAATGATAAAAGGATCATGACCGAACGTTTTTTCAGTTGAAACGTGATAATGCTTTTGTATTACAACCGCTCACGTTGCATACACATTCTTCCTTTTTTGTCTCGGAAAATTTTTTTCTATAAGCTTGCTGATCGACCTTTTACCCTTCATTAAAAATTATACGCAGTAATATCGATGCTTCTTTTAATTTCTAACGCATGAAGATTCATCGTTTATGTCGGATAAAAAGCAATACAATGTGACTGTGTTAGTGTCACCTAATTGAGCGCATACGGAGCGCATAACCGAGCGTAAATGTGGCGGAAGATGTTCTAGTGAATGAATCTTTTCGAACAAACATACTCAGCCTTTCTTTTTCTCAGGTCACATACATATGTTTGCAACATTACGCGGGCTACAACATAGTACATTGTACAATATAATATAATAATTTAAAAGATAATTTTCAAAACCTAAACGTAACCTAGCGTTTATGTAAAAAAAATAGTGCTATATTTGATGTTGAATTAAACTTATTCTTGCATGATTTTTATGCACTTATGGGACACCTATATATGCAAAAAGTTACAAAAGAATGCAAAAATTGAAGAATATACGAAGTATCCAAAGTAAAATACATATTATTTTATTTAAAGGGTGGAAGAAACCTTCATTCAGATTTCATTCCTTTAATTCCGTTAACAAAAGTAAGAATTTGTATACTTATAATTATATAATTGTTCTGTTATTTTTTCTACCGTCAGGTGCAGAAGAAACTTCCCGCGGATTAGTAATACAATTGAAATAAACTGATCTTCTTGAAAAAATAATTTCATTTAATAAAGTGAGAAATACTACTAAAAATTCCTCTATTAATACAGAGTCTACCATTGAATCATTATTTTTACGTAGTATTATAGGAAAGTATGATTAAAATTAATCTTTAATACAAGAGCTGCATGAATTTCTTCCGGTGTCTAATACCTTGATCGATGAATATTCCATTATAATTAAAAACGTGGAATGGTAATTGAAACTGTATAAACATAAACAAGAACAATGTTGAATGTTGAAATATTGTGTTAAAACCACGAACTTTTTCTTTAATTATTTTTGCCGTACTATCTATCAATATTTATACGCTACTAATCGTAAGATAGGCATATGGTAAACACTATTTACTAAACAAAAACGTTTACCACAATTTATTTTCGCCAATGACTGCGAATATGTTATCTGCTATTTTTTTGTTTCACGTCAATCATACAATTTTATGATTCCATAGGCTCTGCGACGGTTTCAACTGTGTCAAGAGTCAAGATATGAATATGATTTCTGAGAAAAAGTTTACCGACAACCATCACTGAAACGTGGACTATGGTGATTAGAGTATTTACCTGACCTTAGCATGAGAGTTTCGAGATTGCTTGGGTGGACTTCGCCGTGTTAAGCGGTCGTGTCAAATGATTCCAATTAATCTGGGGGTATTAAAAAACTGAAATGTAATTGCGTTATACATAGATAAAAATTCTATTTATATGCAGAATTGCTGAAACTGGGTTCAATCTTTTGTCAAATGTATCATCAGAGATGTTGTAAGCTGTTGTATCGAAAAATTCTTTGATTTCTTAGGTTTACATTTATTATTTTTGAATTACTAAATAAGATGATAGAATATCAGAGCTAATGAACATCCAACGGTTTATAGGTCTATTATCTATAAAATATTTGCTATTACTGAATCAAAAAAATATTCCCTATCCTGTTATTTTTTCCTTAAAACTTGATATCCTCTTTTCTCACTTAAATTACATGTTTTATTATATAAAAAAGGATTAAATGTGTAAATCTATGTTAAAAAGGGGTAAGCCAATCGTATTTTAAATCAACTTTTATAGTAGACAAAATAAAAAGTTTGTCTTATCCTAAATACTATAAACTAACAAACTTTGGATATTACTAAATATAAAATACTGTATGTAGGAAAGTCTTTACCGAATCAACAGTAAAATAAGTTTATTCTATAACCTTTGATATGAAAATATAATTAGAGATGCGATTGGGTATGAAGAGTCATCGAGTTCTGACTGCTGCAAGTTGCTCCCAATTATTCGCAATTCTGTCGACCCGACGATGCCTTCCCCTTTAGTTTTTTTTATCGTATTTTTTGTCATTCCTGATAGCATCGACCTGATGTCACAGAGTTGTCGACACACACTACGTAAATAAATACAATATAAAACGCATACATATTTACGGGAAAGTTGCGCGTGGACTGACGTATCTGGAGGCTCGACTGTGTGGCCTACGATACGGTTATCATAATTGATTGCATAACTTTGTGGGCACGACCGCACAACGTACAATATGCCAACAACGATTTCACAAGCAAATTTTATTAACAAAAGCAGCTTCTTAATAAAAGTCTAACGATTTTGTTGGAATGTCTACCTTTACCACTCACGATTCATATTCATTATCTGCTTTCGCTTCCGTTTAGACAATTATGAAATTCTAAATTCCAAATGTCGAATTGTAAATTGTAAATTTTAACTAGTAAATTCAAATGATAAATCTGCATTCTTTGCATACAATGATAATTGGGTTTGATTAGGTTTATTTAAATCGCGTTCGATAAGAGAGACGAATAAATTAGGAATATTGTAAACGTATTTGAATGTAAGATTGCATAATAATTATTGCTAAAGTGCACAATATGTTTGTAAACATTTATTTGGATATTTTCTTGTAAAGTGATAAATAAAAAAATGTTGCTCTCAAAGCAAGCAACTGATTCTTCTATGTAGATTAATTAAGGCGTATTAATAGAATCTTAAATTTTGATTACAGATGAAAGTCTAAATAAAGATTATATTCCAAATCTGTACATTTGACATATCTATACTTTTTGTATTTTTTAATTCGTTAGTTTACAAAGCCAGAATTTCTCACACAAGACTGTTTATGCGACTCTTATCTAAAGAACTTGCTATTGACCGATTTTCGTTAAAGCATTCGCTATATATATCTCAAAGAGAGATTATTTTTTGTTTTGATTTTCACGGTCCAAAATTTGCAATGGATTTAGTTATTATAAAATATATATATATATACAAATGTCCCAGTCTTTTTCCGCAAAACTTTGTGAGTACATTCTATAACTATAAATACGCGAAAAATGTTATACCTATAACCATAGGTCATTTGAAATAATGATATTAAGAAAGTATCGGTTTCTGCATATTTCTGAGTGTATGAAATTATTCCGTCAGAAGGATTTAGTTGTGGAAAGATTTGTAATTGCTTCGATTTAAATTTACTTTATATTTATGCACAAGCCCCCCCGTAACGACTTAATAAAGAATAGAAGATTCGATTATCTGTGGTCTTTAACCCCAACATCTCGTAATAAAGCGGAGCTCTATCACTTTTGTTACACCCTAATTGTGAAACGCAGTCCTCTTTGTACGCGAAGAATCTTGCCTATTTTTTGCATAAATTTATTTCAGAAACAAAATGGAATTTTGTAAAAGACAAAAGCCTGAACAATAAACTACGGATTACCAGAAAAAGCACTTCGATTTTACGAAACAATTTTAAATTAATAAAGGACGTTCTTGCAAATTTATTTTATGTAATTTTCCAATTTTTTGCTATATTTTGCAACGCATGAGACTCCGTAACATTTATGTAACGGTACGGGGATTTTTATAGAAAGATAATGCCAGTTGTTCGAAATCAACACGTATCTACATAGTTACGATACCTCCGCGCAACAAGTAATAAAAAAACGAAAGAGGAGAATTGTGCTGGGTAGTAAATATTTATAAAATCTCAGGCGTATCTTGCAGTCTCGATCTCGCAATTCGTCGACAATATCTGTGCACGTGATTGCCATGGTGAAACGAATTAAAAAAAAATACGCCAACGTGATTTGCATACGATTAACGAAAATGATAATACATTTAAGTCTTGTTATTTTCCGCGTTACTACACATTATTCTCTATTTAGAAATTTGAAGCAAACATGCACATAAAACATTATTCAATTTGTACCACAAATTTTTCGAATACTTGAAACTTTGTAAAGATGCATTTTATTTTTGTTCTTCGACTCAGAATGATTTTCGGTTTAATCCAATATATTTTAGGATCTCAAGATCCCATTATCATTTTCATTTTTATCATTTCAATTGCGTAATGTCTATATCTTTTGCGCTTGATTTTATATCTTGCATATTAAAATACTTTGGAAGTGTTTACATTTTTTCAGGTAATAAAGAGGAAGGTATTCTTTCGAAAATTCTGATTTTTTTAGATGCCGGTATTTCAGATCATAGGCCACAAAATCCAGTAAGAAGATAGGTCTATTCTGTACCTCGTCTGTATTGAAAGTATGATTTGTATTTACTCCTAATTTTTTGTGCCTTTCTAATTATATAAATGCATAAATAAAAGGAGCTGTTATAGTTAAAGGATTCAGACCTTTTATTCTAGAATTTATGTGCCACTTTAATGAATAAGTATTGCAAGTTTGAACTTTCGCAGATATTTTTGATCGCCACGCTAAAATTGACGCGACGAAATTGTGCCGTCGATGAACTTGAATTTAAATTTCACACGATTATAAAGAAAAATCGATCTCAATTCTAATACTCTCGAATCTTCGCGGCGAAGGATTTTGCCGACGGAGCCGCTAATTGTGCGACATCTTAAGCGCGGGAAACGAAGTTTTTGAATACGGTCGAACACGGTCGATAGTCTGATTCGATTTCGCGTAGTCCGCAGTACGTATCAGCTGTTCGGTGACAGTTTGCCAGCCGTGAGAGTAGTGTCGAGGTTTATTGTTTGGGAAGCAATATGGCTATCTGGTGATTAGTAACAGTGCTATACGTAGACAAAGAAGTAACGCAGTTCTCATGATATTTGGAGGCGCGTTGTGTATTCTGTTCCAGTTTAATTTATATTAAAGGAACCAAGGGAGTCGGTAGAATGTTGGAACTGGAGGTGGTGCCCGAAAGATCCCTCGGCTGCGAGCAGTGGGAATTTATTTTAGGCAAGTGACGAAACACCCGCGATGTATCGCGGCTATGTCGTATTACGCACAATTTTCTAGTGATCGAATTAATTCCTAATAATCGGGGAAACGATGGAGAATCCTTGAATATTTGTTTCCCAGCTTTTGGTTAGTCTTATCGATGTTGCTGTCATGTCACCGTTCGCTCTCCTCGATTTCGTTCTATTTGTAAACATCTCGTTTGACAATCGCGCGTAAACAAAGAAAATGGAGAAAATTATGAATATTTTGTTGTCCATTATGTAATTGTTTACATGTATTGCCTCATTGTTGACTGCTGTAGTGCCAAATTTATGATTAACTGGTTGATAATTATTTGGAAACTGATGCTCGAATAAACACCTCAAAAATAGGTGTGAATTTAATGAGACGCGTGAAATTATGTTGAATTATTATTAATGCGCATATAGTTTAAAATAATACAGAGTTGAAGAAATATGAAAAGATAAAACCTGAATTATTATTGTAGGTATGCATTTTTCCCAGTCCGTGTCAATAATACAATCCCAAGTGGGCATTATAAGGGGAGTACAAGTACTTTATAGTGATAGTGTGAGTATATAACAATGGAAATCTAATATGGACTTAATAACCTGGAACAGTTAATATAAAATTAAAATATATGTTTTATAGAATCCTTTAGATGTAGATTTAGTAATAAATTTACCTCACGATGGAGTTCGGCTTATATTCGATCCAGTGGTGCAAAGGCTCAAAATAATTGAGATTTATAATATGAAATTAGTTAAACTCAAATACTGTGGTTTACCATTTAATTCACCAGAGGTTTTGCCATCCATTGAACAGATCGAACATTCGTTTGGAGCAACACATCCTGGTGTTTATGATAGTGACAAACAAGTATGATATGTACTTGAAATGATTAAATAAAAATGTATAATGAAAGCTTATGGAACCAAAGACATTAAGTATTTGTTTTTAGGTGTTTGTATTAAATTTTCGAGGTTTATCATTTTATTTCCCCATTGACTCAAAGTTTCAACCAGGATATGCAAATGGATTAGGATCATTGCAATTTCCAAATGGAACTTCCCCCCTTGTAGCAAAAACAGCCATTTATGTTGGCAATATGGGTGCTGGAGGAGGAAGCGATGAGCACAATTTAAAGGCACCACCTCCACCTCTACCGCTCGTAATTATTTTTTGTTGGTGTTATACCTTAGGAATTTACATGCATCAAAGCAAGATTGACACTACATAATCGTGTTTTACTAGGTCTGCTATCATAACAATTTGTATTTAGAAAAGGCAGATGTTATACGAGATAAAACGCGTACGCGAGGTCTCAGATTGCACCTCTTCACAGAAGGTAGCTCAGTAACAAGGGTATTACTGGAGCCAAAAAAACGCTGCTTAACCAAAGAGGTTACACTTTATAATTTAGTTTGTAGTGTAATTTATATTTTTAGCATAGTGAGTAGTAAAATTGGGGGGATTCTTAGATCCACTGTAATTAAAATTTACTCTACACTTCGTTCTTCTATTTTGTACAATATGCACAATTGTAGGTGTTATTTGGCGATACTTGCGAAGACGTGCTGAGTGCTTTAGGAGCACCATCTCGAGTGTTTTTTAAAGCTGAGGATAAGATGCGAATTCACAGTCCTCACGCGCACAAACGTGATAAAATAAGACGGTCGGATTTCTTCTATAACTATTTTACATTAGGATTGGTAAATTGCTGTTCTAATACAAAATGCTCTCTGCTCGGGAGATAAACAATCGTGTATCTAAACTTGCCATTATTGTAGGATGTATTATTCGACGCTAAAACCCAATGTGTTAAAAAATTTGTGTTACACACAAATTATCCAGGGCATTATAATTTTAACATGTATCATCGTTGCGAGTTTTCTTTGACTCTTCCGCCAGAAAATAATTCCACTGAATCGGGAAAACTCATCGATGTATCCCCTTCTCCAGTTACGGTACGATATACATACGATTTTCGGTTAACACGCACAATGGAAATGTTTGATAAGCGGCAGCCGTTAATATAGTTTCAATAATCGTTTCTGTTTTAGATCACTGCCTATACGAAATGGGATGGAATAAGCGAGCAATTGAAGGCAAGCGCACGGCCAGTAGTATTGAACCGTGCCTCTTCAACGAACACAACAAATCCATTTGGATGTACGTTTTGTTACGGTATACGCGACGCGATTGTTGAGGTCATGGCAAATCAACACATCGCGAGCGTAACTCTATACAGAACGGTGTGACCCTGATAATTTACTCAATATGGTGCATTATAGAATGCTCTTTAAGGAGCAACCAATGGAATGAAGTGTTTTGGAAAGATAAAAAACCATAAAAAATAGGCAAGTTTTAACTCTGATGGGAATTGCATAATAATATCCCAGGCGAGGTACAGAATAGACTATAATCTTATGGGACTTCGTGTCGCATGGTTTGAAATACCGACGTCTAAAAAAATTAGAATTTTCGGGAGAATATTTTCCGTTTTACTATCTGAAAGGGAATGTAAACACTTCTAAAGTATTGTAATATACAAAACGTAGAAGCGTACACAGAAACTATTGGTGTTACGCGATCGAAAAGGTAAAAATGAAAATGGCAATGGGAATTATGAGCCCCAAATCCAGGTGACAGAAAATAGCATTGGATGGGCGGTCGATTTTATACCTCGTCTGTGATAATATTACCTTTGAGAAAAGACTGTACAATGCAAAAGAAGTATGAAGAAATGTGTGCAAAACCCTGATGCAGTTTCCTTTTTTAACGGCATTATTAATCAAAACAATAAGAATGTTAAGAAAAAACGAAAACAAGATAATATGTGATGATTTGGAAGGCATTGGTGATGTAAAGCTCAGAAAAGCGATATCATTTTGAATATCACGTGTATTGTTGCTTATAACGTTTTACATTTTTTCCTTGGAATATTTCAAACCGAGGAAATAAAACAAAAAAAAGGAAAAAAATACAACACGATAAAAAGCAAAAAGACGATCAACTAAGGGGTACAAGTGTCTGCAATATTCAATAATATCATATTTAATATACCGTTTTTATCTTTTGGTTATAAGTTTTAAATATAGTTAAAGAACAAAAAAAAAAGTCTTGCGTGGGCGATCAATATTGTAATATCTGAGCTCTATAATAAAAAGAAAAAAAATACGAAAAAAAGGGAAGTAGCTGCAGAGGATAATAAGAATTTTGATAGTTAACGATAAACTTACGATGATTGTAATGACAGTAACGATTAACAACAATAAACGTATAATAATGTGCTTAGTGCAAGTAAAAAAAGATATCTAACTTTCGTAAACCAAAATTTTGTAATGCGTGCAATTTAAAGTAATAGACGGAAGAAGAGGAAAAAAAGAAATGAATGACGACGAAGAAATGAAAACAAAATTGTTTTAGATATACAAATTAATAAGGCATATTGTACGTACTAGAATGGCATTACCCATTCAATATGTGCTAAATTACAATGATAAAATCTTGAATCATTGTGTAATTTGATCTTAGGATAATTTTTCAACGACAGAGATAAAATATAATCACCCGGAGAAAATTTCGAAACGTTTCGGATTCATTGAGCAACAAAAGATTGAAGAATGTTTATCAGGAGCAAGTTAATTCATGACCTGGTTTTTTATATGTTCTTATCTATTAAATTTCGATCTTTTTGATACAGGTGATGAAATTTCAAGATGTGATACAAATAAACCAATTACTTCTTTGCATTAACACACACAAAAAAAGGAGCAACGACATTTAGTTAATTACTTTGTTATACTATTTTTGTGCCGTTAGTTCTTGCGATTATAATAAGTGTATTCGCAGAATTCAATTAATCTTTAATCTTTTAGTCGTGTAATATGATGGAATATTACACCATGAATCTATCGCAAAAGCTTAAGGTGTCATGTAAGGAAAGTTTTTTTTCAACATTTTTTTTTACGAATTCGACCTCACCTCGGTGTTAACTTGCACAATCGTATACCCTATCTCGAACTGTTTCTGCTAACTGTAGGGTATAAAAACGACTATATTTTATGTATCGTATAAACTTCGATAGTTGATATTCTACAGCGATTATAAAATCTATAACGAGTAATAATCGTAAAATATAAATAGCACAGAAAGCGTTTTAGATAAAACGCGAAGGTGGTTACTTTGATTAACACTTTTGACTGCATAGATTTATGGCAATTTTCCTTCCTGTTTACCGAATTAGCGAAATTTGTGGTCCACGGTTTTGAAAACTAAACCTTTGTAAAAAGAAAAAAAACAAACACCTTTATAAATTATTTCGCGTTCTGTGTTTCCTATATTGTATACGGACAACTTTTTTCCTTCAAAGTTGAAGTACTATATGTGATCTCAATGTATCAAGATCAGGTGATTCCAAAGCAAAAGTGTGGGAATAAATAGCGTTAAAGAAAAGTGTTAATCGACGCATAATTGTACAAACAAAATTTGAGGAACGCAGAGCTGCGCCTGCAATGGAAAAGCTACGACTGTTCTTGTTTCTCAAAATCCTATTTCGATGGAATACCTCCTCTTTTGTCCACTTGACTACGTCAAAGTACGTTTTATGTGGAAATTGTTTTTAAGTAAATATATAGAGAATAGAATTCTCTGAATAAATTCGCCTGAAGCATTCAGCAATGATTGATGCAACAATAAATTAAAAAAAAAAAACACAGAAAGAAAGGAAAACCAGTGAGACTTTCGGAGATTATTTTCTCTATATAATTATTTTTAATAATCCCGAGAAATCTCTCTATTTAGTTTATACAAAACGAATCATTTTGTATCGAATGGATTATAAAATTATGTAAAACGATTTTCTATAAATCATTTTTCCTTCGAAATTTTTAACTGTATTTTTTGTCCCCGACTTTTAATTAGGATTGACATTCAACTTGAACGTTTCGCGTTCAAATGCAATAAAGTAATTTTTTTTTTGTAGTGCCTACTTACCTATTTTCTCCGACGCGCGTTTTTCAAAGCATCCAAACCATAAGTGATGTAACTTTTCTGTCGCGATTCCGAACTCCGAGATGACTTGAATCTGTTCATCTTGATTTCATTGAGTCTGTCTCCCTGCGTCATTGTATGCGAATCGATGGGTTTGTATTTTTGCGAGGCTCGTTCCGAATCGTCTGATCCTCGAATATTTCTTAATTTTCCTATAAACGAAACGAGATAAAAAATAAGTATATAATAAATGAAGTTTCTTCTCTTATCTTTGAATTTATTGTTGTACTTTTCAAGAATTCAATAAAAAATACATTTACGAGGACTCACCCGATTTTATTTCCCTTGTAGCAATGAATAACACAAATTAACTTCAAAATATCGCACAGAATAAGATGCACTATCACTTAGTCGAAAATTTAGAAATTGAACTGTTTAAAATTGTATGCGCGCGCAGGTGGAATGCGATTCGTTGGTATTCGCGACACCTTCTGGTGTAAAAATGAATTCGTTTGAATTATTTTACTAATAAACAGTATTTATAATAGAAATTATTTAATAGAACTTGCTAAAACTCTTAAGCCATCAAGTGATGAAAATCGATCTATTTAAAGTTATCTTTGAATCGTTATTAAAGTTCTACCTACATTGCCTGCGCGCGTAATTATCGATAGATGTCAATCCCCAAATAATTTTGCCGGAAGTGTATAATTCTTATTTGTTTACAAATAAAATTGTTATATGCTACAAAGTTATAAAAATAAATTATATAGTAATTTTTTGCGTTTGTCTGAATAGTTTATGTTAAATCAAATGTATATTTCTAGTTTAAAGTAAGTTACAATTGATTAGTGATCGAAGCGAGATGCGCGCGCAACACCGAATTAGCTTCGCGCGCAGTTGATCTTTCGTGAACACGTAGTGTCGTACTCCTGAATTTTCCTCGATTTTGCAATTAAAACGAGCTTTGGAACTCTACCAGAATGAAAATTTTAATCATGGGCGGGTTTATGGTACGAATATACCTATGACAGCATAAATTAATAGGTTTTTTAATATAAAAACGCGAAATATTGTATGGTGGTGTTTTGAGGCCTTTGTTTCTAGGACGCCATATGTATAATTTGCTAAAATTCAGTTATGATTACATAATATTGAGACCCAAACATTGTTTTTTGATCGCAAACATATGTTTTATAACACAATATGGGTTATATACTACATTATATCAGTTATTTATCAAATCTAAATTTTTCACATTTATTTCCTTAAAAATGATAAGTATTCTACTAGAAGTGGAAAGTATAGAATAAGTACCTAGAATTCTGGTCAATTTGGTCTTGCCATTTTTCTCTGTAGATGTATTGTCATACTTGTTAAATTCTGAAACAACAAGAAAAAAATGCATTAAAAAATTAGTTTAATTCAGAGTCACTATTTCTTAGTATTTTTTTATTTCTTTGCTCTTTCTAGATCTCCACTTTTTTTTCGAAGTATAAATTCAAGTTCTTCGATATAAAGAAAGGAAGAATCAAATTTCTTCAAAGGAGGAATGAAAGCAGGTAATTATTGAGATCTAGAGTTCTATTAACATGTCCATATATATTATATTTCTTATATTAGATCATCCCGTAACTACTGCCGTTTATTAGATTTTTTAAACAAACGTATTCAAAATTTTTTGAAGAAGAAATCCAAAAATTTCCCTAAAAAATTGGAAAAATAATAAAATTCAATGTTCAATAAATCAACGATTAAAAACAAATGTAAGCATTAATAGTTTGCACTTAAAATTAAGTCGAGGAACAACATAACTTATAGGATGAACTAATAAAAGTACTTGTGTATGATGTATGTATATTATATTTTAATACGTTGTTCAATCGATTTTGATGAACAGAACAGAAACTCCTACCTGTACATCTATCTTCAGGTGCATAATGTACTTTCCTTTCCACCTTATCCGCGATCGAATATATTCCACGTTTGTGGTGCAATATTACGTCTCCATCACCATAGTATTTCAGTCTGCGAAATAGACAGCCCACAATAAGTCAGGTATTTAATGATATTATTTATAAATCATTGCTTAAACACAAAAATTCTTTCCTTTGCCGTTGATTAAGAATTAATATTAAGAGAACAATTTGTAATAACATGATCTATTTAATATTCATGCAACGGCAAATATGTAAATTAGAAAATACTTATATTTAATTTCAATTGACTATGCCATTGATCAACGTAATTAATTTTTTAATTGATCAATATAACTGTAGATTATGGTTCTATTTGTTCGTGTGAATATATCGTTTAAAAATACAATACATTTTTCATAAAAATATTCTTAATCATTTTTCACTTTTAATTACTTCAAATATACATAATACTTTCTTTTATTTCCGTATTTATATCCTCGTTGTCGTATTCATAGTACTTGTAACAGTAATCGGTTTATACTGAGAAATGTGAATTACTTATATTGTTGGCCGGCGTTCAACAAATTCTTCTCTATGTTTTCCAACCAGCCTTGTTGGTGTCCGATAACGGAACCAGGTCTGCAAATCCTTATCCAAGCAATAGCTTCTCTGGCAGTCATCTTATAATGTTTTATTAAGTAAGCGGCAATTAATGTGCCTGTTCTTCCTAAGCCAGCCTAAAAAATTAATAAATGAAATACAAAGTAAATATAAACCCTAAAGCTGATGTACTGCCATTATTAGACTGCAGATGATTATACAAATCTATATTTTTATTGGTTTCACCTTCTATATGCTATAATGCAAATTGTAGTCCAATATAAATATATTACTATCGTGCAAATTAGAGTCTGAAGATTGTAGGCAAAGCTATAAAATTAGATTATAATATAAATACTCTAATTTTCGTTATTTCGTATATTTTCTCATATTATATGTATTAAGTGTACAAATTAATTCCGTGCCCATTCATAAAATTCTCAAAATAATTTCTACTATTCAGTCTCCATCTTGCGCGACTTATCAAATCCATTTTAACAAAATGGATGACGGTTTTGAGCCAATAAAATGTTCAATACTTTAAGTATAAATGCATTGAATTGATTTGTACACTGAATATTTTGTTTTTCTTTTGCATTTAAATTTTCCATAAATGCATAAATACCCGCAATTTGGTCATTATTATTGTCGTTTAGAGATTTTCAATTTACTTTGCAATGGACTGCTATGGGTCCACTAGTATTTTCGCTCAGTTGCAAAAATTCGTTAAGTATTCTTCTCGGTGGTACCGTGCCGTCTGGCATGAACATATCGCAATGCGCGATTCCTGCCTCGGTGAATCTATTTTTAAAATCCATGTTAAGTAACAATTATACAATAGCATAGTTTCGGGACTAAGAATTTCTAAAGGTTCGGAATAATAATATTATTTATTTAGCATTACAAAAGCAATAATTCTTAAAGGATGGCAGAAGTCTTATGGAGTAGCGAATATTTCTATGTAGCTAAATGATTTTTTAAAATATTTGAAAATCTATGATTAAAACAGTGTATACCTTGATGCTTCGTATACTTTTTTATTCAATCTAACTACGGCTGTGACCTCGTTTTTTAAAAAATAATCAATGTAACACTCGGGTGGGTGATAAGGTGTTCCCGGTTCAGTACTTGGACCAACGAAAGCTAGAAATTTTTGCGGTACCATCCAATTCAAAGCTCCGTTTCTCATGTCTTCGTATTTTTCATATTCGTCTACATCAAAGTCGTCGAAATTAAAAAATCCAAACGATGCTGCTTTCTTAAGCGCGTTCAGGCAATCTATTCTTATCGTGAATATGTTTTAATTAATTTCAGTTTTAATTTGGATTTCTATTTGAAATTGCGCAAAGAGATAAATCATTCTTACCTAATAAATGAATATTATAAATAGAGGATTCCATGGAGGCATCTCGAAACGGCTTTATACGAACTTCACCTCCCATAAAAAGAATATTATAAGCTTCTCTTGGACTTTTGTTTAAATATAATACCGCGTAGGAAGCAATCAAAAATGCGGAGTTTGCTCGTTTGTTTTCTCGTTGTATAGTATAATGTACAATTTGCCTGTGTTTGTTTCCTGGATTCTCCAGTTTTTTGTTCACCTTGCAGCAGTATCTGTTAGCAACATCTTATTAAAAATGCTTGTAGAATCAAGTCTGAGCAATCAGTACTTCCATAACTGAATCACAGGTGTTTACACATCTACGGAAATTTATAATCCGGCTTTCGAACTTTTCTAAGCCCAATTACACTTCCATGAAAAAGTTGAAAAGAAAAAATGCGACCACCATAAGAAATCGAGAACTTGATGATAAATTAAGCAGTTATTAATATTGGGAGGTATATATGATAGCTTGAAAAACTTTACCTGTATAAACAAGCGATGTTTAAGGGACCGAAGTCGTGGTAAAAGTTATTATAAACCAGCTCGTCATCGATTGTAAAGAAATGAATATTGGATGTGCT
This sequence comes from Eucera pruinosa, assembly GCA_028830335.1. Taxonomy (NCBI): domain Eukaryota; kingdom Metazoa; phylum Arthropoda; class Insecta; order Hymenoptera; family Apidae; genus Eucera; species Eucera pruinosa. Next base: position 13,480,163 of record JAMYCR010000007.1, read on the forward strand.
TTTGGCATCTTTTCGGCCGTTGCTCAGAGTTGCAAAATAGAATTTGTCTTTTATGTATTCGCAAATATATGTAACATCTGGATGTCTATACACTGTAGTAATCTCTAACAGAAAAAAATTATCAATAAAAATGAAAAATAATATAAATGCTTATCGAAAGTTGAATGGTAAACATAATTGGAGAATGAAACAAAATTTTATATTGCTACTTTAACCCTAGAACGCGCAAACCCGAGTGCGTCTCGGCCTCGTCAGTTTAGCGTTTCTTTGCACTACTATTATTAGTAATTTATGTTTCTGTTCGATTTAGCCCTCCCCATTTTCTATTTCGATGAACGTATTCTGTACACCAGAGATCGGCAATAAAGAGCTCGAGGCAAATAATTGTTCGCGAAACGTTTTTCAAGCGTTCGCGTAAAACTTATGTGCAATTTAAGATAAATATTGGACCGTAACATAAATATATTCGTCTCGTTTTCTCGCGTCGCTTTTCGAATCTCAAGAATTCTACAAGAGAGGAGAATCTTTTAGCTACTGAAGTACTCCTGAAGTTATGAATTTTTGCAATGAAATGTGGTCACCTTTGCCCAATGAACTAAAGAATAATTTGAGCGTTAACGGGTTAAGTATGTATCACTATATATAAAAGAACATCAGTTTAATAAGTTTAATAGCTGTTTTTAATTCAATTCCTAAACATTTCATTGAAGAGAGGGTATCTACGATAGATTAGTATTATATTGTAAAAAAAATAGTTTATAATTTTTTCTTTAAAGTACCATCTGGATTGAAGTTTGAAATGTGTCGGTTATTTTTGGGTAATCCTGCATTTTTTGGCTCGTACATCGTGAAAGGATATCGAAGCGTGTTGCAGTTGTACGCGCAATTATTTCCCATAAACTTTGATATTTGCAGAACGATCATTCAGCATGCTTTAACTTGAATAGAGGCACGATCATTTGTAAATCCAGAGAAAATTATTGTTGCCGAAATTTTCTTGTGCTTGGAGATCAATTTTTATTTGTAGCCCAGTCATATCTTGCACGAGAAGGAATGGAGTATGTTTGACTATTTATCCTATTGTCACAAAAATCTTCCGAGTTCGAAGTTATTGTATTTAACCAAACACATGATTTTCCGAACCTAGAAGGAAAAAAAGAAAAGGACCGGGAAAAGATGTTTTTGTATCTTTAAATGATAAAAGATGTAATTAGTAATTGTATAATTTACATGGGTACGTTAGATAATTTTCATTTTCTAACAGAGTATAATCTGCTGTTTAATTTACTGCTGCTTGTCACGCCGAATTACTAATTTCATGTTTATGATACGTCTGTCATGACTGCATCCACGCTTTTCAAATTTTTTTTTCCGTGAAATCCAATTTTATACATACACACAGAAGTTATCAATGGTTTGGCATTTCAGTTAAACTATGTAATGATGCTTTTATAGATGATACAATATATACATATAATAAAAATACACATAATACACAAAGTTATATATAATGTAACTTTAGAAAATGATTTTCTAAAAATATTTTCATTTATTTGCAGGAACTTACAATGTTCGAAAGGAGCAACGTGTATCTACGAAATCTTCGACCACAATTCGAATTGTGCAGAAGAGGGGATTGCAGAAATATCAACGTACTCTATAAGTAGTGAGTCGAATTTTCATTTGCCTTTTACAGCTAGCTTTCAATTAAAAACTACAGTGAAAAAGCATAAGTATATTTTTGCGAACTTGTATGTAAATAGAGGAAAGATGGTGAGATATAAATAAAAAAGGAGGTAGTGGAAGGGAAATAAAATATGAATTATAGTTCACGTTATTATAATTCACGTAATTTCTTAACATAATTCACAATTACATTATAAAGAAAAGGGGTGGGGCACGAATCACACAACATGATTTATAATTCCTTATATAGAAGAGAAATGGAAATGCAATGATCGAGAACAATAAAAATATTTAGAAGGGGTGATAAATATGTTGGGAAAAGAAATTGTTGATAAGTATGATGCTAGGAGGGATGGATTATAGAGCTAGTGGGAGGAGTAATCTCTAATAATAATAGTGGGAGAAGGAATGAGTAATAAAGTTAACGGGAATAGAAATGAGTAGTAAAGATAGGAATGAAAGAGAAGATAAGAAAAGCGTAAAAGAAGTAGAAAAACTAAAAATGAACACGCAAAAGAAAGTAGATAAAGGACACAAAGATTGGAAGGAAGCGCATTAAACATATAAGTACACTGTGGATGTTTATGCAATTATGAAGAATTTAAATTTGCAAACAAGTACAAATAATTTAAAACAATTAAAGTAAATGTCCAAAGTAACGTGCACAGTATAGTAGTCAGAAGATGAAACTGATATGTATATAGGTTCCGTTTCCTTAACCCAAATTTCATTTACTTGAAAGGAAAAAATGCAATACATTGAAGTTTCTCTATTTCTTAAGGAAATATAACTTGTTATAAGAAGACTGCGGATTTTCATGCAAATTCATAATTTTGCATATTATATTGCGTGCCTTTCTGCATATTTAACTTCTCCATAAATGCATAAAGATCCGCAGTTCTAGTTAGAAGCGAATCATTTACCGGCGGTTTAAAAGTATACCACTTCGTTATAACTGTATAATAATTACAAAGTAAAATATTTTTTAAAAATGTAGCTTTATGGGTGTGTTACTTCTAAGTCGTATGGTGTTACAGAGAGTTAAATCGGTTTATAAAGATACGAATTTACATAAACATCCGCAGTCGTTCTTTGATTAAGTTTTACATTTCATTTCCATAACAGTGAATTTTTATAGTTGCTTAATACTATAATTTAAATTATGGGAAAGTTAGTATATTCAAACCTAATTAATTCGCATTTAAATACCAAAATAAATACAGTGGTGTGCAAATACTTTTTGTAGCCATTGCATACGAAAAGGTGCAGAGAGAAAGATGTAGAAGATGATAAGCATCGGTATAATTGTTAAGGGAACGAAAGGGCGAAATGGCGATAGAGAGTAGAACAGCTTGAATGACACTGTGGTTTTTCTTCCTCTAAAGCGAAACGTACGACAGATCCAGCTTGCATGAAACTTCTCTTCTTTTTCTTCTTTCCATACCATCAACTCTTCTTTCTCTACCTTTCTCCGCTGCTACTGCGGTACAATTTGCGAGTGCACCGGGAAGTGCTTTAACATGCAACGTGAGGCCTAACCGGTAAAGCGACTGATCGGTATTTACTAAATGCTATTTACGATTCAAGAGAAATCTTTCGCGGGACAACAGGCGGCTCCGTCCATCCGTCCGTGCATCCATTCCTTGCGTCCGTCAATCCGTTATAATTTCTCCGTTAATAGAATCCGAGATTTCGTAGCGATCCGTGCGACGCATTCCAAATCCGCTTTGCGTCGACATTTCTCTCTTTTACTTCGATCTCCTCTTCCTCTTCTCGTCATCTTTCGTTTTGTACATTCTTGTTGGTCGAACGATTCCCTTCTAGTTATTTTTAGGCCTTCTTATGCATGCGTTTCTCCAGTTTTCTAATTTTGGAAAGTCTTTTTTGATGCCGCATGTTGGTTTTTCTTTTGAGCCTTGAATATTCCTATATTTGGATTTTTGTTCAGACCTCACGCATTACGTAAACTTTATGACATCGGAATGTAGGCGTATTAAATATGATTTAATCTTTGTGAAATTTATAGATCATTAAACTTCCTTCAAAATTATGGATATTTCGCTAATAATTGTTAATGTGGCTCTCCGTAACTATTCATAATCAGTCATTTTCATTTATTCGTATTATTTACATACTGTATTCTAAAAGGTAACTTTATTTCGTTAATAAATTATTATTATTATTATATTTATCAGTAGTGAGACGGAATTCTTGTATTCTAAAATGGAAATGAATAAAGTGTCTATCTATCATATAGAGCGCTATTTGAGGTCCTCAAACCCTATCCGATCAACTCTATTATTGGTAAATATCAATTTTGTTCTAGGGATACACGTTTAGAGTTAATCTTTTCAAAAAGTTACTTTATTTTATGTTGTTAATCTGTTTGGCTCCTAAGAGACTCGGTTCTTTACTTAATTTTTTGATGCATTTTGGATAATTTGTTCAGTGGTGGTTCTCGCTTTTTCATTATTGCACCCTTTCTGATTTTTAATAAGCTATTTATTCTATCGTCTCCGTTTGATCTTCCTCTTTCCAATCTTTTTATATCTTTTGTCCTAGCCTTCAGCTTCTCACGGTCTCCCCTTTCCTTTATCTTTATCTTTATCTCCCCCTGTATACGATATATCGTTTCGAATTTCGTTGCTCCATGACTCCGTTACCAAGAACATCGCCGGGTCCCTTCATCTCGTCGATTTCTCCGTATTGTCTCCTCCCGTTCTCCATTTTCTCCTCTTTCTACCGATAAATCTGTCCCCTTCTTCGCCTCTCTTTAGCCTTTCTGCCCCCCTGTACTCGCTTTATCCACCACTCTTCTTGCTGTATCTCTATCCTTGTTTCTCCGCCCTCTCGATAATTCCGTTCCAATGTCTCCCTCGTCCGACAATTATCTCCTTTTCTTTCCTTTTTTTCTGTCTACCGGCCTCTTCCTCGCATCTTTTATTCTTCACGGCTGCGACGTCTTCTTCCTACAGTTTACCATTTTCTTCTATTTTCTCGCTTCTTCTATAGCTTCCTTGCAGATAGATTCCCTAGATTTATTTTTCCTAGAAAGTTAGGATTCTTCAGAGGTGTGCTATTCATGGGAATGGGCGAAATTCTGTGATAGGCTTAAACCTACTCTCCGTGGTATGTCACTGATTATGAGAAACAAGGAGAAAGATCGGAAAGAGATCGATAGAACTAAAAGCAAAAAGGAAAAGAGTCAATAGATCTCAATTATGTCGTTTATTTTGGCGTATAGATTTATCCCTTGAATACTTAAATATCCGTTGCCGATCTTGACCATTTTGTTTATTTTAGATCGTGAAATCATCTCTTAGGTTGTTGATTTGCCTATCGTCGTACATCTTAAGGTATTTAAAAATCCAAGTCGTATCGTCATAGGTGATAAGCATGTAAGAGCTATCGAAGAATCGATAATGTCGAACAAATCTTTTCGACTCGTTCCGTGAAAGATTTGTTAATTAGCACTCGAGTCGCGTAAGATTTCGTTGCCCAATTTCGACCTTCTCTATACGATGATGTTTGGTCCCTATTTGAATTTTTTCATGCGAAGTTAAATGAGTCATTACTTTGATAACCACGATGAGATTTAATGTGTCATCCACCCATTGTCAGACGATTCAAGTAAAAGAAGCTACTTAATATGGTTAGAACATAAACGTAAACTTAAAAGAGAACTAGAGGATATTTGGAGTATTTTATCTCAAAGTTTGCACGTGGTTATTCGATACAGCATAATTATTGTACTCCTATGGAAGTGCATAATGTGTATGAATCAAACTAGTAATCTAACTAACAAGAAGATACGTACAATCATTCTGCTCTCTTACACAAATTGAAATACAGTGGATGGAAAATTCAACTTCTAAATTCGAACCGAAACTCGAAGTTCGAACAGAGAGACCATCAATCGCATGATCGACGATTGTCTTTTGATCACGATTTTCGTTCGTAATGACTTCAAGGAAGGATAATAAAATTACAAATCTTAAAAAAGATTGTATCTTCTATGATAGAAAAGAAACAGGAAGTCACGGATAAGTATAAATCTTGTACCGACAAACTTCGATGATCTAGAACGGATTAATCCAATTTGCATTATTTCAAATGAGAACTTAATTCGAAATTCAAACGAAGCTCGAAGTTCGAACTATGCCGTGGAATAGATTCTCTCGGTGTATTTCAAAACAAGTTCACCGAAAGAAAATAAGAAAAAGGATCAACATCTCTTTCCACAATGAAACGGCTTTTAACCGGCTAATTACGTTTCCAACGAGTATCGTTGTGGATCTATTTTAAGCGCAACGTATCTCGGGTAACGTTACGCTGGATAAGGGTGTTGAATACCGACAACTGGATTCTGATTTTACGATTGCAACGCAAACGTGCAAACACACGCGTGTGGATACGATAGACGGCAAACGATATATAGCAATCAGGTCGTTTTAATTCGATTGATCGGCGAACGGGTAAGGAATAGCTTTATAAATGCTGCTGGCATTGTCCAGTTGTGGGTGGGTGCGCCGAATATGGCCGCGACATCGAAGATGATCGTGGCCGATCGAGACGATGCCCGGCGAATAAGGACGTGACGTAGTTATATCCTCGCGTATAAGGAAAAGCGGATTCGCTGTTAATAGTCAATATGCATTAGAGAAACAATGAGCGGATCTTCGTGCCGCACACGAAGACGACGACGACCGCAGGAGGATGTTGGTCGCGAGAAGTCCACCCGCCGACACCTTCTGGAAATTTTTAACGATCGACTGCACGACTCATCCAGACGTCCTTCGAGGGATTTCCTTCGATGAGCTGTTTCATTTGAACTACAATCACTAAAACGTGACGATAAGAATTAAGCGCTTGCTACTGGTAGATAATAAGTGGACAGCGGAGTTGATATCGATCGAAAGAAATTTAGGTACCTTTTAATAATTCATTCCTCGAAAACGAGAGTATGTTATCCTTAACTGCTATCCGAGGTTACTTAAATATATCGGTCAGAAAAGTTGGGGTACAATTTGTAGGATCCACTTTTGCGTGTGATTTTTAGGACACGGGTATCTTTTATCAACCCTGCTATGTCTCCGAGATTTTTTGACCCGCTTATGTTTAAATTCCTTCAAACAAGGCTTGTAATCTTGGTAAAACTAAATCTTCATCGTAAAATTGAAGCTAGATGTTACATGTATTAATACCAATTTTTAGACTACGCATCTGTATGCAAATTCATAATTTTTTAAACACAATTAGAGGAATAGAATATAAGCATGAATTTGTTCACCAACTAAGTACTTTAAAACGTACTTTGCTTTGCGTATTTTGTATATTTTTACGTGTTATGCGGATTTTCTTTTCTTTTTGACATATCCAAATTTCTTATAAATGCATAAAAATCCGCAGTCTACTAATTTCGTTATATGGACTTCAAAATTAGAAACTTGTTTAAAAACAGGAAAATACATTAAAGAGATTTTCGTAGGAAGCGAGTATATATTAAAAATAATAAAGTACTGAAAATTTGCAAAGGGTATTGCAGTCACCTATGGCATATAGCGAAAGTTCAACTTCTTAAAGGGTTAAACCAGGTCAATTCAGTAAATGATTCATCTATAAAATCAAACCCATTTATCCCACTAAGGATCTCATTAATCATGATGCAGCCACCCACGTATCAATTCGCGAAGACCCATCATGGTACAGAGCACTTTTTACACCTTGAAGTATGATCGATTGGAAGGAAGACACGTTGTTTGGAATGTTCATCGCGAAAGCATCGTGGCTGGCTCTCCTATTCGATAATTTGGACGTTGCAGAGTGGCGTGAGGCGAGGTAACTGGCACATCCACGCACCGCCGCCAAAATACCGGCATACAAGAAGAGCTTGAGGAACGTGTACGGGGACACGAGGTGTACGTGTTCTGCGAGTGAGAGGCGATCGAGGGATAGATGCTCGCGAGCGGTGGCTCTGCTTCCGCGTGGACGGACAATCGCCTTTGACGAGCGAGTTCGTGTGCACGCGCTCTCTACCAGCACGGATTTCTTCGTCCCAACTACTATAGCATAGCAATCATCTGTACAGGTGTATGTATGGATACAGGGTGTCCCGTAATCGGTGCTGGGATCAGGATAAAGAGAGTCGTAGAATGATTCTGCGGGTAAACATGTATGCCAAATTTTAGTGTGCAGCTTCGCTAGGGAGAAAATTAGTGTTTGGAAATTTCTTGGATAGGCACGCACTAGCAACACTAATTGTAACTCTCTTTTGGTTTCAATGCGAAAGTTCAACACATTTTTTCGACCTTTCATGGATTCCTTGCGATGATTTCAAAGTTCCCTTTACGAGCCACGGATTAAGGATCGCTGGTTTAGAGCAACGGATAGTATGGAATACATATTCGGTGCATAATTATAGATAAGAGTTATTACGTATTGGAAATGCAACGGTTTACTCGTGTGTATATACCCAACAATTTTTCAACCCCAATTTTGTCCCCAAAAATGATTCATATCAAGAACGTTGTTCTACATTTGTTATTACATATTCTATGTTATTACACTCCGAATCACTTACTTCTCGATTGTACCGATTGCGGGACACCCTGTATGTGTATGTTTCACCTGGGACACACATACAGATACATGCGTGGAAGAAAGCTCTCGGCTCGAGCCACGCCACGGAACTCTCTTGTCTCTCCTCTCGTCGTTGGATGACCGCGGTCGATACGCATGAGCATTCGAATCACGACGACGGAGCGGGCACGTAACAATTTCTGTTCTTGGGACTGGAGCCACTGGATGGATCGTCGATCCTTCCAGTTGGCCGTGTTGCACATCCGTCCCGCCTTTTCAATCTTCCTTGTTGCAAGAGAAAACTGTCAGCTTTCCTCTTGCTCGCCATCGTAAACGATTTCGTTCATCGAATGCGTTTTATTTGGAAGACTTGTCGACAAAGAACATCACCAAGTTTGATGAAACTTCGCACACCACTGCGGAATAAAAGAATATTGTACACTTATTCCTTTCACTGACGGAGAAGCATGTTTAGGGGGTGAAATCACACCTTGAAGTTGAGAGCTAGCTGTAAAGCTATAGGAATCTAAAGGAAAAATGATCAATAGTCGGTCCAGTAAAAGACATGTTCATACATCAATTATGCCGAAATCTTCGACGCAGCTAGACAATAAAAAGATTACACATTTATTCTTTTATTGGCGAAAGAACAGGTATAAGGGGTAAAATCATCCCTTGGAGTTGAAAATTGTAAAACAGAGGATAAACAAAAAATGATTAAAAGTACGAGTGCGTCAAGCGGATCGAATGATTTGTTGCAGATAGGAAGTTAAAGTAGTACGATGTAGAATCGCCTTAATTCATCGGGATTCTACGTAATTCCCGTTAGGATGATGAACATGAAGCTTCAGTGTGTTTGGACGACGCTGCAAATTTGTCTTCATAACTGTGCGCGATACGGGTCGAGAGCACAGAAGGTTTAATTTGATATTCACGAATGAACTGGATATAAAGTTCGAAAATAGGGTTTCCTTGACTTCAGAAAATGGAGGGCAACGTAAAGTTCTGAAATGAAGCTGATATGGAGTATCCTTGTAACCGTTTGAATTCGAACAGCTACCAGAAATAGCAACGATTCGAGTATAATATAAAGTTTCCAAAATATTAGTTACGTTCGAAGAGTTTGAAGAAGAATTTCAACTTTTGTAGTTTAAATTACAGTTATTGAACTTAACTCAGGGTACGAATGTAATTTTAGGTGAAGAACATTAGAAGAAAGTTTTATGCAATTAAAAGAAGAATTTTGATTTTGGAAATATCGCTTAAACTTTTTAAATATAATGATGATCACCATTGAATTTTGATGTTAGGAACATTCAAACTCCATCGAGAACAAGTACTAAGAAGTTTCAGATTATTAAAACCATCTACGAAATAAATTGAAATATTTCTAGAGCTCTATAAAGCAAATAGAATAATTTAACTTCGTTTAAATGATGAATAACATATGAAGTTCCTAAGCAGATGGAGTTTTAACCCCTTGCCCTATTAATTTTCCAATTGCTGGGAAATTTGAGCTCTATATCTGCTGCTTTGACATTGTATCGAATACAAAACGGTAAAATACTATGCGCAGGTAATTTGTACTTAATAAACCTCAACGTACAGCTTGATAATACAGGTAGAATTAACATTACAATTCGTCAGAGATATAACGCGTATCAGTCGTATTTAGACCGTAATCTGTTTCACGAACCACACTCGTCATCGTAAGGCAAAGGCAAATCCTCATTAAATAAAAATCATTGGTCTTCCTTCTTGTAATAAACTCTGATACTGGGGTTATCTCAAATTCCTCCAAAACACGTGGATTTTCAAGAACACAGAGATTCTCTCGTAAGTCCCGAGAAAGAGGAAAAACGCGGCGAATAAAAGTGGAATGAATTTCTTCAGCACGTTTCGCAACGTGGGTCTACCCTTCCCAGAAAGCTTCGGTACGCCAGCTAAGCATCACCGTGGTTGAACACCATCGGTGTCCCCCGTTGGTTTCCAATCGTTGATGACGATATTTCAACATTCGAGCGTCGCCGGGTGATCATGGTGCAAGATTTAAGTCTTGATTCACCGGGACGCCGATTGATACGCGGATCAGGTACACGCTGAATTCTTATGCTAATGCGAGAAAGGAGCCGAGAAGACAATACATCCACATCCAACACCGGCTCGCTGTCGCATCTGTATACACTCTGCGTCCCGTATTCTGTATTCTGTCAAGTGAATTAATACAATCACGAGGACCGCCGGGTGATTTTAGATGCGGTGAGATCGTGATCGTCGCCGCCGCCACCATCGCCGTGCCACGTTTATTGAGCTTTCGCATTGGGAAAACGGAGATGGTCCCCATTGTGACCTTGGAAAAATCATTTACCGCGGTGAAAGAGTGTATCTATCTTCCTTGCTGAAATAGTGTCGCAACATAATCAGTAGCTATGCGAGCGTGAATCGCTTTGGTAACACGAAAATATGAGAGAGTGGGATAGTTACGAGAATTGGCACAGTAATGGTGTTTACGCTTTCCTTTTTGCGATTTTAGACAATTTTTATTATTCGCACTTTTATCTAAGAGATTTCTATATCTATATCTTTTACGGAATTCTAGCTTTTGGAAATCCTAATCTTCTTAGAAGAGGAATCATTTTCTTCCGAGATGAATGTAACAATCTTTTATCCTTAGCTTTCTCGATTAGAAGTGTAGAACTTGATCTAGAAACTATTCATTGAAGAATAGGGGTGCGTAGAAATACTTTTTACACGCCACTGTAAGTATTAGCGATTAGCGACTATATGCTTATCGAAACATCGGTTTCACGCCTACTGTTTCGATTATAGTAATGCATCCAAAGACAATGCAACAACAAGTTACCCACTTGTGAAACCAGCTTATTCTTCGTGAAAATTAATGGACGTCGGAGAGTCCTTTAATAATAACTGATCATACATATGCGAAAACCATTGCGCATAAGTTTCTTTTACGTGATTGATTTATTGAGTCGTTCGTTAAGAAAGTCCCAACTGTACTCACCACCAATTCTCCTTCTGTCCCCTCTGTTTCTTCAGCGTCTCTGTAGCACACGTGGAACCCTGTTTCCGGTCCGCCCGGTACCCGAACATTACGGTATCGACAACTTCCGGTCATCACGCGCCGGGTGAACCTCTAAACCGACCGGTGATCTCTTGAACCGAATACATATCTACGTAGCGTGCATTTAGATAACGCGTGCGGTTTTTTTTTTTTTAAGTCCCCTCGTACGCCTGATAACACGAAGAATGGGAAACTCGAACATGGTCGTTTGTCAGAACACAGGAAAGAGGGAAAGAAAATTATTGCAATTTTGTGCAACTCTTTAGTCAGATGAGATTCAGTTTTTCGTATTTCGTTTATAAATCAAAAGGAGCATTAGTAAATATGTTGATTCCCATGGAATTTTATATGTATAATAAATAAGTGAAATAAGTGTTGATGTTTAATCCTCGAAAGTCGAATAGTTTTTGATGGATGCGGAAGACGAATGCAGGTTCACTTTGACCCGTAACGGAATTGAATTGCAAACTAGTTTTGGAAAGGAATTATATATACGGTACCGTTCATAACTATTTGAATGACTTGAAAAATTCGTGGAACTTTCTGCCAATTCAAAGGCTTCGAATTTCATAGCTTGAAAATTGAAGCGTTTGGAAACCCAAGAACTTAACAATTAAATGGCACAGAAGTCCAAAACTTTCAAAACTCAAAGGCTTGGCAATTCAAACGCTTGAAAATCCGAATACTTGATAATTCAAAGGCGTAGAAATCCAAAACTTACCGTTAACGGGTCAAAGTGACTTTGCATTTGTCGTACGAGGATTAAAGAATGTTAGAATGTTTGAACAAGGACATCCTAACATTCCTTTAGGATCATAGCTAACTGATCGAATTTTGTGATGTGAATAATATTCCAGTTAATATATGGAGTATAATTCCTTGAATCTTTAAAATTAGTTCATGATGAAACGATACATAGGTGCATTGTGATTACATATATGTTGATTAATTCGTTGAGATCTCGATAATCTATATCTAACCAAGATTTTAGTTTCGTAAATAAGTTCTTTTAATTGTTCTTCAAATACTAATGGAAACAATGTGTTTGTTTGAGTATGTGTTAGATGTTCTACGTGTATCGTTCTGTTATTCAGATCACCGCTCTCTAAACTGGGCGTCATGGATCATTGGTGACCCGTCACAGATTCCTTAGCTTGTGAAACTTGAAAGGAGCAATGTTTTACTTTTCAGTATTCGACTAAACGCATTTACCAACGCACAACATCGATTTTAACTAACAGATTCCATAATCAAGGGAACGTTCCAGGTTTGTTAAGCATCTTAATAAAAGTATAGGTTTTTGGAGAAAAGATCTGGTATCCGAATTATCTTATTACAATCTTATTACCTATAAATATGTTTAAAATTACGTGAAAGGATTTTCTTAGCTTGACAGGTACATTTTTTTTTTTCGTAGCTTCGTAGTTCCATTTATCGCGTATTGGACAAATACAAGACGCAATTATGATCCTGTTTAAAGTTACAGTGTTTCTGTTAGATGACGTCATGAAACATGCGAGAATCAGTGTATGTATTATTCCGAATTTCTGAATTAAATGATTTCAGATTAGTTTCGTAGGAAACAATGAGTAGTTTATGGGAATCCAATAAGCGGAAACTTATGAGATAACCCAATAGTTCGGATAATAAGTTAGTAGAAGTTCAGTAAATCGGACATTGGATAGAATTTTGTTGCAAATGAAGTTCTACACCATTACTGCGTTCGATTTATGAAAATTACCGGTATCTGGAGTAGATTTTCTTTTTTTCCACGATTGACCATTGACGCAGAAGAGAGAACAGCAGTAAGAGGCCCTCGATGTAACGGTCGTTCTGCCTGGCCAGGGTGGATGAGTGTAGCATTTCCCGTATTGCCATCGTAACTCGCGACTACTATCCGCGAAATGACAACTACTAAACAACAGATAGAGGTTCTCGACCATTGTGCCGAGGAATTTCGACTTTCTAACAATTCCCGCTATTCCATCGAAAACGATTACTTTTTAGTTTATTTTATTTCTTATTTATTTGAGTGTACGAACAGTTGTTTGCTCGTTGTACAACTAATTGTACGTATATTATTTAAATAAGACGCAAAAAGTAAAGTAGCACGTTTCGTAAAAGTAGCTTAAAACTGATGAGAAATAAATGAAAGAAAAAGTAAAAGGAAAAGGAAGATACGTAATCTAATTTAAATTTAACTATGATTATTAAATGCAGTGAAAGTGTAAGAGTATAAGTATAATTATAAAATACGCTAAGGATCTGTTATACCAATCACCTGGCAGACAGAACAAAATATTAAAATTGCTATAGTTTATTTAGTGAAAATGTATGCAGCATAGGTGAAATAGATAGAAAAATAGTAATTATTGCTAAGAAAATTTCAGAGATATCAACGCGTGGGTAGAAGAAAAATTAGATTTCGCTTTTAGAAACTATACTACTATCGGGTTTCTAGGTGTAGAAATTTGATTGGTTTTCTGTGTTACACACAACTAAATTAGTTCTGGTAGAGAGAAACTTACAACAGAGTTACCAGAGTGTATTATTGCAGGTTTTAATTTGTTCAAAAATATTCCGAGTCACGTGAGAAATCCATATCATTCGAAATAAATATGATCGAGAATGGAAGTCATCGGCTTCGTATCTCAATTAGAAATATTAGAATCGATGATAATATTTTGTAATAATTTTTGTTCATATTTAATGTCCAAAGAGGAAACGAAGAAAATGCCTATATAAAAAAAGGAATGATTCAAACAGTTGGAGAACCACTGTATTATCCAAAGACCAAGTTGAGATGGCAACTCGCGAGTTCCCAATAATGGTTGCGACGTTAATCAGACTATATAAAATGATATATTTCTCATCGAGAAACAGGCATGAAGAAAATTACGAATTGCGTCGTCAGTAACGGAGCATATCTTCATTTCGTAACGATCGATTCGAGAAACTGGAAAATATTCTTGCGCCATAAAAAACAGTTATGAGTTCACTTAACTTTTTTTTTACCATTTTCCTTTCCCGCGAGGAAAATCCAAAATTCTCTGTCAAAAAATCATTTTATAAGCATTCCACAAAATATTTGTTCTCATTCATTACTGTTTATTATTATCGTCACCGTTTTCTCAATGATATTTAGAATTATTGGCATTAATTGATTCGATTATACAGAATTTTTTATCGAATCGAGAGGAAAATGTTAGGTAGATTTATCAGCCAAGTCTTCCACCATTTTGTCGCTTCTCCGAGAGATGTCGCGGGGTTTCAATAAAATCTCCGGTTTATTCGGGAAATCATTGTGCACAGAATTATGAACAAAGTGCTATACTCATGATATGTCCCGACTCAGGGACAATTTATATTCAGCGCTCGACGTTATATTGTCGGCGTCCATTATCTCGTCATCGATTTCGTTTGATGTTACGTCCTAGCGTTACAAGACCGATAACGTGTTAAGCTTCGTGTTATCGGTAATTTGTTCAAAATTTAATAAAGTGCTGTTCAGAACAAAAAAAGAATATATATTATACTTAATCTATATAAAAATATTTGAAAAATATATATTTTATTAAACCTACTATTTAGTTCGGTGAATTGATGGTTGGTATAGTTTGCTATTTTGGAGTGATAGCGCGCGTTTATGAAAATTCATTCTTTCATACTATAAAGGAATGAAATTTAAACAGAGATTAGTTTCACTCTTCAAATATTATAATACGCATTTTCGTTTGAATATTTTGTGTATTTTATGTACATTCTGTACAAATTGTACTTATAGTTTTCTACTTATAAATACAATTTACTTACAATTTTTGTAACCTTTTTTTTATTTGCGAATTTCAATATTTTTTTTTGTGTAGTGTTATATTTGCAAATATTTCTCACGTGTGCAACTCGTGGTTTTAATGCAACGATTAAAGTTAATTTCTCAAATCAGAGGAATAACAAACATTTTCCTTAATTGTAAAAATAAAAAGTCACACACAAACCTTGACCATAAGTTGACTACTTAAATCTCATCAGTAGACCGCGGATTTTTATGCAGATTCATATTTTTCAAAACAAGACCAGCGGAGTGGAACCGAAATAAAAATTAGTTCCATCCATCAAACATGATAATGTGTGATCTATTTGGGATATTTTGTATAATTTTGCATATTATTACATTAGTTTTTATTTATTTCCCATAAATGTATAAAAGTCTGCAATCTACTCATCAGAATTATCCAACTCAGACATGTGTCATCAGTTGCCTCCATTAATAAGAATTAGATTTTCACCAAAGATCAACAGGGAGTTGACACGTTGCCCCGCTAAAATGTGCCGATTGATGTTCATTAATTGGGCAGAGACAGGTGTTGCAAACGAAATCATTATCATCCCCAACAGTTGACAGACGAGTGGCCGTCGTGCTGTCTAGAAGAGGGAAACCGTAGAAGGTAGGAAACCTCTCGGTGTCTCCCAACTCCAAGCCAGGAATTAGCATTGCTTCTCCGGGCATCTCGTCTCTGTTCTCTCCTCTCTTCTCCTCTCGCGAAATGGAAAAAATCCCCTCGAAAAAACGTCGCGTTTCCAGCGATTATACCTCGAGCCCTTTCCTCTCCGCTTTTAATTCTTCGCCGGTTACCCTGCTCGAGCATTGGAAAGTTTCGAGATACTAGTCGAGATTGCAATCGTTTCTGGCTTCTTGTACGCCATTTGATAGTTGAAATAACTGAGAACCATGCTATAGTTTAATGCGGCTTAACATGTTTACGAGTATTTTCTTTACTTCGAATTAAGATAGTGAGACTTATGTAATTTTCGGTGGAACTGTTAATATTAAGTATAGTTTCATATTAAGACCTTTTATTGTGACGTTCACAGTTAGTGGTGGATTAATCATTTAGTGTTGGAAACTTTTGTTACAAATGGTGAGTAATTTTCCTTTTCGCGATTTAATTACTTTTAATACACGATGGGTTTTAGTTGTATGTTTCTGGACTGAAAGTCTTATTATACATACAATTGGCCACAAAACTATATGCGGCCGCGTTAAACATTTAGTCATCTTTTGTTTAGAAGTATGTGCCAACGAACAAAACAATAATTCGAAACCTATTATTAATACTGATGACAAGTCAGTTTAATAAAATGATGAAACGTTACTTTTAAACATGTAACACGAATAATGGGATACAGATTTTTCAATATCTTAAGGCAGCCCGTATGATTTGAACTCTACGTTCAAATCGAGAAATTGTTCACATCACCTACTGTTCTTTCTTCTTCTTCCTGTCTCTTGATATTCGTTAAATACCATACTATCCAATAATGCCAGATTAGCTGTGTGCTGTGATAAAGAATTTCAAGAATTTCTTCACCAATGTTACTTCATCTCACAATATCTGTTACGCAATCGAGTAGTTAAGAAGAAAGTTCATTTATGTAAAAGCGTCTCGAAGGAGATAGTCGTCTGGTTTCGAGAAATATCATTTGTAGCATTGGCTGAAGTATAACTTAAAGTAACGAAATTAGCTGCCGCACACTGCAAGCTTTTTAATACCACATAAGTCGATGATTCTAAAGCTGAAGAGGACGTCCAGTTTGTCGGTCTCTTCATCCGATTAAGCCCCACCAAACCAACCATTCCGCCGCGCTTACTCTATCTCCGTAACTTGTCTTTTGTCTTTCCAGTTTCATTTCCACTTTCCTTCGAACGAATTCACATGGCATTCAACAAATTTCACCACACTTCAATGGCTCGTGAGATCTAAAATTGAAAGTTCAAGTGTTTGAAAATTCCGAAAGTCTGGATCGTATCAAAAACCAAAAATATGAATTATTCGTTGATACGCGTGTTATTCTCTGATAGCAACCAAATAGTTAAATAATTTGAAAACGTTAAAAATTAACGAAAGCTGTACGAAACGTTCCAGAGATGCTTTCGACGCGTTCTCTAATGATCGTAAGCCGAAACTCATTGACGTAAAAGTGATTTACTTAAGGAGGGATTGCGAAATACAAGAAAATCTTCCTTTCGATTTACGTAGGTCGGCTTAGTTAGTCTTGCGTGTAAATAAATGCGGGAAATGCGTCTAATCGAGTAACAGTCGATCATTCCGTTGGTGTACACTTGCACGCTGCTCGTTACCTTTCGAAGACACATCGGATTCATCGCTATGTAATACGTAATGCGAATTTCACCGAGTTTCGTGTCCCCTTTGCGCCGGTTTTCTTCTTGCTTGAGACTGTGCGACGACGCGCCGTGCATTGGGAGCAGTATCACCGACAAACCGATAGATTTTTTCCACACATTTCTTTATTCTGTTAACTCGGTCATTTCTCAATTAAAAGTTTCCTTTAAAACGGAATTAAACATTGATACAGACAAATTAATTAGATGTTTTTAATTAATCCTTGTAAATATGAATATTTAATATTAAGTTGCTGCGTATGAACTCGCCAATTTTATGTAGTTTAAAGTTTTTTAGTCCTTAGTCAATTAATAAGCGCACTTCTAATTTATGTAAAATAATTTGAACACTTTGAAGGGATGCGTGAAAATACTAACGCTTCTCTAAGTATTAGGTGTACAAATTAATTCGGTTTCTTTACGCAAAATTCAATGCGTATTCACGCAAAATCAAATACAATTTTGATGCTCGAAATAATTTCTGTTATTCGATTTCTGTCACAGGCGAGTTATACATTTCGTCTTAACAAAAAGGATGACGAGTTTACATATGTCGATAACATTTTCAAGACTTTGAACATAAAGGTACTGAATTAATTTGTGCACCTAATAAATAGTAGTAGAATCTATCTAATTCCTGAAACAAATCATGTGTACCAAAATAATATAGTCTATTCGTTTCCAACAAAATTCACTAAAGTATATAATTTTGTTTCTCGTTTTGCTTGAAGATTACGATTCGGAGGATGTTAGTAATTTCTATTTCTACTGGACATATTTGATTTCAGTGGTAGTGATGATGGAAGTATTGCTAGAACGTTGGATGAAAAATTAACATTCCCATTTTTCAGCACTGTGAAAGGAACGTGCTTCGTGTAAAGCAAAGAATCGAATAGTTAGAGGCCGTTGTGTATAGCAGGTGGTGCATACGTTCGTTGTTTGTCTATAGCAACCACCAATTCTACGTGTTCTTTCAAATACTATTAGGTGTAGGAAACAGTTCCGTGCATTTATCGATAAAATTTCATTCGTATGAAACAAAATTATAATAAGGTTAGTCGTTTAAAATATTTCCGACTGTTATTAATGGCTTTCCTTCTGATCAACGTACCGATTTCATTGTTTCCATTGATTCCAAGGTGTCACAGTATGAAATTGTTTTATGTACATTGCAGTACTAGAGCAATGGAATTTTTTCTTACTCGTAACATTTACTGAACGTCTTACAAAAATTGTTATTTTATTCTACTTTATAATCTGTGTGAATTCCATCAAGAAGGCTAGAGTACTTAGTACGTAATTATGTTTCCAGAAGTAGAAATATTGTAGTAGAAAAATTGCAAATTATATCATTAATTTAGTCTATTTACATTACTATCAGGTTGAATTTACATTGCAACTTATACTCTTGAGCGAGAATTAAAGGATATTAGTTAAATTATCAGTCCTCTTACAGATTAACTCATTCGTTACGATTATCGTTACATATATTCATACATAAAAATTAGGTAATTACTTGCAATAAGCATACATACACTTTTTTTACTGTAAAATACTGTCTCTATTATTATTCGTATATATTACACCATATTAATTAAACAGAATATCTAAATATTTACACTCGTACTATTTCAATATTAATAAAAATAACCACTCTTCGTGAATGAAGAACAATTTTAACACTAGAACTATCGACTCATAGCACGTGCTTATTTATATTGAAAAAATAAATCTTTATTTATCCTCCTTATATAAAATCACGACTAATTTGCAAAAATGCATCGGTGTAAGTATTTATAATTTCTATGCAAAACTGCGCATAAATCATTTTGATTACGTTGGTAGTTTAAGCGTTAATATAAGTACGGATGGCGTAGCTAGCCGGTTAATTTATTAGCCCACCTACTCAAACGCGTACCGCGAGCCGAATACGTATCAAGATCGTAAAATGCATCGCCAATAGCAATAATCATCCCTCCCGAATCTTCCTTAAAATATCACCCCCTGTCCCGCCAAGAAGCACCGAAAACCGTCTCTCGCCATGGGGTTGGTCGGTACGATTGCACCGTTTGGTCGATAGGATTCGTGCAATCGAAATTTCGGTTAATCAGCCATCGCAACCGTTGCATGTAGCCTAATCGAGGGAGAGGGACAGAAAGAGGGATAAAGAGAGACGCAGGTACGCACGCATGCACGCACTCACGCACGGTGGTACGGGCGAGGGGACAGACCGACAGAGATAAAGAGCACTTCCGGAGGTGCACGGGGAGACCAAGGTCCGCGTATCTGTTGCTGCTGGCAAGGAGAGGCAGAACCCGCGGGAGAGTCACACCTGAGTGCCCACGCTTCCTCTTATCCATTCCCTCCCCGTTCTCTCCCTCGTTCTCCAGTTGTCTCTCCCGGTGTCTGCCTCTATCTCTTTCCCTCTTTCTCTCTCTCTTCTTTTCCCTTTATCGAAGCCTGCGGTCCCTCTTCGTCGTTTTACTACTCCCCGTTCCCGGGGTACGCTATCTCCGCTTTTTTTTTTTTTTTTGCTCTTTCCCCGTCTCTCTCTTTCTCTCTCCACTTTCCTCTCTCGCCTTCCTCTTGTCTCCCCTTGCGCGCAAATGCTGTGCTCCATCTCGTTCTACCCGGCATCCTGCGCGCCTTGTGAACCCCGGTACGTTGAAATTGGTCAACGTGAACAGAGAACGGTAGATCATCTTGCTTTGAGTTGAAGCTTATCAGGTTGATCGAAAAGTCGATGTCCTTTTTTTTTTTTTTAAAAATGCGCCACTTGAATTACGATACGCGAGTCAATATGTTAATATGCCCGAATGCGGACATTTCTGTCTATCATTTGAAAAAGAAATCATGAAGGTTTGGAAAGTGAAAACAGGTCGTTTCAATGTTAAGCTAAGCAATTTGGTCTGTAGTTCGGTAATTCTGATATTTTACTTGACCGATTACGTATTATACGTTATAATGTATCGATTCGAAACAAAGAAGATGGTTTGATAGAAACGCTACGGATGAGACGAGATCTATCGATGGTGGATCCGTGATGGCATGTACTCGATCATCTTCCACTAATCGTTTTCTGACAGGGCAGCAACAACTGAATTAATATGAAATATTGCGTGCTTCTATATCACGCAATCTTATCGAATTAGGCTGATACGAGTACGCATTTTAACAGCGTTGCTACGGAAAATCGATGGAAGGTTCCTCCTTCGATAAATAATTTCCTTATAAGAAACGTGAAAATGCTGAAAGCCTACCGTTAATGAATCTAATTCTAATCACTTGTACGAGCACAAATTCTAGAAAGGTCTTTGAACCCTTGACAAATTTAAATTGTTTAACAAGTTCTGTACTGTTTTCATGCGAAGAGAGAAAAAATTGGAGAAGAGGAAACGTAAGGATCGTACGTAATTTATTACGAACAAAAGTAACGAAGAACCGTAATATTTCCATAATTCGTCACGCTTACTTCTCACGATTCACTTTCTACGCTCTTCTCATGCCCTGACACGTTTAAATTCCTCTTCATTCTCTCGCCTTGTATTGAAAAATACAAGATCTGATCTTGCCAGCTACTTTGATTTTCCCTGAATCAGCACCTTAAAGGCTACAAAAATGTTCATCTCACATAAAGATGCATACGTAAACCCTTCTTCGCCCCAGAAACCAGTTAAAACGAAGAAAACTTTCCGAGAAATGTCCTTTCTTCTCCGCTTTTCCTGTTTTGAATGTACTAATTAATTCATTATCTCTTTTCACCAAGCACAAGGTTTATTTATCAGCTTGTTTCACATTTTCGATTCGTTTGCAACTTTTAGATGTACCTTGTGAAAAATAGTATCTAATCGCACTTAATTGTACTGCAAACTAAAGGGTCTTATTACGCGTTAACAATGGAAAGTAAATCAAAGACCGAATACAATTTTAATACAATGGCTACAAAAACTATTGGCAGGTACTTGTATGTACTTTTCAACAAGACGATTCTTCAACTGGTTCCATACTTAATTTCTAGAGTACCAAATTATAGTGGTCACTTACAGTGGCTATTAATCTCTTGCGCTGCGATTATTTTATTATCATTATTTACACCAGCATTAGCCAATCAATGTTTTCATATCATGTTACGTACAAATAATTTTAATATTATGAACAATTCTCATTTAGTAACCCTCAATATTACAATACAAAGCAAAAGTTAGAGTTCAAATTAAATATCACCGTTAATAGTATACATTTTTGTCGAATCTACACCATAATTATTCATAAAACGAGCTTTGTTTTTATTTTATTGTAGTGCTAGGGGGTTAAACGACAATTGAATGCAAACGAATTACAGTTCGAATGAAACGAATGCAGCAATGTGCCGATATTACTCGTAGCCGCAGCAGCTAAACGCACAAATAGGGTAAAAATGCGGATTCTTTATAAAATTCTCGCTGGAAAGGAAGAAAGGCTCGAGACAAAGAGCATATAGGAGTGTGTGACCGATGAAGGGACAGGCGCGCGTTCTCCCCACGTGAAGAAGGGAAAACAATTCGACGGGATATATAAACGTTCCATCCTCCGTTCTCCAACGTCCTCTCCCGGACGTAGTTCTCCTTAATCGAAGGAGGATGTGGAGTCGGTTAAGCCGAAGTCAGTCAGTCAGTTTCATTTGAACGTCAGCTGCCCGGATGTCTCCCCCATCTGTGGGACTCGTGTTGCAGGGAACAGAGGCACCCATGTGAGACACCTTCTCCTCCGTGCTCACTCGCTCGTCTGCTCGCTCAGGTGGACCTACACACCGTGTTCCTCGCCTGTGTAAGGGTAATGCGCGCGTATCTCCACGGACGTGGATACATCTGGACGTGGAACGCATCTGCGGTTCCCGTTGCCTCGCGAAAATTCCCTAGAACACCTAGGAACCCCTTCGCCACTTTTCCCCGAGAGAAACGTTCTGTTGCAGAAAAGGATGATTTTTAGAGAAATTCGGAAAATAGACTTTAGTAGCTTCCAGCCTAGTCGTATTTTGTACTACATCCTTTAACACTTCCTTAAATTTTCAATTCTAGCACCACGGTTTAAGTTCCATTTTAGTTTGGCCACCGTATTAATAAGCGTAAAATAGTTGCTTTGCGGCATTAACAAATTGATACGATAATACAGGATTAGGTAATACCCATTAAAGCACGTTAAGTTTAAATTGATGTGGTTTCTTTGCGGCCCCTATTATCCGATGAAGGATTAATCCTTGTACTCACGCTGTACGAGTTTTTAAAAATTGGGCAATTACTTGCAAAAAGCGTACGTATACTTTCTCTATAGCGCAGCGCCACTTTTATCATCGTTCGTGCAACAATACTGCACCGTAACTAATTATATAGAGTATCTGAATATCTCTAGTTATGCTACTTCCATATTTATGAAAACCGCCTCCATCTGTTCTTTCATTTTTTAGCCTTAATGTGCCGTAGCGGAAGGGTTAAGATTTCTATTTTTGTTACTCCTTCCTTCGTTCCGCCCTACGTTGTTCCTACCTATTTGAACGGCGAATATGTTACAAAATCTCTTAACGGGCTCCTCGATCGTCCGTGGACCACGGGTTAAGAACCACTGCTGTAATAAAATAGAAACATAAAAAGGGGGAAAGACAATACGACGCGACGTAGCTATTGTAAATTCCCCGTTTCCTCTATAAAGAAAACGTTCGAACCTCCCTGCGGCTTCTCGTTTATACATTAGCCGGCGAGAAGACATTCGGGCTTCGTTGATGAGTTTTTAGGATGCGCGAAGCGAGGACGATGAATAATTCACGCGTGGTCGGGTATATAAGGTGAAAAGGTCAGTAATCAAGGGTCATCCGACGCATAATACCGCATGCTTATTTATTCGATCTCGAGACGGTATCAGCCGTTCTAGAACGATCGAATACATATGCATGTTAATTCCGGTGAGCTCCGAGCCACCGGCTCATTTATGCTTGATGAGCAGTGAAAAAAAAAGAAAAGAAGCCGAGTTGCTGTTCTCGTGTACGCTTTCGCGTCATCGCATCATCTTCTCTATTGCAGCAAGTACACACATGCGGAGGGTGTTTACGGGGTTTGTCTCTCTCTTCTGCCCTTCCTCCCCTCTCCCTCTAGTCCCCTTAATTATCCGCACGGAGAATTACAGTGCATTAAGAAGAACAGGATACCTTTATTTCGATGCTTTGCATTTTTTACGCTTAACACTTTACCTGTGTGCGAGGCTAGGGGGACGAGCACGCATGCGACTCTCGTGTTGGGGTACCAGTTACCAGGATCACGATAATGCGTAGTTTATGTTTCTTAAGAATCTTGCACGATGAATAGTCAAGGCTTCCTTTGAAGTTTACGAGGTGAGTTTTGTTATAGTTGTCGGAAGGACGATACTTTGTAGGGGTTGGGATAGGAGAGAGATAATTAAGTCTGGTAGTTTTTAAATTAGCACTTAAACAAATTAGAAGGTGATTTACGAAAAAGGTTTCTAATAAAGTTGTTGGGGGTTTGTTGAGAAATTGGGAAATCGTTAGTGTGGGGGTGGAAGCAAAAAAACAGGATCCGGATGGATGGAATCTTTAATTTTAATTTAGTGTAGAATGAATTTAAATTGACTGAAATTAGAATAATCAAGAGTTTATGAGAGTTATTGGAAAGTTGTTATTGTGAGGGTGCAGGAAAGAAAAGTAAGTTCAAATAAGTGGAATCTTTTAGCTTTGGCTTACGGTAGAATCGGATAGAATTAGAGTAATCAGAAGTTTGGAAATTTGTGAAAGTGCATGCAACTTGATATGGAACTTTGTCAATTTTTTCAAATGATCTACAATGCATCTCGTGTTTAATAAAAAAAATAATCAAATCAGTTCATGGAGAAGTTTTCGTGGAATAAATTTTTTAAGCGGTCTTTCTTTTCCCTTAAAATGTCCTTAAAATTTCGATTGCTAAACTATAGAACTTTCAAATAAAGTTGCATGGCATGGAAGCATTGGTGTTAATGTATTAATATCATCGATTGCGATGACCACGTCCAATACTATGTAGTCATAATTAAATGTACATAAAAGTGCAAGTTGATAATCTTCGATTAAAGCCAGATCGTCAGCCCAAATGACGCACATGTACATAAATTGCATTGAAAGTTGTTTTGGTGAAAAATTACAAGAAACGAGCAGATGAGAAACAGATGCGTAGCGAATGAGTGCAACATTTTATATTGCCGATAAACTTTCGCCAATAACTCAATAGCGTTCCCAAGAATTTACAAAGTTAACCGGTTGTTGCTCACAGTAAAATGCTTACATTGTATGTGTCGCCGAATTGATGCACAGTTCGATAGGTAATTAAGCGAACACCGTTCATTATCCTTAACGTTTATTACCATCATCGATTATTTTCTCCAAAGGTGCGAATGAAAATTGTTTTGATCGAATCTTCGTTTCCGTCTGTCTCACCCTTCTTTTTGGTAACTTTATCTTCTGCTCCATTTCTCGATTATTTGTATCCTGCGCGTTAAAATTGGTTAATTTATCAATGAAAATAAATTTGTCTTTAAAGGTGAAAATACACCACAAAATATTTTGATCGATAAGTATAAAATATACGTATAATTATGAGTTGTACTACCAATTATTCTTCCGTATTAGGATGGAGAGTATATTAAGCCTTTTATATTGCCTTCGGATATATTACATTTTGATCGCGTTATATAAAAGAAAGACCAATCTACATTTTTCATTCAAATCAACTAATATTGTGAAAGAAATTAGTTTTTATAATTTTTGTTTAGAAACGATAGCGCTACCACAAGATTTTAAAGTCATTTTTAAGATTTCGTTTACGACTACAGTAATTGATTACTTTAACACTAGGTTTACGGACGTTACGTGTATAATTCGACAGGCTTCCGGAAAAATACGTATACTGCATATAAATATTCGAACGTAGAAGCGTGAGGATGAAGAGAATCATGTAGAATACATATTCATACCATTGTATCAATTACAGTTAACATAAAGTACTGAAAAATAATATTTATGGCCTCTATAATTTTAGGTATTAAATCTGAAATGCGTCAACGTGACGCGTTCCGTAAACCTAGTGTTAAGTAAAAATTTATAGTAAATGTTTAGGGTTTTAAGCAGTGTTAGATTAACCAATAAGTAGAATAAGCACGTGTTTGGGGCATCAAGTAAAGAGGGGCAACATATCAATATGAATAAAACAAAATAAATCAAGCCATAAGTTAGTCTTAATGAACAAAAACGGGATGAAATAATAATTTGAATATAAACGATATATCACAGTTATTAAAAGAATAGTGGACCACTTATAGGTACACCTAATATTAAAATTCGCAACGAGTTCCACGGAAAAAATGTAAGTACGTACGATTTGTTATTGTTTTACATTGTAGATGCTTATTTTTGTTGTTAAATTTATGGACTTAGCGATTGTAGTGTTTCGTAAAATTTTCAAAAGTATTCCATTGCTTCGAAAAGGTTAAGAACCACTTGCTTAAAGCCTCCGAAAGTCTTAATCCGGCTCTGATTTTAAGAATATAAATTCTGAATAAATGCGAGCGATTATGATGTATCAAGAAATAAAGACGCGACCATGAATCTGTCTAGAGAAAATTTCGCAGATTTAGCGATTTTTTGAACGATCGCGTTGCGTGTTACACGTGGCTCGGAAATATTAGCGCCGCATCCGTTTTCTCAGAATCGTTCTCGTATTATACCGGCGACAACTTGCTTCGATGACACCGGTTCAAATATAGCAGATCGCGTATCACAAAAGGCAGTTGATAAACGCGAAGCATAACTTCTGCTTGGAAGATATCCACCGCTGTTACGGCAACGTTGTCGCGTGTAAATCCGTCGATACTTTTCCTCGTAAAAACTATCGTATCCTTATTCGCGATTGCAGTTTGTTGGCGCATTATTAAGTTCACGGGACAAGTTCATGTGAATGCATATTACAAAATTGAACGTTACCTAAATTTGTTGCCAAATAAAATGTCATTCATGAAAATAGAAAGTGGGCAAAATTTGCTAACTGCACCACCATTGTTACATTATTTTCACAGAACACTATAGATATAAAATTAATCAAGATAATATAGAACCAACTAAAAACACAAAGGTTTTGGAGATGTGAAATGCTACTCCACAAATAAAAAAATACCTATATGGGAAGATTAAATTAAATTTAATATGAAATACGTGAGAAAAGAACAAAAAAAATAGAAAAAGAAACAAGGAGGAAACAGTATTCCGTCGGCGTAAATAATGGAAAAAGTATTCGATAACATAAATCTACGAAGAGATAAACGATACTCCACTTAAAATTTTCTACTGTTTTATGTTCACGTATGATTGTTTTGATGCGTTGCGTCGTGACATTGATACTATGAGATTTCCGCAATCTGTGGATGGAATTTCTTTCCACGATAATTTTACAGTTTCTCGAAGCTCATTTTCACTTTTGCATTTGAAATTATTTATATATTTGACACTCTGCACGATCTTCTTCCAAGATCTAATAAATTAAATAGGATACCATCTCTTCATATAAAATTCGCTAATATGAATCACAGAATTGAATCCGAAAGGTAAACAGCATTCATTTATTTATTTTCATATTAATTAAAAATCGTATTTACTTCTATTTAGAGATTTTATTCCGCGATTAGATAGAGTAACTTGTGTTAGACGGAAAAATTGAAGCTACTGACGCTCATGTAATATCGCTTTCTTTTTTCTCCGATTTTAGATTCCTTTGAATATGAAACTACTTATAAACGCCGTTTTCATTATAATGTTAACTACAATTTCACTTTCTTTTTTCATTCGATTTTGTGTTTCTTTCTTTTAAATTTAATAGCTGTTTTTATTATTGTGCAATGCGGTTCGGTAGCTAGGCGAACAATAGATCAAAGGTGTAGAAAATGATGGTTATAAGACTTGGAGACAAACAATGAATTTTGTTTAAAACCGCAGTTCACGAATAAATTACACGCCTAATAATTCGATACGATTCAGATAATTTAGTTGTTTTTCATATTTTTGATTCCCTGGGTGAAACAAAGGGACGGCAGGGAGATTTTAGATAGAAAGAAAAGATGTTACGATAAAGGAATTATGAAAAGGTTTAGGTGATGAATTTGCTAGATGTAGTGAGTAACGAGAGGGACTGTTGGTGAATCATGTTGTCTGTTGAAGGCTGAATTCTCTGATTCTTTTTCATCACGAAACAGATATCTTCTGCAATATTTCATTTCATTATTGCTTCATAATTGAAGTCAAAATACTTTTGTATTGATTATGAGCATATTTTACTTATAGCCAGTGCATTTCGTTTAGAGACAAATGAATAAACGAGAACAATAGACGATCTTTTTGTCCGAGCCACTGCAGTCTAATCTCGTTCTAGAGTAGCGCGGTTTAATCGCTTTTCATGCAGTGCATATAGAGAGAACGTATTCGCAGGTGCATCGTTTCGCGATGGTAAGCGCGGCACGGGCGAAAGATGAAAGAAAACACGTAGGTACGTCGTGAGTGGCTACGGTGGAAGGCAGGCCAGAGGCGGTCGCGGAAGATGAAGGAAAAGGGAAACTTTATAAGAAACGCTTCCGGATGTGGGAATTCTAATCTTGATCAATTCTCGTGGCGAGATAACAGCTCTCCAGGCCTCCACCTCTGCCTTAATGCATTCGTGCGTTCGCTGAGAAGCGATTCGAGATTGCTATGGAAATGCTGGTTCTCCCTACTGTCGACTTGACACCGACCTGTGTACGTTATTCTGACGTTGGATTGAGTTATAGGCTCGTTAGGCTTCCTTAAATGATGGATAACTCCTGGATGGACGAATAACTTCGAAACCTTGCACTTTTCTGGTAGGCTTAACACATTCTTTGCGAACCACGACGAAATAATCTTCAAAACAGCCGGCATGTGTTTCTTCAACCAAATTACAGTCAGTCATACAAGTCTACGTACAGATTTATTTTATATTAAATGGTTCAATAATTATAAAGCGTACAAATTAATTCTGAGTTTTCAGGATTTTATATGATTTAATATTTATTGACAAAAATCAAGTACAGCTTTGATATTGAACATTTCCAGCATTTTCACAGCTATGAAGCAACTATTTGTCATTTAGAAGACAGTAGAGTAGCAATTTAGATGTGAAAGAAGCTGTACATAATTGAACAGCACAGGACAATTGCTATTTGTTTGCAACATTGGTTTGCGACATACAATTGCTACAGCCACTATTCAAATTTTTCTTGTTGTAGCGCGTAAGAGAATTATTAATCGATAAGAAGCTAATTAAGCGATACATTTGCGCTTAATTAATCGATATATGACTTAAACAAATGCGGTGATGCGTAAATAGTTTTCGTAGCCACCGCGGATTCCTGAGCAGGTATCGATATCTGGACTTGATATGAAACCTCAAACTGTATTTCGTTTCGATCGTTAATACATGCAAATAAGTTCCAAATAGAGCTGGTACGTATTCCACTGGTTGACTACGTCCTGCAAAGCGTGAAAATGGAAACGGGAAAGCTATACCGGGCATAAATAATGAAGCGACTATCGAGTTCGGTTTTTCGCAGAAGTTCAGGGAGAAGCAATGGCGGCTGGATCGCGTGATAGCGTTCCGCATCCGAAGAGAACGTTGAACTCGAAATGCCGCTGACAAAAGACAAGTTTCCTACCTCTGCTTCACAGACGCCTTGCTATAGTTCCCAGCCGACAGTACGTCGATTCTTCTCCGTTGGTTACTTTCTATATTCTTGATTTCTTCCTAAACGTACACGTCGATCGCATTCTCATTAATTACCATTGAATGAAACGTAACTGCCTGCTCGCCCTATTCGCTGGACTTCTACCGTGAATTCTTCTCCTTAGCAGTGATCTTTGCTTAATTGTTCGGATTCTTATAAATATAAATAGCGTCGGGTATACTCCTCTTCAAAAATCTTCAAACAATCGTTGTATCTTTCTCAAATCTTGAATCGATTAGATGATGATCGAAAGATACGAAAGAATGTTATACACTTGATACTTTGTTAATAATTTTGCTGGACAATAAATGCGGCTGATAGTTTATAATTTATACCAATTTGGTTTTCATCAACTCTTTCGCTGTTAAGTCCGTACGACGAAGTACGAACATGTCAAAAAGTTTGAAATTAAATCAACGGCTATATGTAGTCATTGGAAACTGTTATTACACGTGTTTTAGAATCGTTTAAGCTTTCCTAATTTTTAATAGATTGAAGTGTCTGCTAGCGGATCTTACTTGCATTTGAAAAATTATCTCCATATTTACTTATGTACAGCAATTCAAGTGCCACGTTGTAAATAAACGACAAGACTTATTGACCAACCTGATAGTATTACTAGGATAGAGCATAATTTGTAGTTCAAAGGAGAAGAAATTGAATAAGATTTCATCCAAATATCTCGGTTATTGAATATTCTATCGATACTTTATATTGAGATGCATATATTCGAACTTTGTTCGAGCTATAGTTCGTCCAGAATCAATCTCCTACTCAAGACCACTAATAGAGCTACCCCTACTACACCCACTGCAACTTTACATCATTCTATTTCTGGTTTCTTCGCTCTCATCTAAAAACGTTGAACATAAGCCTACCAAACCTACAGTGAATCACGAAATTGATCAAATACTTCAATTCAATGTACAGTAACTCATAAAACTGATCAAATGCTTTCATTTATAATATTTCTTATTTAATCCAAATGTAATCTTTAATTATGAAACTTTGGGCATACTTCTGATGTACAATTACATTAATCTTACATTAACCTTGTCCGAGGCTTAATTGTTGTAACGAAACCATTTAGAAAATAATCTTACAACAAGGTCGCCATTTGATCAATTTCGCGAATCACTGTAAGTATTTGTTTTTCAATTGAAACGAAATCGCATGGCTTGATGCAATGAAATTAATTAGGTAACTTTTCAGTGCTTTTAGTGGGCAAAATCAGTTAGCTTCGGTGTTTCTTTTTTCACACCAAAAAGTTTCAAGCAATGGAGTTGACAGGTTTTTGCACCGAGTGTGTTTTGCTTTTTATAAAATTTTAAAGACATATTTAATAAGCAATTTCAATTTTTATATTAACCTTCATCGAAATTTGATTCTTCTAAAAAAATCATACAGTTAGAAAGTAATTTTATAGCAATGTTAGTATTGGATTAATCTCATGAGTAGACTGCGGAATTTTATGCAAAATATTTGCAAACCTAATTGACAGATCGAAACATAAGTAGAAATTTGTTTCACCCTTTAAATATTACGATGCGTACTTTACTTTACTTTTATATTTTGCATATTTTCGCGTATTACACGCATACGCAGCATCTTTCTGCACATGTAAATTAGCCGTAACTGCATAAAAATCCGCAATCTACTCAATGAATCGCTATACCTATCGCATCTTCCGAGCTCAAAATTGAAACCTGGAAAGCGCCTGAAAAGCACAAATAATTGACGTTGTAAAAGTGAAAATTTCGCGTGTAATCTCTTAAACAATCAATTTTCCCCGATTACCTCAAGATTCGCGGAATTCCCGAACAAACGCCGATTTAGAATCACAATGGGGAGTATCAGAAAAGTGAGAACGGTCGTAACGACTAATTGTCTGTTTTTCTACGGCGGAAAAATGGCCATATACGCTGGACGCCGAAGAAAAGAGTCCGCGATGGGTGTCGTAATCGAGTTTCAAGCCGCGTGTCTGTATAATCGGCAGCGTGTGGGAGCCGGGGGAAACGTTGTTGAGAAATGTTGATGTTTAAATGGTCGCCACAATGTGGATCGTGCTTGTTCGCCCACGTTGGGGTAAGGAAAGCAGGCGAACGGAAGACAGGTGAACGCAGGTGAGCAACGAGGCTGCGGCGAGGATGTGCACGCGGCTGAAACGGAGGAACTCGCCTGCGGGTATGCTTCGTCTCTCTTGGATGAGGGTTCCATGCACATGAGATGCACTACTGGGAAATCATTCAGAAGCTACTTCAAAGATCCATAATTTTGTTAAACCTTTACGGTCGAACATCACACTTTTACTTACTAGGGTAGATTTACCACGTACTGCTACTTTATGGTTCGCTTGTAACATTATTTAACTAGTTTATTTTAGAACGTCGTTCATCTTTTCACATTAACTAATATGCAAATTTAGTTTAGTGCATTTAGCGTAGGCAGAACGCGATTGCATTCTTGCTCTGATTAGAAGCTAAATTTTACATATTAAAGTTGAAATAAAAGTGATACCTTTTTATAAATGTTGCTTTGTATTAGACAGGAAAATAACACAATTCCATTGTGATACTTAGTCTCGAACTTAGACTAATAACAAGTAGATTGTAAATTTAAAACAAATAAAACGTCGATTAAAATTTTTGCGAATTTAATACGAGCTTTAGTAATAAAATTGTTACTCAAGTTTGAGTAATCTTGATTTTTAGATCGGCGAATTCGATTTTCTCAACGGGCTACTGTAGACTACTTTCTTAGATAGAGCAATTTATCTATTATTTGTGGATCAGGTTACTGGCTTCATTACACGAACTCTTAAAAATGTTAATTTGGGATTTATGAGTATCTTCAAACGACTGCTAGACACGAAATACTAGAGTATCTGCAGAGTACAATGTCTTCTACATTTTTACCTTGGTAAAAATTATCAAGTCACATACCATTGAAAACCATTTCGGGTCAATGCGAGGTGATTAGGTGTAGTGTCAAGGTCGTTTAAAGGTATTTGAGAGCATTTAAAGACAAGAGGAGGCCATTAAGACCCTATTATGAGTGACCAAAGTGATGAAGAATTTTATGTACTTACAATATATTGCACATTGTATACGTTGGTAATTATAAAAGTGGCGTAAGTTAAAAATCCAAAACAAATGAATTTCTCAGTTATTTTGCGTTGCACTGATTTCTATTGCAAAAATGTGGAAGCCTTTCTTTATCTTTGGTTTACATCACTATCATAATCACTGGTACATACAAATCAGAACAATATAGAATGCGACTGTTTATATTTCCAAGTCTAATAAAGTGGTCCATAAAATTATTAACCGGTTCAATTCGATGATCCAATAAAATTACAGCGGTTGAAAATTTACCTGTACACAGTTGATAATTGAATTTCATTGACAATATCTTTTTCTAAATATTCATTTACAACTACAAATTTAAACCTTAATATACAGTGGCTGCAAAAAGTATTTGTCCATATATGTACTTTTCAAGTAGGCACTTTCTAATCAGGTTCTACATTTAATCCTGTTGCAACAAATGTTTATAGTCACGTAAGAGTACTATTAAACGATGAGAAATTTAATTTAGTTGGAC
Source organism: Eucera pruinosa (assembly GCA_028830335.1). NCBI lineage: Eukaryota > Metazoa > Arthropoda > Insecta > Hymenoptera > Apidae > Eucera > Eucera pruinosa. The sequence goes on from JAMYCR010000007.1 coordinate 13,513,090, forward strand.
CTAATTAATTAGTACCTAAATGACAAAACAAATACAATGGTGTACATATTCCTCTTGTAGGCATTGTATTTCGACTTAAAGGTGGATTCTTACAGATAATTTTGATACCAACAGGTTTTAACTGGCTCTTAACAGAACAAAGATATTTTTGGTAAAAGTTAAGTGTTCGCGGTGTATGAATACATTTATATTAGACAACACTTGATCTTAATACAGAAAATTTACGAATATAAATCAGAATAAAACGCGACTGCGCGAACTTCCAAGTCTCGAATGAATGTCTGGAGGATTTGCCGATAAGATCAGCTCGTTAAAATGAATAATTGAGTCTGCTCACCGAAATGTCGAGACGCCACGGGCTAAGCAGCCCTTAATGATTCCGGTGAAAGTAACGACGTTTTGTCTAATCTACCACCATTAACAGATACTCCTAATATCGTGACAGATTCAGTTGCCTTAATGATAGACACTCAAAATCGTTTCTCTTCTTTTCGTCAAATTACACTCTTAACGATCGAACGTATAAGATGAATATCCTTCCGAAAATGTCAAAACTTGGCGATTGGAAGAATTGGTAAATATGGGATGAATAGAAACCTCCATTGAAGTTTCCTAAGATTGGAAAATTCCAAATTGGAGAATTGTTTTATTTTTCCACTACATATTGACCACGGAAACCTTCTTTCACTCTTAACCTTTTCACTATTACACTTTGCAACTTAAAAACGGTTCTGACATTTAGACAAGAGTAGTTTTTATTAAGTTAGGAATACTTTGTATTAATTTATTAAAAAAATTAAAGAAATGGATTCTGTTTTAAGAGCTATTTCACCGCTAAAATAAAACAATCTGTACTTTACTGTAAACATTTCGTATACTTTTGTATGTTACGTACATTCCGTACCTTATAGCATATTAAGATTTCCTATAAACGCATAAAAATCCGCAATCTAGTCATTATAATGTCCATACAAGCCCTTGAATAATTTCTTCAAGCTTCTCCAAGCCAGATGATTCTTTTGCATCAGGTTCTTCTAATCATCTTCCACTTCCATTCCCACGAAATCTACGGGAACAATAACTAAAGATGTCAAAGTATCTTTTTACTCTTCCACAAAAAGGTAACAAAAATTGCCAAGGGCGCTTTTGTTACGAACCCCTCAATTTTCTAAATATTACCAACGAAATCCGTTTAATTGACCAAACTTAAAATCATCTTGGTACTATGACCATCGATTATCTTCTCACCAAAGATCAAAATATCAAATGCAGCGTATGCACGACCGCATCCACGTGGAAGCAAACCGCAAGGAACCGCAACCAAATACATATATACGAACTCCCGTATAGAGGGAGTGTCTCTGTCCGCGTAGGCGACCTTTTAGCATGGAAAGGAAGCCTTCGTTCCGAAAGTGACGTTGTCATCGAGTCGAAAAATGGCGGACGAGTATAGGAAGAGAGAAGCATCGCCCTTCACGAAGGGTATGCACCGATATGGGAGAGCATTGCGTGTTTGCGGGTGGTGGAGAGCGAGAGCAAGTAGAAGAGGAAGGGAGAGGAGGAGCACCCCTTTCACTGGTCCCTGGGGCTTCACGGGGTGCGGAGCGCTCCGTGGCTACGATTCCCGGAAATGGGTGGCTGGCTCGGTCGACAGAAGTACGCGCGAAGGGAGATAATGGCCGGTTCCATAGATAATTTTATTGCGGAGCAACCTTGTTGGGGGAGCTGCGCGATCGACCAGCTACCGGTACTTCCGGTTTCAATTCTTTTCTACGGCTGGAACTGAATTCAATTTTAAATGTTCTTCCTTCGATTATTGGCACCTGCTGCTATTTCTGTCGTTGGTATTTAAATGTTGATAGAAGGTGATTATGATTCCTTAGAATTTTGTTATTAAAGGTTCTTTGACACGAATTATTATGGCACAGACGAGGTATGAGAGTAGACAAATCACCCTAAAAGAGTTGGAATTTTACAGGAGGAGTATCTTCGTTTTTGGTATCCGAAAGGGAATTTAAACACTTCTAAAGTATTTTAATGTGCAAAATGTAAAAGCAAACACAGAAACTATAGATTTTACGCACGCGAAGAAGGTGAAGATGAAAATGGTAATGGGATTCGAACCACAAAAATACATTGCATGATTGATCTATTCTTATACCTAGTCTGCGATTAAGATTTCTAAGGTTTCGAAGCAATTCAGCTGCAAGATTTTTTAAATTGTAGAATACCATATGGTAGAGATTTTCACTTCGATTATGTATTAATCGATACTGATTCGATTGAATGTTTAACGTTTGCGGTATACATTGCGGAATCATTTGCACGACAACATCATTCATAGTACGCTATTGCCATTTTCTAGCAATTGAATTCATCTCTCCCATCTCATTCATTATTTTAGGCACATAAAATCTACTATTCGTACCTCGATGAATATGAATTTTCGAAAAGAATTCCCTGCTCGGAATAAATATGATTTCACGAATCGGTTCCACACACACTTTTAAAAACATTTACCGAAGAAAATCATCGTCGCGTATAGCATTACGCGTGTATTTAAATTCGTCGTAGCTAAAGGGTTAAAATGGAGCTGTTTAATAATCCAACACGTAATACGTTGATTACATACAGAGTGTTAAATTGATACACTACCAGTGTTTTGAATTTTAACCGAAGTTCTCCGAATTAAATTTGTGAAACAGATGATCTTTAAGGAAGGTCGGTTAATGATACGGGGTTGGCAGAAAGCATGGAAAATTAAGAAGCTCAGGGCGTAGCTCGGGTGACCGCGGTTCCAAGAAACGAGGGAGAAAGGTTGGCTGGTGGGCATAATGTAACTCGAGGCATGGACACGAATATATGTCGGGAGGTTCGTGCGTTTAAAATGCGGAGAGATACGCTGTTCGATAGACGTGTGTACGTAATAATTAGTACAAAATTGCATAATGTTCAGAACGATCTTATCGGGGACATTGATCTTGAACACTCTATTCTATTTCATATGTTACATTTCACTTAATCCATTGTATACTGTCAAACTTTTATTGGAACACGATATCATCGTACGTGTCTACGAGACCATTTTAATTCACCATCGCACGTATACATTATCCAGTTCTCAGAAAAGTACGACGTATACTCGTGATCGAATCTCGAGTAATACCTATAATTTTGGCTGCAAGGCGATGATGAATTTTTTTATTATAATTAACAGGAGCAAAGTTAATTGTGAGAAATATCTACGCTAAACTCGGGAGAACACTGTTACGAATATTATTATAGCTGTACAAATTAATTTGCTGCGTTCTTTTAATAAAATGTAATAAATAGACTGCGAATTTTTATGCAATTCATTTCTTTGTAAATAAAAATAAAGAAACGGAGAGTAAATAGGGGATAGTTTCACTCTCCAAGTATTGAAATATCTTCTCTAGTTTAGCTATTTTATATATTTTGCACTTTTTCACCTATTTAATTTTCCCATAAATGCATACTTCGCAGTTTAGTAATAAATAATCAATGTTTCTTTAAACAAGATCAAGCACAATTTTAATATTCAAAATAATCTGCATTATTTTGCATGATTTTTTTCTCATTTATTATGCAACAGCTAAATTTACTGCGACTTTCGCGAAAGTGAAAAGAAAGCCATTTTTATTCTAAAGTTAACCCACGAAACTTGATTCAATTTTATCTCCTAAATCCACTTCTGCATCAACTTTCGCAGGTTACATCATCGGATTAATTCCATTTAGTCGCGTTCCCATTTCCTGCGGAAACTCGTGTGGTCTCTGCACTGCACCCCCTACAATGTATCTCGAGTGTCTAGATAAATAAATTAATAGACATTTTTGGAGATAAAGTTCCAAAACCTTAACTACAGTAAAATTAATCTTTGGAAATCAGTTATTTCCATTAGTATAATTTGTATCTAATACTGTACGTATATATTCACTAACTTCTCTGCCGATTCATGACCGATTTTCTTACTTTTCAATTTTACAAAAACAGTAAGAGGTAATTTCTTATCAAAACGTGTATAGACTTAGATATAGACCGACGCATTTTACAACTTTTGAATGGCTTTCCTTAATACATACAAATCAATTAACTTGCCTCGCAATGTATTTTTAATTTCTCCGATACAAATAAGTAGCAGCTTTACTCAATGTATGCGTGACCTGGGATGATCGCTTGCTAAGTAATTTATTTCAACATACACACTCGTGTTCTCTAGCAAAAAAACGAAGGTATTTCCTGCGTTTTGCTTCTAATAAAGTTAATGACTGAGAATAGTGTATTCCATTATTAATGATTAACCATCAATCGGGATTACACTTCTTCATTTTCCACGCTTCAACTACTAAACACTGTAATCACAGTCTCATGCGTACTATGTGTTAATCGTCGGTAATTGTAATACCAACTGTCTATCTAAAGCTTCTTCAAACGAACCAAATCCTCTGCATCTCGTGTTTCAAATCTTCCCAGCCTCGTCTCTCAGCCGCCAGATTCTACCAACAGCAAACCATTCTCATTCTACAATCTTCGGGCTTCTCAAAACTTGAAAATCAGTCACCTCTTTAACCTTTCGCGGACGGCACTGTTTTTTTTTATACATATGGCTTAATATATCATATACATTATTATGATCTTAATCCGACTTAATTTCATATGATAGATTTTCGACTTCCTGTCAGACGAAATCTTAGTCATTGACTAATTGCAGGATAGACCACTCATTTATTGGAAACATCATAAATTTCGTGCCTGGTCAGATATGGACCAAACTTATATAAAAAAAATTGTACATTATTTTGAATCGAATTGGATATTTATTGTAATATTCGTCTAATTTACGATGGTATTAATTAACAATAAATGATTTTATTTCACATGCGACGCTTTTTCATATAGATATAAAATTGAGCTTTTATCTCAGATTTCCAAGGCCCCTTGCAATTACATCCACTAGTAATTATTATAGGTTTCGATTTTAGACATCAATTATATCGAAAACAATTGGTTATCGCAATATTTAGTTACAATTTCCATCGTTTTAAATACGCTGTTGTCTTGTTCGAATCCAAACTAGTAATGTCGCATGCATCACTGAAACCTTAAGAGGGCTAGAGGTAGCTCCCGAATGATTCTATATGAGAATGAATAGTCTATCCTATGCTTCATCGATGGTACAGCGTAAAGATGCCATTTCTGATAGGTTAACAACACACGGATTTTCTTCAATTTTCCTCCAATCCTCTACGATGTTGCTCATTTTAACGGGCCATCTTATGAGCGATTCCTGGCGTGGGCAGAGGTACGAATGCGAGAATTCGCGAGAAATGATCGAGCGCCTCTTCCAGGAACCCAGGGGAATCTGATTCAAGGGGAGAAAGAGGCGTGGGTGTACGGGTGGCCCGCGCGCGCTAAAGTCAGATCTCCAAGGTTTCATAGGTGTGTTGGCTACAAACGGTTGCTAGGCTACCGGCAGGGAGGCAACCGGTCAATACCTTGCCTCTGCTGCTGCCTTTACCTCTGCATGAGCTAAAACGTCACCGGTGGAGAGTTGTTCTCTCCACCTGTCCCACCCTCCGTCTCTTCGCCGCCGACGTCCTACCCCGACCCTTCCGCCACCAGCAGCAGCACCAGGACGCGTACATATTCCCCTCTGTCGTGTCACGCCACCATCCCGGCGGTTTGCTCAAACGAACACGAGCACCAACCCCTCAACCCCGTCACTGCCGGCTTTCTGTACTTTTCTCGCCCTTTTTCGCTTCCTTTGCTTCTTGCGCATATTTTCTTGCAAAGGGATTCGTCAGATGGACACGATGGGAACATAGCGAGGTGCAGAGTCGGTTGCATAATATAATTGACTGTCATTTTGATATGCCTGAGGAGGTAACTCAAAATACGCGGGAAAGTGTTCTCTGTTTCAAAAGATTTGAATTTTTATCCCTCATTTAAAGCGATTAATTCGTATCGCGTTATAATAAACCCGAAATTAGTACAAATCAGATTCATTTTTGTACCCACTTGTATGGATACCGCGTTAAATTGAAACTCAGATGTACATATAGATCAGGCTGATCAGGTTTCCACATTTACAAGGAAATTTCCTGATAATTGAAATTGAAACATGGCGATGTACGTGCATGAGAAAAACAGGGAAGTTCTTCGTTAACTTCAACCCTAAACGTGTGATAGAAAAATTCATGTTACCGGGGAGACTACTTAAGCTAATTAAGTTGTATCATATAGAAACCGCGTTGTAGGATTACCACGTTATAGGAGGGCTGTATACTAAAATTCTATCAGTTGGCAAAACCTTGTGAGATCTTTGAGCCCACCGCTTACCCCCTACAAAGAAATCTTCGATCTATTTTAGATTAAGAAGCGGAGGAGTAGAAAATATTCGGCTGGAGGTGGTATCGATCCAGCCAGTCGGCGGATTATCAAACGGTAATTGAAAGGTAGAGAAAGCATCGAAATGTAGGTTATCCAAGCGCAAACGTTGCAACGATCCAGGGTAGCTGGATCGACCGAGCGGCTCATCAGAATCACACACTGCGGCGCACAGTAGCCGGCGGTTGCTAGATGAGTAATAAATTGGTCAATCGAGGGTGTGGTTACGGCTGAAACTAGCCCAGGTTGCCAGGCTACCAAACCACCTACCTCGGATCCTATACTGACGAGAGTTCTCTTCGTCTGCGTCTTTTCCACTCGTATCAAACCAGAAGCATCGATAATAATCTTACCTTTTCTTATATAGGGTAAATGCATCACGTGCTGCTACTTTAAGGTTCACGTGTTAACTTTATTTAACTATTTTAGAACGTCGTTAGCATAAAGATCGTTCCAGTTTGGAGCACAATAGTGTTCAACCGCTCTTTTATTTATGAACATTTTTTTTTATGTATTCGATATAATAAATTCATTAAAAATCAATTGATGATGCACAACAAAGTCCAGTGTCCTTCGTACTGTCACTTGAAAACTTTTCAATTTAAATAGAAACAAATTTTTCCGTATATTAACACGTCAGTTTGTGTAACAGATATAAGACACATAGCGTACGTATCGCTTTATTGAATTACGACACGTTCCATACTTTATAATTGTACTGGACAAGTTTTAATGTTCAACAGCACATTTACCTCGTAATATTTCGTTATAAATATTAAGTGTAGACGAATATACAATGTCTATGTATTGTTACGTAAACCGAAGTCCAAATTCAGTATGAAACGTTCTTTATTTACGATCCTTAATACATTACATTGCTATTAAATAAAGTAATTCAAGTGGCAGTTATAGGAACAGTGACAGTACGTGGTTTATTTACTCTATTCAATTAAAAAGATTTAACGATTACTTTGAAGGAATTCAACGAAATCACGCGTTAGCTTGGATTCTCGTAATATTGGTGAAAGCTCTCGTTGTCTGTTCTCTTTTCGCTAACCAGAAACTTCAATGGTATCTTCTTCCAGAGTTTTATTAAATTTTCGTTCGCTATAGAATTCGTTGTTAGTATTTCATTTATTTTTCTTCGCATCAATCTTCGTCTTTACACTCGTTACCGTCACATCGATTACGTAAAGCCGAGCATGAATAAACCAATTGCATATAGCACCTAAGTAGCACGTTCATTAGTACCACTACATAACAAAATTGTCCCCCTTTTTCGAAAAGATCCTCTCGTGATCAACGTTTGTCTCGATTTTTGTAAATAACTTTATGATAAATCACTTCCTATGAGTAATACTCGAATTCGTACGATGTAGAGTCTTCCAGATCTAAACCGACAAACTTTGCACCATAGGTCGATACGTCTACAATTTCGAGTTATGAAAGAGAAAGTAGCATAAGTTATTAGATGCATTGGAGCTGCTAACTTTTAATGATAATCATATATTTGATACAACGTTTTACACCTCTTGTCACTGTGCATGCAAGTAGACGTTTTCACGCGCCGCATTCCCTGAATATTAGCAAGATCATTATAGCCGGTGAAAGCAGCTTCTCTGTTTTTTGCTATCAATTCATCACGTTCCCACCTAAATACACTCTCGATTTCACGTAGGTAAATGTATAGCTTAATCAGTACCAGGATAGTGTCCCAACTCGACGACTATCGGTATTTCTGTCTACACAATTTGTGCCTGCCTTCTGTATATAACACTTTTTACTTAGGATTGCTTCCCAAACATGTCGACAAAGTTTGTCGGTTTATATCTGGAACACCCTGTATAAGTTACGAAGTGAAACTTTTTTGTTGCAACTGGCTGACATTCGTGAGTACATATCGAGCTTGATCCCCTTTCCAATCACAAAAGGATTTGGGGACCGCGTTTAGTAGCTGATATCTGCGTAGTGTATACAGTAGGTTACGTGTAGGTTCGGGCAGGTGTGGGTGCACGACGTGGGTGCAGAGCGTAGGTATAGACGACCATTATCCATACCACATCCAGTATGGTCTACTGGATGGGAGTCTACTGGGAGGAGTACAGTATGGTCTACTATCTTACTGGGAGTAAAATCAAGCAGCCAGTCAGCCAAGCCAAACCAGCCAGCCGATCAATAACCGGGGACCTCGCCAGCTCCACGAGCTGTCTTCCGTGCTGGAGTACACACCTTTCGTGGAAATTGCGTTAACGTGAACACGGGTTTAGCTGAGAAATCCGCCGGAGCTGGCTGCGTAAGCGTAATGCCGCCATTGTTCGACCGCAAACGGGAGATGATGCGAACGGAAATCGAGGTTAGACAACCGGGTAGGGAACCAATTGGCATTTGCGTAACTTGGCGCCGTCAGAATCCGCTCTTTAAGGCCTTATTGAAGGAGAAATTGCCGTTCCTGCGAGAAATTCTTGCGCAATCAAGTGCCTACCTGTACGTAGATAAATGGGTACGTGCGCTGCGTGGGTGGCTTTTTTAGGTTTGGAGATAGAGGTACCGTGTTTGGATCACAATCAGTTGCAAAGGAGCATTGTTTTAAGAAGTCGAGAGTTGGGTCGAGAAGAACGTTGAGTTTGGATTCGGCAGAGTTGGTTGAAGAATCGTTTAGGGAGATTTGGAATAACGATAAAGCAATTGCTGGGGAAATTGTTATGAAATTGATGTTTACACTTGGTTATTCGAAGGCTTGGAATTTCGATGATGCGAGAATTCGAATGCTAAGAACTTCAAAGGCAAAAGGATTTGAAAGCTTAGAGAATTTTCTGAGCTATAATTTTTAGAAGCTTGAACGTGTAATATTTTAAACACAGAACTTTTTAAATACAGTTTACAAACTTTAGAGGCAATTATTAATAAAAAGTACAATTTTGAGATCTATAATTTACAATGAGCCTCGAAAATTGCATTAGACAGAAATTCTTTAGGTTGGGTGATGGAGGCGTACTGCGTTTGGATTACAATGAATCGCAAAAGAGTATCATTTTAAAGAATTCAGTCAGGTTGAAAGTCTTCTTGAGTTTGGATTAAGTAAATTTTGTTGTAGAATTGTATTAGAAAATTTGGAATGATGGTATCTCGCAACGCACTGTACAGGGGCCATTTTTAATCGGTCTGAAAATATTGAAGTAAAAAAGAAATTTCAAATAACACTCATTCAGTACGGAAAAGGTTATCCTATAATTTCAATGATTTCCTTTTGTACAAATACTACCGAGCAACTTATATTAAACACCTCTTTTTCTCATTTGCATAGCCTAGAAATATTGAAGATGATAATTCTTTATTGGTTCCATTCCTACATCATCGAACTGAATTATTTCACTGTACTTTACACGATTAATCGACTGTGGATCTTTATGCAATTATAGAAAGTTTAAATGTACAGAAATGTACAAAATGCATACACTATGCACAAGTATAGGAAATATTAAAGATAAAGTGTATGCGAAAGATGAAACCAATCTATATTTATATTCCATTCCTTTATTTGCATTTATAAAGATGTGAATTTGATAAGTATCAATATTTCACAATTTGAATGTTAGATATTAGGTGCACCAACGAATAATCCACTTTTATTGTCAAACACAATATTTATTTTGAACGAGATCAAGTGCTTATTCTACTTTAAATGCAATTGCTGTTGTTCTCTAATATTTACGCTTTACAAACTAAATTCATCAATTCATTTTCGTGTCTCGGTAGTACGTTTCGAATTAAAACTGTACGTTGATCTTATTACAGAAGTAGCGAATTACTTATTGGTACATCTAAGGTAATCCACTATTTTTAAATAGATTCATGAATTTGCTTCATCAAGACAGTAAGTTCTCCCTCGAGCAGGAATTTATACCTTGCCCGAAAAATTCAACAAATCACAGCACGTGTAGTACCCGTCTAATTTTGTTCGAAATAAATATTGAATTAAACAAAGGAACTGGATTATTCATTGGTACGCCTACAAAAGCCAAGAAGTTCGCAGAAAACCAAGATGTTTTCGCATCCATAAAGTTTCCCAGCGACACGATCAGCAGAGAAGCGACCGCCAGTGTCTCCTGGTTTCCCTGAGATCACGTAATCCGAACACTTATGGTTTCACTAAATAACGATCAACATGTGAAGAGGGGAGGGAGGGGATTAGTCATCGGAAAGTGACAAAGCTACACTTAGAACAGTAGCAGCCGGCTGCTGATGATCTTGGGTGCAGCAATGCGGAACGGGCACCGACAGTCCTGTGCATTGTTCTGCCTGTTGAATAAACACTAACACTGCTAACCCACGCTCTTGAAAGATACTACACCAGTTCCCACGATCCGCGGAACACGCGAATTCAAGGTACCATATATTCTATATGCATGTACGTGTACGTGTGTGCGCGCATGTGATTACAGGCATCTTGTTGCATGACGCTCCATCCGAGATTCGAGACGCGTAATAAGTCTTCGAAAAATACGCTTCTTCTCTCTTCTAATTCGCCACCGGATGAGAATGGGTCGCCATTATTGTTTCGTGCAATTCATTCGGGAGCACTGTGTCATCCTCCGGCTGGTCTAGCATGCAGAAATTTAATTGCATTGCGCAATCGGGGAATTCTGCAGTCGGCGAACGTAGAGAAATGATAAATAGGATTTTTTTCTTTTTTTTTTTTTCTTGTTTCGAGACGGAAGTTTTCAATTTTGTTATAGATCGACGTAAATATTAGATTGTAAATATAAAATAAAAAGTTTTGTTGTACTTTAAGGACGCGTAGAAACGAAACGTTGTTAACCCTTTCAGAGAACGAACAGTATAAATTATTGAACTAGCAAGGATTGCAAGATTATTCATGCTCTCTTAACATATAATGAAAGATTACAGAATTTATAAATCCTCTTCCTAAATTTAGAATATGTTAGAATATTTAAAACTGTTTAGAATTGCAGCGCGTTATTATTTTAATCGATACTGAAAGGATTAACGAATCTTCCAATTGTGATAATTTGCGAAAAAGATTTATCTTCATTAGCTGTTCCACAATAAGTAAACGAAAATTTATCGAAGTAGTAGAAAATTGTATAGATTGTCCCCGAAATTGTGTAAGAACGTTTTTTCTTCAGGTCCTCAATTTTGCTTCGATGAATTGAATATTTTTCGAGCGAAAAAAGATATTCGCGCTCTCTTACAGAAAGATATCTTCGTCGCTACTCAGATTCGACAGGGATAATGGATCTTATCTAGTGCAAAATGATTCCTCGTGCAGGCAGGTCTAACGTTTCGCGTGATATAAATAATCTGTCGCGCGTGTCAAGGCGATTAGGCGTGTTTAGTATATTTCCTGGGGGGATGTAGAAGGAAGGAAGGAAGTAAAGGATGACATAAGGATAGCGAAAGGGGTAAATAAAACGTATGATATATGCGGTTAAATTTTATGAACAGAATTTAACAATTTCAAGAATATACTTAGCATTGCACCGATGAATGAACATTTAAGGAAATCATTCACTCTATACTTACGTTCATGTTTATAATAAATTGAGTCATCATTGATGTCATTCCACGGGTACAATTTAGCCATAATTTCGAAGAATTTATCCATATTTTTTTAAAGGATTTCTTTGATGGAAATAGTTGTTCAAAATGGTGCCTTTGTGATGTGAAGATCAAAATCATTGGAGCATCCTCCCCTATTCCGAATGCGTACCGTTTATTTTAATAACTTAGTTTACTCCTTTTTCTATTTAAAGTCCATCTATTGCTGTGTGTTCATTTACCGGTACATCTACCCCATTTTCATCGATCTTCACGTGAAAGTAAAACTCATCGTCAATAACAATTAGATACCGAATGTTGAACTGCTCTATTATGTTATTTCATAAGATAGTATAATAAGCGAGATAAGAGTGCAGAATGTTTCCTGGCAAGCACGAAAGATGACGAAACGAGTGATCAAATAGCATAGTCGTTTCTCATTCCAAGGGCATTAAAGACAGAACGCGATCACCTATCGAGCCCGTGAGATCGAAATCACAATATGAGCTTCTGTCTTCAGGTATGCAGAGTTGTATGGGCCTAAGGTATTGCCAATGAGTCAGACAACAACGTGGAATGTCGCTAATGAGTGGTGCCGGTCACGAGTCGAAACGCGAGAGACATCGTGGCTTTTCCCAGTTTCACGAAGGCACGCTTTTCCCACACAACAATTTTCTTCCATTTACCTATTTTTACGCCACGTGAATTTTATCAAACACAATTCTTTGAATCTTGCCATTTTAAGCTCGTTCTTTACACGTTACGAATTTCATTCCAACCTTTATTGCGCCGGGTGATTTATTTGTAACTGTTAAACGTAAAACTAAACAACCGACTCGAACTTCCTACCATGTTTCAAAAGAAGAATTCGTTCATTGCCCTGTGAATGGTAAACAGGTTAACAATTAAAATGACGTTTGAATGTTGCAAATGAGTATTGAATTTCATGAAAAAGGGGCACTGAATTAATTCACGTTTCTGACCTACGTCAATTAATCACAAATGAAATATTTCGGATATATAAAGGGAGAGCTAGCGATAGTGCATTGCGAGAGTAGCAAAATGGCACCGTTATATGAGTCACTCAAAGGTCAAACTGGTTAGCTTCGTAAAATAAATTTTTGAGAAATTTTTGGGAAGAAAACACTATTACCCCCTGGCAAAAAGTTTTCGGTCAAACACGATAATATGGAACAAAATAAAAACACTAAGGTTTTTCAGATGCGAAATATTACTCTACAAATAAAACACGTATAGGAAAATTAAATAAATGTAATAGGAAATAAGTGAGGAGAGAAAAGAAACTAGAGAAAGAAACAGGGACGAAAGAGTGTTCGGTCGGCATAAATATCGGAAAAGGTATACGATAACAGAAATCTACAAAGAGATAAACGGTACTTAATATTTACATATTTTCTACTATATTTATGTCCACGTATTATTGTTTCGATGCATTGTGGCATTGATACTACAAAATTTCCACAAACCGTAGATAAAATTTCTTTCCACGATAATCTTACTGTTTCTCGAAACTCATTTTCTTCATTAGGCACGTTTTCATTAGCTAATTTTCCTCCGTGTAGTCTATAGATCCTTTGCTTGATTTTCTATTTATAGAATAGCACTTTGCGCTCCAAGAACCTTAGCGTTTTCAGCGAATTTTGTATTATCGCGTTTGACCGCAAACTTTTTGCCAGTAATAATAATCAGGGACTTCGATGATAAAATTAAAATTAATCTATTGAAAGTGGTGTTAATTAGTTTGTCTTCTCATAGGCTAGTATTGAAATTTAGCAAAAGTAGACTCTCATCGTTTTTCCCCTTCTCGATTTTGTAAATGTGTTTGCTTCTTTTTCTCGTTCTCCGCTCGTGACGTGATTCGTCGTTCTAGTAGGCCGAATAACAGGATATACGGTGTCCGATGAACAGATCCTACACTCTGCGGCGTCTCTGCCCGTTATCGACCACCGGTGGACACATTTGCACGCTGATAGGTGTACACTCCTTTCGATACGAACCATGATAATGTGTAGGTGGCCACGTCCACAAAGAAACGGGTAAAAATGTGACATTCGACCGTACATCGCGCGACTGACTGCCTCCTCGCTCTGATCAACACGCTAAACGTATCTAGCGACTGAGACAAAGATAATAATATCAGTTATTCTATAAAATGAAGAATTTTTCAAACAATGACGAATCGTGACATTGAAACGGAAATCGAAGGGCCTCCAGCAATAACGAGGCAGCTCCATTTTCGGATACTTTAAGTAAATCAGGGAGAAGTAATTCAGAATCCATTACAGTTCCAAATGTTCCATAAAGTTATGGTCGACTAATATTCGTGTTAATACGCTTCTATACTAAATATCAAATCTATACTCTTCTTATTGTTTCGATACAATATGATTTATCGAATATGTGTGATATCGTACAATATCCACAAAATTATAAACCTATGACATTAAATTTGACTGGTTTGATCTTAATTTGACTGTAAACTGAAGACAAATTTTGAGCGTTAAACGGTTAGCCCGTTTCATTATAACGAGTTACACGCTATCTTTTTTAATAAACTTTAATTCACTTTATTTCGATTTATAAGATTGTGAGATTTAGGATAACTAAGTACCACGTTATGTATGTATAATATTCAAAAATGTTGCATTCAACACAGTGTCATAATAGAAAATAGTCAACATTGTAGTGAATGATCTTCGAAAAATTTGCAAGGCAAGGGGGTTAATCTGTTAACTGGATAATTTCTCAGTCAGAACCTTCTTCGTACACAGAACTCAAAGTTAATAAAAAGAAACTGATACTGATTAGGAAGATTTTCATTTCAGCGAATGCAAGTATAAAATCATTATTTTTCGACATAAATGTAATAATGCTTTCGAAAGTAAGGAATTATTGAGAAAACGAAGTAATACGTCCTGAATATTGGTAAGTCATAAGACGAATTAACTCGTAATAGGTTAAGGAAGTTGAAGTAACTTAGAGGATTAGTTTTTGCTATTCTTTAATCGGTTCAACGTCTTGTCATCGAGAAAAGTTGCCGTTTCACGGTACGGCAGCGTAGCAAAAAGAACAAAGGCGATTCTTGCGAGCACCGTGAGTCCCAGTGGCCCCTCTTGCTTTTCTCTCTCTTCTGGAAATTTAAAAGCATCTTCGAACCGTGACAGAATGCTGCGTGAACGCGCTCGAAAACAAAGATTTCCAAGTTTCATCCGTCTAAACGACTGAATCATTTCCTTCCATACGATAAAGCCATTGTCATTCGGTTTACAAAGCAAAAACACTTTAGAAAGTATATTTTTACTTAATAGATTTGTATTCAATTGTTTCACAAGTACTCGCTAAGTAATCGTTCGATCTAAATTGTCGATAAATAATTCAGACTTATTTATTCGATCCTTGTACTTGTATAGATCCTTTAGAATATAAATGGAAATATTTAATAAATTATTTTCACTAAAATAATACTACGATATTTTGTCAAACCCCTCCAAATTTTTGCACGCACCCAGTACAATGGTGGGAGATTATTATTCTTACAAAATTTGAATTTAATTGTAGAACAGTAATTTTGATTATTCTTTAGAATGTTACAAAAATATTTGGTATTGAAACAGAATACGTCTCGGTATTATACCTTGCATATTTCTGCATACTCGCATTAAAATCTTGATTATTCCAGGCGTAATGAATTGGAAGTAATGAACTGTCTGGCGGTGATGAATAACGCACGACCACGTTCCTAAATGAAAAACAATTTACGATATATCTCGACTTTCGTGTGAGGACTTCGGTGAAATTGAGTCGAGATAATCCGCCTAATAATCATTAATTAAAAAGTAAAATCGTAATGCGCGAATAATTCAAATAAAGAACAAACATGTATGCTGTGATAATTGTGATTCAGCGCGATAATTAAGATATCTACTTTATACGATAAATTGTGTAAAAGAACACATTGTAGGCAAAGAAAAATGACAAAGTAGAGTGGAGCAAAAGAAAATGTTTCACCTTTTCAGAAAAAGTTCGTCTATTTCAAGTTATGTAGCACGTAGCTCTTTGTACTAGTGAATGAAGCTGCGCCCACAACGATGAGGCGATGACAGATGTTGCAGTCGCATTAGATAATTAATCTGATGGGAGGAGAGAGACCGAATGACGGGCGTGGAGGGATGATTATCAAGCTCGTTTAGTTTTATTAGGGACGGGGGCGATGCCTAACCTCTGACTTCGTGCCCTTTCGATCCCCCGTGATTTCTACTCCGGCTAAAACGGATATCTAAATCTATATAGCGGTAGGAATCCTGTGAAAAGTAAACTCTGTTACTGAGCGAACTCGAACGGTTCGATTTTTCTTGGGAAATTCAAGTTTCTTTATCGTGAGAATTGAAATGGAAAATAGTGGAGCTTGGTATTATTTTTCTTTTACACGATTCGTGGGCAACTTAGATGCGTAAGCAAGCGAAGAATGCTGATCATATGGAATACAAAAATATACAAAGTATCAAAAGCAAAGTACACTGCCATGAATAATCCACCTTTTGATTTAATTCAGTCATTATCTTTAACAAGATTAAATATCTACTCTGTCTCAAATACAGTTGTTACCGTTTTATAATACTTTGTCGTATTTTTTGAGCAAGTTATGGGTTCGTGTTCGAAAAAATATTCGATCATACGATGGAATAAAACCGTCGATCCATAAATAATAATGAATTACTTATTGCTACACCTAATATTTGAAATTACCGTAGACTTTTACGACTGACTGTATCAACGTTAAACCCATAATCTCCAAACTTAAAACCGTCGCACTTTCGTTTTCGCAACAACGAACACCCACGATCCCGCAAACTTCCTCTCTGTTCCGGAGATCGATCCTGGGGAAGCCAATTAGAGCAAAAAGTCGGTGATCGATCGACCTGAAAGAGGGTGGTCAAAAAAAAAACGGCGAAGGGAAAAGAGAGGAAGAACCAGAGAGAAAGTAAGATGGAATTAGAAGAAGATCCACCCACGCGCGATGTAGGGAAAAGGATAAACAGAGGCGATCTCCCCCCGACTCGAAAAAGTTCCTCGGCCGGTTTCACGGCTCCCTCATCCCCTTCCACTTCCCTCCTCGTCACCCTAAAAAGTGGAGGGCCCTTTGGTAGCGTGGTGCCACGCACCCTGACATTATCTGCCGGTTTATTATATAGGTACCTGGTGGCACGCGCCGGCCCCGGCAACAGCTGCTCTCGCGGCGAACACCGGAGGTGGATGAATAAAGTGAGAGGCACACCTTGCTGCAGACGCGTGCCGGCAGCCTTCAAGATGTGAATACCGAGATCCTTCGTGTGTCTGGCCGTTGCCCTCTCGTCTCTATCACCCGGAATCGGACCCGGTGAAATTTCGCTCCGGTTACAGCCAATAAGGAAATTCTATCACAGACCAGATAGGGTAGATGTACCAATGAATGAACGTTTCAAGAAATCGTTGACCCTTTGGGTTTAATCTTAGGGATTGATAGCATTAATCAGTATTCTGATGATTCAGACTCGATTATTTAATGACTGGACTTTTGTATAAGGCGTACAAAGAAGCTGAAATGGAATAGAAAGTATCAGGTTGTTGCATATGAAACGGATCATCTTATATAGCTCACAGTTTTTTAACCACTATTTATATACTATTATATGCATATTATTATTTGCACCCTGACGCAATATTCGCCTGTCGGGCTCCATTTGGAGTTGAAACTTTCACGTGCTACTCGTTCTACTGTATTCATTCACCTAAATTTGGAAAAACCTTTCTACTTTTTAGATTCCTTTAAGAGTTGAAGGTAGTAGACTAAAGAATTGGAACAAACCACTTCTCTTTCGTTTGCAATATCATAGATTTATAGATGTAAACGTACCTTTAACCCCCCAGCGACGGTATCCGTACGATGTACCGACCCTAGTTTCTTTTTTTAATTAGTATCAAATAAAATACGAAAATCTCTTCTATTTTGCGCGGACACAGAAAATCGCAGATTCGTTGAAGGGTTAAGCGTAATTTCAGCTGTTTGCTACAAGGGTTAACCTGATTTAACATGTAAGTTTTAGGGCCTGTTAGTAGAAGTCTGTATCTGTATTCTTTTGTATTAGGTCCGCCAATAAGTACGCCACTACTTTTAATCGACGAGTTTATTTAACAAATTCATGCATAAACATGTAACTGCAGATTGTCACGTTCATGCTACACAAGTACATATTTTTCAAATAAAGATCATACGTCGAATGACAATAAAAGTTAATATCTTTCTTACAACTATCTAAATACAATTTTATAAATAATCGATTACCTCCGCTCGCATATTTCGTGACTTAGACTGATTGACTTTTGGGCCGTTCGTATCATACATATAACTTCTTCCATCCCCCTATGCATCGCCGTTTTATCGAATTTCTATGAATCCCGTTACTCTGATTACTTCGATAATTCCAATGATAAAGATCCTGCGGCCCGATGGTAGATCTCGTTATCGCCGAAGGACTTCCCGACTTTTAAACGCAACCTTCGTGCCATGCCGGTGGCGTGAAAGTAAAAGTGAAAAATTGCCTGAAAATATCTGCGGACGTATCTGGGTTAAGGGAACGCCGCGGAGCCTGCACGATCAACTCGCTTATTCGTTTGCTCGCTCGTTTACTTTCTTGCACCGTGTCTCAGTCGTGTGGCGGGAGTGATAAAAAATTTTATGCGAGGATCTTCATCCGAGCAAGAGCATTGTTGGCCCAGGTAGCAGGTGCTACCCTTCATGCTCCGGGATGAATGCCGCGATATACGACTCGAGAGAGCTGACTTCTTACACACTCGCAAACACGGGTCCCGCATCTGCAAGATGGTCGCGCGATCTTGCAGATGCACCTTCCCATTGACATCCCCCCGAGTATGTACTTTTACGGTGCAAGTATGTGTTCATTGTCTTTTATTTGACGTATTCGTTAGGGATCGTAAATTTACCGTCAATTCGGCAATATGTTCAATCATAACTGGCTTACCTTTCGCTATTTTAATGATACCTTTTAAGGTATCGAAAATATTGCAAAAAAATAGTTCGATAGGATTGCGACGTTGCAAAATTGAAGCTTCGAATTCTAAAACAGCGCAAGTCTGTCAACCTATATTTTCAGATGAACAATGTTCACCCCGTTTATCTCATAATGTGCTAATTATTCTCAATATTCTACAAACGTAGATTACGAAAACTTTCCTCCTCCTTGGTTCAATTTATTCCGATTAACGATTCGATAAAATGAATGGGATAGAATTTACCGATTAACGTTAAACATCACATGTACATGTTTCAATAAGTAGTTGTTGATCTAAAAACTGTTTCATAGCGACAGAAGGTTAAAATCGCCAAAGGTTAACTTTTAAATTGCATTAAGGTAAGGATACCGATGATCGGTTAAAAATGCAGAGATTTCTAGGCTTATTGTCTCCTTATTTCACGTGTTTTTATGATATCTATCGTGGATTGCTGTTGTATCGGGAATCACCTGGTAGAGGGAGGAGGATGGAATTTTTGCAACTAATGGAGTAACCTGTTCACCTCCCTCTATCTTTATATTTCGATGCAAGAAAAGAAAAACTTTAACTGACCTTTTGAACCGAACAGTCGGGCCACGAAGTCGATCTCGCAGCAGAATCCGATAAGATCGCATCTCTCATCTGCTGCGCTGGCGCTACCTGCATCGGCGGGGCTGTGAACGTCCGTTTAAATTCATGGATGTCACCTGCTGGTTGAAGGAAGGCGGCCGTGCTAGCTTTTAACCGAGCCGCGCAATACACGAGGAGATGCATATCGACATCCGACGACAGGGTACCCCGACTTCGACCCGCCTCGAATTTCCCGCCGAACCGTTCATCATCCCCAATCGTAATCACACGTTGTCGATCGTGATAATGCTTCCAATGTTGCTGCCGAAATGATTAAGACAATCATCTGTGACAAGCTCTAAACATATCGCGGTTCATTCGTGTTACTTTTTCTTTCGTTTAATCGCAATTATGGGTGCTTTAGCGAGTTCGATGTAAATTTCGGTAATAACGGACGAGTGTTAAGCTTGTTTTTAGAGACACGGGGATAAATGGGCAGATTATGGATATAAGAGAACATAAATGAGAACTTGTAACCATTTAGTAGTACTTTTTACTCCGTTTAATTCTTTAAGGACGAGAGTGGACAAATAGCCGCCTAAGATTCTACGATTTTGTGAAGAGATGTCGATTTCTAAAGCAAGAAATTTGCATTAGTATCACTAACAGACAATTTTAATTGGAACGGTTTGAAGTTTTTTGGTTACTTGATGATTGGGCGAAAATTCGTTAAGTGTTACGTTGTCGCGTCCGCAAAGGGTAAAGTTTGGTTATGGAATTATTATTCAGGGATTTTGGCATGAGTTTTGATACTAGTAGGAGTTAACGATGTTGGCTCCTATTAAGTTACGTGGAGAAATGCACATACCAACATTTTTTAATGAGTCATTTTTTTATTATGATTTTTATAGTCGTATAAAACTACCATTAAATGGTAGGAAAGTTAATATGTTCGGTCTCATAAATTAACATTTAAATATCAAAGTAAATACGGTCGTGTGCAAATACTTTTTGTAGCCACTGTATCTTGGGTAATAGACGATGATTAATAGGGAGAATGATGAAAAATGTTAAAGATTCAATTAGAATTAAACCTAGTGAAAATTGTGCTACTTTCCAGAAGAATATGTTTTACACCGTCAATTTACTTTTGCCCTGGAGGCTCATCTTTTAGCTGTAGCAATCTAAACGCGAGGTTTACTCTTCGCTTTGCCTTTTAGAATTGTCGTATTTCGAGCAGTAAAATTTATCTCAAACTTAATTCTACTTATTGCGAAAGCAAAAATGCTTCGATCGCCCGTAAAAAATTATGAACGATCCTTTTTACCTATATTACGCTGTTGCATATCTTGTTACCTATAATCAGGTTACAAAAATTGACACATAGAGGGGTTATTGAAGTGTCTCGTGTAAGAAGAACATTTTCAAAGCTCGTAACGCATATGCGTTCGCATCTTCAGCGGATGGAACTGACAATAACCTACTGATCGAAGGCAGCTGGACCTTCCTCGAGTCATCTGCCTGTAGCTCGCGATGCGATAACTATTCCCCCTTCTCGCCACGACCGCATTAATGGATATTTATTATCGTCATCAAAGGTGGGTACTCAGAAGACAGCTGACTCCGAGAGGAGAGCTGATCAACGCTGGATCATGCGAATCCACCAAATAAAATTTTAATGCTTCTAAATCGAACGGGCGAAATTTACAATGAACGGCCTCCATTCCATTTCTTTAAGTTTGTCAGTGAATATATGAATTTGCATGAAAATCTGCTGTCCAATATTGCTTCTGAAAGCATCGTCAATTTTATTGGCATTGTTTCTTTCCTTCTTTGGTACAGAAAATAAAGTAGCTTCAATATTCAAATCACTGTGCTTATCGGAAGTGACAAAAGGAGAATAGATTTCATATTTAGTGGAAAAGTTTAATGCTGCTAATATAAATTGACACCGAAGTTTACACAATCTTATTATAATACATACATATCCATGTTACGTTTAACTTCTTCTTTAACGTGGTTCATTGCAGCTAACCATTTTCCAAAATTGAGAGAATAGTATCCATTCGTTAATCGCATTATATCCATTCAATAGTATCCGTTCATAAACTATAGAAAAATGTCGTTTCATACGCACCAACGTAATACTATAAATGTATAACACGTTGAAAAGCAAGCTTGTTTAATCGGTTTACTGATACTGCCAGAAAATGAAGTTGCCTCATTGCTACGGTCTCTTCGATTACCAATAACCTAACACAGAAGAGAACCGTTCTAATCTACCCATATTGGTCAGCACACAGTAAAAACGATTACCCTGGACGAGCAATTAATACGCCTCTCCGCTGACCAGATAGAAGGCAAATATTTGTCTCAGATGAAGTGTGCAATTCCATCCGGTGGCCGTGTTTCGTGTCGCTATGGTGGTTTTGGCACGCGCGTGCCACTGAAACCGAGTGTGGGAAGAGCACACAAGTACGCACATATACACGTGTACGCACGGGCACAGAAAAAAAGTAGGGGAATAAACGAGATGACGGTATTATGTCATCCGGAAAGGCGGGAAATGTTCTCTGGTAATATTGGCCTTCGGTGATCAGATAGGAAATTGTGTAGGGATGTTTAACGAGAAAGGCAGGGGGAAATGCCACGCTCTTAAAATGTCAGAACAGCATCCCTCTAATAGGTTGGTACTCTGGCGCCGACCTATTGTCGATGTATAGTTCATCAAGTTACTTTGTCACGGTTTCGAGTCATCTTTTTGCGGCTCGAGGGGAGAACCGTGAGATAAAAGGTTTCCCTCTTCCCCCTATCTCTTTTTTTTTTTT
Source organism: Eucera pruinosa (assembly GCA_028830335.1). NCBI lineage: Eukaryota > Metazoa > Arthropoda > Insecta > Hymenoptera > Apidae > Eucera > Eucera pruinosa. Next base: position 13,535,526 of record JAMYCR010000007.1, read on the forward strand.
TTACCGAGGAAGATAATTCTTTATTGGGGGACGATAGCTTCGCTTAGGGTTTCCTTTACCTAGCAGATCCTTTTAATTTTCGAGTAATAAGTTTTTTTGCATTTTAAAGGCGCATGGAAACGTAACATTATTAAACGATCTTGTTCAATGGCAATTTTTTACCATATTATAGAATTTCATCGTTACATTTCTAATTTTCCCATAAATGCATAGAAAACCGCGGTTTGTTGATTATATTTCACACGAATAAAGGAATCGTGCAGTGTACAATTTCCTGCCGATAATGTTCAAGTAATGGAAATACACATATTCTATTACTTATGTTTTATTCTTATTATAACTGCTTTTTTTTACATTATATTTCTTGTATCATTTCAATGTAGGTATAATCTAATTATTCGGCACGTTTGGTTATCCAGCACTGCCTCAGTCCCGATTAGGCCGGATAATCGGAATTCTACTTAACAAAGTATCCCAGTGAATTGTAAACTCAATGGAGCCAAAACGGAACGCAAGAACGACCATAAGTACAACAGGGATCACAATTGAGCGGGTATGAGAAACGAATACGCGGTTAGTGAATTGTGAAGAGAAAGAGACGTTACAGTTAGGCCTAAACAACAGGCATGTTGCTCCCGCATATAATACGCGGACTCGCGCATGTCATATAATATGAGAAAATACCTCGTTACTTAGATTCCGGTAATAGAGACACCGTCGATGCCCTTTATATTCACTTGGTCTAGCGGCAATTTATTAGCGTAACCTCTGTGATTAGATCGCGATTTAATAAACGACCGTACGCCAACGTACACTGAATGAAACGTAATAAACTCGATACAGGCTTTAGCGTGACTTGGTTGCGACGCCACTACCAATGTTCCTTGATAAATTGGTCTGCGGATTTCGGATTAAATTAGAGAGATTTCCCTTTAAAGGGCGACGTACTTAATTTTAATCGTTTACATTCTTCAACGACGCTGCATCTACGATGACCCGTGAAAATATTTGAACGTTTATGATAGAAAATGTTAGAACGTGGACATTAAGGACACTAATCGTGACCTCTGTTATATTAATATATAGGTAATATGCATTGCCCTAGTGACATCTGGCATTATGTTTGAGCCTACCTATCAGCCTTACAATGTAAGTTTCTTCTCACTCTAGTCCCGGCAGTGATAACGTACACACAGTCTTTCTTGTATCTTGTGTATTTATATAATTATGTGAAATACAGTAGGGGAAGTTCGCCTACTACTGGACGGTGCTTAACACCGGGCAGTAATCATACATTTAGAATCCAAAATAGTTACAGATCGGTAATACCGCAAAAATTGGAAGAAACATTAAAAAGTAGAGGAAAAATTGAAGAAGAAGAGTGAAACGATTAGTGGACAAGGGAAAATAAAGAAAATTAGAACATAGGTAGCGAAGAACACAAATGATAAAACGGTGTTCGTGGTTTGCTTAGAGACGGAGATTCAAGAGATAAAGATTGGATTCAATATTGAAATTGCAAATAATGGGCTTCTGGTGCGTGTGTCGATACACCGGAGTGTTCAGACGATTATACATCTGAGCATTGCAAATTATTTTAAAGTTCTCCTAAATTATGTCCATCCAAAGTTCCTTTAAAAACGTTTACCAAAATTTAATGTTAATTTAAAATCATATTATGATTACGCTGCTCACTTCGTTGCTTTATTTTTAACTGTAATAACGTTGTCTTGAAATTCGTGCGAAATAGCAGGGAACAAAACATCATTTTTTCTGATTTATTTAAAGAAACCCTTAAGTGTCTAGTGATAAACGAACTCCCCCTACAATTTGTATCTTACATTTAATAATTTCTGTGTTTTTTTAATACCATTTGCATTTCGTACCATTTTGCATATTTAAATTTCCTATAAATGCATAAAGATCCGCAGTCCAATTATAATTAACCGTCGGCCTGGCAAAGAAACAGCTCTGCAACAAAGGTAATAAAAAAGTCAAGGGTAAATTTCTCGGAAGGTTGTTTCTTTCTCTCAAATAAATCTCGAATCGACGTTGCGAAATTGCAATACGTTTGTAGTCAGAGACTATAATTTCCGAGAGCCCTTTGGCGCATAGGTGCGATGAGATTCAAGCTGTGGGCAATAAATTTGATTCTGGTGCCCCTTTTGTGCAGCTCGTAAGACAGTTGTAGACTTAAGCACGTGTTAAGAACGTTAACACTTTATTTTCAACCGCGTGTGCGCGCATAGTTCGGTGACGCCTAATGTATCGGATGCGTCGTCGAGCAACGGCGGCGCCCGCATAAGCAAGCGTGGCACGCGTCACGACGCTTCGTTGCCGATAAACAAGGCACTGGAAACGAAAGCTAACGGGATTTAAAGACCGATCTGTCTTCCACCTCCTATCTGTCTTTCTCCTCCTTTTGCAACTTTCATCTATTATTTATACAAGATTAAGCATCTTTCTTACTACAAGAATCTTTCTTACCGAAATCGCATCATACTAGTTCGTTCAAATGTCGAATTAAAAAAATTGTTGCTCTTGGGTGGATTTATTCTAATAAATCTTCGTTATTTATTCGAATGATTTATTTAGTATGGTTCAGTCTTCGAAATAAAAATTCTTCTATGTATTGTTGAAAGAAATAAACTGCCTCAAGCTTGTAGGAAGAAAATTTGCAACTATCCAATTGATAGTAAATTACCAAAATATAATATACCCTCGCTCGAACGTGTTAGAATAATGATTCTATTTACTGCAAATCTTTAAACAAGTAAGAACCAATTAGATCGCTGAAGTATAGGAAGAGAGTTCATTTGATACTTTATTAATAATTTTGCTAAATAGTAAATATATTTCAAAGATTATAATTCATACCAAACTGGATTTCATTAAATGCAATCGATTCTATGGTGTCCCGGTTTAACGCGCTATTCCTTAGTATATTCTACTTTCACCGCCTCGTCTTCCTATGTACTACCTATTCTACTTACAAGTAGATTTATCAACGCGACGCACGAATCTTTTAATCTTATGAAAAGATCGCGGACTATTTTGCATTTATCGGACTTTCCATACTCAGATTCACCCTGTCTAACATTATGCAACCCTCAACTAGATGCTTCAGAGATTTTGTGTCCACGTCCGTATAATTTGCATCTTCTAGCATCTTCCTTTTCCCCAACACTCGTTATTCTTCTCTAGATCTCTGAATCTTACTTTGCCCATCAGTTTCTGGCTATTGCATTTATCCCTTTTGCTTAAATAATTCAAGGCACTTAGGTGAAACAAGTCTATATTAATGTTGCATTTTTTAATTGCGTTCAAAGAAATATGAATTTGCATAAAAATTCACAGTCTACTTATGAATTCTTCCAATGTTAGTATCCGATGAAGGTTGCGACGATAAAAATATTTATTTGAATGATAGAAAGAGGAAAGGCTAAGGAAACTTGGAGGGAAATTAGAGTGATCCGATTTGGTGATGTCGAAACGTTGTGTATATCGAAGTTTCCATCACGGATATCGACAGATCTCGTATGGGGGACTGACAATAAGAATCGCGACTTAGAAGGCGAGTGCTGTCACTGTAGGCCTACTTCACGACGGAAGTCTCTTGACCAATCAATCCGTCGATTCTTGGTCAACGGGTCACTCGGATCAAATGGAAGAGAAATTTAATGTGGCTTACCGGCGTGGAATGCTTTTATCTTTCATTATTTTTCAAATTAATTTATGATAGAAAAGAGTTAATGGTGCTTCTCAGTATATAAATTATTGAAAACAATGCAAAGGAAGTACAGCAACTGATTTTCCTAGAGTTTCACTGTACAAGACTCCTTTAAGAGACATTGATTGATGAAAGAATGAAAACATAGGGGATTTTAAATCGATTGCCGATGTTTATGCAAATCCATAGTTTTACAACTATAAGAATGGAAGCGGGATCTGAATAGAAATTAGTGTCATTCTTTAGATATTCTAACGCGTACCTTACTTTAGATATTTTGTACATTTTCGCACATTATTGTACTTTCTATTTTCCTCCGAATTAATCTGATCAAAAATGCATAAAAATCAGCAGTTTAGTGACAAACGGGTAGAGAGACGCGAATACGCACACAATGCATACACTATACGACAATATAGAAAATGATCAAAGTACGGTGCATCTTGTAATATTCGGAAGGCGAAGCCAGTCTGTAATTTACATGTTCCATTTCTTTATTTGCATTAACAAGAATTTGAATTTGCATGAACAGTCCGCAGTACAGAAGATGCAGAAGTCCAGATCGAAAACGGATTCTGCAAATTCGCCTTTACCCTCGCCAATCCTCGCCTCTTTCTTCTTGTGAAAAAATAAAACTGAAACGAAGTCTGGAGAGAGATCATTCACCTAATAAGTCTGCGAGTCTGCGGGGATAGTTGGTAGGTGGATAGGTGGTTATAGGTTTAGCGATCAGGCAAGCAGGCAAGCGGGCCGGGCGTTTGCTCGCGAGTAAGCGAGCTAGCGAGCAGGCAGACAAGCAAGCAAGCAAGCAAGCAAGCAAGCAGGCAGGCAGGCAGGCAGGCAAGCAGGCAGGCAGGCAGGCAAGCAAGTAGGCAGGTGCAACACTGATGTTGCCTCAGGACTGAAACAGCTGTCGTCTTGCCCTGCCCTACTGCAGGCGCACGCGCCAACCACATATCCACATTTCCATTACGTTGTGTTACCTTTCTCCTCTCTCTCTCTCTCTCTCTCTTTCTTTCTTTCTCTATCTGCCTGTGTTCGTTTCACGTTCGTTCACTTTTTAATCGGTATCTCCTGGTCGAGCTCTTGTAACGGTCAACGATCTTAAGCACGACGTTAAGCGCAGATGAAAATGTCCCCAGGAAACGGGCCAGTGGTAGGGCTTGCACGCTCGTGTATATAGACACACATGGTGCCGTTGCACTTGTCGCATGGGGAAGGAAAAATTCATACCGAGCCGTAATTACCCGTAATTTTCGCTAAAAGCGAAAGTGCACAGGCCTTTTACTATCGGGATCAGCCGCGAGTGCCATTTCGATGTTGGTACTTGGACATTTTCATTCGATTGGAGGAGGTTTAGCGTACGGGTGTGATTTTACAATGCGAGCTATATCGAATAGTATTTTTTATTTTAGCAGAAAAGGTGTTTGGAAAATTCGTAGCATCTTTGATAATGTTCACTTCTGTTGTGCAATTGGTGAACCGAAAGGAGATTATTTTTTATTTGCTTCGGTTAAGTAATAGCGTTCTTAATATGAACAAATATCGGTCCTGTCGGGGATACTTAAAATTTAATAGTTAATGGATAATATATAGTTAAAAGCAAAGGCAGCCTTTTTGTTTGGATAACACTAAACAACTTAATGTTTCAATAATGAGGTAGCAGGAGTTGTTAATCGTTGCATGGGATGTACTACTACTATCATTTATTGTAATGATTGTAAAATCTTATTAACGATCAGAAAATTATACAAAACATCCAAAATATGGTTGAGATTATGATACTTACAGTTAGAGGGTGAAGTAAGAGCCCTATTTCTTCAAACTTATTTATTAACATGTAAATTTGCATAAAAATCCGCAGTCTATTGGGTTGGTGCATATGAAATGTAATTTTTCCATAGTTCGAAATTGACGAATGAATATTCTCTCAATTCTGCAAAATGGTTAGCTATGATAAACCTCATTAAAGAAGAAGAAATTAGAGGTAATACGGATATGTATGCATTATAATGAGACTGAAAACTTCAGTGTTCTACATCATGAATAATACGAAATATTTGAGCAAATCTATATGGATGTCCAAGTTTAGCAAATCATTGTGAAAACTATAAAACTGGGATCCGAAGAAAATGATATGAATAAAGAAATAGTTGAACATTTGCAAAATTTGAGGTGAATAATTTTTCATTGGACAGGTATTAAACAATCCCAAAATTGGCGATATTCGTAAATATATAATAATGAAACTAGTTATAATTGCTAGAAGAAAGTGTATAAAATTATACAAAATGATTTGAACCAAGTACATGCATAGTGTATCGAAGAATTCACTTACTATACTTGTTTTTTTGCTTTGGAAAAACGACATTTCATACGCATCAATCTAATACACATAAGCGTTTACTGTTACAAGAACTCCTCCATTAAAGGAGCTTAGCAGTTATTTCGGTATTTCATCAGCTCTTGAATTCCGTTTCACTTTTCCCTTCTCGAACACGTTAAATCTGAAACGTTCGATCCAAGTACACGTGCACGGATAACTTATAACGCATCTTACAATTATCCATGCGTCGCGTTTGTGTGGACACGTGGGTGATCAATGGGCACCTCGCTTGGTTGGAAAACACAGCCAGAGAGCGATGTAAGAAGAAAATTATTCTTGAATGGGCTAACAGGCAACAAGCTTTGATGAATTATCGATCGCTGGAAATTAACGTCGCCGCACTTGCGGATGTCCTAGGAAAAATGATCTATGCGTTGCATGTAAATTTGTTCAGACGCAAACCGGTGACAAACTAAGCGAGAAGCAAGCTTGTTTCGCTCTGGAAATTATAACACTGTTTCCACCAGTGTTACGCGCTATAAAAGAAAAAATATCGCACGAATGCAAAAGTTTTCGTAGATTTCCGATATATCTGTAGAATAAATATCTGTCAAATAATTTAGGGGATGCAAACTTTTGCAGCAACGATCGCAGTGCCTTTGAAGCTTCGTAGTGAATCGCGAGACAACTACTTACGCAATTATGTATATTGGTAGCTTATAACGAGCAAATTAATTCGCTGTATTCGAATTGATCAAATCTTGTTATTATATTTACGAAACATTATTAATATTTGGGGTAGTAATTCGCTTTGGTCCATCCCGTATATCCAATTGATTAAGAAACTTTTTGTTAAAGTAACGCAGTTTGTCGTTAATAAAATCATAATACGATTACGAATACTTCTAATTCCGCTTTTCCTTTTTCAAAGATTGATTAATTCGTTGATCTTCTGTTTATTTTTCGCGATGTTGCGTACAGCGGTTGTTGAAAACTAGCGTGACGAAAGCAATTAAATGGATTTACATTAGAACGTAGGTGAAAATGCTTCAGGAAACGGTGTGCAAGTGGAATAAAGATGTTTACGTGTCTATTAGCTGCTATCACTTCTTCGACGCTTTATTGCTCGATACTGTGAGCCGAGGAAGGACATTTTATCGTTCGCTTACGCTATTCGCTGAACGCGTGACCATCGACTTTTCCGATCTCCGGTATCGTCAACTATTTTCCATACTATTAAAATTTTCCGAGACATCTACGCTTCCTTTGCAAAATAATTTCCAACTAATAACTTAAACTATATTATTAAACGAAACAACACAAATAACTAATGGCTGTTTTTGATAATTCCATACGTATTAAAATTTTTATACAAATAACATTAAAAAACACTCGAGACTTCAAATTACGGTTATATTTGTTGCTTTATAATATTAACACTAGATTTATTAAGGCAGCCAAAATGATTGGATGCTAATTTATCATAATTATATAAACCCTCGATGCATGTTTTAGAAAATTCCGTGATTTTCTGTACAAAATATGAATTTCAATTGCATCGTTTGTTTTTTTTCTTTTTTTTTTTTGCAAACGTTCACGCGATTTTTATTTCTTTGGTACAGATAAGTATACTTTAGTCGTCGCTAGTTTCAGTGTTAAACTACTTTAGCCCACTTGTCCGCCATCGAATCACCTGTTACTTCTTCGACTCCCTTCAGCTGGGAAATCCCATTGAAATGGTTCATTGGGTGCTCACGATTCCATTTCAGCCAATGCGCGCCATGGGAGACCGAGGGTGATGAAAAGGGAGACCCCTTCGAAAGATCTTTCTAACAGAAAGATACATGCGCTACGGAATTAGGGGCGTGTATGTGGCCTAACAGGTCATTGGTAGCTACATAATTTGTACAGCTTTAACCCGCTACTACTTACTTTACAATATACTTTACTTTATCCTATATCTATATTTATCTTAACTACGAATTAAGCTATATTTATCCTGAATTTAATATCCAAACCTAATTATTCGACTTGTCTTTGGCTTCGTAGAAGAGAACGACAAACTAAATATACAAAATCAAAGACAACTCGAGTAACAGAAAACAACGGAGAATCTTCCCCTTAACCTGCTACTATATCTGCTTACTTAAATCAAGATTCGATTGGGCGTACAAATTAATTTGTCGCCTTTACGTTTAATGTCTTGAACATGTTATTGATTTAAGACCATCATCTTTTTTGTTAATATGAAATTTATGAATCGGGTTGTAGCTGAAAAAGGAAAGTATTTGCACGCTACTGTAATATTCATTTTCCTATCATTTAATGGTAGTATTATGGGAGTATACAAATTTATTGCTATGGAAATGAAATATAGAATTTAATGAAAAAGCTACTCATCGAAGAATTTAGGTATATGCAAATATTTTTCGTCGCCACTGTAGCTACAATCTCTTCAACTGGCAAAAGACACACACAGATTTGGTAGAAGTTTTATGTAACTTTTATGTAATTCGATTGCAGTATTAAAATCACCGATTAAAAAGTGGCGAAATATCAGATACAAGAAGAATATCGAACATTTAATAATGTAGCTACTTTGAAAACTCTTACGAACTTATGCGATTGTTTTAATTTTCGAAGAGTATTAAGATTTTTATTCACTACGTCTTCTAGTGGTTTAGTTCTTCACGTTGAAAAGAATAATTGTCGAGTGCATAGACGCGTATTATCAACGACACAATGACAAATATATTTGCCTTCGTTTCGCATACAATTTACATGGATTAGAAAATCAATAGACAGAATCGTTTTCATGAGAGGTTCTCACGGATCGAGGACGATTCAGTGAATCTCTAATCGTAATGATTCCATTATCTTGCTTTTCATCCTTTGGAATAACACACTCGATCAACCAGACATCGTTAAACAAGATTCGAACGATCTGCAATTATTAAGTCACCCCATAAGTAATGTCGTTAGTTAGATTTCTTGAATCAAGCGTATCCAAAGTTTGTTGAAGAGGAAATCCAAAGATTTCTCGAGAAATTAGAGACACGATAGAAAGCAATGTTCAGTATATCCGTGATTAAAAATAAATATAAGTATCTGTTAATGGTTTGCAGTTAAAATTAAGCTCACCGTCTATAACACAATGAGACTTGGAAATTACTTATAAATATATTTATCTTCAAAGGTATTTCATCTTGTAATTATTGTACAGTTATACTGCATTAGTGTACTATTAAACTACCAACAAATGATTTACTCATAACAATTATTATCTCCTAGTTTCCAAAATTAAGGAAAATTTAATCAATCGAAGCCAAAAATTCCAAAACAGTATAAATCCATTTTTGCACGTTACATTCGTTGCTGATATGATTGCTTTCTGCTCACTCAAATATGACTAATAACTAGGCTGCGGATTGTTATGCAAATACTTCACTTATAATATTATCAACTTTGTGCCAAGCAAACTTGTCTTCGCTGCTATTAGAAAAGTTGTCTTGATGCGTAGAAGCTTTACGAAATAGTTATTTTTTCAATTTAAGCTTTAACGATTCTTTCTAAAGTCTACGAAGGTTTCTATTCTACCCAATATTTCATTTAATTCTTGCAATCTCTTGATTATTCCGCCGCGTAACTAAATGGCGAGTGAGAGTTGTCTCTCGAGTGAAAACGATTAATGTCCTTAATATGATGGAAACTTTTTGATTGTTTTAAATATTTGAAATTTATATACGTATTTACGTAGACTTCTGTGACTGGGCTGTAAGACAAAAATCGAGACGAGGAAGGGTCTGCGGTAAAAGGATCGTAGAAAACTGTGCGGAGATTTCGATTGCGAGCAAAAATGAATCGGTAGGATAGTTTAATAGAAACGCATAAAGGGGGCCGACCTGTGTAATTCGAAATCGAAACGCAGATACGGGAGCCGGGCGCACCGATGCACGATACGGTTTTTCGCAATCGTACGCAATAAATAATGGCTGATGAGTAGCCCTGCATCTTATTGGCCACGCCGATCGTTAACTAACAAGCATCTACTTCTAACAAGTGTCTGTTCTTGCACTTTCACTTCACTTGCCCCACGTGATCTCCAGTTTTCTTTTTTCGCTGTCTGTTAAGGAACACACATGCGGAAAGATTCTTTTTCTACAGCGCAATCATTGCTGTATCCCCTTATATCGGCTAACCAAGAAGGTTCGTGCCGTTTTAATCAGTAGACGTGTCGGGTTGAGTAAAAAGTAATTTCGTATGTCGAATGTTCCTGGGAGGTTCTGCAAGCGTGAAATTTTGAAATTGCATGAAAGATGGCGAAAAGTTACCAAACGAAACGGTCCGTACATTGTTTAACAAAGTTCTCTTTCAATACGAAAATTACGTCCTTTAATTTGACCTGAAAATACGAAATTACTTTTCTAAATGGTACGCAAAGTGGATCAAACAATACTTTGTTCAGAAAAACTTATATTAGTCTTTAGTCTTTTTTTATAATTAGTAGAGTGTATGCGTGTATATACATTCGACTGCTAAGTTAAAGGATCGCTAATTCTGGGCCGAAATATTGCCAATTTTTTAACTACTGTAACTGCGTCAACAATCACCGTAGAATCGCGATTGTTTTTCTATTAAATTAAACCTCGAAGCTTCTATTTTAAGATGTCGTAATTTAATTTTAAATTTAGTGCAGCCCCAATGCTGCAGCATCTTAAATACGAGGGTATTTATAAAATGATTTATTGCTAGAATCCCTTGCATAAAGTCTTTGGGATGGAATAGAGCATAGAGTAATTTAGATTAGAGAAAAGTCTTAGTTGTTGTAAACGTTATTTTAAGTAGATAGGGTATCGAGTTTCCTGATATCTGTTGGATAATTATTTCAGTTAACAAGTAGAATATCTATGGACGAAGACAATAATTCAGTTGTTTGACTAACAGCAGCGTACACAAAGCGTTTTGTGGAACGTAGTTTGCCTGCTTCTCGAAGATACTGCAGTAATTATAAACAATACTTGATACCACATAATTGCAATAATAAATAGTATGTTCAAACATTTAAGAGAAAGTATAAAAATACCAGCGCAAATTTTACAAACATACAAAATGGAGACAAAATGAGGGCTAAAATTATTACTGCATATAAATGAACAAATCCCAAAAAATACAGAAAGTCATAATGATTTCAAGAAAAGGAGTACTCGAAAAACGTATTAATTTATTACGTACACCTACAGCGTAATAAATGGGCTTCAAATGTTTATGGCAGATTCATATTTTTATAAACACAATCAAACAAATGAAAGCCAAATAATAGCTTCTTTTACACTTTAAATATTTCAACGTGTATTTTAGATTAACTGTTTTACATACTTCTTTATGCTACATATTTAAATTTTCCATAAACACACGAACACCTGCAGTCTAGTAATAAATAAAGAGATCGCCACAGGCACAAGCTTTGCTTATGCCTCGTTCTCATTGATTAAGTTACTTAACTTCATTTGCCATTTGAATTGACTTAAAACTATTTTGCTATCTACTTGGTGTTTGGTGTATCTATTATTTAGTTGACTCGAAGTATTCTTTCAAGCTTTTACGCTCGTTCCTTTATATCACAAAAGTGTTCAATATTTAATAAATATGAAGCAATTCGCAATCTATTTTTGACACCGACGAAAAGATTATTTTAATAAGATTATGAAATGTTGTTTTTCAAAATATCTTATGATTAGACTACAGATTTTTATTTATATTTCTATAATTAAAATTGAAGTAATAGAATTTGAACAGGGGGTTGTTTCACCCTTTGAACATTATAATTTATACACAATACTTTATATATCTTTGCATATTACGTGCATTCTATATTTTGTTGCATATTTCAATTTCTCATAAATGCATAAGAAATCGTAGTCTAATTATGATATAAATGAACAATAAATAGATGATACTTTAATCGGTAGCTTTAATTTTAATTAACGGGATAAAACCTTTAATATACAATACAGTACAAGACAAATTTATGGCGTACGTATTAAAGTATTATAAATTCTACACTTCAAATTGTCAATTGAGCCAAAATACTTTTAGTATAATTACCTATACTTATCGATGGGAATAATAGCACGGTTATTAGAATTGTTATAACCATACGTGATGTTGCGATTTTTCTGCACTAACATCTCCTAGTGTCTCGTGTCTATTTGTGACTCACGAAACATAAAATAATTCAATAGACCAGGAGATTCGATTATATCATTTACCATTATTTATCTCTACTTACTAATCAAGTTATTTCAACCGAAGAGGGAGATTTAGTTAACTTGACTAATGAGAACGAAGCTTTAGAATCATTTGACGGAAGTTTGGGCGACCCCCAAGCACGCTTTCGATCGTTCCGCGACGACGGATCGGTCGCGCAACAGAAGGCGTTTTACACGACTTTCCACGTCGCGGTATGCACACACGTCGGCCCCCGCGACGGCCACGGATAAAGGCGAACGCACACGCAAAACGGAGGAGCACGTCGCGCGAACATTGTTACGTGATCCGCGATTGTTATGTAAATATGGCTGCTCGTTTACGCGTCCGCGGACGCAAAACGTCGTTTTTCTCTGCGTCTCCGTTTTTCGTTTTCCACCCCTATTTTTCATAGGAACGTTAATCGTTCTTAACGACTAAGTGAACTTACAAATGTAAGTTACCTTCCCTCTTAAATAAAGGGGAAATTAAATATACACAAAATATGCAAAGTATTCAAAGGAAAATAATTGATGGATTTATGCTCGTATAGAATCATTCGGGGGATACCTCGACCCCTTATCATTTTAGTATCGCATACGACATTAATGATTTAGAGGAGAATCAGACCGTAATAAGGCTTTTAAAACGATGGAAATTATGACCAAATGTTGCGATAAAATTTAAAATCCAAACCTGTAATGATATATGTATGTATATATTACTAATGGACAAAATTGTAACACGCCTTGTACAGTTGTGGGGCGAGGTCTCAATTTTATATTTATATTAAAGAGCGTCACATGTGAAATAAAACAATTTATCGTTAACCAATGCCTTGGTAAATTAAACAGGTATTACAACAATACATTACATTACCTTTGGTAATTAAAAATATATACATAACTAATGAAAAGTATCACTTTTCTCGGAAAATTAATAACGAGTGGTTTATCCTGTGGTTAGACAATGATAATATTCACGGAACAGATCGACAGTGTTTGGTAGGAAAAGGACACCATGTATAGTAGCTCGCGTTTCAATTAATTTCAATTTTCCCCGCGCCGCGCAGGAAGGAAACAGCGGCAAAAGAAAGTTGCCAGTTTTGCCCAGAGTTTTCGACTTTATCGAACAGAAGTGGAATCGTGAACGGCGGTGTGTGGCGTGTGAGCTTGAACTTGAGATCGTTATACCTAAATGCACACGTAGGTACGCCTAAATACCTAAATACCCGTGTGACGCAGTGCTTATGCGTCCGCTGCACGAACGTCCTGGCCGTGCACTCTGGCGATGGAAAAAATTGGCTCTGGTAACGAGACCGGGGGCTGAAAAACATCCGCGCTTCCGCGTTTTTGCACGAAATTTTTATTTGCACGAGAAACTTGAAACTGCTTCCCTTCTTTTCCAAAGATAAGGATAACAGAAAGAGCCAGACTAATGCGTTCGGACAGATAAACAGGCTGAAGGGTTAAAAGGTAAGGGTGCTTTATTAAAAGACAAAGAATGAAAGTACATTGAAAAGAGAGAAGAAGAAAATGGAGATAAAAACTTCAGACTTAAAAATAAAAATAAGACCCCAAACTAAAACTGAAAAAAAGCTGCAGGAATATAAGATAACGGTTTATTAACACCGTTATAGTACTTGGTTCATTTCTTACGTAGCTGCGTTCTTATTTTTGTAAAAAAATTCCCGATTACAAGATGAATATAAAAGTTATACATTGACGTGTTGCCTTTCAAGATATGTATATATTTTATGGATCATCACGTTCACAGTCCCATGCATCACGCGCGACTTATTTAAAACTTAGATGAAACTTATTATTGACCGCTGTTCTATAGCTGAAAAAATTACCACGAGGAAATCATAATAAGAATAAATTGTATGCGTATAGTAAATGAAAATTATACAAATGACGACTACGGGAAATATGCGGACACCAAACATGTTAAAAGCAATGCTTCGTGTGGGAACCAAATGAACATCATCCGGCTATAAGAATCACACATCACTTTTCGTTCAACCTAATAAAAACGCGTAACACAAAACTCTGGCAACCTGGTACCCAATGCTCAACAAAGGGCAGCCAATACCTATCGTGTGCTAGAGGGAGCACGTGCCTAGTCATCGAAGGCACCATTAAGTCGAATTACGTCGACCCAGCCGCGGCCAGGTTCACCGTGTACCTAAGAAAGTCATTTCCATGCGAGGAGCGGACCTCCCGTTTTCTGTGCGGTTAGAAAGAGAAGGATGTATGATTCAGGAAGGAGTCACCCGATGGATATTAAGCCGGCAAATGGGAGTCTACAAGATAATTCGTCACAGGCGAGGGTTAAACCTCCGCAATAACAACAAGAGGAGGAATCCCTGTAGAAAGGACAAAGACAGGAGAGCGAGAGGGCGGAATTGATTCCGATGTGGCATCAATGGCCCGAAACAAATCGTCAAACTGGCGATTTTATGTTGTGCCAGGGTATCGCGATGGCAACGGGGCTGGTAGCCATGGCAACGTTGCTGGCTCATTCGGGCTTTAATTCACAAACGTAGAGACCGGTCGGTCGGAGATATTCCGGCTGTGGGTGAAAGAGGTCGAAGGGCGAGGGAACCAGCCGCTGAAAAAGCACGAGCCAGAGAGTGAGTAAAGAGAGTGGGTTGGAAGGGAGGGAAGAGAAGGGTGAAGAAAGAGAGAGAAAGTGAGGGAGAAACTGGCGGCGTCGGAAAAGGGTGAAAGGAGGAGGAACGAGTGAGGGTGCGAGGGAGAGAAAAAACGGGAGCGAGCTGCTCTACAACCCCACGTGTGTTTCTCCACGGGTCGCCATGGCGACGCTTCGGTGTTCGTTATAGTAATGGGTTGGGAGTTGCGCTGGGAGGCGCTCCACTCTCCCACGCTCGTCGGGGACACCTGCTTTAACGATTATCCGATGAAAGAGAGGAAAACCGAGGACGAAAAACGCTAGGGGAACGAGACGGCTCTATCGCCGCGGACGAGCACTTTGAATTACGATGGGAAAGAATGGCTCTGGTCGAACGTGGGCGTAGTTGATGGCCGAAAGGGATGAAATTTTGCGGATGGAGGTGATACGAGTGGAAACTACAGGCGAATTTAGATTTTACACGTTCGACGTGCATCGCGGATGATTCATCCGCGGTGGAATGTGCAAAGGCGAATTTAGACTTTGCACTTTGGATGTGCAACGCGGGACGATGATTGACGGATTCGTCCGTAGTGAACGTGAACGATGAAAGCTGGAATATTTATACTAGTTTAGTAGTCCTGTTCATTTGGTTTGTTTCTACTGTTTTCAAAAGTGATAGGGTGTATCGTACTTGAAGGGTTAAATTCCAAATATTTTTGATTAACCCATTAAAGCACAAGTATACGTATCTAGGCACAAATACTATTAATCATTTGTTTGCATTTTATTTTGCTTTCACCACTCTCTATGTTAGTGAGAATCTTCCATACACCATTGAAAATGTAAGAATCGCGACATAATATCCTGAAATTATGAATTTATGCATTGAAACTTGGTCACTCTTGAGCCATAAACTGAAGAATAATTTGAGCATTGAGAGGTTAAGTATGTTGAAAAGAGAGGATACTCAATGTTTCTAGATATTGTTTATACCTTTAACCGGAGCAGGCAAATTCTTAGCGACTTGCTAGCCACAGATACGGGACGATGAGTCATGCGTTTCCAGCTCTAGATATGCCAAATATAACCAATGACCGGTATTAACCAAGCATATCGCCAGCATTTGGTTCCTGTTTTTCTTGCCTCAGAAAGTATCTGCAATAAACGCTTGGAAAAAAGCATTAACGTCCTCGTTATCATCGCTAATTGTGCGACTATTAACCGAACGTACAATTACATGCGACACAGAAGCGAGCAAATTTTCCCGACTAGAGTTGATTAGGTATTCAGAAGCAACAGTAGTTTGGGATACGTAAAATATAGCAAAACGGTTTAGTTCTATTACATACTGGAAAAAATTCGCGCCGTTTCCCTTTTAGAGATAAATTAAAATGGTACTTTTTGTATTAAAGTAGTATTAAAGTGGATAACTTAAAATGATTACTCATTGGTTTTCCCTCATTTTGAGTATGGTTCATAAATTTGGTATGCACCACAAAAAGGCTTCTCAGCTATACTTGAGAGTGTCCAGCATACATTTTTAAGATACGTGTCATATAAGCTAAATAAACGTATACCTATCTTCTCTCATAAGTATGATAGTATGCTTAGACCATTTAATCTGCTTACATTTAAGTGGAGAAGAATCATTGCGGATGTTGTATTGATTTGAATCAATCCTCCTGAATCCTCTAATTTCAAACATCTTTGTAAAAACATAGCATATCTATTTCCCCTGAAACCCAACAAATCGTACAATCGGTGAAATGAAACGTTAAAGAGGTACTCGCTTCTCCGTAGATCGAAATTATTCAACTTTTATACTTATCCCGTCCGAAAAGTTGACCTTGCTTGCCAACTTCCCGAACACGCTGCTAAATCCATTCACCGAATCATTTGCATTCAATGAAACGACGAAACGCAGCGTGGAAAGGACGCAAGAACAAAAGATCATCGAAGTGGCAAAGAGTGGCAAGTAAACGGCGGGTGACGTCCGGACTCCCAGCCATAATCGGGCAGAAGTTAGAGCATCCTCCTGACCTGAGGATCAATGAGTGATCGACATCGAGTGCTAACGATCCATATTCATGCGGATTAAATGAAGGCGACTGGGGGCAACGGAAGAGGCAGAGGCAGGCAGGCAGAACGTCGTCTCGGTTAGCCTCGAGCATCGTCCGGCTTTATTTGCGTGAATGTAACGATGATGTTGCGACGCGCGTACCGAACGAGGTCAGAGATCATTGCAAACAATCCCCGTGTGTGGGAATTTGTGTCAGAAAACGACTGCTTCAACTCGGTTTCGTGGAACGAACGCTGCGATGAAAAGCTGCGCAGAAATTGGAAGATGATTACGCTCAAGGGATGAAAGAAAGAAAATTGGATCCGAATGAATGGAATTCTTTAATTCTGACTTGCGTTTCGGGGCTCCGTTAATGTAGAACGAATTCTATTGTTTTGGAACGTGGAAGGAATTGGAAGATCCAAAGATTGTGGAACGATTTTAATCGGATGTATAAAGAAGAATAAATGTTGAGAAACTGTTAGGTCAACCAGTAAATAACGTTGTTTCTTGACTCAATTTTAAGCGCAAACTATTAATACTTACATTGTATTTCATATCCATTCCATATTCTAAATTCTCAGGAAATTTTTGCAATTTTTCTTTAAGGAAACTTTGGATACGCTTGTTTAAAGAAATCTAGCAAACGATGTTAAATGTCGTTAGAATGAAAGAAGCAATATTGAATTTCAACGTTTTATGGAAGTATTAATTTGGCAAATATACCATAAAGCTATTCAAAATGGGATTTGAAGAAGATTATGTAAATAGTAGAATAGTTTAACATTAATTGGCAAAGTTTATGACTTATGGACAGTAAATTAGGAAGAAGAACAGAGAATCCTGAACGTGGAGATTTTTATGATTATATAATAATGAGACTAAATAATGTTGGAAAGAAGTGTATAAAATCATTTAACAATTATTCTTTATCAAATATGCATATGTGCTATTTTGTCGAGTCTACTTATATGTTACTTCGAAAAATAACATTTCATGTGCACCAACCTAATAAATTGGAAGATCATTGTTGCATGGTTCGAAGAATGGAAACTTAGTTTACATGAATGGATATTTTAAATTCTGCTTTAGCGTAAGATGAACTGAAGTCGACTGGACGAAATTATAATAATTTATTACTTACGGAAGAATTTTAACACAATCCCTGTGCAACTAAAAATTAAGGGATGAAGCTTATAATTATGTTTTTTGTGGCATAAGCTACGTTCGACTAAACGTATTTTCGTCCCAGTTAAATTTAATTACGGGTTTTTGATACAGCTGCTGAAAAAAGCGTAAGAAGAGCGCAATCAAATGATAACGTTAAGATGTCACAGATTACTTTGCTGAAGAGAATATCAATGTAATAAATATTTACAGAACTATTACACAACTTATACGCGCACTATAAATTTATTTAAATTCAAGACGTTATTACGAGAAACGAACTACTATATAATATTTACTATGCAAAGCAGGCCCTCCGCTGTTAAACCAGCACGATGCATCTATAGAAATAAATAACGCTTAAGGATTAAGCGTATGCAAAGTAGACAGTTACCACGCTGATAGGCAGTCGCAGGGCAGTACACCGGACGTTCCGTCTGTAAATTTATGTTAATCGCGATGTATCAGTAGTTCTGGAAGCTCAAACCGACCGACGTTGGTATACTTTAGCGAAGAGACACGATACCGGAGACCTGTTAACGCGCCCTGAATACTTCCTCCTTAAACAGTTTCTTTCGTACGGATGGAAAATAATCCATTGATATAACAATTGACTAACCACAGGATAAATCACTCGTTTATAGGAAGCAGCATAAATTGCGTGTCTAGTCAGACTTGGACCACACTTATATATAAAAAAAAATTTCTACAAAAGTTTAGCAAATCGAATGCGTGAAGAAGTAGAAAATAAGGGGAGTTTACTCATTATTAACAGTCGATTAATTATGTTTATTTTTTTTAATTGTCAAACATAGGGTCTTATAATTTTGTCCAAGTGCAAATGTGTTACTTTGATTATTTTGATTGCATTCGTTCGTTAGAGGGTACTTCACTGTACTTGCTTGTATTTAATTGTGGAAGATACTACGCTAAAATTTTTTACAAATATTTCTATCACAATGGAAAAAAAATACATAATAGATACAGTGATACGTAAGAACGTATTGCAACAAAATACACTCCCAAATTTGTTACTACCATTCGAGAAGGCACAGAGAGACTCGAATGTAACCAAAATAGAATTTGTAGTAAACTGAATAGACGTAAAGAGGTTTATCAAGAAAGGTACCAGATTTCATTAAGTTGTTGCATAATGCACATTATGAGAAATTTAAGTGTGCAGTTAAGCATGCAATGCACGTAATATGTAGAAATATACCAACCATTCATTTTAAAGTACAAATAATTATATTTTAGGGGTGAAAAGAAAACTATTTAAGTTGCGTATCTATAACCTCGGGAATGAAAATATAAATTTACATCAAGATCCGTAGTGTAATAATAAATATCGGTTTCGAAAGAAAAGGTTTCAAACATTTTCAACCAAAGTAAGAAACGAAGAAATCCGAATTAATATACTTTTGCGAATGCGACATATAGTGGCTACAAAAAGTATTTGCCAGTACCTCTATTTTTTAATAAACCGTTCTTTAATTAAGTTCTACGTTTCATTCCCATAATACTGAACTTTTATAGTTGCTTAATACTGCGATTAAATTATGAAAAGGTTAATATACTCGTCCCTAACTAATTATCGTTTAAATACCAAAATAAATACAGTAATGTACGATTTTTTTTTCTAGCCACTGTCAATTAATTATACAACTGTAATATAATTCTAAGATTCCTCAGATGGAATCCTATTGAAAAACGTACGATACTAATCTGAAGAAGTTTTCTAATCTGTGAAGTGTAAACTCCCTGTTCTTATCGATGCTACCTAAGTCCACTTCAAGTGATCTTTCTCACACTTTTGCCAGCCGATAAGGCACCCCAGTTTCCCATGCAGTCCCTTGGACCGTGGTCACGTTCATCTTCATCCGTAGTTCGAAAGCTCGGCGCTTCTCAGCTCCCCGAATACTTTCAGTACCAAAAAGGCGCGGAGAGAAAGATGAGAGGCTCGAAAAAGGACGAGGGATCCCCCCCGAGACGTATCAAGAGCAAGGGGTGCGGATATTCTAATTTCGAGATCGACTGACCTATGCCTGTACCTAATGGTGGTCAGTCCGCCTGGATTCCCATGGACTTCCCATGCTGTAGCCGATGCCCAGCTACCTGAAGAAGACGATTTCTGCCTTCGTCCGAAAAAAGGATCGCGCGGTCATCAAATTTTACCTGGACACCCCATGGTTTCACTGTGTGCGTGGTGCGCGCAGCGAAATACGCCTAGGAACCTATTTAAATCAGGTCGAAAAAATCCGTTAGACACAGGTGACCTTCCCTGTGTCCAGCTTACGAGTATCCACGGACGATGGGAAAGACAGCGAGCGCTAATGTGGCGAACCTTTAAGGGATGCGGGGTGTCCTAGCACCTGGACGACGCAAAACCTTCGTCCGATATTAATGTTGTCTCTCCTCCTTTCCCTTTTTCTTTTTTATTGCTTCTTTCTTTGGCGAAGACGCGTTAGCACGTTTCGTCGGGCTATTTGGTTAACTAGAGCAACGGACATTCGTCCCCACCGAAGGAAATGGACAGTGGAAGTTTGTTTGATACGTTTAGGCGATCGTTGCATAGGTGACCGTTAGGATTTTTATGGGAGACGCTTTCATAGGTGGTAGTGACTCGATTTTATATAGAGCAACCGACACAGGCTGCGAAATGGTGGTTGAGGACAAAACCGTGGTGGTTGATCGATCGACCGTGATTTTCCGTTGCGTTAGGGATTTTGATGTGTTCAACCCTTTGAACGACGTTGACTTTCGGTTTTCAATATTGTCAAGGATTGTAAAGGGTTTTCTTTAATTCGATACGTTAAATATATACCACGTGACTCGCTATCTTATTTTTTATTACTATTCTATTAGGCGTATCAACGAGTAATTCACTGTATCTGTAATAAGGTCAACGTACGATTCAAATGCAAAATATATTACCAAGGAGTAAATATGGATTGATAACTTTATTGTATAATGCGTAAAATATTAGATATCGACAAGAATTGTATTTAAGGCAAGATAGGCATGCGATCTTGTTAAAATTGAATATTCAATTTGATAATAAAAGTGGATTATTCATTGAAACACTTAATATTTACCCGACAACAACTTTTTTTCAATGATTTGACGGGTATACGTATTTATTTATAATTGATGAAAAATGATTTTGATTACTTGTATTGATTTTATTAAAGAAAGGTGATGAAAAGCAAACTATATAGATTGCGCATAAGGAATAAATGATGACCTACTATGCAATGAACTTTGGGTGACATTGAGTTTAGAAATCTACAATAATTAATAACGTGTTCCGAAGAATAATATTTATTATCTCCGTAACTTTAACCGAAATTCGTCAAATCAACGGGTTCCGTAAGTCTAGCGTTAAACACGAGATTTAGAGTCCATTCTAAGTTAAAAGATCCGAAGATTGGCGAATTTAAAAGTATTTGATCATAGAGTAGTTGCAAAAACTACTTGTACATAGGTACCTACAGTTTCCAATTAGGTAAATGCAGTTAGGTTCCATATTTCAATCCTACTGAAACAAATTCTGAAGAATTTATGATCACACGAAACTGCTATTAAACGACGAGAAACTCTATTTTCTTGGACCTAATTAACTAGCACCTATTTGCAAAAATAATACAGTAGTTTATAAATATCTTTTATAGTTACTGCTGTTTCTCTTTCTTATCGTTAAATTAAAACCTTGTCCGCAAACCACATAAGTTTGTTTCAATGTCAAATATCGCACTAACATTTAAATAAACGCTTGATTAAAGTTAGGTTTTGAGGTTTACTTTTTTAATCATTACGTTACGATGTGCAGCGTATTACGTTGTAGCCCGCGTAACATTGCACTCAAAATATGTATGTGATCCAAGAAAAAAAAGTTGAGTATGGCTGAATTTTACGAGGAATACGGAAAGTCTGATTGTTGAAGAATGAGGAATATCAAGTGAATATATTTCTCGAAGTGCGCGTGTTCTGCTCCGAGCCTTGAAATTTAACCAGGCACGTCAGTAAAAGTTTATCGCCTCTTATCAGGAGCACTATACCGTCGTATTCTTTACATTATTCAATAGACATACCTGTAAAAAATGAATAGACTCGACCCAAGAAGTCGAATCCGAAATTCTCTGAACCCTGATAAATTTGCAAAATGAAAAAAGAAGGGAATTACATGAATTTTAACACTTGTGATAAATACAATTGATTCAGTAATATGCAAGAATTCATCAGGTATACCAGTAAGTAATCCACTATTTTTTTTTCTTTAAATATACTACACAGATATAAAAATAAATGAATGCATTTATTTGATCGAATAATCAAGCCTGCATTTTAGTAGGAATTTCTACAGCAGATATTTTATTGCGTTAGAAATAAATGCTGAATTTGACAAACGAAATGGATTATTCGTTGGTACAGTTAATATTTGTTGCAAAACATAAATATCCCATAAAGACGAATATAAAACTTGTAATCTTCCGAAAAGAAAAATCAGTAGATTTTTATTGTAGCAAATTGTACCATGTTCATTGTTCTTACAACCGTTACTTTTATCTTTATTTATTTCTTACAGCATGACTAATGCTGCCACTGCAACCTCGCTTCAACAGAGTCGTTCTTTTTACTTCGACAATCATAGTTCCTTCTCGTCATTTTTGTCCAAACCTGACAATTATACTTTGTCACCTCGGAACAAAAATTTCTACAAAAAGTATATTATTTACTGCGATTTAAGATAGCGATTTCGAATTGATAAAGATACTAAGGGTTTAAAGATAAGGGCTCTGATTTAATTTGTACACCTACTGTCTACAAAAAATCGTGAAATATTTTCAGAAATGCATTACTACAAACTGTTATGATCCGTATGATAAATAAATACGGCAATTTTATGGTAATCGGTCATTTTGATGTCGGTCGAATTAGTATCTTGGTAGTTTTATTTTTAATTACCAAAAAAAGTTAATACCAAACCTCCGTTCGATTTCATCTTCCTTAATTCATTAGTAATAACCCATTTATTTGCATCAAATTAATCGCCAGAAAATTGCTCGCATTAACCAGTCGTCGTCGATCAAGTCCTGTCACCTAAAAGAACACGTACCTAGAATGATCCGATAGATCATTCTATTCCTTGTTCCTCCGCAAGCAAGCAACGGTTCTTTCCTCCCCATTGTCCATCTTCTTCCGTTCCTTAGAAACGGTTTTTAGCCTCCGAACACGCCAATACCAGACCTTCGCTGTACATATTCGCTTTCCCCCACTCGGAACCCACCAATCGCAGTATGCGTCCAAGAGAATAAGGTATACCATTTTATCAGCGGCATTTTTTAACACTCCAACGTCCGAGGAAGGGTTAGCGCGAAATAAGGGCATTTAAATAGATCCCTGAAAGGGTTATGTACCTGCGTGACCCGCACCGTTTCACCCTTGGGCCCATTTTGACCTGCGGACCTGACGGTTCCCCTCAACGAGTCCCAAATCCCTCGGGAATCAAGTTTTCCACATGCACGTTTTGCATGGAACAGGTAGTCGACGACAAAGTCCCTGTGGAACGTGCAGGTATACGAACCTATGACCCCTGATCCGATCCTGGTCCACTTCTCCATCAAAGTTCCGGTTCTCCTTTCCGGATCACCGTTTCTTTGCTCGCCTTTTCTTCGAGAGGCCACTGCAGCATCTTATCCTGTTCGGCGATGGAAAATTTATCGATCCACTGGTTTACGAGTTGAATTCAAATTTTCGATTACTATGGCGATGATCGCAATCAGATTTTTGATGTTTTTCTGGGGATGCTTTGATTTGCGGTGGAAACGGGAATCGATGTTAAGAATTGAGAAAATTTTGTATCACTGTGAAACCTAAATCATTGATGAAGCATCATTTTTGGGATTCCAAACACCTGTAAATCCATCGTTATTTATCGCAAATTAAACAAGCAGTTGAAGTGTGGATTACGTAGAGCGAGAAATTGGAAATTGTTTCGTTTGAATGTTCCTAACCTTTAGTTAAATGCATGAAATGTGGAAATTCAACTATATTTTATGGATCAAATATTAGTTTTACATTGCAGGATGTCTGTTTCTTACCTACAACATAAAACTCAACTTTCGTCTATAAAATGTCAGTGAACCTTTGCATTACATTTATTTCATTCAAAGTTAGGAATGTTTGAAGTAAACAATTTGCAATTTCTTGCTTTACGCTTTTCTCGCTTCAATTGCCATCATATTTGCGGTAAATAACTACGGATTTACACATCTGCCTTATCAATAATTTAAGTTCCGGAGTGATACAAAATTTGTCCACTTCTTAACATCGTCCTTGAGTAAACGATACAATTTATTAAAAGATGTAGAGTTATTATGATCATAAGATCTTTCCCGATTTTTGTTCAGAAACCAACTCACGTCATTTTCTCTAACTTCCATGACGCCATTTTGCTGAAACGAGCTAAGCACACGGAAAAGAATTTTTGAGACAACGTAATACTTCCACTCTCACTTATCCTACTTCTTCAACCCATAACTTTCATTTCATCTAGTAGAACGAAAAAGGAAATAAAGAAAAACTGCTTCACGCGTCGGATGAAGTTTCGGAAGCGATTTACGAGGTCGAAAGTAGAGCGGTAGCCGATTGGGCATCGTTGCGTTGGTGGAAAGTAACGCAGCCGGTGACTTGAACGCGAGCAAGTGCGATTTTTCTTCGTGGCCGGAGTGAACCGGTCGTTTTTTATCATCGCGACGATAAGTCGCTGTCCGTTCGTCGCTTGCGCAACGATTATGCGGCAGAAACTCTGCGCTACGTATGCAAAACGCGTGTCTGTTGTTTAAAACTGAAAATCCTCTTGATTCTTTCCTCGTTGCGATGAAATTTCAACTTTCCTCGTTGAAAATTTCGCTGTTCTCCTTTACGGAGACGTCCGTAATTTAGTTCGTAACTCTGTTGGTTCCTGTGCGAAGAATAAAAGAAGGTGAAAGGTCCTACCATCGACGAAGCATAGGGTAGTCTATTCGTTCTCGTATAGAGTCATCACTACCATTTTAACGTCACATGTGACATTACTAATTTAGACTAGAATAAGACAATTCCGCCTTTAAAGCAATCGGAATTGTAACTAAATTATGCGATAATCAATTGTTATCAACATAATTGATCTCCATAATCCAAATCTATAATAATGTATATATATATATATATATACCAATGGACAAAATGTTGAGATGTCTAGAAACATTTTGGTATGAGAGCTTAACGTTGCATTTATATTAAAGAGCGTCACCTGTGTAATAAAATCATTTATCCTTAATCAATGCCTTCGTAAATTAAACAAATATACAGTTTAAATTAAAATAATACAATTACACTTGGACAAAATTATAAGACATTATCTTTGGTAATTGAAAAAATATGCATAAACAGTCAAAGGTATCAATTTTTTCCGTATGCTAATAATGAGTAAATCTCTTTCTATATTGTAATACTTCGATCATTCGATTTACTGAACTTTTGTATAATTATTTTATACAAGTTTGGGCTAAATCTAACCAGGCACGCAGTTTATGATGTTTCCTATAGACAAGTGGTCCATCCTATTGTTAGTCAAGGGTACAACAAAACGCCTTAAAAGTGAACGAAAGCGAATTTAATTTGAAATTATACTAGGATAATTTAAGCTTCACTGCAAAAGTATGCTGAAATTACTGGTAGGTAGTATTACAAAAAATGTTCGGAATGCGAAGAGCTACATTACGTTTGAATATCGCACGGTTTAAAGATTATGCCTTCTGGTTTTGGTATATATTGATATATTGAGCAAAAAGATTAGAAAACTTTTGGTACTTATTTAACAAGAAATGCGATGGCTATTTACGGATAAAGATATGTTTGAGAAACGAGATAGAGAAGTATATTAAGATTTTTCCGCATTTCTTACGATTATAATACAGCATTTACAGTTATAAATGGTTAAGAGTAATATCGGAGGAGGATCGTGTGAAAGTGATTCTGCGCGAGAGGCTGGACCAATTTTAGAGTAGGGAGATGTACATTCTGGTTGGCTGTGATCCAAAGGCCAATGGAAAACGAGAAGGTCACGCTTGCGCAGCATCCGCAAATCTCTCCCAACATTCGTCTCTACATCTTCTGAATCTTTTGTAGAATTTTGCAATTCAACCTCTTGCTTTGAGAATTTCTCAAAGACCATTCACATTATCACTAGCTATTTATTATTCTACACTTCGCTAAATTTAAAATATTATATACACGGTAATTTAGAATTGGTAATCCTTAATCTTGTAAATTACAATTACCCTTATCGTTAAAATGGAATTTATATCATTACATCACATATTTCCACCAAAGTGATTAATTTAACAAACGCTAATACGTAATTCGGAATTATATCAGATTTTTTAAAAGCTTAAAAATGTATACTTGGAGGAATCTGTTTTTGCAGTGAAAAAAAATATATATATTCGTCTGCGTGGAGTTAATATGATAGGATGTTTGCAATAATAAATTTTCATTCATATTATTTATGAACAATCTCGACAAATGCAGTGCGTAAGTTTATAGAATTTTTATAAGAAATTACAAGTGGGTGATTTCGACCAGCTTGGTAGTTACGGTGTTAACGTTCGTCATAGCAGAATTGTTGAAGCAGCTAACTAGAGACTTGAAACGATAACGACGAAACGCGAATTGTCTTCTGCTCGTAATTACACGAAAAGCAGGATCGCCTTGGTACTCGCGCGATAATGCGCCTCCACCAGCGTGCATGCACTATTCTTAGAAATACTATCGCTACGTGTAAATAAACCGCACTCGAACCAGAACCAAATGCCGGAAGAAAGTATTAAATTTTCGTTACTCCCAATTCTACCCATCAATCCTTTCCCGATTCTTACATCCGACTGATCCTATTATGATACTTTTGCGCATCATACCGATGCTTTTTATCGGTACAGCTGTAGTTCTAAACGAAAAAAGATCGAAAGAAATTGACATGCTACTCATGTGATAATATAGAAAAATTGTAAAGTAATATAGAAACAGCGGTTGCAATTTGTAATCCCTTATTTGTTCAGGGCAGTGTATGTTAGGTCATCTCATAAGTAAAGCAAGTATTTTTCTTAAAAGGGGACAAATAAAACAATTTATCTGCACAAGTTGATCGTTAATCGTCAATATATTATTTAATATTTCGTGGGTGATTCTTGATTTGCCTATTGATTTACCGATCTACCCTTTAATCTCCCTTCTTTTCTAATTCATTACGGACTTTGTATAATATCGTGATATCATAATAATCGCGAATATTGTGATTCTTTTTAAAGAGATTTCTTGTAGACTTATAACGAATTTTAGTTCATTTGATGACCGACATTCCTGGATGCTCGATACGCTATTAATAATATCGATATTAATATTAAGAAGGCGATTGTATCGATCGTGAACTGGTTCTGTGAGTTTCTTTTCTGAATATCATCCCTTGCAATGTATAATTCATGCTGCTGCAAAACATACGTATGCACGTTTAAAAATATAGATTCCAGGATCGCGTACTTATGTAGTTCGAACTTTATTGAATATTTTCTTGTTACATGCTTGATGCTTAAAGTATCACATTATACGTGCTTACTCTTTATTTAACCCCTTCATTACTATAGACGCTCTATAATTCGCACATAGCGCATTATTGACGACTTCTGTCCATTAATTCTGGCATTCAATAACACTATTGGTGCCTTGAAATACCTGAACTCTTGTATTATCTGATTATTATCTAACGCAATGCAATTCAGCATTTAGGCGACTTCTGTATATTCTTTCATTAAAATCTACCATTACGAAAGAGTTATTTATTGTGAACAACCATTTTTCTAAGTAAAAATGTTTTGTACTTCTTCATTGTTTATATATATATATATATATATATATATATATATATATATATATATATATATATATTTTATCAAAGCATTTGAAACAGAAGTTTATTATAGCTATACAGTAGAATTACAAAAAGGTACAGAAGCTTAAATTATGATAAAAAAGCACGTCGCATATTGCTAAATTTTTTAAATTAAAATTTCATAAGAAGCTAAAGATATATGTACAGGCCACGATGTTTGGTTAAAAAATGTTTACTTCGATGTGTTGATTCTATTAACCCTTTGACTGCTATGGACGCATATGTATATGCGTTTGGGGATTATATCATACACAATACACAAATGAGAGTTATCAGAATTTTAGATGGACACGAGAAACAAATAGTAATTGAATAGATTATAGTAATATGTTAAGTAATAATACAATAAATTATAGTAGTATGTTAAGTAGTAATTTAATTGTACGTTTTACAATAAAACGAGAACAAAGAACGCGAAGTGGAAAAGTATTCCGTGCACAGCGAGTGTTTAGACTCGATGCAGACGAGCTATTGATCACCGCACGATTCTACATCTGCCTACTTTGTTTTCGATTAGAAAACTAAGGAAAGACATACGATCATGCGGCGAAAAATAACTCGTCCGCAGCGAGCCTTAAACTTAAAATACTCCACAGCCAAAGGATTAATCATCGAAAAATCCAGTTCAAAGACCGTTGACAGTCAAAGCCGAGAAAAGAGGGTTGTGCTTAAGCAAGAATAAAAAAAAGAAGCCGTCCTTCCCCTCGATCGTTAACTGGAGCACGAGTAAAGGGTGGTTCCCGTAGGTCGAGCACAGGGACCCATAAGCTTCGTTTATACGCAACGCGATCGCTTTGAAATCGACGAATGACGAGACGGTTTGTTGGCATTCCACGTCGAGGAATTCAGATCGCTTCTGGACACGGTCCAGGAATGTTCGACGTTGTGCCGTGTCTGACATAACGGTGAAATACACAAGCGACAGTCCGCTTATGGCAGAATTCCTACTCTGTGTTTTCTACTCTTCCCACCTCTTTGCTCTTCTGTTTCTTCGTTCACGATTTTTTCTTCTCTCCTCCTCTTTTTTCTCTGCCTACGTGTTTTTCTCCGCTGCTGTACGTGTAGTGTATACTCGTACTGGTGAATAATTGGTAGGTCGAAGACGGTTGGAATTGTTTTGGTTGCAGAGACACGGATCGATTTGAGTGACTGTTCAACCGATCGATCTGCCGGCTCGATTCGCAAACAGAGGACGATCGCGCGCATGAAGCGAAGAAGATTTTTCGCCTGTCGCCTCGGAAAGGTTAACTACGCACGCTTCTCTAACGCAACATGGGTGAGTGATATTTAATTCCCTCTCATTGTCAGATCGGTACGGAATTTCTTGAACGATGCGACGGCGTGTTTTCATCCGCGTTTGTTAAAGTTCATTGAATCAGCAATTATCTATCGGATAGTGGGTGTGTTTGAATTGTCACGTGTTGGGAATAGGGTTATCGTATTGCGAATATTTTATACGCAATTGTTATTGTGTTAATGGTAACCTTGTTCGAGCACGTGGATTTAATGATTATTAGGCGTATACGTAACGAATCGGTGAGGTTCAGCGACCTGTACCGTTATTAAACCTAATCTTGATTTATAGTACGAATAATGGTGTGACATCTGCGTTGTTTGATGTAAATAAATTGAGGAAAATGAAG
The DNA here is from genome assembly GCA_028830335.1 of Eucera pruinosa. Lineage (NCBI taxonomy): Eukaryota > Metazoa > Arthropoda > Insecta > Hymenoptera > Apidae > Eucera > Eucera pruinosa. The sequence goes on from JAMYCR010000007.1 coordinate 13,565,322, forward strand.
CTATTAGGTATCGGAAGTAGTTCGTGCAGTTTTGCTATCGGAAATGTATTCAAATCGAATGTTTACAGAATTTCGCAAAACTATTATAATAGTTGTGGTACGATCAACGAATTCTGCCTATTTTTTACATGGTTATATTAAATTATATTTGAAGAAAGTTTAGACCCTTTAAATATTGTAACATAAATTGTCTGATTATTCCATCAAAGATATCTTAAAATTAAATTTTCACTAAATTTCGCAGAACCATTATAACAAAAGTGGTGCCATAATTAGACTCAAAATCGTATTGTTTTCTATCCTGAGAACAATATCTTTATTGAATTGTGCAATATTAATAAATGTGCAGTTATTGACGAAATTTCAAGTATTTGAAAGATATACAAAGCTTCATTTGTTTATTAGTTAAAATTATATATATATATTAGATTGTGTAATAAATCCGTTCGTTTCACTTTGGAGTAATATCATGATTAAGGAATGAAAGATATTATTAATATTGCAAATAGATATTATAAATTTGGAAAAATAAACTAGGGAAACTAATACTTTCAGTATCGTATAATTGATTAACCCTACTAATGACGAAGAACTGAGTATTTGCATCGCATCGTTCAAGAATTAATATCTTATTATGGTAACATAATTTTATTACGTAATATCAGAAATGTTTTAGCAGTTCTTATATCTTATAAGTTCTTTCGTATTCATCTTGTAAATTATAAATGAAAGATATTACTGGTGTAAATATATGTATATATCTTTTAGTAAAAGAGTAAGTTTCTTTTACGATAAATTTTCATTATCATTCGTTTATATCGATAGAGATTTCTACAACTAGTTTCCATACGTTAATTCAGAAAATAGAGAACGGTTGTTGCGCAAAACATATTTGCCGGTGATTATAAAAGTGGCGTAAGTCATATACATTTTGTTTCTTTGATATTTAGATTTTTGCATTCGAGCGTATTGAAAAATATTGTCCAATTATGGGACGAAATATTTTATAAATTATATAATCTTCTAACTTGAAGTTTCCACATCACTATCAAAATGTTCTCTAAATACTTAAAATAATACTTAATTGACTTACACCATTTTCAAAATTAATAGTATACTTTAATTAGTGAGCCACAATAACGAAAAATAGAGAATGTTATTAAAGAAACAATATACACAAATGGATTTATTTTCTTATTTATGTTTCACATATTGTAATTTTGTTTATGTAATGTATTGTTGCTTATACTACGTACGTATTAATTTTAACTACCAATCACCTTCTGCTTCAATAATAACATTTTTTGCGTGGGATACTTTAATGATTTTACAATACTCGTGGCGAATGAGTGTCTTCCCAAATCTATTGCGTCTATTATATTTTTCTTTGGTACGTACAAACAATAATGCTTTCTTGTTTCCACTTATGTAAATGACTTACACTATTATCGAAACGAATGCGACATTTCTACGGATAAATATGAAGGTTACATTGTTTACTTTACGCCTGTTTTACAAAAATTCTTTCATAATATTGAGATATAGATGATTTTCACACGAAACAAATAAAAATCTCCATATTTTTTATTTCTCGACTTACGCCACTTTCATAATTACCGCCACATTTGATTGAGGTGTACTTGTGCGTCTTACATTTATTATATAACATTTAAAATTTATGAAGTAACCTGATAAAATCCCATCATGCGACCTCGAATTATCTGCGTCTTCTCGGCACGTTTGAAAGTACAGATAAGAAGCTCGAGAAGGCCTACACCACTGTCAAGGTTTAGATCAGCTCGCTCAAAGATCGATCAAAAATCATCAGCAAGAATCTAACAAACAAACCATTCTTTCATACACTTTTTTGCGATACGCGTTCATATATTTATCTCTTTAACTGTCAAAGAACATAAATATGATGTTCAATAAATTTCAAACGTCAAAATCTGCACATTTATGGTTTTGGCGTGAGCACGATGATATAACTTATGATATACCGTAGCAACAGTTTGCTATAATTGAAGGGTTAAATATCACAAAATAGATGGGAAATATTCCCCAAATAATTTTGCTATAATTTTGGTAACAAATTGGGAATTAAGTGAATCGAAAGGACGTATAACTATCATAGTAGTATTATTCTTCACTGCTCAAAACAATTAAGGGATCATATATTGCAATTGTTGCCCACCTCGATAAGATATATGTATAATTTTGGAAACTTTTTGTACAATTTTATTGCGCATTTTTCTATCATTTCTCACAGTTACGTATAAATAACATGTTGATCCATCAAACTTATACAGGTGTAATTGTTGACCGGAAACGTTACTATATGTTGCGCATATGCTAAAATATAATAGAAACATATATTACATTTTAAAACAAAATATGTATAATAAGAAAATAGAAAGTGTTATTCAAGAACTCCCAAGTTTGTAAAATATTGAGTTTTACAACATATTTCAATTTCATAAAAATCGAGTAGGCAATCTTAAGGTAAATAAATACTCAAATGTAACCTAAATAGAACTGTTTTTGTCATTAGAGTTTTATAAAATACACTGCACTTTAGATAATTGATATATTTTTGCATTTCGAACATCTGAATTTCTTATAAATGCATAGAAATCTGCAGTGTATTTATTATACGTATTCTTCTCCGCTTTTCACTGGGTTTGCGAATAATAGAATCATTGAAAATTACAATTTCCCAATTGTTTTGAGCAGTATACAACGAAATGATTAAATTCCACCCGATCTGTTAAAACTGTTCGCATGTAACGATATTTTGCAATACAATTTTCTTGAAAGATGAAGGATTAAATACACTCGTGTTACTCATTCCATTGAGTCACGCGTCGATATGTTTTATTTCTCAAATATGCGCGTTTATCAATATTATTTACACGCAATCAGAGATGAAGAAGAGGGGAGGGGGATAAAATAAAAAAATACTGAACTAGCCTTTGGCGCCTAGTCTGTTTATACTGTAACCGCTTCTATTTGTCGTTTTACGAAGATACTCGTAGATGCTCTGATAACCGTGCGCGCGCGTGCACACGAAAGATTATCAATCGACAATCTCCTTGGTCGTCGAGCTTTCCTCGAATGGGTATAACGTGACCGATCGATTCGCGGTATCCTGACACGGAAATAATTTCCAATGAGCGTCCAAATGACCAAGTCCTTCGATCGATCCTTGACACGTTTCGGTAGACTATCGACGATTTCTTTGCTCGATGCATTCGTGTCTCGAGGTCGATCGGTTTCGACAATTTTTTAATAACAAATCCCAACGATATCTTAACACTGTACCCGGTTCAACGAGACGAGAGAATAAAAAGAAACAAACGCCCAAATGATGAAGCAGATTGAATGTCAATATTCACAGTCGACGAATAAGGACGGAGATATCGCGTTTACTGTCTCGTATCGTTGGACAAAGTGTAGAGCTATTTAAGCATAGGATAGATTGTTCATTCTCATATAGAATTATCCGAGGGCTACTTGGTTCCCTTACCATTTTAGTATCACATGGAACGTTGCTAGTTTGGAGTAGAATAAAACACTGGCGTTTTTAAGACGATGGAAGTTGTAATTAAATGTTGCAATAGTGAATTGTTTTCCATATAATTGATCTCTAAAATCTGCAATAATATATATGTACTACTAGTGGACAAAATGATAAGATGCCTTGAAAAGAGCGTCGCGTGTGTAATAAAACCATTTATTGTTAACAAATAGCTTCATAAATTAAACAAGTATTACAACAAATATCCAATTCAAATCAAAATAGTACAATTTCAGTTGGACAAAATTATAAGACATTATCTTTTGTAACTAAAAAAATATACATAACTAATCAAAAGTATCACTTTTTCCGGATGTTAATGATGAGTGGGCTCCCCTTTATTTTATACTACTTTAATCATTCGATTTGATAAACTTTTGCATAACTTTTTTATATAAGATTAGTCCAAGTCTGGCATAATTTATGTTTTGGCAAATGAGCGGTACGAGTTCCGATGAAAAGTGTTTGTTATTTTAGTATTGATGCCAACGGTTTTAACATAACACTTATTCGAGCAATGCATACGGGTTAACTCAGCCAGATTTTCCACCATCTTCAAATTTCTAAAGGCAACTCTAAGTTAAGCTTATTCTTCAAGAAAGACGTAAATAGGTAGCCATAAATTATTATATAATGACGGTATTTGCCCTAACGACACTTTTCCAAGGAAGAAAACATCGGTAGATAAACATTGTTTGGAATCATTTGGGCAAATTGCGGCTGACAGAATGCAAAGAAGATTCGGAATCTGAGTATGAGTCACGGAGGCCCGTTCTGTCAACGCGTGCCTCGATATGCGTCGTGACACGCAGCCCGGAAAGCACGTGATTCATCGGCCCCACAATCGACCAATCTGCATTAACAACGTGCTCGGTGATTCTGAATCGGCTTTTTCTAGCCCTCTGGTCCCTCATTCCACACCATTTTCGCATTCTCTTCGCTTCTTCGAGAAGCTATTGTGTAAAAGCTTCCCGTTACATGGATACCGCTGTTTACCTGTAAAAATCTATGAAACTCAGTGAAATTCCGTCATTCGTGAAGAGGAGGGGGGATCTATTTTTAAATTTGAGGGATTCTTCGTCGGTAAATATCATAGTAATTCGCAGGCTGAGAGTTTAGACATTAACAGATTTTTCTCCCTTTCCCTCTTGCGTATTCCTCGAAATGATTGAAACTATTGTACTTTTTAAAATATTTGAGATTTATAGATGGACTGTATGTTTGATACGCTGTCAAGGTATTTTTTGAAACACGAATTCCCAAAGGAGGCATATTTCGTTCCCACCTTCAAGAAATAGCAATATTTCGAAAACTAATGTATGGTTGATTGATAAATGCGTTTGTAAACAAGATAATCTATCTATTCATTTCATATAAAATAATATTGAATGCAAAGCAATATTATTACTGCAGTGTTCATAAATTATTCGTGTCAAGTTTATCAGGTATCACTTTCTTCAAATTCCATATTCATATCCGCACTGTACCTTTTACGTAGGCTTCAAGTGATCGCAATTAATTTATCGTATGCTAATTTTGTCATATTTCCCCCCTTTTGAAGCTACTTCTCAAGCTCACAAGTAACAACTTCCTTTGTTACCACAAGCGTCATTTAAATTACTCGACAATAAGGTATATGCCTAAGCTGAACATATTCATTACGAATTATTTTACTAAGAATTTTAATCAGACGGTTAGTAACACGAGTAGGCAAAATATATGGTGGGTACATAGCATTCCCACCTTAGCGATGCGAGGAATAAACTGCTACCCAAATTTCAGATCGCGAAATAATTCATAAATTACGAATCTTCTTCTGTGGCGAGTATCAAACGAGAACTCGATTCATTAAATCGTACGGTTGTTTCTAATGCGGATGTATCACGAACATCCTGTGTACACATACTTCTTACGAATGTAATAACATATATACAGGATGTAACGCGGATAAGGCGCAGGTAGTGTGCAGATAATATGGAAGTGTAGCATTACAAAGATTACACGTGCCACAACGATCTCCCGATCTCTTCCTTCTCTTGTATCACCATGACCACCCCATTGCGAATACTGATACCACCACTTGCGTCCTCTCAACTTGCGTCATTCTGCACTTAACGTTGTTTCTATCAGCGACGTTGTATCTCGATTAAAAAACCTAGCTTCCTATCCACGTGCATAATTTTGTCAAGATATCGAACATATATAATTGCAACGCTGTTTATATGTACATATATGCTTCGATGGAAAAATTAATAGTGTAATTAACTTAAAAAGGTACAGTCGTATATATTCATCGGTACACTTCGAATTTGTATGCATAGATGAGAAATATTTAAATATGCGAAAAAATTAGAGAGCTAATATATTATTATATTTGCAGGGTGAAACAACCCTTTACCTAGATCCCGTTATAATGATTAGGTTGGTGCATATGAGATGTAGCTTTTCTAACGTAAAAAAGTAAAGTAAGTAAACTCTTCAGAACACTGTAACACATATAATTTTGTACACTTCTTTTTTCTAGCGGCGAACTGGTTTTATTATAAATCAATGTTCAACTTCAATTTCTCTATTCATATAATCTTCTTCAAATCCCAGTTTCAATAGTTTTCACGATGTATTTGCTAAATTTGTACTTTCGTAAAAAGTTACTTAAATATTCCTACTATTCAAGATGTCTAACACTGAAATTTTCACAATCTTATTATGATACATACATATCTATTGTTACATATAATTTCTTCTTCGTTAATGCGGTTTATTACAGCTACCCATTTTACAAAATTGAAAGAATAGTATCCATTCGTTAATCTCAAACTATGGAAAAACAACATTTCGTATGCACCAACCGAACACCTATAGTACTTTTATATTACGGAAAAAATTAGGAACATAACATGAAGTCTTTATACGGTGTTAATTGACACATTAACGAAACGATTTTTTAAACCACACGTCGGTGTTGACGTGACAATATTATCGCATCTATGGTTACGGGGTTAAGGATAAAATTCGTCATCCGTCAAACTGACGGATTCCGTAAATCAAATGTTAAACGATCACTGTGTATAGTTAAAGAACTCGCAATAACTGACCACTCTGACGACCATCAACGTCGAATAGCGCATTCAGCAGCGTTATTTTTATTCTCTTCCTGCAACAATCTCATTCCGTGAGATCAGCAGTCTCGAAGACATTCTATACACAAGCAAGAGATTAGACGATAAGGCGAACAATCGAGAGATGGGACACCTCGTATTCTTGTCGACTTCTACGTTTATCTCGTGCACCGTGTCTATATCGTTTCGATGTGTTATCATTTTAATACGAGGATACGCGTGTACACATCATCTCCGGTACACACAGTGTCTCGTTGCCACGTGCTGAAATAACTTAACTGTTGAGTCTGCACGCGCGTATGTGATTCCTGTTACATTTCGCCTTCTATTTCTTTTCCTGACCATTCCCTCTTATTCTATGACGTTGGACTCGGACGTGTCCGTTTACAGGAACTTCAATGATTCATCCTTAGCGACCCTTTTAAAGCTTATCATTAGACTGCGAATTTTTATACAGAATTGTATCCCCCGGGGACACATTTCGCACGTGGGCTACAAATGTGACGCAACTCAAAAAGGTACATTTCTCAGAAGCCGGAAACTATTAGCGAGCTTATGAACAAATTACTTTCTAAACTTAAAGTATCAGATAAAGGAGTAGGAGGCCCTATAGTATTTAACCCTTCTGATCTTTTCTTCTTTTTTTTTTTTTTTTTTTTCGTGACGATTTCGATGTTCCTCCCAATCATACAGGACTGAATTATTTTAAGTTGCGACACTTTTTAATGCTTTATTACACAGGCTAATTTTGAACTTCAATTTGTACAATTTTAAAGTAAATAATCGCGTTTGTTGAGTTGTGACACTTTTGCAGCACATACGCGATATCGAGAAATATCTCAATAGGGTAAATGTACCACGTACTGCCACTTTAAGGTTATCGCGTAGCTTTATTTAAGTATTTTAGAACGTATTTTACCTAGACATTGTTCCAGTTTGGAGCATAATATTGTTGAACGTCCCTTGTATTTATGAACCGTTTTTATATGTTGGATATAATAAATTCATTACTACTTACTTGAAAAATGTATAACAAAGTCCAATGTCCTTATCACTGTCACTTGAAAACTTTTCATTTAAATAGAAACACGTTTTATATATATTAGCACGTCAGTCTGTGTAACAAATATAAGATATATAGTAAACGTCGCGCCTTCAGTGAATTATGACGCGTTTCATACTTTATAATTATATGCGTCACGTTTTAATGTTCAACGGCACATTTACCTGCTAATATTTTGTTTTAAATATTCAGTGTAAACGGATATACAATGTCTATGTATTGTTACGTAAATCGAAGTCCAAATTTAGTATCAAAATTTGTTCACTTACGATTCTTCATACATTACTTTGCTACTAAATAAACGAATTAAAGTGTCGATTATAGGGACACTGACAGTACGCGGGACATCTGCCATAGTAGTCAATATCAATGGATTATTAAAAAAAAATTGAACATCGCCAAAGAATAATTAAGTTTAGATAACGATAAAATTGGAAGCAGAGTCTTAGGGGAAGACTTACGGCGCGTTTTGAATACGAACACCTCTCTAGTCAGCGCAGTAGTCACGTAACCGCGGATACTGCTCATATCTTGAGCGGACATCAGGCATTTTCACAGTGCCATCAACGAGATCCCATGGCTATGAAGTTTCTTTACAGTCGAACGGCGTTTCCACCTAAAACTGGAAGACCGGACGGACATAAGAAATGGTGCACGTCATAACGTTCAGCTAGACTGAAGCTTTATGGGATTTATAGCGTTGAGTGTAGCAAGACTCGTTTAATAGCTCTAGTTCTGCTCCAAGATGAGCCTGTCGCATCGTAACCCCGGTGTGCACTATTTCGAAAGAAGTCAAAGAAGTTCTTCGTCTGTCAACGCAACGATTCCATCTTGAAATAGATATTTGGATCTTGTTTCTTTTAACCCATTCGCAACGGTAGCAATCACAAGATAGACTGGGCTGAAACGCTAGAAGATAAGAGAGGATCAAAATTCGATAGGATTTTAGGATCAAACTTGCGTTATTCTGTACCGTGGTCAATGTACTCATTATAACCAGAAAAAAACTGTTCGCTGCGGCGGGTTTTAACACTGCAATTTCCGGAGGGGTCAAAAGGACTTGTTTGCAATTTCTCATAAAAATGGTATAAACTTGTCTAAAAGGGATTGGACATGGGATCTGTTTTTGATGAAATTTAAAAGTATGGATAGTGTTGCGGTCTATTCGAGCAACAGAATAGTTTCCATACACTGTAACTAATTTACTTTTGTTGTCGATTGCCATGAAGATATGAATAACGGGCCGTGGCATAAATTATTAGTAGTTAATGTGAAACAGTTTTAATAACAAATAAGACAAAGGAGTAGCCAATAGTGGAAGTACCAATTGAAATTCTTCAACTAATCATTTGATTAAAAGATTAAGTTTCGTCATTTTAAAGCATAGCTAAAACAGTTCATAAATTACATGCAACAGTTTAATGTACATAAAGTAAATGACCCAATCACTGTCACTGTTCCTATAACTGTCCCTTGAATTCGTTTATTTAACAGCAATGTAACGTATAAGGGATCGTAAGTAAACTAATTTTTATACCAAATTTGGACTTCGGTTTACGTAACGACACATAGACATTGTATATTCGTTTACACTTAATAATTATAACGAAATATTAGGAGGTAAATGTGCTGTTGAACGTTAAAACGTGATTAATATAATTATGAAGTATGGAACGTGTCATAATTCAGTAAGACGCGACGTTTACTATATATCTTATATCGGTTACACAAACTGACGTGTTAATATATGGAAAACGTGTTTCTATTTAAATGAAAAGTTTTCAAGTGACAGTGCGAAGGACCGTGGAGTTTGTGATACATTTTCAATGTAAATAGTAATGAATTTATTATATTGAACATATAAAAAGAATGTTCATAAATAAAAGAGCGGTTGAACAATATTATGCTGCAAACTGGAACGATGTTTATGTTAACGACGTTCTAAAATAGTTAAAGTTACGCGGAAACCTTAAAGTAGCAGTACGCGGTGCATTTACCCTATCTAACCTGAGAAAGAAAACGGTTGAATATGGTTGTTATAGGGGGTTAAGATTACCAAAGCCGTTCAGTGCAATTTTTAAAATTCTCCAAAAAAAGGCAACTCGCGACCAAGATCCCTTATCGTTATTACATTTTAAAGTCACGGCTCTCGTGAGAATTTCTCTCGGCATAATCGCTGAATATTTAATTAAAAAATCTTGAATCTGGCTAGTCCGGACCGCTTCCGCGTCTCGAAAGTCGACCTGATGACGCTTGCACTTCAAGAGCGACCTTTTTAGCGTTTAAAAACGGGAGCAGGGCCAATTTGTGGAGAAGAAACGGGCACCATCGCGCGCGTGTAGGTATACCGTGTAGCACGTTCTGTCGCGAGCGCGTGTGCACAAGCGTAATCACGTAAGTTACCCGTTTTGCGGGTCCGGTGTCAAATCTCCGTGGCGTGGGACCACGGACGCTTAAAAAACCGTTTTCTACCGCTTCACGGTCTTGCGAAATGCTTACAAATTGCTCCGTTTAAGCGGAGACAAGCGGAAGATTGGGGATCAAGATCGCGGTTTTAAGCCGAATTTAAGAATTTTTCGAAATTTCACGCGATTAACGCGTTCAACATCATGGCAGTCATAAGATTCTCGCACGCGATCATTATACATATGTATAATTTATTAACTTCAGTCTTCTCGGCCATGAAATGGGCTTGGTTTACAATTTTTTTTTTTTCCTTAAACACGCTCATTTTCCGCTATTGTTTTTGTTTGCTTTCTCGCTTCTCTCCTTTTCCTTTCTACCATGACTGGCCAGTTAACAATTTCTATATTATATTTCTCTGTTACTATCTTGTAATCTAATATTGCACCTTTTTTTATTGTATACGGTCTTCGATAAGATGCTTTAAAGTACCATGCACCTCCCCGGACAGCACACACATCCTACATTCTTCATTCATTCAATACCTATCCCATAATTAAAAATTCTCACATCTAGCCATTGCTAATAATGTCAGATTACCTTTCCACCTTTCTTTATTCAAATACTCTAGTTTATTAATTAATCCATTTCAACATTTCGAAGACCACACGCGATCAATATTACTAATAATATTATCGACAGTATTTATATACCTTTTAATTGGTAATCCTAGTGTTAAGTGGTCTCTTGTACCAAAATTTTACTTTATTGCGTGCTTAGAGTAAATGGTAGTATATTTAAGGGAAGGAATTCTTCACTTGGCGCTTGCATATCTTCAGAATAATCATACGCTGATCTTTCTTTCTGAGAAGCGAGCGCAGCTTTATGATCTGGACCAAGTACCGCGAATCCACGTCGTTTTAATCTCCCGGGGATCAACCACGGCGCAAATAAGATTACCGCGTTATTTGAACACGTTAACAAAGACATGAACGACGGTAATACGTGTACCAGTTTGCGCGACACCTAAATTTGAACTCGCGTAATGAGCAAACGGGAAACGAGATAAAGGGAAACTTCATTTCAACGTGTGTCTCATTTTTAAAATTGCTCGCTTTGAATTTCTCAGATTTAACATCGCGAAGGTGGTATTAATCGCAATAGGGTAAATGACCCACGTACCGTCACTGTTCCTATAACGTCCACTTGAATTCGTTTATTTAATAGCAAAGTGACGTATAAAGAATCATAAGTAAAGAAATTTTCATACTTAATTTGGAGTTCGGTTTACGTAACAACACATAGACATCGTATATTCGTTTGCACTTAATATTTATAACGAAATATTAGGAGGTAAATGTACTGTTGAACATTAAAACGTGACCAATATAATTACAAAGTATGGAACGTGTAATAATTCAGTAAGGCGCGACGTTTACTATATACCGAGCTATATAAAGAGTTAATATAACGTACATCACTCGTTGAAGATTAAACATAGTTTCACTCTTTAATCCCTTGCTATATGATTTTCTCAATAGCCACTCATAGTAGCATTAACTATCCACTACTTAAACAATGTGTAAGGTACAAAACATTATAGGCAATTTCGATTTAGTAATCGAAAATGTTATCGATTAAAGCTGAAGTTGAAGTTAAAATTAAGTTGTATTATTAATATTGCTTGCCTTTATTGCGTTTGAACTATAATTCGTCTCACGAGTGTGACTCTTTGTTATAGAGCAAGGGGTTAAATATTATAGCATACCCTTTGTATATTTTCTATATTTTTGCATATTACATGTATTAGGCTGTCTCAAAAGTTCCTTTCGTTTTCTTAATAAATATTAAGCGCAGAAAATTGGATACACCGTGCAATTTATTAAAGAGTGCGAACGTTTAGAGTGCAATTTATTAAAGAGAAGCAACGTTGTGCTTTTACCTTCCTCTAGATTTCAGAATATTCTCGCTGCCACTTTTCTGCAGCCTCGCAACACCATTTTGCCTAACAAAGCCGTAAAACACGGAAAGAGACATTTTGGACAACCTAATACATTCTGTTCATTTTCGCCTCGAAACGAGTCGTTTGCTTTTCGTCGCGATTAATCCCTGTTCACGAGTATTAGAGTAATCGACGTAAAACCGCGTTACGGACTTCGCAGACGGACAGAGAGAGAGAGAGAGCGCGAAATGAACGATTCACAGATAAATCAGACGGCTGCGTTTTCTTTTCCGTGCCGGAAGGGAAGCTTCTATCCCGAAAACTCTCGCCTTCCACATAATTTCCACTCGAACGAATATTTTTCGATTCTTTATCTATTTACGTGGTCGAGCTTTAAATAAATAATATTAATTATTTTCGAAACTTTCCATAAGTTAGAAATTCGTTCAGTTTGCCGAACGCTGCAACGCGGAACTGCTTTCAATCATTTGCAACGCGTCTCTCCGTCTCTCTTTCTCTCTACTTGCGATTAAACTCTTTTCGGAGCTCGTGATTTCCTCTTATCGCGCGATCGAAGGCGTAACGCGCCTTCACCGATTCCAATTCTATGCAACGTAACGCTCGCTTCCTCGTCTCCCGAGGCTTTCCTGGTTCCTCTCCGACGAGCCACCCTGGGTGCCTCTCCTAACAACCGTTTCCCTATCCACCACGAGCGAAATCTACCGGAAGAACTCGCAGAGGCAATACTTTGATACAACAATAAAGTACTAAATCTAACGGAAGAACTCGCAGAAGCAATATTTTAATACAACAATGAAGCGTTCGATAGAGATACAGTCGGTCACGAAAGTCTGGTAAATTAATTTTGAATTTATAAAAAACCTAGCAACGGGTTCCACGTAGACACAAATGAGGAGGTGAAATGCTAAACGATGTACAGTCAGTCGAAGAAAATCTACGTACATAAAGAAATACGAGAGCTCCGAACATTTGAAAAATATTCATTTATTTACTAATTAAAACTAGGCAGATTGTTAAAAAAGGGTGATTCTTTGTATACTTAGGGGTGATATTTACATTTGTTCGTAATCATTGATTTATTGAATATTGATTTTTATGATTTCTCCGATCTCTTAGGGGAATATCGGGATTTTTTCTTTAACAGATTTTGATATGTTTGATTAGAGAAATCCAAGAAACGATGTCACTTATGGGATAACCTAAGTAGACATGGCCTGTATTATGTGAAACATCTTATACATTGTATTCAAACGCAATTTACAGATGAATATTCTTCTATTAAGTACACCAATGAATAATTCATTTCACCCGATAAATTCAACATTTGTTTTCGATAAAATCAGATACCAATTCGGTCTTAAATACCGAATACTTTTCAGTCGTAATTTTGTACACCTTCTTTCAAACAAGCAATATCAAGTCATTCCTGTTTGAAAGTTTGATTTTTGGATAAATTAAATTCATTGACCCATTTAAAAATAGTGGATTGTTTGCTGGTACACGTAACATTTAAACATATAAAAGCTAAAGCAAAAAAAGCGAGCGAAGCAGAATCGTCAAAGAGGAGCAGATTAACCGAGTATCCGAATAGAATGCTAAATGCTTCTCCGTGACCTTGAATGATCGATAGATTTTTACCTTACAATCTCGAAAGGGAACATCGTACGGTGGACCTGTACAATTTTCTCGCGAATAATTTAGAGCATCGCGACGCGAATACCTTGCGAGAATTACGAGGCCCGAGCATCGTATCCGCCTTCGCGTTTTACCACACATAGCTGAGCACATGTTTATACACATAAGAGGCGCGCGTGTAAGCGGCTATCTCGGCTGGCTGGCCGCCGGTTTCTCCCGCGCTAATTAGCAAAAGTTCGCCGTGCAATAAACGCGTCTGGTTTTACGTAACCCGGCTGGACAAACGCGGATTGCGAGCATGAGCGTGAGCGAGCGACCGTACGATCCGCGGAAATAAATCGCGATAGTCCGGCCTCAGAAGGAGAGAGGCGGCTCGAAAGGGGGAGAGAGAGAGAGAGAAAGAGAGGGACGCAGACAGATTACGTCTCCGTGTTTTCGTAAAGCACGAAGAAAAATCGTCGCTCCTGTCGCTCTAACGATTTCCACGAGAAACCACTTCTTTTTTTTACGTATTTTTATGTAATCTAGTGGGATCAATCCTGGTATATACGAGGCGTTGCTTCGATAAAAATGCGTTTTAAACATTTTTCGCGGGGGCGAACTCAGCAAGAGGTTCTTGCGCTCTTAAAATATATTTGCGCTCATGTTTTCGTTCTTTTTATGTGTTTGAAATTAATTATTAACGGTGCTATTCGTGTTATTCTCCGAAGAAAATTAAACAAAGTGTTACCTGGGCTGCGATGCAGAAAAGAATTTTCCTTTTGCAGTACAACTTTAATTTACAGTAGAAAAAGGGGCGAAATGTGTAGAATATACCTATAGGAACGTGTATTGGCTGCTGTAGGTCAATTTGATTGCCTCCTTAAACATTAGGCAAGATGTTAAAAATGTTAATGGAAATTTTAGTAGCTTGAAAATGTAATAGAGGTTCCAATATTATTAGGTGTGTCACTGAATAATGCATCTTTTGACTCAACTCGTTATTTATTTTTAACAAAATTAAATATGTCCCCTGCCTTAAATATACCTATTATTGTTCTGTAATATATACATCACTGTATTTTGCTAACAAGTTATGGATTAGCGATTGAATGAAACTTTAATCATTTGATGAAATAAATTCGTCGATCTGTTAAAAACTACCGGGTTACTTATTGGAACACCTAATATTATTCTATCGTGTAACTAAAATTTATATAGCCGTACAGTTGTAGGTAGGCTTTCTTTGTCCCCTAGCAGCCAATGTTTCTGGACCCAATCTACCATAGTCTAATATGTACCACCTACTCAAAGTCCAAGAATATCGTAAATTACGTCTTTGCGGAAACTTATTCTAACGACGATCTTGCAAAAAATATAATTACACAGACACACACCAACTGTGTAACATTACACAATAATGCAACGAACGATAGCGAGCAGATTTTCGTTGGGCTACGTAAAGTAGTCTGCAGACGATGAGACTTGCTTCGATGGGTTTGAGATCATCTGAAATTAGTCCGAGTCTCTTCTTCTTTCGTACACGCTAGGAGTGAGTGATTCACAATGATTGCAAACAGTTTCAAAGCCATCACTTGCCGCGAGGCATGGTTCGAGACAAGTCTCATCGTCTGTAGGGGCCTTAAATCGCGTTAAGGTGAAAATAACCCACGTATTGTCACTGTTCCTATAACGTCCACTTTAATTCGTTTATTTAATAGCAAAGTAACGTATAAAGAATCGTAAGTAAACAAATTTCGATACTAAACTTGGACTTCGGTTTACGTAACAACACATGGACATTGTATATTCGTGTACACTTAATATTTATAACGAAATATTAGGAGGTAAATGTACCGTTGAACATTAAAACGTGACGCATATAATTATAAAGTATGGAACGCGTCATAATTCAGTGAAGGCGCGACGTTTACTATACATCTTATATTTGTTACACAAACTGACGTGTTAATATATGTAAAACGTGTTTCTATTTAAATGAAAAGTTTTCAAGTGACAGTGCGAAGGACATTGGACTTTGTTATACATTTTTCAAGTAACTAGTAATGAATTTATTATATTGAACGTATAAAAAAAAATGTTCATAAATAAAAGAGCGATTGAACAATATTATGCTCCAAACTGGAACGATCTTTATGTTAAATAAGTTCTAAAACGGTTAAATAAAGATAGTTTAAAGCGCGAACCTTAAAGTGGCAGTACGTGGTACATCTAGTATGTCTGCGAATGGCCGGTTAGATGGTATCCGCGAGGAGCGCGCACAGCCTCTCTCTTCCTGAATTGGCGCCAACCGTAGCGCGTTGCCATGGGCTCTCGCTTTCCGGACAGCCTCACCTCTCCGTTCACTGACCATTTATGCTCGACTAATTTTACTGGAAACACACGCCTCTCGATCTAGGAGGGATCGGTTAGAAGAGACCGCGATCGCGAATCTTTTACGCGATGCTCAACGATTTCGAAAAGTCACTTTCGAAAGCGCAATTTCAAACTACTTCTTCACTTATTCCTTCTACTCGTCTGCCCGTGTTTCGGTGTAACTAGATAATTTTCTGCATTTTCCGTGCAGAACGAATTATTAAGCGACGGGCCACGCGTAACGCCTGTTCACTTGCTCGGTAAACAAGCCGGTTCGATCGAAGATCGGTGAAAATTGCGTTTCGAAAGGCGGAGGCTCTTTTCCGTTTCGAAAGGCGAGGTCAACTATGCGCTGGTTTCTTGTGAACAGTAGCGAGATGTTGAACTCTATATTAGGTGCAAAATACTTGTAGCTATTTCTTCTGTAGTTCATATAGCATTAATATCAATCGGTACAATAACATTTCTTCGTACTGTTATTTCACAATAATGTCTCATAGCATAAGTAGGAGTAAATAATCTATTATTTTTTTTTTTTTTTTTTAATAAATTTTAAATTTAAAATATGCTTCCTGGGTATAAAAATAGGTTAATGAATTTATTTTATCGCATGGTGATGCCTTGGTTTGAGCAGGAATTTTTAAAACGAGATAGGTATTTTGTTTCGTTACAAAGAAATGCTGAGTTTGACAAAAGAAATGGATTATTCCTTCGCACATCTAATAGTTTGCTTTTGTTTGCTATTCTTTTTTGGAAAGGTTTCACAGACGATTTTCTGAATCACGTGTTCGGATTTTGTTGCGTGTGGGTGTGTGTACAAGTTGCGTAATTAAAATGTGTGAAATGTATAGTTATTGGAAGTGCAAATATTCTAGGAAGTGAAATGGTAGAAGAAATATAAAGCTTTGATGTGCAAACAATTGGAATCTCTAAATATCGCTTATTTTTTAAACAGATGTTGCACGATATTGGAGGAATATGTTAAGTTTATGGATGTATGAGGTGAGAACATCGAGGAAAGTGAAATAATAGAGGAAATGTTAAACGTAGTAATACAAATGATTAAGATCTTTCAATATCGCACACAGATATTAAATTGAAGTACCATAAACGTGAAAATTCATAACGCAGTAATAGCCAGTAATTATTGAAATTCATCGTGTAGGTACAGAATACTCTCCTCTGGTTTATCAGACCAATACGATTAATTGTATGTAACGATATTTTAAACAAAGAAGACCAGCAAATCCAAATCAATTCAGAGCCAACATCGTGAATGTTTAAAAAAATCATCCTCCTGATTTTCTACCTAATTTTTCAATTAGACTAATAAATTTTGTTGTCCACCAACAAAAATCAAAATGTATTCAAATTTATGATCCCTCAATAAGCAACAGATCAAGTCAATTGAATTCCAACAAAAATCAACAAATCAACAAAGATTTAAATCGATTCAAATTCGAAATGCTTGAATTAGCCAAAGCTCGAATCAATTGGAATCCAGCAAAAATCCACGAATCGACAAGAATTCAAATCAATTCAAATTCAAGATCTCCCAATTAGCAAAAGCTCGAATCAATTGAACTCCAATAAAAATCCACAAATCGACAAAAATTGAAATCAATTCAAATTAATAATTCCTCGATTCGCAAAAGCTCGAATCAATTGAGCTCCAACAAAAATCCACGAATCGACAAAAAATCCAATCAACTCAAGATCAACAAAAAACTAAAAAAAAAAATCGACGCTCTGATTCCTGTTTACCTCTGAAAATCCCTGTTAAAAAATCGCAAAACTGCAAATGTCCAAACTTCCCGGATCTCACCACCGGAAGCTGGATCGCGAAAGCGGTTGACACGAGATCGTTTCACCCACTTACACGTGGTAACACCACTATTAAGGGAAAAGGCAAAGGCAGCCAAGAGCAGGAGAAAGATGGAAGAGAAAAAGAAGTAGAGAAAGAAAATAGAAAAAAGAAAAAATGGTTCGACGTAGGATCGTTAGTGCGAGCGGCCCGGACAATGATAATTAAAAGTAATTAAGAACCGTGAAATGAATTTCGCAACCTCGCTATTGCGGAAAGAAAGATGGTTACGCGGCGATCGAGGTATCTCCGGCTGTTTCCCTTTTCAGAAGATACACGCTGCGTTTATTGGATGCATTCCTGCTCCAGACAGATAAATAATCTGCGCCCGTTCAATAATTCATACTGTGCTATTCGCTCGTTAATGAACATTATCGAGAAAATGATCGTTTCTCAACAAATAGAAGATTCGTTTCTCTGTACTTTGATCCAGTGCTTATCGTACCGTTTTGTTATACGAACGATCGAATGCGGGGATGAATGGTCAAACTTCCAAGTTTCGAATCACGAAATTTAAAGAAGAAGAAATTTGCTGTAATGTAAATATGTGTGCGTTATACTAAAATTGTGGAAACTTCAATGTTTGGCATTATGAAATTATTTTAAGTAAATATATATATATATATGTGGTATTCTGAAGAATCTACTTATGCTTAATATTTTTACTATGAAAAACCACATCTCATATGCACCAACCTAATAGTAAACGGATTAATCCACTATGAACTCTCAGTTTCCAAAACTCCTTTAATAAAACCTTAAGTTTCGAATTTTAAATTTCCAGTTACTATTTCTTCGTTCTAGGTATTATACATACAAATTTCTAAACTGTCAATTTGAATATCTTAAATCTCGTACTTGTTTTAGCACCTAAGCCTGTAATTTAAAACTTTCAATGTGCAAATTGTAGTCCTTGAATTCCTTTTTGCAACATCCAAACTTAAGACTTAGGACTTTCAACTTTTTAAACATTCATAAAATGTGTCCGAAGGTTGCAAACGATGAAGGATGGTCTTTCGCACACTTCCTATTTTTGTTCCTACTATAAATCGATTTAATGAACTACATTTTCCTGTTGGATTGGCCAGATATGAATAAAAAGAAGCAAAAATAGTGGCGAGCATCGTTCGTATCGAACTCGCAATCTTCACTTCCCTCTTTTTCCTTCCAGTCGCACTTTCACCGATTTCATCTTCACGAACTTTACTGTATCGAGCTGAACGCATATCGCTGATAACAATCCTGTAGGAATTATTCACGATTACATGATCCGTTTTAAAATAATTCACGCCAAAGAAACAGCTGAGCAAAACGAGTTAAATGTAAGGGGTTGTTCGGCGATATCTTGGATGCAATAACTTTAATTTCCTCGGAAAACATATACGCAGCGTTGCATTTGTTACGCTTACATTTACAATAGTTAAAATGAATCAAACTTAACTACGACGCCATCTTAAGGGTTACAATCGCATAAATTTGTCGACGTTGCTTATCACTAAACTGCGAATTTTTATGCATTTATGAAAAATTTGAATATGCAGAAAATTAGAAAAGGTGCATAAAATGCAGAAATATTTATTTATTTATTTAACGGGTCAAGGCCATTTAATAGCAGTGATACGGAAATCGGTGTAATACATATGACATAGTCTCAACAAATATAAAATATAAGAGTATAGCAGTAAATAGAGTAAATATAAGGTATAAAATTAGGAAATTAGAAAACAATATATAGAATATACTAGCTGTCTAAAGTGAAGCAAGCATTATTTTATTTGGAAGCTAAAACAACCCTCTACTTGGATTCCATTTCTTCAATTTTCTTAATAAAATTATGCTACTACATTTTATTACTTTACCACCCTATTGATACCATATAGTCATATAGTATTTGTTAATTGCTGGCTTTCGGACTGGAATGAAAATTCTTATTAGTTATCATTTTTTCCACCCTTAAAGTAAATAAAACTTTACTTAGGAAGGATTAATTAAAATCGACAAGATTTTTGTTAATTTATTGCTTTTTAATTCTACGTATGAAGAAGTTTCTGGTTAAGAAGCTATACTGTTAGCGGATCGAATAAATTTCCCTCCATCCATGTAAATAAACTAGTGTTTATTTTTAGCTTAACCACTTGTAAGAATTAAGATTCATCGAACTTGTTTCACTTTAAATCATTATTAATTCTGCATATGAACAGGATTCTTATCTAGTTAACAGGTGAAACGTATTTTCCTCCATCAATGTAAATATAATAGTCCCTAATGCAGTTTTAACCGTTTACAAGAATTTAAATCGATCAAATTTAAATCCCTTATATTGGTCTTTAATTTTGCACGTAAATGATATTCAGATTAAGAAATTATGCAGCTAATACATAAAATGGATTTAAATAGATAAAATACGTTTACATCCTCATTTTAAGCTTAACCATTCGTCAAAGGGACTCGGCTGTAAACGTATGGTATTCTCCAATCCCTAAAATTGATTCCTTAGATATACGATCTCCTAGATATTTTTTAGCGTATCTGACACATATCAGATGCACGGAACTTTCTGATTCAGCTGAACCATCAGGTGGATCCGATGGAAAACGCGATAATGCTGGAAAGCGTACGGAAAATTGCGTTCGCAGAACGCTATAAGGAAGTGATATTTCTTTTCTAGCTATTTTAATGGAAATTGGAAAAGCTTATGTAATTGATCGTTACAGAAGAGCCGCGAAGAGTTCTGTTCTTCGCGATGGTTTTTGCCACACGGGCTTTATGAGTGAAACTTCCCTCGGATTCGGAAGAAAGGAAAGTTCCTCTTCCAGATACAGACATAATATTGCGCGCACGCAAATCAAACGCTTACTCCGGATTGCAATTAAAAAAGTTCGGTTAAAATAGTTCAATGAGAATTGCAATAGTTCCTTTAATATTTTCAAATTGTTAATAGAATATTTTTGAATTTATTGTTCACTCGGTATCACTGAATTGTCGCTTTAAGCTATAACGAAATATTTGTTTCACTTATTTTCAATTTTATTCGACGAATCCAATAAACATTGCACTGAATTATTCTTTTCAATCGCATCTAATTTGATCGAAATTAACATTGGAAGCTATAATCAAATAATTTCTATTAATTTTTTGTTCGATTTCTCTAGTTAATAAGTTGAGTACGTCAACATTCGTCCCTTTTATCTTCGAATCTATAGCGATACATTTCTTACCAATTTATTATTTAAAATGGATACAAAAATTTTCTTCGCATTACGTATAAGGAAGCGGTAACTTTCGGCAATTTGTACTTGTAAACGTATCAATTAGCGTTTTTTAAGGAACGTGGTCGGTAGTCGAGGACCACGTATAAAAAGCCTACCTATAACACCAGCTGCGACATTCCAATAACAACGGATACCTGAGCACGAGGATTTTGAACAGGTTCTGGTAGACGACATTTAACACGGGTCAGGAATCGCTTCGAACATTCTGTTCGATCATGTTCCTCGATTAATTGCAGGGGAAACATATGCTGAACGAGTTAACGTAGCTTATTTGTACGATGTATCAAAAATGCAGCACGATATTTCAGTAACCGTGTATGCATCATTATTCGTGTTACTTTATGTCGAAAAATTAAAATCCACCAAAATTACACTTAATTCCTTTGTAATAATTCATGATTCTGTGTACAAAGAACCACATTTATTTTTCAAAAAAAACTTCTTCAGAATATTTCGTTGCAATTTTATTAACCTTAGCATTAATCGCGCGAGGTGAATTTTTCTATATAGGTACAATACATATTCCTCCCTATTTTGAATTAACGAATTTTTCATTTTTGACACTGATATCGTTTATCATTTCACCTCTTCGATTTTCGTGGCGAAAATGCCTTTACTTCCATTTGGACTTCCATTGTTTTATGTTTGCATTATTGACTTATGATCATAAATAAAAATTGTTGAAGACATAAAATAGCCAGATACCTTTGCAATCAGCTATAGTCTCACGTAAGTTGGAGGAATAGTCTATACGAACAGTTGAGGGGTTAAGTGGAAAAGTGACGAAATGTTCACTTTGAGGAAACAGTGCGTAAAGTTACAGCTTATTTTAAAAAATATACACATTTCTAAGTAATAAGGTAAATTACCAAGCATACTCAGGAATAGCTTCAAAGTATAACCATAAATTTCTTTTGTAATATCTTTCCTCCATCTATGCTTTTCACTTTTCCTCTAACCGATAGTTCTGTTTTCTTTAGACCTTATGTTGCAATTCAACAAATGCTACAATAGCGATAAAATATACTTACGTTATTTTTTGTAGGCGTGAATACTCATCTTAGTTACTACATCGTATACTTGACGCGAATTTTTTTTAAAAAAATGCACTTAGACCACTTTTCCACTCAACCCCTCAATTATTACTAATGTCTTAGCGACCTCCCTAAGTTTTACGACCCCCTTGGGAGTTTAACCCTTTAAATACCCTACGTAGAGTTTACAAATTCGATTCTGTCAACGCAATAAATACTTAGCGTAAAATGTTCACCAAATACGAATTTAGAATCATCGTAGCGATTAAAAAAGATCACAATATTCATATTAAATATCGCGTATCCGCGTGATCCGTGAAAATAAATCTAGAAACGCGCCAATCTCGTAAAATTACTTAGCGCTCAAAGGGTTATATGATACCCCGCTGTACCTAAAAACATTGTATTACTTCACGAGTCCTTCTGGTCCTGAAGGGGTTAAGCGTAAGCGCGACAAAGTCGCCGTGGCCCAACGCTGTGAAAAGAAGCTCGTGTCGGTCAGCTAGTTGCACACGTGCTGGATATAAACGTCAGAAACTTTTCACGTTGGTCTTGATTGCACTTGACCCGTCATCTTTCGACGAGCCCTTTATCCGTGTCCCGTTTCGAGGCACGGGGTCCCTGTTCCCCGGAACGAAGCAGGTTCCGGCCAATGGCACCGACGCGTTCAACACGTGCCGTTGCTCGAGCACTTCGTAATTTCGTGGCGTTTCCCGGCTGTCTCGTGTCGCCTTTCTCCTCTCCGCCGAGAAGTTCCTTCTCTTCTCGATCCTCGTGTCCTGTCCAGAGAGACGAACGTCGGAGAAGGAAACGACGTATCGTGCATGGCAAATCGAAGATTAAGAAATCGATGCAATCGACGTATAAGAAAGGTCAAAGTCGAGGAACATTGTGAAGGAGGCGTGGTCGTTGAGGAAAATTATCTTAACTCCTTGTCTTATTAACGACGAGAGTAGCTCGCGAAGCAGATTGTGGTCTAAATATAACAAATACGCGCTGCGATTCTAATAAATTGTAATTTCTAGTTTAAATGTATTGCGGAACTATAAGCGTAACGTTTACGGAACACAAACTGTACTACGATCTTCTTTTACACCGTAGATAAGTATCGTGTAAAATAAAGAAATCTTGGAAGAAGATTTTTTGAAAAGACTCCGGATGTTCGAATACCGGATGGATTTACATAATTACGTGTTTAACTCCTTATCCTACGATAATTTTATTACCTACGTATGCTAGTGTTAGCCGATCATTGATTCCATATCGTGTCACGTACAAATGATACGAATTTTATAGACAATATGTGCATAACAATTCTTAATTTTATAACACAATACCAAAATTAGGGTTTAAGTTAAAGTTCATCTTCAATACTATGCGGTTTTGACACGCTATTGTAGAGCAAGGAGTTAAGCAAAGCTTTGACTGTGTAAATCCTATTCAACAATAATATATTAGTCATATTAGGTACATTAATTGTATAATCAACCATCCTACGCTATTTATTTATATTGCATTAGAATATCTGTAGGCTTATTATTTTTTATTACTCTTCGAATCGTAATAACGCACGAGATTTAAACTAAAACCGCAGCTCTGCGTATTTCGCTTCTCTTCTTATTATTATCTGAACTATCCGGATATTTTTCGCTATCCGGAGTATATTATATTACTACCCCGAATGCTCGAATATCCGATCTTCCAAAAGTACTCAACATCCAAAGTGTTGTTAATCGGAAACCACATGAATTTATTGAACAACCTAATAATAGGAATTAACACAATTGGACAATTAAATTTCTGTGTGCAAAAAGGATAAATTTAACTTCACCTAATTGGAACATCTCCAATAATTGCAACCGCTTGCTATAAACGCGTCTACACACAAATCGCAAGCATCCAAGTTAACAATCAAATATTTGCAAAGGGGGGGATGATACAGAGGAGCATCGATGAAACGAGGACAAGTCTGTGAACGGTTTGGTGGGTTGGCCAGGTGAATCGCAGCTGTTCCGTCGGTTCCGTCGTCTCCAGTCATCGTTCTCCATCATTTCTCCTCTTCTCACGGAGGCCACAAGAAGGAAATGATGCCCCTCGCATAACAAACCAACGATGCCCGGTGTCCGAGCAACTCTTTTCTTCGACTTAACGTGTTACGCGTAACGTATTACGTAACGACTGATCGCATCAAGCCTCGTCCCGTTCTTCGTGCCGAACCTTCGACGGATTTCCAATTTCTTTTCCACCATAAATTACTTCGGCGGTCACCTTTTGTTCTTTCAATTCCTTTCGAATAAGAATTCCGACGTAATATCCTAACCTTTAACGAGGATTGGTTTTATTATAAATTCTTCAATCGGTAGAGGTAATTGAAATAATGCTTTCGAATAATCGGTTCCGTCGCATCGTTCATTTTTCACGATATTTAGAATTCTGTTGGTATCGATTCGCAAATGGAAAAACAAGAGGGATTAGCTGTTCGTCGATGTGGGAGGAGAAAATACATTAGGCTTTCAAGACGCGGATGTCTGCGCGAGTCGGAAACTGTGCTTACAAATCTTGCTCTCAATTGACGGTGTTCCTTCTTCCCCGTCACTTCTCGAGGTGGCTCACGATGGAAGAAGGAAATGACGCCCCTTGCATAACAAAATGACAATACGTCAGGCCGTAGCACCGTTGCTTTCCACGAGCGACGTGTGACACGCATTACGCGACAGATTCTTCGCGGATACACGCGCGTGAAAAAAGGATTCTAAATCCTATCCAACTTTTTAAAACCTCACACGGTTGAAGAGTAATAGAAGAATAGAAGATTTTCTTACGAAGTTCTTTTTTAACCCTCTTATAACCGCAGGTTTATTTGTTTTTGCGAACAACGGTTTAAGAGTGGAAACGAAAAACGCTGAAAGTGACAAAATTCAAGTTTTAAGGGAAACAGTATTCTTGTATTTGCCGAAGTGTAATTTAGTAAGAAAATATAAGAAAACTCGTTTGGTACGTGTATCATATTACTCTATATGATTTAGCAATATTTTTGGTTCAATATTTCAAAGTTGCGCTAGATGGTGACAACATAAGTTTTATATTTGAAGAAAGGCTGTAACTCCATTATTTACTGAAAAAGGCTGAACGTGCCAATGCAAATTTTCTTATTTTTTTTTCATTTTAATTAATTTATGGGGTGAGCGAATGCTTCTGCAATTTTGTATAATTTTCAATAGAAATCAATGAATATGCGGCCGGATATTTCTGTGGTCGACTGTAATTATTCAGTGCGAAATTATTCGACGGACAGATAATTTGTTACAAATGAATATTGTCAATCCTAATATTCAATTGCGAGGAATTCGCTTACTCGAAGCAGTCGATCGACTCGAGAACTCGAAAACGTGGAGGATCGAAAGATTTGGTTTCTGATTTCCAAACGAAATTGGCTTTCTTTGTTCGCGGATTCGAACGTGTGCACAAAATCCGCGAGCCTGCACGCACACACGTTGAATTATGCGAGTTTAACGTGCATCGTTAGCGGGTAAAAGTATTTCAAAGTTGCGCAAACCTCGTCTCGTGTGACAAGTGCGGAAACGGGACTCTTATTGGCTCATCGAAAGATTCTCGTAAATCTTTGGAAAGACTTGTAAAATGATATAGTCAGCGTTTCTAGAGTCGATTATTATAGTAGAATTATATCTGTAACAGTACAGTATAAAATAGAATTTGGTAGTACATTTATGTTGATTGCTTCGAGTTCCTTTACAATTTCAATTATACGAGTAGATTAAATTGATTTGGTATCCATTTTATCGAAATTAATCAATCGCTTTTAGTGCAACTAATTTTTCGTGTTACATTATCGTTCGATTAAGTCTTGCGAAGTTATGTAAATACAGATGGCATTTATTGGGAACTAGAAACGAATAAATATAACTTACATACCTAACATAATTAAAATTGGAACAAAGCTCTGAACAATTTTTATAAATGAACCACAAAGTTTTATTCTGCGTTAATGATAGATTTTACTATAATGAGTGACTCTGTCGATACTGAATAGTATTATTTCAGTTGGATGACTCATTTCATACCGTTTTTTACGATAAATTTAAATAGAAATCAGGATTCGTATGGTAATGGTATTTATTTCATAAAACTGGAACGGAAAATTATCTTTCTAAGATATTTTAAGAACTGGTTATCAGTATTATATCACTGACCTTTAATAAATTTCGAGACTGAAACCACGATAAAACGAATTCATTAAAAGGATCATTAAATAGTGTGAAGAACAAAAATGAAAGCAGAAATAGTTTTGAAACGAAACATTTTATCGTCGACTCCCACTAATTGAACAAAAATCATGAAGAAGTATATAAAATTGTTTTCAACCCTTGGGAAAAGACGATCATCCCTATTGTACCAAGAGTTAACACCGCACGTTAGAAAAATAAAGAGAAGTGACAAAAATGAAAGGAGAAATGGACTTGAAATGAAACATTTTATTATCAATTCTCGCTAATTGAACAAAAATCATTAAGAAATATATAAAATTATCATCAACCCGTGAAAAAAGACGATGATCCTTCTTGTGCCAAGAATTAACACTCCGTATCAGAAAAATAACGAGAAATGAAGAATATGGAAAAGGGAGAAATAGTTCTGAAGCGAAGCATTTCCCGATAATTGCACGAAAACCATTACATGTATAATATATTGTTCATATCCCTGCAGAGTCAACGCAGTACAAAGGGTTAATTGTCTTCAACCCTTAGAAAAGGACGTCAACCATCCCATCCGCGTTGAGAGGTAAAAAATTATAAGAAGGCAACAGGGAAAGTAAAGCTATCCGTCTTCGAAGAGTCTCAGAATCCTACGAAAAGATACAAAGATCAGCATCAATGTTGAGCGTGTTTCCGAGAGCGAAAGAGGATCGTTTTCGCGTCGTTGGAACACGATCGGATTGCCGATTGATTTCGTCCAGTCTGCGGAATAAGAGTAAACGCTGGCGAAATCTGCCGGTACAGGCTTTCGCTTCCAGCTAAACCGGGGTATCGCGATCTCATCGATTTTTTTTTCCACGCGCTGCGTCACATAAGCGAATTCCATCGAAGCGTTCCTGTCGTTTCCGATTCAACGTCGCCATCGTGTCGACGGTGTCCTTGCGCTTTGTGGATGCATCTTTGAAAGACGAGGCAATGCCAGAGCTGCGAGGAACGCGAGATCGACGTCATTTGATATAGGAAGCCGGCGAGATGTACTTATGCAATTCGTCTGGCCCATGGTACTCTTCTTTCTCTTATATTTCGCCTCCCCCATTCGATCCTGTCGCCACGCGCGGAGATGTTAGACGTCCTTGAATTTGAGAATTCGTCATTTCCAGACGAAACGTGTTCTTTTAGGCGGCGTCTTAACGGCGATTCGCAAGACATAGTAGTTACGAGATTCGTAAACAGTAGGGTAGATGTATCACGTACTGCCACTTTAAGGTTATCGCTTTAAGTAACTTTATTCTATTTTAGAACGTATTTCACGTAAAGATCGTCCTAGTTTGGAGCATACGATTGTCCAATCGCTCTTTTATTTATGAACATTCGTTTTATATGTTCAATACAATAAATTCATTCAACCGAAGTCCAAATTTAGTATCAAAATTTCTTTACTTACGATTCTTTACAAATTACTTTGCTATTAACTAAACGACTTCGAATGGCAGTTATAGAAACAGTGACAGTACGTAGGCCATTTACCCTAGGTGAATGTAACAAATTAAGTCACTCAGTCAAGATGTAAGTAATTCGTTACTATCAGACTGCGGCTGTTGATGGAAATTAGTATTCTTGTAAGCAAGAAGAGGACAGGCAAAGTAGAGTACAAATAAAAATGGGTTTCGGCTTCTAAATATTATAATTTGGATTTGACATTGAATACTTTTTGTATTTTTGGGTGTTACTTGTCGTTTTGTATCTTTTTGCATATCCAATTTTCCTATAAATGCATACAAATCCGCAGGCTAGTTATTATCAATAACTTGTCATTATCGTATTCGCCTCGAATATCTCATTACTTTACCGTTTAACGACGTATATTAATTACAAAATACAGCAAACTGGAATAAACAAAGTAATATATATAGACTTTATTTTCAGCCTCCTCGGCCAAGAAAAGTGACTTGGTTTTACAAAAAAAAATATATGATCACTCTCATCCATCCATACTTTTCCTCCCTAAATCAATCTCGCTATAGATTAACTTAGCTTGATTGCACATCCAAGTGCGAGATCGCAAATTGAATAAACAAAGTAATATTTTATCACATTGTTATCGACCAACCACGTAAGACAGTCTTGCTCGAAACAATCATGTTCCAAATATGAATATAATTATAATCTTGCATTATTAGTCAACAGGATCGGATTATCTTTTAACGTACTAGTACGTCATTGACGGAAATTGCCAAATTAGATGTAGGTGTACCAGTACGTCATTGATGGGAATTTCTTAATTAGATTTTGGCGTACCGATACGTCATCGGTTGAGAATGGGTTAAGGCGTGACTCCACTGAGACAACGCTAAGCAACTCACTATATGCCACACGTCCTTTCGTGCCTTTTATTTCCAGCTAAATTTTGCCGGAAGTCATCCCAAAATCATCTCTTAGGCAAAACAAATTATTTATGTCACGCTACATTATTTCGTACTACTTGTCGTTTTACGTCGCTTTATTTGAAGAACATTGTCGCGTGCGTCATTGCCACTTGCTACATGTTGCGTCAATGGAATTGTACCTTCAAGTGTAGACTATGAGAAACAAGCGGCGGATGTTACCCTAAAGAGCTTTATATATAAAATAGACAAGTTGAAAGACTTGCGAGGGAAGTAAGTTAGAATAGCTACCTTCGAAAGAAAACTGTCTATTAACTATTTCAATATTTAATACATATGTTTCGTACTACTTGTATGTTTCAAGCCGCCAGAGAAATTGTTCTCGGCTGACGTAGTGTACGTGTTGCTTAAGTTATCTTCTCTAGTGCATCTGTACTTATATCCAAAAACTTTTTTATATGGATGGTGCACTAAAATATATAAAAAGAATTCTTATCCGTTAATCGGATTCCGATAATTCGTTCTACTGCATGATTCGAGTTCCGAATTAAGTTTCTTCATTTGAAGTAATGCAAATTATATTAATTCGTTCTAGACTCTCAAAGTTTATCGATACCAGATTCATACTTATCGATGATTTCCTTTTGTATTCCTATTATAGAAAGTATAACTCTTTTTGGAGGAGAAATTTTCAATCTTATTATCCTTTCTTGAAATCATTATGAATGGGAATCATTAAAAAACAAAATAGAGAAATGACTAAATGATTTTTCGTTCAAAATTTAGAAGCTGAATCTTACTTGATAAATTGTGCTCGAATTTCGAATTGTTCGAGCTTCAAGCCATTCGAATTCCGAGGGTTCTCTGTATCTTTTCCTGTACCTGTAGCTTTATTTTTTACGCACACAAGAAAGTGCAAGATCCTAAAGAGAGGAAGAGGCTCACGGAAACACATTGGAACGAAAGTTTGTCCAGGAAATCCTACGCGTTCGTTGACCCTGGTTGCAAACGACCACTGACTTGCATCCCAAATGGCCATGCAGAGCTTCGAATTTTCGATCCTTCTCTCTTGCATTTACCATGAAACCCTTTACGTGTTACAACATTTCACTTAGCATTCAAACTCGCCAACCGATCCTACCTTAAATTACCAATTTTTACTTTCGTAAAATTTTATTAACACGCGCTCCACAGATTCTATTCCAGTATTGTGATTATTGTAAATTTCAGTATAATTTTGATACCAAAATAACGTTAGAAGATATCGATTAATTTGGAACTGCGAACAGAAAGCGAAAATAATGATGCACTTTAGTCTCATTATTAAAGTTCGGCGCCATAGCTTTTTACACGTACGTTTTGTTTCTTGAAACTTTTGTCAGCAAGTGTAAATTAAATTTTTGTAGAAATAAAAAATATCCAGTTGAAGGAATAGAAAGCAACACTTTCCAATGCAACTATTTATTTATTTATTTACTGGATAGACCCTTTGCAGTGCAAAGATAATTAAGTAAGTCGTACAGTAGGCTGTGCAAACAGAAAAAAAATGTATACACGGTTCAAAATGTGATAAACAATGACGAATAAGGAAAATAAATAATGGCAAATTCTCTCTCCGTTGATGCAAGAGGATATATATATACTATGTGAAATTATAAAGGGAAAGACAATTACGTCACAGTGAGCCACATTAGAAAATGAAATATGAAAAAGTAAAACAGAGCGGTGATCCATAATGATGACGAATGGCAGAAATGATTAGGCAAACTTTAAGGAAACGTAAGAGATGAGTTTCCAGAGGATCGACGATATGGCAGCGTCACGGTATTCGACGAGCAGATAAAATTTGCGGATGTTTCTTGTAAGCTTGCGTGCATCCTTCTACCAAGAAAACGATTAGCCTCCTCTATCTAACTAAGCGATCGTACGGCTAACGAGCTAATCTAGCCGCAAAATACAAATAAGACAGAGCCCAGACGAGATTCTTTACGCGGTTTTCCTCCAGATTGCCGCTCAACTATGTTGCATTGCTCGGAAGAGTTCATTCGACATTTCAGTTAACTACAGGAACATAGTGATTAAAATGAAACCAAATATATAAGGAAATGCACGGGAAAGGAAAAAGGAA
Source organism: Eucera pruinosa (assembly GCA_028830335.1). Lineage (NCBI taxonomy): Eukaryota > Metazoa > Arthropoda > Insecta > Hymenoptera > Apidae > Eucera > Eucera pruinosa. The sequence continues at coordinate 13,596,333 of JAMYCR010000007.1, forward strand.
TGGATAAACGATAATTACTCTTAGAAGAATTAAGATTAAACCAAATATTAGGTATACCAATAAGTGATTCACTATTTTTAAGTAAATGGATGAATTTATTTGATCAAAAAGAAAAAATTCATAAAACATAACAGTATAACTGTAGCCATATTTAAGATGGGGTAGGTGTATGATTTTCTGTAAAATATAGTTGATCATTCATTCGTATACCTAATATTTAACAGTTTAATAAAGTTTTACAAACATTACAACAAATGATATAGAAAAATATCCCAGAAAACGATTAACAATTCTTGCCACCTCATTATTGAAACGTTAGGTTGTTCAGCGTTGTCCAACAGAAAAAGTTACCTACGACTTTAACCATGCATTGTCCATTAATTATTACATTTTAAGCGGTCCGAATAGAGACTGTACTTGTTCAGATAAAAAGTGCTACTATTTAACTAAAGTTCATGAAAAATAATCCCCCCCCCCCCCTGCAGTTCACCAATTACACAACAGCAGTGAATATTATCAAAGACGCTACGAATTTCACGAACAACCTAATATTTAGCAAAATGCATAGAAAGAGGAAGAGGAAGTGGGAAGGATTCGGTAGAGGGTCCTGCTGCGCGATGGAAGAAAAGCGGAAACCGGTGTACCGTGAACCGATCTGTTGGACGAGCATTCGAACGCGAGAAGAGAAGGAGCAGCTCGCATGAGCACAAAGAATTATTACATCTTCGCGGTCTGCTGCACGAGGCTGCACGTTTAGTCATGCCACGTCCGAAAATGGCCTCTGAGAAGGAGAGGAAGAAGAGGGGAAAAAAGAGAAGAGAGAATCGTCGACGCCGAGCATAACAGGAAGCGACATATATGACCAAATTATCGAGATTTCCTTCTGCAAAAGCATGGAACAATTTCTTCTTACATAGAATTCTCTGATTCAGTTCCGTCTCTCCATGTTGCAGATCTAGGGTAAATGACCCACGTACTGTCACTGTTCCTATAACTGCAACTTCAATTCGTTTATTTAATAGCAAAGTAACGTATAAAGACGCGTAAGTAAAGAACTTTTCATACTAAATTTGGACTTCGGTTTACGCAACAACACATGGACATCGTATATTCGTTTACACTTAATATTTATAACGAAATATTAGGAGATAAATGTGCTGTTGAACGTTAAAACGTGATTAATATAATTATAAAGTATGGAACGTGTGATAATTCAGTAAGACGCGACGTTTACTATATATCCTATATCGGTTACACAAACTGACGTGTTAATATATGGAAAACGTGTTTCTATTTAAATGAAAAGTTTTCAAGTGACAGTGCAAAGGACCGTGGATTTTGTTATACATTTTCAATGTAAGTAGTAATGAATTTATTATATTGAACATATAAAAAAAAATGTTCATAAATAAAAGAGCGGTTGAACAATATTATGCTGCAAACTGGAACGATGTTTATGTTAACGACGTTCTAAAATAGTTAAATAAAGTTACGCGCGAACCTTAAAGCGGCAATACGTAGTACATTTACCCTATGGAAAACTTGAACGCTTTAACCCTTTGATTGCTATGAGCAACAATATACGCTTTGCATTAATCTTTCTGGAACGACGCTACTTTTCAATGTATCCGACTTTACAGCGAGAGTCAAAAGCAAGTACTTACATGTACACCACACAAAAATGGAATTGAGTGAAATCATAGGACACTTTGAGTCTGATTATAATATTGCTTATAGCAAATAAATAAGTATTGCGTAACGATATTATAATTGTAGTATTATCTATAGAAAATGCATTATAGTATAATTACGGTACAATTTACGGAGTATAAATTATACCATAATCATACTTTTATAAATTTGATATTCAATTTTGTCTTTCACCGTCTTTTGGATATTTCGTATTAAGAAAGTGGTGCAAATATGGTCTAGTTAAAATATAGGGCTTATATCTTTAAATATGTAATTTGTAGCAAACATTACTTTGGTTCAACATATTTCAATTCTACATCGGAAAGCTAACACGTTGTAGATATACATACATTGATATGTAAACGATTAGGTGTCTTCAACATGTTAGGCAATAATCGCTAAAATAAAAGTGGTAAAACATATTTGGACCACTTCCTCTACTTCTGCATTTCGTATAATTTACAATAAGAATCAAAACTAAGTATACATCTCAAAATTGAAATTATAATTATTGATATAACCTTACTGCAGCCATATTTCTTTTAATTAAACGTAGCATTTTTCTCTACAAAGTGATAGTCACCAACGATAGTACGGATAGTAACCAACGGTTCCGAAAATATGTCAATTTCCAACTTTAGCTAACTCACCCTGTCATTTCGAATAGATGGAAGAGAGATTCTTTCTATGAACAAAATAATCGTTCGATGACATACCGATCATGGTCGTTCACAGCCATTCGTCCAGTTAACGCGGCCTCCGACGATTAGACGCAGCATCTGCGCGGCCTCCTCTTGCCACCTGTGTACACGAACGTACATTATCTTCCGCCACGAAAGAACACGCCTTTGTCATCCACTCGACAAACTCGTAAGTTGCTATATCTTCGACGTATCTTTTTCTACAACGTGGAAGATGTGGCTGTTTGCACCGACTCTCTTGGCCACTCGGGGAAACGAACGGAATATTCCGTTTCCTCTCTCATCTCGCCTTCTTCCAATCTCTTCTTCCGATGCAAAGCACGATTTTTCATTTGAATCCCGTGAATTTTTAATGAAATTCAAATTTTCGTTTTGCTCCAGAAGTTGAGTCGAGTTTAGATAGCTGAGGGGTATGAAGAATTTCCCACGCAAATCCCTGGAACACTCTGTGATAATTATAGCGTTAAAAGATAGAATTCACCTATACAAATTGACTGAAAAAATTTGCCAATGAAATAAATTTGATAAGCAAATAAATCGAATTACTAATTTTATTAATAAACAAATCGATTTCCTTTTCAAATCAGTGCACAGAGTTCTATATGAGTATTAAAACTTTTGTTTCTAATCTATTAAACGTCTTTAAAAAAAATATATACATATATATTACAAAATATCCAAAAAAATGCAAGCATCTGAGACTTTAAACTTTTAAATTACCAATTAGATATCAGTACTGGTATTATTTGGGCAATCGAATATCCGAATATCTGGATAATTACGTCACGGATTATTCGTAATCTGAATTTCGAATATCTGAATTTTTTAGGAAAAAAATCCGGATATCGGTTGGATTTACATAACTATGTCTTTAAGCAATGATATGACTATGTAAATCCTCTTCAACAATAATATATTGGTCATATTAGATACATTAATTACATAATTAGTCATCCGATGTTATTTATATTGTGTCGTAATAACTGTAGGCTTATTTTACATTACTCTCCGAAGCGTAATAACTAAACTGCGGATTTTTATGCAAATTCGTATTTTTACAGAAGCATTTAAGCAAATACAACCCAAAGTTTCGCGTTGCAAATATCATAAAATTTATTGTACTCTTAGAGTTTTATACATTTTTGGGACATTTTGCATGTTCTGTCTTCTTTTGCACATTTAAACTTGCCATAAATGCATAAACACCCTCAGTCTAGTAATAACGTAATAGATTTAACCTAAAGCCATAATTCCGCGTATTTTTCTTACTATCCGAATATTTCTAGTCTACTATCCGAATTGCCCCGGATTATTTTATTACTACTCGTAATATTCGAATCTCCAGATTATCCGAATAATTAAAAGATCCGAACCATACGCCCAGCCATATTAGATGTAATCACTTACACCGTCGAAAAAACCTAAAAAGTCAACGTATCGATCATCAAGAGTCTGACTTTCGAGAAATCGAAAGATTCCAATATTTTGTCTTCTAAAGGGAATCAACATTTCCACACAAGCTGCGCAAACTGTTTGAGCAAAAAAATTCCATCCTCTTCTCCGAGTATTATCTCTGCTATCGACATCGAATCCGTAGATCGAAATCTGCACGCGGATGAAGCAGTTCTATCAACCGCCGCGGATGATGTGTTGGATTCGCGTCGTTGTCGATTCGATAACGTTTACCTTCGTCGATCTCTTTATGAACGAGACCTTACTGCGATAATGCCGCGAGAAAAAAAATCGTAATTTGTAAATAAAACGGAACTGTTAAAGAAGATAAAGTCGACTAACTGGAAAGGCAAGCAGATCACAGATGTGCAAATACGATGCCGGCGGTCCTACGGAGATCAAACGAGCTTTGGTCGAGTTCAGAACGAGTTCGAGGCCGATTTAACATGTTTTGTGTTCGAAATTCTAGGTTCTAAAGTTTTCTCACTTATCTTTTTCATAACTCCAGCAAATGGAAATCGAATACCAATGGGAATCTAATACAGCGTAGTCCGGTTACTGTAATCGTGGATAATGTTATCAATCGGTTATTGTTATCGTAATTAGCCAATCCCAAAACGCTATATAAAATTAGTTAAAAATAATCCGTCTATTATAACCAAACTTTGGTTATTGGTATCACGTGTGATGATTATACTTGAGGACAAACGATACAAATTTTTCAGTGGACCTTTTCTTCGAAACTTACATTCAACCCTTTATAATCGGAATTTTAATTAATCGGAAGAAACAAATGTAATCGATTCAAGTTTCTTTACTTATTATCCTCAAACTAGGAAATAATAATCGTTGTAAGTGAATCACTTGCTGGTCGTTTAATAACGTACCAACACAATATGATAACTATAATAACTACAAAGTATAATACCTTTAAAAAAAGTATCTTTATGGGTGTATAACTTAGAAGTCATATGGTGTTATGAAGGGTTAACCGAAGCATTTCGTTTATCTTTTGCACGAGTCCATCGTAAAAATTATTAGAAAAAACGTACGTGAATAGATTTTGTCTCGAAACGGTCTGTTTATTTTTTTAAAACAAAAGCAAAAATAGTATATGTATTAAACTGTGTGCAACTGCTATAATTGTTTGTAATAAAGTGACTTTCAGTGATGTTATTAGCCGGTTATTCTTATCGAAAACTGTAAGTCCCAAAGTGATTTGTAATAAGCGGATTCCACTTGCAAACGAAAAAACATTAAAATCCTCTGTAACTCGGAAAGATTTCTATTTTAGTGTTTCTTTTTTTTTTAAATAAAACCTATAATAAATTATAAGTTAACTTTTTAAAATACGTCAGCCTCTAAATAGTCAAGCTGACCAATTCCTACTTTTTGTCAATTTCTTAATTTCGTTGTCCAGACGCATAATTGATCCCCATATTTTAATCCGAACCCTTTACCCTTTAATCAAACACTGCAAAACAAGAAACGAATGGCGCGATAGGGAGGCTTAATTGTTTAATCTTTTTGAACCTCTAACTAATTCTTCCCAAACAATAGTATTCCGTTACACCATTTAATATCTATGATTTCCATTAATCATCGTGCGAAATGAATTGGCTGTTCTGCTCTTGAAAAGTTCTGAATCATCGCGATTATCGAACTTTTTAACATCGATAGCCGAATAAGAGAGTTTCTCAAGGTTTCTTCTCGAAGAGACCGAATAGCCCGATCAGAATCGAAGATTCTGTTTGGTCGATCACGTAAGCGCATTTTCTGTGACACTTGTGCGTTTTATCAAACGCTATCGAAACGACGCCTCGATAACATTACTTCTGAGCTGTTGAGCCTGTCACGCGCGGTTTATCGACGCCAACGATAGCTCGACAGCCTCGCGATTCATCTTCCGAGAGCCAGATTACATTGTTCCTGGCCTGCTAAAATCACAAACCGCGCATTATGCCACGCAGACGTTAAATTGAATTAATCGAATTTTGAACGAGCTACTTTGTTAGGCAACTAAACGTGCCCCGCATTAATATGCAAGAATCCGAGCAGCTACGCAAACGTTAATTATGAATTTCATCGAAGCATAATGGCGGTTCACACGCGGGGCATTAATGAGATTAAGATGCGAAATTAATATAATTCTTCCGCGAAGAAATCTTACATGAAATATCGTTCGTATCTCTTAAGATTAATGTTGTAATTTGTCAAAAAAAAACTTTATCTTATAATTTATATTGGTATAACGTTAGGTTGGTGCATATGAGATTAAGTAACAACGTTAAACATAAGTAGATTCACAATATTATTCAAATATATATTTGATTTAAATAATGTTTACATGATTTTATACATTTCTTTCGAACAATAAATTCCTTTCGTTATTATACAATTATAAAAATCACCACGTTCAGTATTTTCTGATCTTCCTCTTAATTTACTATCCAATGAAAAATTATAAGTCTTATGTTATACGAATTAATGTTGAACTATTCTAGTATTCATATAATCTTCTCCAAATCCCAGTTTCAATAGGTTTATGGTATATTTGTCAAATATATACTACCAGAAAGAATTGCACAAATATTCCGATTATTCGTGAATACAATTATCGAATAGATTATAGGAAATTTCATTTCCTTTACTGTGATTTACTATAATTAACCGTTTCACAAAATTAAGAGCGCTGTACTCATCCCCTAATCTTAAACTTTGGTAAAACGACATTTCATACGCACGAACCTAATGATTATCAAGATCTTATTCAACGTTGCTTATTACGTGCTGTACCATATTACCTACGCAACAAATCTTCTGAATTTAATTATTATTTTAATCGTCCCAATAAATTCCAATTACGAAGACACAGTGAATGAATACCGCGGAATACGCTTCACGTTACAAGAACAAAGTCATTAGAGGAGGGAAAAGAAAGTGTGCAAGATATCGCAGAATTTTTCCGTATGAAAAGAAGCATTTCCCGATTTTCATTACCATTCGTCGGTGAGGAAAGGGTCAACGGTGAAAGGCGGTTCGCGATAAGACAAAAGGTGGTGGAAGAAAAGGGGACCATTTGCATGAACAAATTCCCTCCGCCTATGCGCTTTTATTGTTATTACCTCGGCCCGTTAACGAGGGATTAATGAGGGTTTTTAACAATACGCAACGAGAACAATAACAAATGATCAATCGCAAGTATCATTAATTATCCAAGATGTTGAAGAGATCTAATAAGCGGTTCGAACAATCAAAGTCCCTACCCAGTATCGGGCTAAGAAATCTTCCTCGTGCCAGGGAGAGGCCATTATCGCGAGCCTCTAACAGGAAACGTTCTGAAAGACGTGGCGTCTATAGAAATAAACTTCCTCGCGTTTTACATACCCGCGGCGAAGAAAGAAAAGAGTGAAAAGGAAAAAAAAATAGGGGGGAGAGTCGTAACTAAGTATATATCGAGTACGGTGTGCATTCTCTTAAAATATAATATGATTTTACGAATTCGAATGGATGTAGCTCATTTCCAGTAGGGGTCCATGTTGGATGTATAGTGGCGGATGTTTCGACAAAGTAGACCCGTCCCAATTTGTCGTTTCGAATAGAGAAGAAAGTTAACGCTATCCGTACCGCACCTGGTTAAATGACAGGTTTTATAATATTTAATTTAAGTTTACACATTTGTCGTTATTCCTTTTGTTCGTTTGAATCTGTAACAATTCTTCTATTGCTTGGTATCGATGCAACGGTAAAACAATAAAATATAGTAATGCAGTGGTATGAAAATAAGATAAGATAATATATGGGTATGCAACTTTTGAGTTACATAAGGTTATAGAGGATTAATATGTCACGTTATAAGTTACAAGTAGACTGCGGACTTTTATGCAAATTCATATTTTTACGAGCACTAGTAAACAAGTGAGACCTCGATAGAAATCGATATCGCCCTCTGGACATTGTAATTTTTAATCTACATTCTGCATAACACGTAAATACATTGTACACCTTCTCGCGGATTTAATTTCCCCATAAATGCATAAAAATTCGCAATCTATATATAAGAATTCACGTCGACCCATGCGAAACTACGAATCGTGTGTACGTTGAAAAATTTCAGGCAAAGGATTGACCCGATTAACGGGCTAAATTAATCAAAGAGATCTCTGATGAGAATGATTGCTGCACCCGTAGGCACTTGCGCATATTTCCATATTGCAATCTAAACAGCTTTCACGCGAAGGAGTTAACCAAGATGGAAGACCGTGTTCTCACCGTGGAATAATACTTGGTCGGTAGGAACAATAAGAAGAAAAAATCTATTCGATGAATACAAATATAATCTTTCTTCGGAGCAGCGCGATGCGATGTGCTTGGGAGGCTGCATCGCGCACGTGGGAGACAGGTAGCTCGCTTCCGGTCGGCCGAGACCATTGTACAGGGCACTCGGCGTGTTACACCGAGTCAACGCGTTACCAACCGTACCTACGTGCTCAGGATTTGCCCAAGTGTGGTCCATTCGAGATACCAGAACCGTTTACCAGGCCCCGCGTTCGTAGTTTGTATTAGAAAGTGTTGCAAAGAAATGCTTTGTAAAAGTGCTACATGCGCGTCACCCGTAACGTGGTGTTACAAATTGGCAGGCGTTATGGTTGGCATACATCAGCCGATAACAAATTTACCAGTCTTCAAGTTTTCTTTCTTACAATTAGCATCTATCACAATATTGCAAATTTTATTCTATTTTATTTTCCGCGACCGATAACATAATTACTGCAAATTGCACTTAGAAACTGATTTGCTAGTCGCATATATGCGTTCGCAGCGCTCAAAGGGTTAAAGAATGGAATAACTTTTTTAATATACTTTTCATGCTATGCATCTCTACTATAACATTAACGTAATTGAAAAATTTTACCCAGGTAACCCCGATGGTGTCGCAATAAAAAATTGTGTATGATATCGGTGATCACCGCGATATTCAACGCGTTAAATATAAATTAATTATAGTATTACGGCCATTCGCATTTCACCCTGCTTTAACACTAGAATTTTATCCTTAAAGTTACACAAATCGCAAGTATTATTTTTCAGCAATTTATGTTTGCTTTGATTGATGCAATAACATGAATATATATCAAAATTAATTCAGCCTCTCTTCGACTTTTTAGCTACGTGTATTTATGTATAATACACTTATATTTCAGGAAATCTGTAAAATTACACTGTCAATGTCCGTAAACATTCACCCTTTTGGCTATCATGGGCGTACCATATACATATATTCGCCTTCAAGGATTGGACTAACATTTGCTAAAAGTGTACTTATATTTTTTCATTATTACACAATACAATGTTTGGCATCATTCGTACATCGATATTAAGGTACAATTAGTTACATAGAGTATCCAAATATTTGTACCTATATATACTCTTACCTGCGCATTTAGTTTTTAGTTCAAAGTGTTAGTAGCGAAAGCGTTAACTCGGTGAATATCTGGTCTAACTAAAAATTATACGATAAGGGGTTAATAAGAGTTTAAGTAAAGCTCTTAGAGTCTCGGAACGTCACCATTCCTATCGAGGATCAGACTATTCTAAACATCGCGTCGCCGGTCAATAGAAACGGCCATTCCCCGTTGACACTTTGTCGTCAGCGTCTTGCATCGGGAAACACACGACACAGTATGGCAAACATAGTATGGTTGAGTCGGTGCGTGGCTTTTGTCCGTGCAGCTGTGTGCACGCATGCGACCTCAAGCCGTGTTGCGTTGCATCACGTTGGGAGGCTGGCTGCATCACACACGTGGGAGACAGGTAGCTCACTTCCGGCCGACGGGGACCATTATATGGGATGCACGAAATGCGCAGACCTACCACATGATACCTTGAGATTCTTTTTAAATGTGTTACATGCGCCGTGCACATAGATACCGTATACGATCGCGTGTGTTCGTGTCGCACGCAGGATCGTGTGATTCGCAGCTTCCTTCCGACCCAGCCACGCGAGAAATTCTTGCCGGCGGTTCGAGGTTTCATCCTGGATCAGAAATCGACCTCCACCGGAATCTTGGATCGATTTCGATCGGGGTTCTGGTCCTACAACCTTCGGAGAAATCTGAGAGACGTTATCCTTTCATGGATCAGATACTCTGAATTCGCTTAAATAAGTAATGCACTAATTTGAAATGGCTCGGTGTATTTATTAGATGTACCAATAAATAATACAGTTCCTTATTTTGTTAAACCCTACCTGTAAACTATCCTGTCTTAAATGTAATCATTGTTGTTACGTAACACATTATACTTGGTTTAAGATCGTTTTACAATTGAAATCTCGATCATTTGATCGAATAAATTCATCAACTTATTTGAAAATAATGGGTTACTTATTGGCGAGTACATATAATATTCTGTCGAGAGAACAAGCTTCCTCTTGAATAGGAATTTATAACATGCCCCAAAAATGTAAGCATTAAAGATCTTCAATGTTAAAACTGAAGATTCAGCGTCTAAGCATAGATCGATTCTTATTATTCATGGAACGTTGAAATTCGCTCACAGCTGTGATGCACGATTCTTATTAAAATTAAGAAAATTCGGAGACGGCAAGGAACTTGAGGAAACCTGCACGAGGCTTAAGGTGTACCTATGGCATGGGAACCATTCATGTGAGTGGATGCACGAGAAACCATACGGGAGAAAGCAGTGCATACCATCTGTCCGAAATGCTTCCGTCACGAAATTATTCGGCTCCGTGTAATTTCTTTGCAATGCAAATCCAAAACAGTCACACTTCAAAACTTGCGTAGTAATTGTTCCCAAAGTGACCGACATAGGTCGAAAAAGACGTAACTCGGATAGACTTCATGTACATACGTACATATGTATTTTTCTCGCGCAATTTTTGCAAGGTTTACTTTCCAATCATTTTAAAAACCGCCAATCCATCGTTAAGAAGCTTTATGATATTGAATTTTATTTTTTATCGATTGAAATATTAGGATGAAGGTACCTGCGGTCTTGGTACCTGATGACTGCGGACGTCTGTGCAGATTCACACCTTTATTAACAAAATTGAAATAACATGTTTCGTGCAAAGAGTTGCTCCACTCTGCAAATATAATAATATGTATTTTACTTTGAATATCTTGCATATTATACGTGTTAATCTTTTGCATATTTAAATACTTCTCTAATCTTTTGCATATTTAAATACTTCTCACAAATGCATACAAATTCGCAGTCTACCTATGAACGTACATTTTTAAATTAATTACAATATTCATTTTCCATTGAAACGTACATAAACATCGTTGCATTTATATATGCACGATACCTTGACGGAATTATGCACGTGGAGGGAGAACTAAATACGTAATAACGCAAGTTGAGAAGTCGAGGTATCACTACTGATATTATTTTATATATATACCTATATTATCATTTTTTATTGCCTAAAAGTTCATAAAAACATGTATCTGCAAAGTAGATGTATTTATTGGTACGTCTTCTCTTAGTCATTTTCTTGCTGCCTAGGAGGTCGATTTGTCAAAATATATCCGTAATTAAAGGATTAAAGGAAATTGTAAAAACGGGTACCTAGGTACTCGGTTGCTCACACAGAAGGGTTAAAATAGAAGAAATGGAACCTAATTAGAGGGTTGCTTTATCCTCCAAATAGCAAATATTATATAGAATTATACAGAGGGCTCGAAAGCTAATCAGTCTAATTGTAAGTCACGAAATATGCGAACGGAGATAATCGATTATTTAGAAAATGGGTCGTAACATAAATTTTATTACTATTCAAGATATGATTTTTATTTCAAAAATATGTACTTCTGTAACATGAATGTGACGATCTATAGTTCTATGTCTACACATGTGACTTGAATTGCTTGTCCACTGAAGAATTTTGCGACTAATTCTGTGATCCATATAAAAACTTATCTTACAACGAAAATTCGATATAATGCTGAAATTGTTACGTCGCATGAAAGTTTTGGGGCTGAAGAGGTATTTACGTAAAATAACTCATTCTTTTATGAAAGATTATCTTAGACCGATTGGCTTCTGAGTCATTAATATGTGTATACCAATATAGAATTTCTACTATATTTTAAATATTCCGTATACTTTTGCATATTACGTGTAGCTTGCATTTTTTTGCCTACTTAAATTTGCCGTATCCAAAATTTCTTTAAAAACGAAAAGAGATCAGTTCGAATTGAAAGAAGAATATTTTGTACGGAGGAATTTTTATATCTCGATATTTCAAATTTGCATTCTACTTGAACAGTAAAATGATGAAGTTGAATTGAAAGATTAATCTTCTGCAGCTTTGACGCGATGGAAAAGAAGTACGCGGAGACGCGCGAGTGTCTCGAGAGGGAAGAGAGAAACGAAGCGGACCAATGGCCGCTTCTCATTTGTAATTCAAACCGCGTCCTGTTCACAGATGAATGAGACTTCGGAAACACGGGAAGCATAAAAAGCTCGCGAGACGATCTGTAATCTGCTCCTCATCTACGTGCAGACGCGTGTTCCGATGGTCATTCGATTCCTTCTCCCTTCAATAGAATCTTCCTGCAATTCAAGCTTCTCCGAACCTTCCAATCTCCTTAGATTTACCACCATTCGAACATAGAAATACAACAATTATTGCGATAGAGGTAAGAGAATATACGTGGTTCAGTTCTAGTTTTTCCTTACGTTTAGCCCTTTGCGGGCGAGAAAAAATAATACGTAACAAATTTCCACTCAATTACAAATCTATCACGGACATATTTAATAACGCTAAACGAATTTTCGCTGAATTATTATCGAAAGTGCATATTAGTGTCACTAATCCAAATTTGCTGCTTTGAAAACCGACATTTATCCATAGAATCGAAAAAGTTTCGGCGGCTATTTGTTGACGCTCGTCCGCAAAGGGTTAATTTTGATTGAAAACAAAATTTTGGTGGGAATCCAACATTTTTTAATTACAAACAAAAAACATTGATGATTGAGGCCCAAATTTGTATCTTTTATTCGTTTTTGAATTTACAGTAATGTATTTATTGCATTGAATAATATCCATAGGATAAAGCTTAAAATGTTTAGGAATTAAAGACAAAAGTAGCAATAAATGGAAAAAGATATTCGTATATACCGTATAAGGTAGTTGTATTTGAAATTGCATTAAAATATACGATCGACATATTTTATTGTTATCACGTCAATTTTGTAATACGATCATTTTAAGAAGAACATTCGTATTTGACTTGTATAGTTCATTATTATTTCATTACTTGCTATTCCTTCTTGAAACATTTAACGATCTATCAGTAGTGTTAAATTCAGCAAGCTTCGAGCTTTATATTTGTGTACAGTAAATGTCATTTAACGTTACTGTTAATTAATTAACGACTAAAATCCTTTGATCTACATAAAGTCCGCCATTTCATACGCAACAATCTAATACGTATAGTTTCTTTAAAAAGCAGTCTTTAATATGATTTCTGCAATTTACACTGAAACGGAAATTTTCTAATCTAAATGTTTTCATATCTAATAAATACACTGTTGCAAGATTTATATCAGAGACAAAATTTAAAGACCATGACGTCACACCCCTCGCAATCTGACGTCAAATAGATTGTGTGCATATATGTGAATGTGTGCATATTTCCATGTGTACCGGTACTACCTGTGCACAACAGATGTCTGGACGGCCCGTGTAAATATAAGTACCTACCTGTCTAGCCTTACCCTGGCAGCAACCCTTCAGCCTCCCCGCGCCATTATATGCTCATCAACCACCTTCCATGGGGTTGCAACTTTGTAACATGTGTGTCGTTAATGTACGCTGTGCACGCGAGACACCCTTTGCTTTCCTTCTACTCGTCACACGCCGAATTTCCTCCTTTCTTTCAATTATCACCAACCATTGCCCTTCTCTCTTGATAATTATCGCTTTCAATAATTATGCGCATTCACAATCTTTTAGTTATTATTGGTTATTATTATTTAGTAACAAGGAACCTTCGTTTAGGCGGTTTTAAAGAAATATTCGAATTTTCAATATTCTCAGGTGTATTATACATTTAACGATGTGTTACATTCGGATGGCGAAGCAAACGCGATCTACCGAAGCCCCATTACTTGAAACGTGTCCCTAAAAGTACGAATTTGCGCGAAAATCCGCGGTCTATTTATTAACTTTTGAAATCAACTTCTGCTTCTTGTCGTTAGTAAAATGTAGCTCTGTATAACACGATCTCGTATAACACGGCATTTGTTAAGAATGTAACTACCGTGTTATACGTAGGCTGACTGTATTACTTAAATTATATTAATGTTGGAAGTCGTTTAATAAATTTGTTCAATAGTAACCCTAGCGTAGTTTTAAATGTTTCAGCTACAAATTACTTGTTAGAAAAATCCATGGGGGATCCAGCTTGGGTCTTTACGCAGATTTACAAACCTTGAACTGCTAAGGGTTAACCCTTGAGAGACGACATCCGTACGATGTACGATTAGTATAAAACGATTAATATTTATTTAAAATAGGGAGACCTATTTATTGGCGATTATGGGACGCGTAGTTAATCTCCATATTTTATAAATAGTGAACTAGAGTAGTAGTATAACGGGGTAAATTTGTTGAAATACAAAAATCTTCTATGTTTGCGCGAGAAGAACTGAAAACCGCGTCGTCTTTGAAGGGTTAAAGAAACAGTGATCGGAAATCGATTCGTGGAGTTCTTTCGGTAAGTTTCGGAAAATCGGTGGATCCCCGAAACGACTAACGACAACGGTATGCTATACGTGAATAGTTCACATTGGTGTCCAGCTTAAGGCCAGTGAACCTCGGCGATTCGCGTGTATGCACGTTCCTAACGAGATATTGCTCCGATTCGCGCGCTTATCAGCCATCCAACAAAAAATTTCCATTCCCTTCCGCTCGACGAATTTGATTCCCGCTGCGTTGCACGGTTTAGACACATTTGAATGCGAAACCTGGCTCTTTGTTCCGTTTCAGCACCTACGCTACGTTCGAGAATCGTTTTATACATAGAGAAGACCGCGAGGCTGGTGATCGGAAAGTTTGAATTTTTATTTTTCAAACTGTACTGTTTTCTGTTACGCTGTTACGTCCGTCACATTTCGCAACATATTTTTGAATTCCATCGTCGAATTCATTAACTGGATCAAAGATCCAACAGAGAAGCTGGTAATTGGAAATCTAACTGAATTTCGATTCTTTGTATATCACAGTTAATATCAATTTGTTCCACCAATTGAATTAAAATGCATTGTTAGAAGCGTGAATGGGACCAAATATTCAATATAGAAACCTGCAATTTTAACCCATCGAATATTATGGTTCATAACTGAAAATGCATTACACTGTAGCGCGAATTGTTCCATAGTTACTTACAGTTACTCACAAAATTGAGAGTACACCTTCAAACTCGTTGAAAAAGATGGGTAAAAAATGGTTAATTTTCAATGTACTCAAACTATTAACCTGATTGAACATATCTTGGAAAAATTGAAATCCAAAATGATAAATTATACTTTTACGGATAGGGAAGATTTCAAAATGAAATTAAAAGAAGAATAGGACAATATTTCACCTTCTTTATGGAAAATTAATTAATTCTATGCCATGAATATTAAAGGTGGTTAACAAAATAGTAATCTACGTGTATCATATCTATAATAACAATTTTGGGTCAGCAAAAAAGTTCTACTTTTACGTTTCTTATTAAGTACATATAATTTTATCTCAAGAATTTTTTACGTACCGTCTGTCAGAATATGCGAAATATATTGAGTTTCTACTTTTCAACATGCGTGTGTATATTTACTTTTTAGTTATTTTTCATCGGCAACATAGGTGTACGCTCAATTTTGTGAGTAACTGTACGTCATACGATATAACGTTAATTTAAGATCATATCATGATAATGTCGCTCATTCGTTCCTTTATTTTAATAACGTTAACCTAAAATGAACGCAAAATAGGAGGAATAAAACATCACTTTTTTAACCCTCTATAAGCTCATGTATCTTACAAGTTACCTAATGGTATACTCAAATTTGTTGAGTATTATCCAATTTGCACATAATTTAGCTACTGCATTTTATTTTTATATCATAGCATTATAATACCCTATACTAATACGGTAATTACTAAATCTTGGTTCTCAGACTGATATGAAAATTTTAGCTTCATTATAATTTCTCTCATCGTGGCAGTAAATAGAATTCGAATTGTAAAGGGTTAAACAAAACCTTAAGTATCCGACAATACGGGAGTTCTCGACAAAAATTGGAACGAAGCGCGAAAATTCGAGACGTAATGTGGTCACTTTATATTAGACGATTCGATCGTGAAAAGAAGAACGCGGATCGTTTGCTGTTGCACTAGTGCTTCTTCTGAACAGGCAACTCCAATTGCTGGTCATATTCTAACGGATAACCT